>OX421326.1:16143200-17393200 GCA_949125395.1 Diaphora mendica
GTTGAACTATTTCATGAAATTTCATCATCAATAATACAAATTAAGGTCTATACGTACGTGTAATATTAAAATCATCCTCTAATCCCTAACTGTTGAAGAGTTTGACCTTCTATCATCAGCTCACCTAAATAACTTGAAAGTATACGACTGAAGGTCTTTAGATACGTATGAAATTGAAAGAATTATCCTCCAACTCCTAACCGTTGAGGAGTTGTACCTTCCATCTTCCATCATCAGCTTACCTAAATAATTTGAAAGAATACGACTAAAGGTAACATATATACATATGATATTTAAAGATTTATCCTCCAACTCCTAACCGTTAAGGAGTTGTACCTTACATCATCATCTCATCATCATCATAAAATGATGACTACCAGACGCAAATACCGGTGTACCTTCAAAAAATATACGAAAAACATAGTATGTGCCTATAAAAAATGAGGGTTTCCCTCGATTTCCCTGGGATCCCATCATCAGATCCTGATATGCTGGCAATGGGACCACCTCGGAAGCATACCCTTTCGAATACAAAAAAAATTTTCAAAATCGGTCCACAACTGACGGAGTAATCGGTGAACATACAAATACATACAGTGGAACATAGAACCTCCTCCTTTTTGGAAGTCGGTTAAAAATAACTTCTTCCATGATTTTTATAGCAATCAAAACTGTTAATAGGTATAAAATAACTGAAACACTGAATAGTAAACAAACACGAAATGACAATGACGTCATATGTTATGTCGACAGCGCGCGAAAAATGGCGGCGTTTGAATAGCTCAAATTTAGTCGGTGTTTTAAATTTCACTTTGAAAATTAGTTTGACTATTTTGGAACCTATTTATATTTTTTCAATGCTAAGGAGACTTATATGATCAGATTAAGAAATAAAAAAAGACATGCATATTCCCTATTGTCACTATAGACTTCTAGTAACAACTTCATCTTCCTATCCTGGCTCGGTCCCTGGTTACTTTTATGGACGGCTGCCTGTTTAATACCATTCATTCAATCATCATCAAGGAACAAGTAAATTATAGAATATTAAAGAATGGATAAAGCGTGAGACAGGGCTGAGAGTACAGTAGGTCGACTATTACCTAGTTTAGAATCAGATGGTTGTGTTACCTGAATCCTTCTCTCATTCTTGATGCTTCGTATTTCATAAATACGAGTCAATGCTTTCCTCAGCAGACTCTCCTCTTGTTCTGCTGCAGATAAACCAGCTTTATACAAATTCTTTAACTGGATTTGCTGTTAAAATAATATCATTTTATTTTAATAGTAAAAGTTATATAATGTTGTATATATTATAAATATTATATAAAACTGAAATATTAATAAATTTAATAAAAAATATTATAAGTATGAATACCTTTCCAAGTATTCATTATTTTGTATTTATTAGAGAAACAAGCAGGCATTTAAAAATAATATTATCATAAATTAAAACAAGAGATAGGAAATCATTAGAACATGCTTCAAGAAGATCAGAGGTTAATTTAGAGATAGATATAATTGGATGATCAGTCAAATAACAAGCATTGGCCTGTAAAAATACAAATTATGATCATACAAGTACAGTAATATTTCATGATCTCTTTGTCAAACTCAATTTATTTTACTAATATTATAAAGCTGAAGAGTTTGTTTGTTTGTTGGAACATGCTAATCCCAGAAAGTACTGAAGCAATTTTAAAAATTCTATCAGTGTAAAATAGCCCAGTTATCAAGAAAGCGTAATATATATCGTAACGCTAATAAAAATATAATATCAATGATAAATTTTGTAAAAATGGGGTAAAATTATTCCTATTGAGACATTTCATTGCGTGTGCTGTGTAAGTGGATAAAATTTCACAGTAGTACATACTAGCTGAGTCCCACGGTGCTACCCGCTGTTATTGTTGTACCTTTACAACCACTGGTAACACAGCGGGGCAAAGCTTGTCTAAAAAAAAGTAGTCTAAGTTACTTCTTATTACATCAGCTATCTGCCAGTGAAAGTCCCGTCAAAATCGGTCCAGCCGTTCCAGAGATTAGTCGGAACAAACAGGCAAAAATTGTAAAAAAAAATGATTTTGGTATATGTACCGTGTACACATACATATGCATTAAATAAATAGCGGTTATTTTAATATTACAAACAGACACTCCAATTTTATTTATTTCTATAGATTGTAGGAAAGAAAGAGTTGTTCCTCTTTAAATGTTCTGAAAAAAGGGCACGAAATGCAGACCAAGTTACCTAAGTTAATTAGTATCTTATAATTATATTATCAAATCATAAAGATATCAGCGATTATTTAAGATGTTTAATAGCGTGCCTGCTAAAGCGTGTAAATGTTGCATAGCCTTTTGAATAATTATGTAGCTGCATTGATTACTTTGGCAACATTTGAATGACTGATTAAGAGTATGGGCAAGGCAAATGTTAAGTGATCATGAGCCGTGAAGTTCCAAGAGTCAATCCAAAAAAGTTAAAAATAAATGTTTCAGACATCTAACACACAACGCCATCTAGTCCCAATCTAAGTAGAGCTTGTGTTATGGGTACTAAACAACTAATACAAATACATATATACTTTTTTTTTGTAAATACATACATATTATACATAGAAAACACCCAAACTCCGAAACAAATATTTGTAGATCATACAAACATTTCTAGACCTAGGAATCGAACCCAAGACCTCATGATCAGCAGTCGCACACGCCAACAGCGAGACCAACGAGGCAGTCATAGTTAGGTGGTCATGTTTGTCATAAATGGTTGTCTTACCTGCTGTGAAGAACTAGATGATTCATCATTTGATGAAGGTGACTCAGCAGCTTTTTCTGCTCTCAATATTGATTCAATACACTGTTCATTGCGTGCCCTCTCAGCATCAATGTCGTATATCAGTCTGTGCAGTGATCTGAGACGCTCCTGAAAATATAAATATTTCTGTAAATAATATTAATCACCGAATGCTAAGAAACAAGAACCTATTATTATAACATCATAGACATGGTTGAATTGATTACGAACCTGTACCTGCTGAGCAGCAACATCAGCTGTGAGAGGCATCTTTTAAGGAAGATAAATACCAACAAAGGTAGATTGCGTGAAGCCAACCGACAAAAGCAAATATCTGAAAGGATTACTTAGTATGTTTAACGACATTTCTTTTAATATAAATAAAAAAGGAACTTAAAATTGCGGAAAATATCTATAAGTACCTACCGTTATAAATATTCTATAAACAAAAATACAGGAGATCATTGATTAAAAACCGTAAACAGTGACAATCTCAATGGCCTTACTGTTTCTTTTAATTATTATTGTAGCAAGTAGCAAGATAATTATGACATAGTTTTATTACATACTCTTTGAAATATGATCTGAACCTGTTGTTGTTTGTTTCTCTATTATTCTGTGATCACCAAGCATGTGTCAGGTCAGGTGTCTGTGATTCTGAATTGAATTGAAATGACATCAGATATAGAGTCTGGCCAACGAAAGCTGTCCAAGAAAAAAGGCGGGAATTTTAAAAAATCAAGAGCTGTTAACCCTGGCTATACACTGCATAAACGGAGTTGATACTATTTATTTTTCAGCAAGTACATTTTTTTCGAGTTGTAAAAATTTTGTTTTGTTAGCAACTGTTGTTGAAATTTTCGAATGTATTATGAAGAATATCAAATAAAAGATTACTTTTAATTCTGTCTTTTTATTATTTTCAAATAATCCATTATTTATGTACAGTCGAGGACCCCGAGGAGCCGTACAAATATAGGAGCTATGAGTCATAGTTAAAATCGGATTCCAAAAACTCTACACCTGATATTGAATCAGCTTCATTGCTTTCTTCGGTGCTACTGCTACTGTCCCCAACATGTATTATGAATGGTTCAAGTTCGTTTTCAGTAATACGGTCCCTTAATTTGTAATGATTTTCCACATTTAGTACATGATCAGTGTACTTCTTCCAGTCATCAGCAGTTATGGATAGAAAACATTCTTTTATTAAATTTTGCATTTCAGACCCTGGTATTCCTATATTTTTGCTTGCTACTTTTCTCTTTGCTTGACTCCATACAAGCTCAATAGCATTGAGGTCGCAATGATACGGTGGCAGCAACAAAATTTCGTGATTGTGGATATGACTGTGTTTTTTTAGAAGCACTTCTGCTTCGTAAACAACGGCAGGTTTATTATCTTTCACCAAACACATTAATTCAGCTTTGGTGTGATATTCTTCAAAATGAATATTATTTTCTTGAAGCCATATTCGGAGATTAGCTTTAGAATCAGACATAGTAGGGGGTTTGTTTACTTGTTTCACATGGTAACTTGCATTGTCCATCACGATTACACTAGGTTTAGTGAGATTAGGTATCAACATTTCCTCAAACCATTTCATAAAGTTGGTAGCATTCATATCATCATGGTAGTCAGCTGATTTGGATTTTGTGCTGAATACCAATAATGCACCTGGCACGAACCCTTCCTCCGATCCGGCATGCACAATAATATGTCTTTTTCCTGATGATATATTAGTAGTGACACCGCTTGTAGAAGGTCCTTGCCATGATTTTTTAACTTTATAGTTCTGATGTACATATGTCTCATCAAGGTAAATAATCTGTTTACCTTCTAGCCTCTTTTTATGTATTGTCCTCAAGAATCTATGTCTCCATGCCGCAATTTCATATTTTTCTGTAAGTAAAGCCCGTTCATTTTTATTGTTTTGAAACTCAAACCCGTTCTTGTGTAAAATTTTTCTAAGGGTTTCACGGCATCCCTTAAATTCAATTGCTTCCCTCAGCTCATTGTGCAGGCTTCTCAGTGTTGGGACTTGTTTTCTAACTCCATAAAATTCGTTTATTTTGTTTCTTATAGCTGAAATATCAAAATTATCCAAATTGGAAACTGTTGCTGAATGTGGACGATTTTTCCCCGGAGTATTCCACTGTCCTTGATTTTTAGACCCTTCAATTTTAATTCTTCTTAGAGTCTTCACACTGACATCTGAAGATAACAAATACAATAAATTATGTATGTAACAGTATATTATTAATTATCAGTCATTAAAGTCAAAAACCATAATAATATACAAAGACATTATTACAAAACAATAATATTATATTATTTAATTTAGCCATCCATACATTGTCATAAATTTATATAACTCTTCGAAGTAACTGTTAAAATCTATAATTTCTAAAGTAATACCTGTCATTGAAGATATCTTTTCTAAATAATGTGTTTCAGAAGTCGCCATTTCATTTTTTTCGAGAGTTTTCAATTTCTTTACTGCTTCCACAATTTTAAGTTTTGTCTCCTCGTTGTTAATACTTCCTGAAAAGTAGATACACCATGAAAAATATTGCGATTTGTCTTAAATAGTCTAAAAGTATCAAAATGTTTCATTAGAAATTCAATAAACTAACCTGAAAGTGAAAGGATTGAATCCAGTCGTAGTATTTTCTCTGCAGATTTCTGATTTAAATCACTTTTTATGTCTTTATATTTGTCAATCATAGTAAATAGAAGCTTCCTCGTCGAACTTTTAATTGTTCTCGGCATTATTTTAAACAAAATCAATGAAAATATGATGCACATAAACCAACGTAAACAGAAGATGACTCAAGTACGAAACGTCAAAGTGTAAATTTTGACAGTCTTAAATTATTGCCATATCAAAACTTCTGAAAATAATACGTGGACAGCTTTCGTTGGCCAGACTCTACCTCAGAACTTGGTGCATAAAATGGCGTCGCCGGTCACGAATTGACAAGTGCATGACGTCACTCAAAAGTGTTGCCAATATTAGTGCTCACTAAACTATGTTTATCTCTCTTTTCACACCAAGGTAAACATAAGTTAAAAAGAGACCAAATGCTTTTTTGTATATATGTGTTGATCTTATAAATATTTGTATCACAGACGTATAAAGAGAAGCAGACTAAACATAATCTGACTGCCTCGTTGGTCTCGCGGTTGGCGTGTGCGACTGCTGATCATGAGGTTTCGGGTTCGATTCCCGGGTCGGACCAAATGTTTGTATGATCTACAAATATTTGTTTCGGAGTTTGGGTGTTTTCTATGTATAATATGTATGTATTTACAAAAAAAAAACTATATATGTATTTGTATCAGTTGTCTAGTACCCATAACACAAGCTCTGCTTAGCTTGGGACTAGATAGCGTTGTGTGCTAGATGTCCGAAATATTTATTATTATTTATTTAATTATACGCACACATTAACCATGTAAAAAATATCGTTGTCACTTTCACTCTAACCTAATATTGTATATCTTTATCCCTTTTTTTCTTATATGGCTACAATAACTCACACATAGACACATCGGAGGTCGTGCCGTCTTGCGGCACGTAGCTTGTCAAAATATGCTACACAACGGCGTGCTGACGTTTGTGCTGTGGTGTTTTTATTTAATTGTGTTACTACAAGCTGCTTAAAGAACTAAAATATAATGGTGAAGTGTTGTGCCCCGAAGTGTGCCAACGCATCTTACAAAAAATCTCCAGAAATAACCTTCCTTCCTTCGGTATGTAAATACCATTTTATTATTGCTTGCCTATTTTTTGTATTTAACATACTAAGCCATGCCTTTTTTCCCCTTGATATTAGAAGATACGTTAGGTTCTTTAGAAAAAAAGCTGTTGTGACTAGATTACTAAGTGAAATACATAAAATTTTATTGAAAATGTTTCTTGAAGACGTAGTTTGACATTTTAAGTACTAGGGCAATTAACAGGGTCGAACTCAGAACTTATTTTTAGGTGTATTGATATTGATTGTGTAGCGTCGTCGGTGAAGCAGAAAAAAACGTATGTTAATACTCAATAAACCTCTTTTTACAGATTCCCCAACAATGAAGACTTAAAAAAACCTTTGGATTAAAAATCTTACTAAAAGGGTGGCAACCTAAATCGAGCAATGTGATATGTTCAGCACATTTTGAATTGCATTTATTATCCAGAAGAGGCCACCGCACAATTGTGAAATTATATATAGATATAAGGTGTAATCATTATGCTAAAACCAATCAAACATCGGAACGAAATTATTTCAAACGAATTGAAATTTTTAAAAATAAATAAACACATCTAAAAGTTTTTGGTTTTTATTTTCTGTTTATCACTTACATAACCCAAAAGAAGAACATACAGCTAAACAGAGCTCCAGTTTAACTGTAACCACTTTCAATCAGGTGGGCCGTGTGCTTGTCTGCCATCTAAGTAGCAAAGAAAAAGTCCTAACAGATGACCAAATTTGGTACGTACCGATCCACCGAAATTGGTACGCTCCGAAACATATTTGTTCGCTTGCGGAGCACTAGCAGTCCCCCGGACATAATTATTATTATCGGACATATTAATGGGCGTCTTTCGGCATGCAGCATAAGCTCATACACGTGTATTTCGAGTTACAAAATATTAATTTAAAGTGCAATCTTTCATTGCTGAATTCGGCACTGTGTTTTGTGTCTGTGTGAGTAATGTTTGTATGTAGTGTAATTGCCACGCATTTGCATGGGTTGTGTTTAGTCTGCTTCTCTTTATACGTCTGTGATTTGTATAATGAATTGTTCGTATAGTAGAATAGGGCATTTCCTTATATTTCTTTACTCATTGGACTGACTGACAGACTATTTGCATCTAGAGCATATTACGGGCAGCCGAACGGGCGGAAAGCGTGATCAGAGTAGAGAGAGAAAGACTGAGTTTGGGTAGTAAAAATAAGAGAAGAAATAAGAGAGCAAAACCTAGGGAAGTTAGGTTTCATTCAACATAAAATTAAACGTATTTCTTCTTCTTCTTCTTTTGATGAAATGGCAACCAGCCGGATCTCTCGGATCAGCTATTTCTGCCAATGTCAAGTGTTTAGTCTTCAAATTATAAGTCTTCAAGTCTTTAAGTCTTCGTCGTGATGAAATTAATGCTTAAAAATATAAAAAACGTGGATGAGATGAAATGGGGACCGTCTTCCGAAAAAACAAAAAACGATCTCCATTAAACGTATTTGTAAGACAGACATTGAAATAAAGCAATGTCAAATTTTGACACAATGAGGTAAATCACGTTGTCTACTGCCTGCCATGCATGCAGTACTGAAGAAGGTTGAATATCATATCATTCTCCCACACTGTAATCTTCAAGGTAGCGGGGTAAGCGTCGAGCTCTCTCGGATCTACGGGGAACATCCTCTAATGGAGGTGGCGGCCGTGACGGGTGTCGACGAGATGAAGGAGAGGAGGTTGTAGGTTCTCCACGAGGTGATGCGTCTCTCAGTGACTGTGGACGTGAGATCGGAGGGTCATCACGAGGCGGAGTATCCGGTGGAGTCGTATAGTTCGACGAGGAATCATTAAGGCCTGAAAACGGCTCTTCTTCAAGCACTGATTCTTGGCCAGGAAGATCCAGTATCTCTCCTTCTCCTTGTCCAATTGGGGCGAGATGTCAATTGGATACTGTGGTCTCTCTACCATCTTTGAGTTTAACAAACGAATAATCAGGGTTGGCTTGCAATATTTCCACTTCCTCTACGAGCGGCTGGTACTTATTTTACCGATCGAATCGTTTCATCAAAACGTGGCCTTATTCAGTTAGCCAAGAGGGTATCGTATTGCCGTTTGGAGATCGGCGTGTGTGTAAGAACATTCTTTCATGAGGAGTACAGTAAGTCGCAGTGCATAGCAATGATCGAATGGAATGTAGAGCTACCGGTAAATATTGTTCCCATGTTTCAACAGGCGCTTCGGGAGACTCACAGGCCAGTTGTAGAGCTTTCCAGACTGTCGAGTTTAGCTTTTCTACTTGACCATTTCCTTGGGGATTGTACGCGGTAGTCCTGCTAGTTGCGATGCCCCTGGAGTTGAGAAACTCTTTAACTTCTGCAGATAGAAACTGAGTTCCTCTATCCGAATGGACGTATGCGGGCATTCCAAACATCATGATAAGATTATTGAGGTTTATTCCTATATAGATTGCTATATAGTCATATTGTTTAATTAATAGAAATTATACATAGATAAGCCTGACCAGCAGATGTCAGCATATATTTATCGATCACGTAGATTCAGACATTCCTTATCGCGTCGAGATGAGACGTGAGTATATGAATGGTATTGTCTATAAATGCTGTTAGTATGTACGCACTTACTTACTTAGTCACTTCCTCTCCACACGTGTTACCATGTAACACCAAGAGTATTCAGGAGCCTTGAGCTCCTGACAATAAATATACTACAGTCGCTACAACCTTCGTGTCATTCGTCTCACCTACAATACTGCAAATCACCGTGCTATTCCTCGTTATAAAAGTTCGCTATAAGGTTCTTGATCACCGTTTTGGCACTCATGTCACTGCATGGGAATGCGAAAGGGAATCGAGAATATTCATCTATTACTGTAAGTATGTATCGGTTGTTAGTGTTCGAGGGTACTGGTCCATTAAAGTCAATGCTACGACGTTCGAAGGCTGTCGTAGCCTTTATAAGCTTAGGCAAAGGCTCATCATTTTTATAGTATCTCGGCTTGATTTTAGCACATTCACGAGTCATGGATTTTACGTCGTCAAGAGAGTAGGGCAAGTTTTTAGATTTTATCCAGTGGAACATCCGTGTAACCCCTGGATGGCAAAGAGCTTTATGTAGCGATTTTAGTCTAGCGGCTCCCGTAGCAGTCGTTGTGGCGCAGGAGCATACGCGTGATAAAGCATCCGCCGCTTGGTTGTCTTTTCCGGGGCGGTACACTATGTCGAACTTGTACGGTGCTAATTCCAGTCGCCATCTTTGTATTTTTTCATTTTTGATATTGCTTGAATGCTAGGTGTCGAACATAAATGTGACGGATTTTTAGTCAGTGATGACTGTGAATGGCTTTCCTATTAGAAAATGGCGCCACTTTTTCAAGGATTCAAAGATGGCATACGCTTCTTTTTCGACAGCAGAATGATTCAGTTCGCTGGAATTCAAAGATCTTGAGAAAAAAGCCACGGGCCTAGAATTTTGGCATAAGGTTGCGGCAATCGAATGTTCAGAAGCGTCAGTCTCTACGACTAAAGGCACGTATTGTGCACTCTGTAGATCTATCGCACTGAAGGCAGAGTATTGCGATACTTTGGACACCGTTTCTTCAATATTTGGGAGAGGATAGGCGTCGAGTTGGGTGAACCTATTGATCGTCTAGGAGTAATCAATAACAAGGCGTTTCTTGTGAGTCTCGCTTTTCGTGACGAGTACCTGCGCCCTCCAAAGAGATTGACTTTCTGCGATAGTTCCTTCTTCGAGCAGTTTCTTGACTTCATTTTGAATAAAAATCTGTTCTTCGGCACTGCGTCTACGTGACATTATCGCGATTGGTTTACAGTCCGTAGAGAGATTTGAAAATAATGGGACGGCAGGAACGGAGGCTTCAGCAACACTGTATACCTTAAATACCTCTTTAGGTCCTCCGAAAGCGAATTCCAGACTCGAGTGGTTACGTAGGACATCATGGCCAACTATTATGTCAGCACAGAGATTTTTGACTATCAGCAAGGTAGTGTTGGCATAAGAGTGATTACCTATTTTAATGTTCTGGCGGGTAAGACTTTTTACTTGAGAGGTATGTGATAGAGAAGCCATGGAAAGTCTGCGTGCAAGGCTCTCTCTTGAGGTTACATAAGTTAGCGAAATCTTCATTAATAAAACTGACAGAACTCCCAGTATCAATGAGAGCTTCAGCACGGAAGCCTTTGACGAACGCAGAGACGATGGCTTTGCGCAGTGAAGTAGGCGTAGCAGCAATTATACAGGCTGTGCAGTGATCACAGCCTTCATATACATTAGAAGACGCACTAGTGTTCTTGGAACGACAAACCTTCGCATAATGGCATTTCTTGTCACAGGATTTGCAAATGGCCTCACGGGCTGGGCAATTCTTCCTTGGGTGTAATGAACCGCCGCAGAAGAAACACTTGCGTGCTAAATGTCCTGATGAGCCAGAGGAAAAGTTACTTGCAGCCGCCGCGTTGATTCTTTCGGCATCCACAGGGGTGTCTGTCGATTCAGATTTAGATATGCCGGGTACTGCGCTGATAGTTGGGTGTTGATTAGAGTAAGCTTGAGAGTTAAGCTCTGCCATTTCCATCGAAATAGCAGTGTTATATGCAGTGTCTAATGTCAACGTCAAACTTTCCAACAGTCTAGATCGGATCTTGGATGATGTCAAGCCAGCTATGAAAGCTCCTCGTATTGTATCATTTTTATTGGTTTCGGCATCTACATCAGTAAAACTACAGTCCTTTGCCAGCTGTTTCAGAGACTGTATGTAAGCGTCCACCGTCTCGTCTGCTTGTTGACGTCTAGTAGTAAGCATGTGACGGGCGTGGATGATATTAGACTCTTCGATAAAGATTTTGTCGAGAACCCTTACAGAATCTACGTAGGTCTTGCAATCACTTACGTAGGCGTACACTCGTGGTGAAATGTGATTAATTAGCAACTGCAGTTTGATTTTGTCGTCAATGTCTAGGGGTGGTGCATCCTTGGATTTAGTTGCAGCGGGAGCAGTTTGTTGAGCTGCCAAAAAGTTTTGGAAAGTTTGTTTCCAATGGCTCCACTCCTTTGCCGTAGACTTTACCGTGGAATCCCCGTCGAACCTCTCGGGTCTTAGATACTTCTCCATTATGTTGAATAAATTGAAATAAGAGAGTGAACCTAGGGAAGTTAGGTTTAATTCAACATAAAATTAAACGTATTTGTAAGACAGACATTGAATTAAAGCAATGTCAAGTTTTGACACAATGAGGTAAATCACGTTGTCTACTGCCTGCCATGCATGCAGTACTGAAGGAGGTTCAATATCATATCAGTCTGTCTCTCTCACGCAAGCTTAGATTGGGTGGTGTATTTCCTGCCAAATCAGTCATGCAAATTGGTATGTGCGTCCACCATCAATCAGAAGCTTGCGTGAGAGAGAAGTTAGAGTAAAAGTTGGGCGTCTCAAAATGAAGCTAGTTACTCACGAAAAACTAGCTTACTATATAATAAAAATAGATCCGGGATCCTGGACTATTTATCTCGTAAATGAAATAACGAGATTTGAAAAAGTGCCTCCCAACTCCACGTGGCTGATGTGGCTGTAAACAATATTCTTCGAACATTTTTTATCACCGGCAATAAAGCTTGGCTAAGAGGCACTGTTGGATTTCGAACGTCATTATAATGGCAACATTTTGATTTTCACTTTTCGTGTTTGTCGTTTTGACGTTTGAGGTTAATATTATAGTACGAAAAAGACGCGTGTTGCGAACGGTCGACGATTGTTGCTTGAAAACCGTAATTAATTGATATTAAGCTAATTGTATTGTCCATCGACCCTTTAGTGATTTACCGTTTTGTGTTAGGTCGTGGACTCGCGAGTTTTGTAGGCGCGTTCCGCGATAGCTGAAGCGAGTGAGTTGTAATTCGAATATTCGTGATAGCTGATACGAGTTTGTTGTAATTCGAATACCTTGGAAGTTGTACAGCACTTTAGGAGTTTATTATTGTGTGACGACGCAGAGAAGAATCTACCCAAGAGATCTCTTGGAACGCCGAGAACAGGACGCCACACAACTCCAGTAAGTGCTTGATGAATTTAGTTTAGATTAAGAACACGGTGGATCGCCGTAAACGCTCATTTCTCTTGCCAGTGGCCTAGCAGCGAGTTAATGCTTATATTCATGGGTCCTATAGGTATTACAGGTATCACAAAGTGATCGCTCCATTGGTGAGAGGACTGATCAGGCACTATGAGAGAAGATCGTCTCAATGGTCTGGTCCTGATGATTTTATAGAAAAAGACTTAAAAGAAAACATCTCGTCGTCTCTCGTTTTTTTTATGTAAGGCCCAGCCAAAATGACTCTACTCTGCTTGATGGAAAGCAAAAGCAGAATCCATGAGTGATGGTCACCACACTCATTATTGCGAATGCAGATAATGCAGCATGGTGACCTATCATGGCAGCTTAGTGATGCTTCTGCACCATTGCACGAAACACGACAGCATGAACGTTGTAATTTTACGTTGATCTTCTGTGCGAGGGTAGTACCGCCCCGGTCGAGCCGGCCCGTTTGGGCTGTAATCAAGGGCGGATCCAGCCTTGGCCCCAGGGGGGGGTCATCTAGTCGCGGACAAGTCACAAGAAGTTATAATTTAATTTTGATAATAAATAGATACAGATAAAAAGTAGGTATTTTCATAATGTATGTAAGTGTAATAATGTAATAAGTAATGTACTTGGTTTTCCCGGGCTATATATCAGTTTTCGTCGCCTCAGCAATCTTGAAGTTAGAAAGTTGTCCATGTTACGGATCCGTGTAGGCGACCTTGTGCAAAACTGACAGACTCATTGAACATATCCAGATGGCTACAGACTTAGTGCAACAGCAGATCCCGTCCGCAGAGATCGTCTTATTTTGTGATTTTAACGCCCACCAACGCCGACAAGCTTAGTAATAAAACGGATCAAGCGGGGAGATCTGTTCATGACTTCGCGCTGGTTTAAGGCCTGACACAACTGTTTATCACGCCCACGCGAGTCTCAAATGTGGAGGGTCAGAATTTTTCATTGTTGGACCTTCTGCTGACTTCCATCCGGACGGTTACCACGTATCCGTAGACGCTCCAATTAACTCCTCAGACCATTGCCTTGTCCGGAGTACAGTGCCTCTCACATGCTCGCAGCGATCGCAAATTGCACGCAGCCACCGTGTGTAGCCTATAAGTCAGCAGATTGTGTTGCACTAGAATCCTACATTTGGAGACAGGTGTGCTTCTCGCCGGATGATCCCAACACCGCTGCTGATTTTGTTGCTGATGTGGTGGTGGAGGGTATGGAGCTATTCATTCCAACCTCTGTGGTCCCCATTGGTGGCAAATGTCGGCCCTGGTTTGGTCCTTCTTCCAAAAAGGCTTCTCGCAAGAAGCAGAGCTTGAAAAAGGAGTACAACTTTGGCTCCAGGTCCTTCAAGCGAGACATTGCAAGGGTGAAGTCGGAGCATATTGCTAGGATTCGCGAGAAGCTTGCGTCTTCCTCTTCCCAAAGGAAGATGCTCAAGATTCTCGCGAATCCGTCGCGAACTCGGCCGTTCTGGTCTCTTGCCAAGACTATCGAAGAGAATTTCTGTAAGCCATCCTTTCCACCTCTACACATAAGATATAATTCGTTGGCATACGGCAAAGGAGAAAGCCAATCTTTTGATAATTTGGCCAAACTCTTTGCGTCTAACTCGATCTTGGATGACGGGGAACAGAATCCACCTACCATACCGCGGTGCGAGAGCTGTATGCTGGATCAGTTCTACCAACTCTCAGTACGTTTAGCACTTCTATCCCTAGATATATATAAGTCGAGGGGCAGTGATGGAATCCCTCCTATTGTGTTGAAAATGTGCGCTCCAGAGTTGGCATCGGTCTTAACGCGTCTTTTGCAGCTCTCCTACTCTTCTGGCGTAGTCTCATTAGTCATTGCGAAGGCCTTCAATCCTTTGGTCTTCATGTGAAATTATGCGAATGGGTCACTAACTTTTTAGTTGATAGAAACTTATAGGTCGTAGTCGATGGTGAGTGCTCTGTATTCATATCTGTGAATGTTAATGCTGGTGTCCCCCAAGGCTGTGTGCTATCGCCTACTTTGTTTCTCCTCCATATCAATGACATGTTGCAAATTAGTAGCATTCGTTGTTATGCGGATGAAAGCACGGGCGATGCTCTCTATACTCGCCGCACTAATATTTCTAGGAAAAACGTCATTGAGAGTCGAAACAAACTTGTGTCTGAAATTGAGACTCTTTAGAAAAGGTCTCAGATTGGGGTAGACTTAATTTTAATTTAGTACAATTTCACCGCTAAAAACTGTCATTTCCTGGTTGTATTTCCTCGTTTTGCAGACACTCCCTTATCTGCTTCAGCCAATATAAGAATACTTGGTGTCAACATATCGAGTGAAGTCCAGTTTCGTGGCCATTTGGAGGGTAAGGCCAAATTGACCTCGAAGAAGCTTGGCGTACTCAATGGATCAAGACTGTATTTCACTCCGGCCCACCGCCTTCTGCTTTATAAGGTGCAGTTTCGGCCTCATATGGAATCCTGTTCTCATCTTTGGGCAAAAGCACCCTAGTATAAGCTCCTCGATCTGGACCGCATCCAACGGAGAGCGACTCGAGTCGTCAACTACCAAGATATTTCAAATCGGCTGGCCTCTCTGGTGCTGCGTAGAGATGTGACCTCGCTATGCATCTTCTATCGCATTCACTATGGGGAGTGCTCCGAGGAATTGTTCGAACTGATCCCTATCGCCTCTTTCCGCCATCGTCCTACGCGACAGCAGTTTCACCCCCATCGTTTAGATGGTTGGCAATCCACAACTGTGCGCTTTTCTAGAAACTTTCAGCCTCGCACAACGAAACTGTGGAATAAACTGTCGCCTGCGGTATTCCCGGACCAATACGACCTTTCAAGAAAAGAACGTAGGTATTCTTTTTCAAAAGGCCGGCGATCACTTGTGACGCCTCTGATGTAGCGGGTGTCCATGGGTGGCGGTAATCGCTTACTATCACGCGATACGTCTGCTCGTTTATCACATAAAAAAATTGCCTCTTGATTGAGCCTTTGTACGTACATGGGTTTAAAAGTACTACGTTTTTATTGCTGTGGAGAAGTGTCAGTCCGGTTCTTCAACCATTGAAGCTCTTAGCCACGATTAAATTCTGTATTGTGTACTATTAAGATCTAAATTGTGACAAAAAATATAAAGAACATTATTTTTGACAATTTAATATAGGTCATGGACACAGCCCAGGGGGGGGGTCATGACCCCCATGACCCCCCCCTGGATCCGCCCTTGGCTGTAATCAGCGTGGCTCTACTACCTGTACCTGTACGTTGTCAGCCAACTGCCGTCTACTGCTGAACGAAAGCCTCCCTCAAAAGAACGCCAAACATCCCGATCTTGGGCAGTCTGCATCCATTCGCTGCCAGCTATTACTTTCAAGTCTTCGGTCCATCGTAGCGCAGGGCGCCCTACACTACATTTCCCTAATCGGGGTCTCCACTCTAACACTTGTCGGCTCTTACTTTCACTTCAGCGTGCTGATCCTCTATGCGATATCGGTTGCTCCAGTTCTCTGTCAATCACTCAGCATCACACGCTCCATAGCACGCTAAGTGACTTGAAACTTGTGGACCTGTCCAACGGTGAGTGTCCACGTCACGGCTCCATATGTATGTCTTTACGGGCAGGACGCGCTGGTTTAAAGCCTTGGCTTTCAGTGATTGCGGGATCGACGACTGGAAGATATGAAGAAGCTTCTCATATGCTGCCCAGTCTAAACTAATTCTTCTATCGGCCTCCCTATCGAAGTTGTGCCGGCCTAGTTGGATAGTTTGACCAAGATAGACGTATTCTTGCACCTCGATAGTAACGCAATTTACGGCCACGGGACTCCTAGAAGATACATGCATTATAAGTATGATTTCGGTCTGGCCAATGTTCATCTGAAGTCCCACTCGTTTCGAAGAATCGTCGAAACTATTGAACATTTCTTCGAAATCATGCAAAGACTCTTCCAGGATTTCAATGTCGCCTAAAAATCGCAAGTGTGAGATGAATTGACCATTAATATTAATTCCCCGTCCATTATCCTAATATCTTCTGAGGGCGCCAGAGGCGTGCCCTATTCTGGGCGGTCAGAGAAGCCGGTGCAAAGAACAGTGCCATTGACCGGATAATCCCCGTATATAGAGTCTGGCCAACGAAAGCTGTCCACGTATTATTTTCAGAAGTTTTGATATGGCAATAATTTAAGACTGTCAAAATTGACACTTTGACGTTTCGTACTTGAGTCATCTTCTGTTTGGTTTATGTGCATCATATTTTCATTGATTTTGTTTAAAATAATGCCGAGAACAATTAAAAGTTCGACGAGGAAGCTTCTATTTACTATGATTGACAAATATAAAGACATAAAAAGTGATTTAAATCAGAAATCTGCAGAGAAAATACTACGACGGGATTCAATCCTTTCACTTTCAGGTTAGTTTATTGAATTTCTAATGAAACATTTTGATACTTTTAGACTATTTAAGACAAATCGCAATATTTTTCATGGTGTATCTACTTTTCAGGAAGTATTAACAACGAGGAGACAAAACTTAAAATTGTGGAAGCAGTAAAGAAATTAAAAACTCTCGAAAAAAATGAAATGGCGACTTCTGAAACACATTATTTAGAAAAGATATCTTCAATGACAGGTATTACTTTAGAAATTATAGATTTTAACAGTTACTTCGAAGAGTTATATAAATTTATGACAATGTATGGATGGCTAAATTAAATAATATAATATTATTGTTTTGTAATAATGTCTTTGTATATTATTATGGTTTTTGACTTTAATGACTGATAATTAATAATATACTGTTACATACATAATTTATTGTATTTGTTATCTTCAGATGTCAGTGTGAAGACTCTAAGAAGAAATAAAATTGAAGGGTCTAAAAATCAAGGACAGTGGAATACTCCGGGGAAAAATCGTCCACATTCAGCAACAGTTTCCAATTTGGATAATTTTGATATTTCAGCTATAAGAAACAAAATAAACGAATTTTATGGAGTTAGAAAACAAGTCCCAACACTGAGAAGCCTGCACAAAGAGCTGAGGGAAGCAATTGAATTTAAGGGATGCCGTGAAACCCTTAGAAAAATTTTACACAAGAACGGGTTTGAGTTTCAAAACAATAAAAATGAACGGGCTTTACTTACAGAAAAATATGAAATTGCGGCATGGAGACATAGATTCTTGAGGACAATACATAAAAAGAGGCTAGAAGGTAAACAGATTATTTACCTTGATGAGACATATGTACATCAGAACTATAAAGTTAAAAAATCATGGCAAGGACCTTCTACAAGCGGTGTCACTACTAATATATCATCAGGAAAAAGACATATTATTGTGCATGCCGGATCGGAGGAAGGGTTCGTGCCAGGTGCATTATTGGTATTCAGCACAAAATCCAAATCAGCTGACTACCATGATGATATGAATGCTACCAACTTTATGAAATGGTTTGAGGAAATGTTGATACCTAATCTCACTAAACCTAGTGTAATCGTGATGGACAATGCAAGTTACCATGTGAAACAAGTAAACAAACCCCCTACTATGTCTGATTCTAAAGCTAATCTCCGAATATGGCTTCAAGAAAATAATATTCATTTTGAAGAATATCACACCAAAGCTGAATTAATGTGTTTGGTGAAAGATAATAAACCTGCCGTTGTTTACGAAGCAGAAGTGCTTCTAAAAAAACACAGTCATATCCACAATCACGAAATTTTGTTGCTGCCACCGTATCATTGCGACCTCAATGCTATTGAGCTTGTATGGAGTCAAGCGAAGAGAAAAGTAGCAAGCAAAAATATAGGAATACCAGGGTCTGAAATGCAAAATTTAATAAAAGAATGTTTTCTATCCATAACTGCTGATGACTGGAAGAAGTACACTGATCATGTACTAAATGTGGAAAATCATTACAAATTAAGGGACCGTATTACTGAAAACGAACTTGAACCATTCATAATACATGTTGGGGACAGTAGCAGTAGCAGCGAAGAAAGCAATGAAGCTGATTCAATATCAGGTGTAGAGTTTTTGGAATCCGATTTTAACTATGACTCATAGCTCCTATATTTGTACGGCTCCTCGGGGTCCTCGACTGTACATAAATAATGGATTATTTGAAAATAATAAAAAGACAGAATTAAAAGTAATCTTTTATTTGATATTCTTCATAATACATTCGAAAATTTCAACAACAGTTGCTAACAAAACAAAATTTTTACAACTCGAAAAAAATGTACTTGCTGAAAAATAAATAGTATCAACTCCGTTTATGCAGTGTATAGCCAGGGTTAACAGCTCTTGATTTTTTAAAATTCCCGCCTTTTTTCTTGGACAGCTTTCGTTGGCCAGACTCTATATGTGCCGTGTATACATACATACCTAGGTATTTAGTAAAAAGCAGTTATTTTAATATTACAAACAAACACACTAATTTTATTAACCGACTTCAAAAAAAGGAGGAGGTTCTCAATTCGACTGTATTTTTTTTTAATGTTTGTTACCTCATAACTTTCGACTGGGTGAACCGATTTTGATGATTCTTTTTTTATTAATTGGTCTAGATTGTAGTCGGTTTTTTTTTAAATTTGTGATTATTTATTTAATGATAGAATGAGGAAGAAGATAATGTATGTTAATCCTGGTAAATAATATAATAAAAGAAGCTGATTGTTTTAATTATAAGAGGATAGTATGAAATCTACCTTTTTTTATTTACCTACTGTTTTCTCCTGTTTTTTTTCGTAAGTTGTTGTATTTTAATTTCTCGGGTTTGGCAACAGTGGCAACACTGATAGGTTGTTTATGTTGGTCACCCTGAAGTTGTTTAGTTTGGCGTTTAACTTTTAGGTATTTTGGCTAATTCGAATCTGTAAATATCAAAGAAATAACAATGTGGTTATGAAATCAGAACTTTTACAGTGAAAGCAGATGATCTAAATAAGTTAACGTACATATTATTTTAAAAGCAGGTCATTTGCACTCTTAACGGATTTGGTTACCGGTACGTCAGAACTACTTCGCAGCTTCGTAATCACCAAAAAGTATATTGCTGTAGTTTCACTAATATCCGTTTATATTTCAGAGCTTTAGTAAAGTGTGAAGTTCTAAGTGTTGAATTAATGGTAGAAGTAATTTGTGGTCATGGCAGAAAATGATGATTATTTAGATTCGATTGAAAACAATCATTTGGACGGAACTAACGGATCCCTGAACATGACGGACAATAGCCTCGGGGTGAGTATAATAACTGTTAGATGCTTACAAAGTGATGTATTGTGTACGTGGTGTTTAAATTACACGGCTACTTAATACACAACGGTAAAAATGTGATATCGCGCTGATCTGTTATTGGTAAAGTAACACAATTTATAGGGCTTACGTGTGATTGTTTTTGCTATAACCTGACGCTCATGAACTGTTTACCTACTGTTTTTGGATGTAAAATATTATTTGGTTACAAATAATAGTCAACACTGTAGATACCCAATAATAATTCCAAGTAATATCTGCTGATATGTGAGAGATATTAGTATTCTTTTATAACTTTTGGGCTTAATACTATTCTTTTGCGTTTAGACTTACAGTGCTATGTAAACAGGACCTGAAATTGATTTGTATACAATATCCTGTCGGGTGTAGGTTGCTAGTGCAGTGTGTAGTGTCAGTAAATCAATACATATTACTTTCAGGGTGGCGATGAGGCTACCGGTAGTGAAGTACCGGACCTGGCTGCTATTAAAGCTAGAGTAAGGGAGATGGAAGAAGAGGCTGAGAAATTAAAACAAATGCAAACTGAAGTTGATAAGCAGATGAGTATGGGTAGCCCACCGGGACTCAGTAAGTTTAAAATTGCATTGCATTTTCTTAACATTTTAGATTAGTCATGTAATTGTGTGAGTCTGTAATAAACAAGATAAAAATGTAGGACTTCCTGGCAATAGACAATAGGAATTAGATACCCAGACTGCTAGAGCTCAAATCTAGGGAACTTCTTATTATTCCTACAACTTTCTTAACTCATCTAATGCTATCATTTCAGCATACTACAAATTTTCGCAACTAATCTCTAAAATGCTTAGTTGATGACAGTAGGCTTGCCATCTGATATTTAGTGGGATTAAAGGCATAGTTGGCTATTTGCCGTTTTCAATAATCTATCTTCAGTTTTAATTAGAGATATAACCCCTTCCCGCTAAGCTTGCTGGTCCGTAGAATGCACGTCCTCTCTCCCAATCACCTACCGCACTGATGAATCACCTTCTCAGTATCGTTGACAACGTCATGGCATGACACTACCTTTTGAGTGACATCATATCGCCAGCGGCAAACTTATCGTGAATGGGTTGTATGTTAATGAAAACAGTCAAGATTTACCTTAATAAAGAGTAATTGAACCATCTTCTGATAACTAATACTGGTCAAAAAAGATAAAAATTGATCCTGCACATCAATGAAAGTATTTGATATAAGTATTTGATATTTATAAGAAATATATAGACTATATCCAGTTGTACTTAAAAATAGGTTATTAAAAAAGGTTTTAAATGTATGCTTTGCATATGCAGAGGCCTACTCCTTCTGAGAAGGTGTATTTTGTTTATTTGAAAATAATAATACAAATTATTCAATACTTACTAAATTGTTTCATTAGTTAATGATTTGAGCTCATTAAAAATTAGTATAATAATGATTTTGGTTAATGATGGGATTAGGAAGCTAAGCACAATAATTATGACAATGATAATTTAGATGTCATTATAGATAAGGTGGTAAACACATGTTATTTTTATTTATAACCTGTCTAGCATATTAAGAAATACATTAGGCCTTGATTTGATGATTTTTGAACAATTGAAAAACACATGACCAACATAAACAGTTCTTTTTTTGCAAATCTCTTTAGTTATATAGTTATATCATTTCTTTGCATGTCTCTGTAAAATTGTCTTGCCAATATTAGGAATATACTTACAACATACAACGCCAATTGTTGATTTTTGCAATGTTGAAATATGTATTTCAATTTTTTTAAAGATATGATACCACAGGCTTATGTCTTTGATTTTTCACAATTGCATGTAAATAAATAAACAAATAGTTTCATAACATTAAAAGAAATTAGATTTCAACATACTAAAAGTGTTTTGTCTATCTGGCCAGGCTGTATTATCATATTTAATTAACACAACAATGAGTTAATTTAGCATTTTGAATTACATACAGATGTCATTAGAACTTGTGAACCATTGAAAATAAAATAATTACCTAATGGTATTATCAGTTGTCCATTAATGTTAATTGTACACACAATCACCATCATTATCTACACCTTTAATAGTCCACTGCTGGACATAAAGCTCTTCTTAGCAATGTACACTTCATATTTTATTCAACACCACACAGTGTTATTAACTGGTTGTGTTTAGAGCAGTACTTTCAAAAATTCTCTAAAATAATATTATTCTATAATATGTATTCACTTTCTGCAGCAAGTCCACTGAATATGTCCATTGAAGAGAAGATAGAAGCTGACAACAGATCCGTGTATGTTGGGAATGTGGATTATGGGGCCACTGCTGAAGAGCTGGAACAACACTTCCATGGCTGTGGATCTATTAATAGGTATGTTAATGCAAAATATTTAATCTATATATATAAAAATGAATATACGAATATGATACGAAGAATCCGCCGGGTCAACTAGTTTAAGTAGAAGTAAGACCTACATCAACAGCTTTGAATAGCCTATGTCTAGCAGTCTACTGTAAAAGGCTGTTGATGATACTGCGCTGGTCAGACAGAAGAATAGTAGAGTAATAATCTTATAATGTCTAAAGATCAATAAGTTTTTAATGTTTAACTGTGAATGAATAGACTTTCCATACTTTTTAAAAGTTCTCCTAACAGTTATATTAAGCACTTGTGAATGATGGTTAGCAAAACATTACCAAAATAGTGTTTTATAAACATATATTCATTCAGACGAATCAGCAATAACAATCAATGTCAAAATTACATTGATTGTTAATATCAGTTGTTTGTAATTGATATGGAATGCAAAATATTTTTATTCTGTTATGATGTGTCACTAAAGAACCTTGCCACAGTATTATAAATTCGTAACTCTGTCTGTCTGTTCCCTTTTCACGGTTAAACTGCTGCACCAATTTCAATTAAATTTGGCATGGAGATACTTTGTTTGTTGAGGAAGGGCTTAAGCTACTTTTTACCGAGATAACCGAAATACCCGCGCGCGGAGCTGGACATAGGGGAACGCCTGCATATGATTACTCCCTGCCGTGTTGGGTCAATGCAGAGCACTACCTGATCATAATACTAAAGTTACTCCAATAATTCCAGGGTTACAATATTATGTAATAAGTTCGATGGTCATCCCAAAGGATTTGCGTACATCGAGTTTGGTGACAAAGATAGTGTACAGACCGCGATGGCCATGGACGAGTCATTATTTAGAGGGCGTCAAATAAAGGTTTGTTAAAACTTTTTTTTTTGTTGGTAAATGTTACATTCATTTTTAATAACGTCATAACTTACCTTTTTATTACATGACTGAAAATATCACAGAGAAAGATTGGTGTAAGGTGAAATTTTGCTATGGTATTCTACTGTAAATCGGGACTTAATCGCGATAACATTAACAAGGTACAATACCTTTTTTGGTTACCCGACGTTACGATCGAATTGCACCGATCGTGGTCACGGGTAGACTGGTGAGAGCTTAGCGATGCCTCCATGAAGTGCGAGTTTCACCAACTACCCGCACTTGGTCTTTTGTATTTTGATTAACTTTAGCACTGTCGGTACCTCGACACACCACACTTACGAAGTCCGCTGAGTCTTGTCGAGCACCATGTATTCGCCGACGATTGCATTTGCTGATGACAGGATTCCAAGATGTTGACAAACGGTACCCATCTTCTCTATTCAAATTTTTTAATTAAAAAAATTCAATAGAGAAGATGGGTACCATAATAGAAAAGATAGCATAATAACAACATTAAAAAATCCAGGATAAAAGAAGTTAGTTTAGTAAATTATGTTTTCTGCAATGTGTATCTTAGCCAAAAGACGCCACTGCTGGACATAACCATCCTCAATGGTTCACTACAACTACTGGCCCTGCGCTTGTTGTTGTTGCTTTTGTTTCTGTTGTTTAGTACATAATAAGTTTTATATACTGTTGAATTAGATCAAACAGTTGTTATATTATAAGTACAATGAATGTATTGGTTGAATTCAGGTAATGCCAAAACGCACGAACAAGCCAGGCCTGTCGTCGACGAACAGGCCGCCGCGCACATCCCGTGGACGCGGACGCTCGTTCCGTGGAGGTGGCTTCTCTCCCTACTACTCGGGCTACCGGCCCGTCCGACGCGGCAGGTACAATCCCTATTAACACTGTCTACACAACTTCAGCTATTCTGGACTTTTATCTCCATAATTTGCAACTGTTATAAAACAAAGTGGAGTTTGCCAGGCTCCTGTCACTCAGGAAAGAACTGTAGCTGAGAGCTTAGGGATATTGAAACTTTTCCTTATATTATTTAGTTTTTTTTGGTTAATGTTTTGTTCTATTGTTTAGGAAATGTTAGGTTTTATCTACTGTTGGATTAGACCAAACAGTTGTTGTCATATCATAAGTACAATGGTTTTATATCGCAACATAGTGCATGTTCCATGTTAATTTTTATTGGGACAAGAATTGAAGTAAATTTTGTTTTATTGTTATTATTTCTATTTGCTGGACTTCACAGCTAGACACTAAATGCACTGTATTTAATATGATTACATAGTATTTTGACAGACTTCTTATTTGTATAACAGGGTTTCATAATCGAAGTCCAGATACTACATTAGAATGGAAGTCTAAGACAATGCACTCAGTATTTTGCTTCATTAAATTTTCATTAGATTTATTCGAAAAAAATGGGTCCTGAAACATAGTGTGACACATGTTATGATTTATGACACATTTTTATTCATTTGTGTAGCTATACTTCACTAAAGAATTGTTTATGAAAGAATTTGATAAGGCCATGTTATGTTTGCCCTACAAAGTAGTTTATTTGTTATATGTATAATTTATTTATTATTTTGTTAAATACTACAAAGCATGGGGAATTTAAGAAGAAAAACACAGGATCATAGTTCACACAATGTCCAAATTTCTATATATTAGGTAAAAATTTTTTACTAAATAACAGTTGCAAATTACCTAAATGTTTACTTGCACTTGTGGAAGATGTCACTTTTGCTCACATAATTGCTTTTATGTCAAGTGTGTATTGTTTACTTTGCAATATATTATTGCATTGTCCAAAAACTTGTAAGATGCTTGTTTTATTCTTTCTCAAGAGCTCTATTTATCAACTATATTTAATTTTATTGTATGATTTGTTACAAATTTAATTTCCTTGAACTGAGATATAATGAGCTAACGAGCTATTGTGACATCTTTGACAATAAACTCTGTTGCCAGTAGACACTGTTGTAAAATTGGTACAAACCGTTGTAAATTGATCAAAAGAAAGACAATATTTATAGATACCTTTTACAAATAAAGTTTGTAACAAAAAATATAAGCATTTTCAATGCAGTGCCCCTCCTATGTCTGTGTAGCATGCGCATGAGGTAGCCGTAGTGGTAGTATTGTAGGCTTAAAGGTCCGGCTACATGTGGTGAATTTGTTGCAAGCAATGGAAAGGACACTGAATGTTCAAAACTGTAAGGGAGCCTCCACACTACTCGGGAAGTTGAACGAGGTTAGGCGAATACTATAGTGTGGAGAGGCACTACGACTTTCTTCGTACAACCTCGGCTCGCCTCGGGCAACTTCCATTTGTTGTCGGTTTTTGCGCCCGAGTCAAAGGATTCGAAGTAACGCGAATCTGTTCTTCGCGAAGTTGAACGAGTGTGTAGCGACGTACTTCGGGTGAACTTTCCCAAGTACTTCGTGTCGAATAACTTCGCGAGTAGTCTGGAGGGGCCATAATGCGTGTTGTGTTTAATGGGAGTGGGGAAGACCAAGCGTGTAGCCGGAGCGCGTGAGCTGTAGGTGTGACTAACGGTGCCTTGTTTGCAGAGGTATGAGGCGCGGCTCGTATTACTCTCCGTACTGAGTGCGGTAGAGGGGGGCGCCGGGCCGCTCACCGTGCCGCTACGGCTAGGGCGAGTGCGGTTTAGCTAGTTAGTGTTGAGCCTGCGACGTCAACCCCCCAATATACCCGCTACCCTGCACCACTGGACTATACTTACCTCACCTTTTACTTTTTAACGTTAATAGATTACATAAGGTAAACTTTACAGTGTGATTTACGATGGATAGCGATTGGGAAATATGAATTTTGTTTAATTTGTATAAGATTGATATTGAATTGAAGTGACTGTTGTGCTCTTTTTGATTGTGAACAAAGAATTACGACTATTTTAGGGCGATGTGTATAGAGTAAGTTTAGTACCTAAATAAAAGAAATATATTATGTTGACTTCAGCCGCTGACGCGTGAGGATTAGAGTGAAGATGTATCTACAAGTAGATAGTTGAAGTATTTCCTTTAACACAGACTTTGTATTATATTCGCCTTAAAGTTGTTATTAATTTTGTGAATATCGGTTTTGGCTAAAGTTGTTCATGGCGAGGTTAGGAATTTTAGATTTAATTGTGATCGTATTGTGAATCTGAGAATTAGTTGTGAGAGGCTTGCATAAAAGGGAAGTATAATAATTTTAAATTGCTAGCATGATTCTCAATAGTGGTGCAGGACCGTTTTACTTTTAGTATGTGACGACCTTTGCCTATGTTTGTGTGTATACATGGATAAAACCATAAGATATGATTTAAATAAGTTTTGTATCATAAGTATTATTTTTCAACTGAATTATTAATGACTATTCGTCCTGTTACTATGACTTTGTTTTACATTCATTGTTACTGTAAACTACAATAATAATGGGTAATAATAGTATTATGAATTGCCAATTTATGTCCCACTCTTGTTCTTAAAGTACAATGTACATGTATAATTTACTTTATATTATGTATAATTTGTAAAAGAAAATTTATAAAAACTAGCACATTGAAAACGAAAGAGAGCAAAAAATATGAAAGTAATTTAAGAATAATTTTAAGAATGAAGCTGTTGTTTTATTTCTACAACCTGTGTGATAGACGACTTGGATATTTAAATCATTATTTTAGTAACGCATTTTGATCCTGAGTATGTTAACTGAAATTGTTTATTTTGGTTGAACGTGATTGTGAAGTTCATTCCCATCATCTCTTATTAACAACTCGAGAATGTTTTTTTCCAGTTGTGCGGGAGAATCTTTTTCCGCTATGATGGGAATAATTTAGAATCACTGCTATTCTTTCTTTCTTTCCCGTTTTGGGCGACTCCTACCTACTCCTAATTCATTTCTCAGTAACACTGCCAGGACTGGAGAGTGGGTAATCCACATTACAAACACCGTATGTACCTACAAAATATTCCTCGGGCAAGGAAATAATGGCAAAACGATCTCGAGGAGAGGTAGGAACTTTAAACGTTATAACTATTGACTGAATGGAAACCGAGCTAAACCAGTTTGTGACTTTGGCTTAGGCCTACATTTCTTGATACCTGTTCATTTTTTTATCTAGCTAGGTAGATACTTGGCATACGAGCAGACGAAGAGTCGTCAAAGTTATGAAAAATGCTTTACAAAATGCTGTACAGAACTATTGAAAGAAAGGTCTGGTTCAATTTTGGTGCGAGATCCGCAAGGAGAATGTAGTTCCTTAACACGAGCTCATTCTTTTTTTTATGGAATTGACGAGCAGACGTATCGCCTGATGGTAAGCGATTACCGCCGCCCATGGAAACCTGTAACACCAGAAGAGTCATAAATGCGTTGCCGGCCTTTTGGGGGAGGTAGGGGATTGGGCTTGGTATATGGGCCTCTGGTATCCTCACTCACTCTGTGAAACATAGCGCAAGCACTATTTTACACCGGTTTTCTGTGAGGCCGTGGTGTCACTCCGGTCGAGCCAACCCGTTCATGTCGAAGCGTGGCTCTCCCACGGTGATTCTCCCAGACGTCTTAGCCTAACTACGGAGAATAAACATATAAAAAAGAAGAAGCAAATACACAGAGTCACGCCTATTTCTCAGAGAGATAAGCAGGGATAATTGATCTCCACTTACAATGGCTCTGACAAACCCCTTTTGCTTCGTCCACATTCATCAATCGATGAATGCACGCTCGTCGGTTCCTGGTGCTACATGTAAATAAATAAATATCTACTTACACTTTGTTGCCTGAAGATCGAAGGAAAACAGCTAATTACCATCGAGATATTACGTACTAGAGGAGCCACTCAAAACCAATTTTAAGTTCCGTTTATATTTGAATTATAACTAAAAAGCGCTGCAGCGCAGCCAAACAATAATTAGTAGTCTAATCCAACAGTATTAACAAGCAGCGCTCTATCGCATTTGAGCTGTAGTTTCCTCGCGAGCGAAATGTCATAAGCGCCGTGATTTTCAAGGCGCTTACGCGTTTTGGCCAAGGAACTGTTGCAAAGATTCGCTTTCATAGAGTAAGCGCCAAGCAACAAAGCAGAACGGATAAATAGCTTTATACCTACGAAGCTTTATTAGGAAATTCACACTGAGTAAATATTCTTTCTGTGTCAATAGCTTTGCCAGTTTCAGTTTTTTTGTAGAATGCATCGAGGTATAAAATATAAAAGCCGAATGTTCAATTTTTTTATTATACTTTAAGTATAATTTTGAGTATAATTATTACAAAAAAATTGTTATGGGTTATTAACGAAGCTATTTTTAACAACATATTATTTTAACTTATCCAATTAAATACGTTAGATACGTTGTGCACGTCAGTTAATTCTACCTAAATATCACTTCTGTATGTTTTACTCTAAGTACTCTATGTCGAGTGAGGCCACAACAATGGCGTCTTAAAATATTTTGTTCGTCTTTAATTTTAAAACAATTATATCTAGTTAATTACTGGTGATAAGTTATTCCTTTGTTTTTCTCCGTATTCCTTGTATTATTAGTGCAATATCTCAAGACACAAAATGGCATATTTTAGCAGAGTTTTAGAACGTTTTTAAATTTAAACAATCACACGCTTAAGCCACCTCTTCAGCAGAGTGTAGCTAGCAAGCGACTGAAAGAAGTGCGGCGCAATCGCCGCAATTGCATGGAACAGCGCACTTGTGAGTCGCGTCTTCTCTATAAATTATATCTCGATGCTAATCACCGATAGGATCGTACTTATTGAATCAAAAATGATATTTTTTATTCAAGAAATTAGTTGTTAACAGCTGTTTTTGATATACCATAAGTCGGTTCGGTTACACACGCTACGGTTTACCGGTTAACCCAAGGTCTTTGTAGTTTGTGGGTTTACCAGTGTAATTTACAAGTGAGCCTGCGCAGGTTGCAGACTCTGTGCTATGGAATTTAGACTGTTGATAAAAATACTTAAATATGTCTCTCAAGTCGACAGTCATAAAAATTGAACCCGGCGGCCCAATCTAGGGGGACGACCTTGGTATTTAGTGTGTAGAATCCTTTGAAATCAAGTAGTAGTAGCAAATCTGTCCCTTAGAGCATATATAACTGAAAGGGCTGCCGAACGAGCGTCTAGCATATATATCTGAAAGGGCTGCCGAACGAGCGGAAATCGTGATCGGAGTAGAGAGAATGAGTTTGGGTAGTTCGGAAGCTTCTGATTGGTTGGTGTATTTCCCGCCAAATCAGTCATGCAAATTGGTATGTGCATCCACCAATCAGAAGCTTGCGTGAGAGATACTACCCAAACTCAGTCTCTCTCTCTCTCAACTCTGATCACGCTTTCCGCCGGTTCGGATGCCTCTCTAGATATGCATCCTCTGAGATCCGTCTTGATTTTAAAATCATTTTCTAAGACACAATTTTTACACTGGCAATATGACAATTTACAATGTCAATTTGTCAAATACCTTTTGTTGATCTAAAAATGTCAAATTGTCAAGTTTCTACTGAATAATTTTGAGTTCTAAACATTAATATTTACTTAGAGAATCTATAATTACATTAAAGATTATTCTCAAATATTAATATTATAAATCTCGTACCTTAAATAATACAGTAACTTTAGCAACTCGATTAAATAACAGTTTAAGTTCTACAATGTTTGCAATGGGTCCAGAATTTTTCCACTTTCTTACGAAACTAGAAGAAAACGGTGACAAACTTACTATCAGTACGTCTTTCGACCAGCAGCAGCAGATTGACTTTGAATTCAATGTGCGTAAAATACTAATAAAAAAGTAATATAATGTGTACCTTTTTTTTTTTAATTTCATACTTAGTATTATTTTACAGAATTCAACATGTTACGTTTGTAATGGCTACTATGGTCCCAGTTTTGGCGAGCCTGTGTGTTCCACTTGTCACGCATTTCTCTTCCCAGACTTCCCGTCTTATTTGCCTACATCATACTTCTGTAGTGAAAAGACTGATGATGGTGATTCTGGGAACGATGAACCTTCAGATCTAAACTTCAGCTCTGAACGCAAAGTCAACAGAGCATGCCCCTTACCTGCTTGGTGGTATTACCGGGTAAGTGCAGCTTTTTTTTAATATTTAATTCTTTGAACAATTTATAAATGATTATTATATTATGAGAAAAAAGATCATCATAGTGTAAGTTGCTTCCCGTTCTTGTATGCTTCAACAACAGCCTTTCCATCGGTTTAGGCCTTTCCTTAAAAGGAGGTTGTATGTATGCTTACATCTTTCAAACCATATAGGAGATTAATTGGCAAAATTGTGGTTATCACCATACCATGATGCTCTTAAACAAAAGTTAAAGTAGGTAAATACAGTTTTAATCACAAAATTTGTTTTTTATTTTTATTTATAAAAAAAGTACTTTAAGGTCCGATTCCCTGGTTATAGATAAATTAAACCAAGACACAACAAAATATGCTTATCAGCTAGCAATCAGCAATACCATCTTGTGTATTAAAGCAAACAAGAAAAACTTTAAATAATTAAAACCAACCATGTAATTCTTTTTGATAAAATGTAAGTTATGTTGCATATTTACAGTAGGTATATTAGTGGCCGCCCCGTGGTCGAAACTCAACCATAATAAAAATAATATTAGGATAGTTTTTTATCATTCTGCACTCCTCCTTCATATAAACTTTAACTGTTGCTAAATTTCATATTCCTCTGTTCCTTTTATTTAGTAGTAAAATATGTAACATATTATGTTACATATTAACCACAAAGGGGGCATCCATAAATTACATGAGATGTTTAATGGGGGGAGGGGGTTGGGTCAAATCTCATCTAATCTTACGTTGGAGAGAGGGGGGTCTCGGCAAATATCACGCAATTTTTTTTCTGATTGAAACAAAAAAAAAAAAAACTATTTTGGTCCATTTAATCCAGATTGTACATGCTTAAGATTTAATCTATTGCCCAAGTGTACGTGATGATTTAGAGAAAAGATGTTGCAGTACATGCGGTATTTACTTTGCATCTAGTACAAGACCTGCAGAGCACAGGCGAGCTGCCCACATTGCACCAGCTAAGCAAGCGCGTATGTTCCGCAAAGTGCGACCCTCACGGATTGTCACAAGATGAGCTAATGAGTTACTGTGTGCAAGTGCCAACGGCTTAGAGTGACTAGATCAGAACAAAGTTGAAGGAGCAGATGATTTTACTGAAAATCATTTGGACATGTTGGTTCCAATAGTCTCTCTTGAGACCGCGCATGATTCTCCATGGACTGCATTAGAGTAGATATTCTTTTTTTAATCACAGTAGTTACGATTTAAGTATTCTATTGTTAAATTTTTATTACACTTATAATTAAACTCTCAACAATATTAATTACTAGTCTTAACTAGTCGTAAATAAAAGCATGAAGCAATTTTTTTTCTTTTTACAATAACAATCCAACGCATTTACACAAGAAACCCACATTTTGAAAAATCTCACGTGAGATTGGGGGATGGGGGAGGGGGTTGAATAAAATCTCACGACATCTCACCATGGGGGGAGAGAGGCACAGAAAATTTAAAAAAACACCTCACGTAATTTATGGACGCCCCCAAACTTAATCTGTGAATATGTAAATGTACAAATATACAAGTAAGTAAAAACTTTGTGCCTATTTTTACGAAAATAGGGGGAGCAGAGCAGTACGAAATTTGGCACAGTTAAAGTTTATATGAAGTAGGAGTAGCCAGGAGTGCAGAGTGTTGAAAAACATAATATTATTAATGGTTGAATTTCGACCACTGTGTGGCCACTAATATACCTACTGTAAATATGCAACAGATACCTACTTATCACCCAGTAGACTTCCATTTGGTGGATGTTTTTATTTAATTATTTGTAGAGTATAAAGATGTATAAAGATCATTACAACTACACAAAAGTCTCTTCTTTTATTGCCAAGGGGACGAGTGAGAGAGTGTTTTTTACCTGACTGCAGTATTCCCGGACCAATACGACCTTAAACCTTCAAGAAAGAGCGTACTCCTTCTTAAAAGGCCAGCAACGCAGTTGTGACGCCTCTGGTGTTGCGGGTGTTCATGGGCGGCGGTAATCGCTTACCATCAGGCGATACGTCTGCTCGTTTGTCCCTTATTCAATTAAAAAAAAGACTGGCAAAGCCAAAAGGAAGTGTAATAGTTTTGGTAGTCTTTGTATGTTTCACCATGGCGCCTAAACTGTTGAATGAAGTTTAATGAATGAGGCATAAATAGATTCGTAGTAGTGGCTCAGGTGATATAGGCTAAATACAGTTTATCAAAAAGAATTACGTAGTTGGTTATAATTATTTAAGGTTTTTCTTGTTTGCTATCTATTACTTATAATAAAAATGTAACAGGTCCGATTCTGTACATTAAAGATTTTTGTATTTTTTTTTTGGAGGGCTCTATGATCGATACTGAAGCCAAAACTGTATTTTTTTTTCATTTTTGTCTGTGTGTCTGTCCGTCTGTCTGTCTGTCTGTATCTTGGCCGCGCATTACGCTGAAACTACTGAATGGATTCAAATGAAACTTGGCATGATTTGAGTACATACTATGAGGTAGGACATGGGATACTTTTTATCCCGAAATTCAGCAGTTTTTTTTTTTTTTTTTTTTTATTACACACATAAACCTTTCTCTTGAATCACTATATATTTCGGAAAACTGCATCACTGAGTAGTTTAAAAGATCTAAGCGAACACACAGTGTATTTGGTATCGACTTCATTTTATACTATGTAAAGATATGTGTGTGTGTGTTTGAAATGTTGAACTGTTACAGGATTTGCCTAGTTTAAGACTATTGTGGTGTGTGTAAGATGTCTGTAGTTATTATTACCTTTCAGAGTTCATTGGACAGTGAAACAAGTCCTGAAGATGAGGCTAGTCGCGCAAGTAATTCAGGAACTGGCGCAAGCAGCAGTGGCAATGGCGGTAGTGGTAGTAACAGCTGTGGGGTGGTTAGTGCTGCTGGCAGTGCTGCTGGAAGCAACTTGAGTGTCGGACCTAGTAGTGGCGGGGCGGGAGGAAGCGGTCGTGGCATTGGACCTGGTAATGGGAACACTGGCAATCCTGGGCCTGGAACTAATCGTGGTGCGCCAATTGCTGCGGCAAGTGCTGGTCCTGTAAGCACTGGAAGCGGAGTTGGTCGAGGATCAACAAGCGGAGGCACAGGCAGTGGATTGTGTGGTTCAGGCCGAGTTGGAGCCAATGTTGGCGGAGGTGCAAGTAGTGGAACCGGAGGCCCAATACGCGTGGTTCCTCCTGCAGTCGTAAACGGTGGTGTAGGTGGTAATCGTGGAACAGGGAATGGGAGCGCGGGCAGTAGTGCAAGTAGCGGTGGTGTAGGAGCGGGTAGTCACTCGGATGGTTCTGCTGACGAGCGAGCAGGTCTCGGACCACCACCGCCTCCGCCCAACGTCGCTTGTTCACTCCAAGCACTGTCTACCCCAAGACCAGCAGATAATCTTGCTCCTGGATTGGTGGAACAGTTGCCCTCTGAAGGTGAGTGAAACTTCACTAAAATAAACTATTATTAATTCCTTACCACAGTTACCACCACTAGTTTAGTAATCTAATTTGTAAATAACTTTTTCGTAATAAAAATAAAAAAAAACAATAAGCACAGGGAAACGATTTAACTATATAAATACGAACGTTAAACTTAACAAGTTACATATTTGATATTTAGAAAGGGTTATTGTAATTTAAAAATGTGCCCTGGTATATAAATGAGCCTTTGTCCCTAGTATTGCTGAGTATATTCAGCTACCTGGATGACCTGTCGCTGTGCGCGTGCGCGTGCGTGTGCTCGCGCTGGTGGCGGCTGGTGCGCGCGCGCGTGTCGCCCCCGCGCTGGGCGGGCTTCACGGCGCGACGGTTCCCGCTCTACAGACCGCTGCTGGCCAACATTGATTGGCACAAGGTAATACACGCTACCGTTATACGTGTGGTGACGGATTCAGAATACGGAGTGTCACCAACCCTACTCTTCCCGTGGGTGTCGTAAGAAGCGACTAAAGGAGAAAACTACGCAGGACAACATCACTGCACTACCGTGGGAGAGCGACGCTTCGGCATGAATGGGCCGGCTCGACCAGTGATACCACGGCCTCACAGAAAACCGGTGTGAAATAGTGCTTGCGCTGTGTTTCACCGAGTGAGTGAGGATACCGGAGGCCCAACCAGCCTCCCCCTCCATCCCCACAAACGCCGCCAACGCACTTGTGACGCCTCTGGTGTTGCAGGTGTCCTTGGGCGGCGGTAATCGCTTCCCATCAGGCAATACGTCTGCTCGTTTGCCAGCATATTCTATAAAAAAAAGAAGTAAAACTTGAAACAAAACCCTATAACAACCCGTCTGGCTGGCGTGATATAGGAGGTGAAACCCTCCTTTCTAAGGAGGGGCGTATGTCCGCAGTGGACTATTGATGTGATGTGATACACACTAATTAACACCCTTATAAGTATATCGAAAAAGAAGAAGAAGACCGACTTACATGACAGCATTCGTGCTGTTGTGTTCCATAAGTGAGTGACCGGATGCCCAATGATGCAGAAGCATGTCAATAGGCTGCCATAATGTGGGTCAACATGTTGCATTGTCTCCATTCACAATGAGTATGGTAACCATTACTCTTAGATTCTGATCATGCTTTCCATCAGAGAGAATAGAGTTCACTTTGACAGGCTCAAATAAAATAAAAAACAATTCATATGGTGAAGAATTAAGTGTCACCCTATAAGTCCCGTAACTTTTTAGATATTACGTACCCTTCTTGGGACTAAGTGTCGTGAAGGCGCGTCTCCACCAAAATTGTTGGCAATTTCAGTGTTTCCAATTGTTTGTAACCCTTAATCGCCAACTTTTGTTTCCATTGCGTCTACACCGAGTCGCCAACCATTTGAAAAACATTCGAACTAAGCGTCTTCTATTCTTTTGACGTTTACCGCCAAAAACGGAAACACTGTTTGACAATTTTTGTTGCCAACACAAGGAAATTACTTGTCACCAACACGTGTTGACAACACAAAAATTGACAACTTTTGTTCGGTGGAGACCCGGCTTAAGGCAACATCACTGCAAAGAGAAGCAAACTGCAAAACAACTTGAATCAAACCCTATAGCACTCCGACTGGCCAGCGTAGTATAGGAGCACAAAACTTCCTTTCTAAGGAGAAGCATATACTTAGCAGTGGATTAAAGTCAGTTGGTGATTAATGAATAACATTTACCCACGTTTCTGCAATATAATTCTAAATTTTGCGTCATTTTTCAGAAATACCAATCTCTGGTAGAGTCGTGCTTCTGTCGCAACTGTCTGGTGCAGATGTGCATGCAAGCGCAACCCGCAGGCGAAGAAAATGCTTGGCGGCGAAATAGGCTCAGGATTGAACTGAAGGTATAAGCTTGCATTAGGTATTCAGTATTATAGACAAACTTTAATCATGACCCACTTTGAAACTCGGCATGATTTGAGTTCATACTACGAGGTAGGATATGGGATATTTATTATCCCGAAATTCAACACGGTTTCCTAGAGAGAGGGGATGAAAGTCAAAATATGTATTTAGTTGTAATTCAATAACACATAGTCCGATTTCATTCATTCTTTTCTTGTTAGATTAAAAAAAAAAAGATAACGGAAAAAGTATTTTTTTGTCCGCGACAGTAGATATTTACATAAAAAGTACATCAATATTTGAAGTCCCCGACTCCTGAACTAGGCTCCTGACCTGTGTTTCAGAAGTCAGTATCGTCTCCCGTAATGAGGAACTAATAAATTTTATGCAAATTGCTGCAGTGAGATTAATGTAACTGCCTCGGTAGCGCAAGTGGTAGCGTAAGCGACTGCTGTGCTTGAGGTCACCCACACTGTCTGTGGGAAGCTGAGACAGATATGTAAATATGGCGGTACGAAGTTCACCGGGTCAGCTAGTATACTATATGAAAGATGTTTTGACTGTGCAGATGCTGCGTAACGATCCACCCGAAGGCATAGCAGCGACACCACTAGATGCCAAATGCTGTCACTGGCAGGCCAGCGTCACCGGCCCCGTGGGTTCGCCCTACGAGGGAGGGGTCTTTTATCTCTACATACAGGTGCCCTATGCGTGAGTTTTCTTTTTTATTTCCTGTGACTAATACTAATCATAAACGTTATTAATAAAATGTTACAAAAATATGTTTCGTAACATTTTATTAGATTTTTATAGTACATTTTTGTCTCTAGACTCAAACCATGCAAGGTTAATCTTCTGTAACCCCTAAAATATTAAAATGCTTAGGTATGTACAATGTGATGTGAAGCAACTACTACATATTTTTAACCGACTTCCAAAAAGGAGGAGGTTCTATTTTCCACTGTATGTTTTTTTTTTTTTTTTTTTTTTTTTATGTATGTTACCTGATTACTCCGTCAGTTGTGGAGTAGTGTGCAGTAATAAAATAGTGCTTTCATTTGTTTGAGTTTGGCGACAGTCGTTCCGTTGTAAATTAAGACACATAACATTTCTACCTATTCTTTATGTTCTGTGGGTTAACCCTTATTGTTTGGGTTAAAACAATAACATATATAATCTGTTAACCGAATCGATGAGTAACCCTTTCAAACCGTTACAGATTGATTCGGTAACCGTTTATAACGAATACCGTTATGCATGGGTTTTCCGATCCCTGCCCGCACCCTCACCCGTGGTTGTTGTTTTACCGCGGGTATCATCACGAGGCTTAGCTAGTATAATATTTTTTTATTGTTTTAGGTACCCAATGAGTCCTCCGGTGGTTCGCTTCCTAACTCGTATCCTGCACCCCAACATCTCCCGTCACGGGGACGTTGGCATCGACTCCGTGCACCACAACTGGTCGCTCGCACTCACCATCAGCAAAGTGCTCATATCTATCCAGAGCTTGCTGACAGATCCCTATACTGCCGTAAGTTTTATTATTAAAATAATAATTTATAATAATAATATGACTTTTGATAAAATGTACAATAGCCTATGTCACCGTGACCAATATTGCAAATCTATTTAATAATAATAATTTTATTTTGACATCTAACACACAACGCCATCTAGTCCTAAACTAAGCAGAACTTGTACTATGGGTACTAGACAACTGATAGAAATATATTATGTAATACTTTTTTTTTGTAAATACATACATATTAAATATAGAAAGCACCCAAACTCCGAAACAAATATTTGCAGATCATACAAACATTTAATTCGATCCGGGAATCAAAACCGATACCTCGAACAAAGCAGTCGTATACGCTACCATTGCGCCACAGAGGCAGTCATGTCATTCATTCATAAAATCGGTTTAGTAGTAATAGACGCTACGGTGGAATATACAAACATACATAGAACGCCAAAACTCTTAATTACCCTTCCTTTTGACTTTGCCGCAGTTGGGTTAAGATAACGTGGGAGAGTCACGCTTACCGTGGAAGAGCCACGCTTCGGCATGAATGGGCCGGCTCGACCGGAGTGATACCACGGCCTTACAGAAAACCGGTGTAAAATAGTGCTTGCGCTGTGTTTCACCGAGTGAGTGAGGTTACCGGAGGCCCATACCCCAACGACCCCCCCCCCACCCCCCAAATGCCGGCAACGCACTTGTGACGCTTCTGGTGTTGCAGGCGGCGGTAATCACTTACCATCAAGCGATACGTCTGCTCGTCTGCCCGCATATTCCATAAAAAAAAAAAAACTCACCTTGTTTTGGATTACGCTAAATGTTATTAAGCATCATAATTATCTTTTTAAATATCCTGTGTCTCCACATGCAGAATTTAGGAAAAGAATATTAGTTCAGAAAAGGGAAAAATAATAGTTTTAAAACACCAGGTGTGATGGTTTCCCAATTATTTTAGTGGTAGACATGGTTCAGCGTGGTGACGTATGGCCTAAACCCTCTCCTGAGAGATCCGAGCTCATCGAGGGACATTATGGGTTATAGATAATAATTATGTTTTTATAATTTGTTATCAGGTATGCATGGAACCCGAACTTGGAGAAATGTACGTTCGTGATCGACAGAGATTTGAAACTCTCGCGAGGAACTGGACCTGGCGGTACGCGATGCATGACATAATGCCTCAATGAGCTCTATGGTCAGCCTGAGGCGGAAAGTGCAGTGTAAGACGTCACCATAGACAAGAGTAGAGGTGCATGGGGTATTTATTATATAGCTAACTTTATGTAAAAAGTTTTTATGCGTATACCCTCCCTGGTAAATAACTTCCTTCTCTACTGTGTAATAGTAGTTTATTTATAGGTACTCAATACTATGCGTACCAATCATTTATTATTTAAATTAAACAACCCTCTTCGCGTCATAAAAGTAACATATTATTAAATGGTATAATCTAAAAGTTAAGCACAACCATTTTTGATGTCAAAGTCGTTCTGTAGATATTGAAGAAAAAATAATTTACTTTTCTATTTATTAACCGACTTCAAAAAAGGAGAAGGTTCTCAATTCGACCGTATATGTTTTTTTTATGTGTTCGAGGATAACTTCGTCGTTTATGAACCGATTTTGATGATTCGTTTTTAATGGAAAGGAGATATCCCAACGATGGTACCATAATAAGGACACTAAGATCTGATGATGGCATCCAAGAGAAAACGACTCGAACCTTGGAAGTCGGTTTTCATTTTGTTAAAATTTTACTTGTGTCTCTGTGATATCCATGCAGGTTGAATACTTCTTTGTATTGTATCTATGGGTAGAGCCGTAAGTCAATATTGAACCAAGTCTACCCCCCCTAAAAAGAAATAACAGTGAAGCCTTTACACCTGGTGTTTTAAAAGTATACCTACTTCTTTTCCTCTTTTCTTAACAATTCTTCTCTCTCTTAAATTCTCCATGTGCAGACACAGAATAATTAAAAACCTCATTATCATCATTAGCAGTGTAATAATTCACTCCTGGACATAGGATTCTCCTCTCTGAAAAATCCTCACTGTGAATCAATTGCCATGGTTTGTAACTAATGAAACACGTTAGTATTCGCAACAGACTTTTTTTCTAAAAATGGCCCACAGATGTCGCTTTATGTTTCGTTCAGGAACATTAACAATTTTGATATCGTAATTCTAAGAGTTTTGTAAAAAACGGCTTTAATTCGACTGTTATAATACGACACGAAGTGCTGTATTATACCAGTTACTAGTTACAGATTCTGATCAGTTTTTTATCGATGAATATCATATTTTATTAACCGACTTCAAAAAAGGAGAAGGTTCTCAATTCGACCGTATATATATGTTTTTTTTTATGTGTGTTCGCGGATAACTTCGTCGTTTATGAACCGATTTTAATGATTATTTTTTTAATGGAAAGGAGATATCCCACGGTGGTACCACGATAAGGACTCTAAGATCTGATGATGGCTTCCAAGAGAAATCGAGTCGAACCTTGAAGTCGGTTTTGTCTTGAAGTCCTTGTAACGGTTTACTTGTTACTTATTTATTCCGGACGAAGACAAATTAAAAAATTATAAAAAATGGTCCAGCCGTACCTGAGTTGTAAATGGTGTAACTAACACGACTTTGTGTTATATACCTATATAGATTTTATTTATATTTGTTACACTTAACGCTTAACGAGATAAAAGTAAGCTTATTATGCTTTCAAGGTGGGCAAATAGGTTTACGTATGCTTACTCCAATATCATACTGTAGTTGATGATCCATAATAATCGATTTAGTTAATGTCATATTACACAATTTCCATCTACACTATATAATTTATACTCTCGATTGTAGGCACTTGATGGAACTTGTTAAGATACATTCTAGAATTAAACTCCAAATAGTGGCTTATGTACAACTTGTACAAGCATAAGTAACTATTTTAATTCACTGTCATGACCTTGAGTAACCTTTAATAAATATTTTTTTTCGGACATCTAACACACAACGCCATCTAGTCCCAAGCTAAGCAGAGCTTGTGTTATGGGTACTAGACAACTGATACAAATACATATATACTTTTTTTTGTAAATACATACATATTATACATGGAAAACACCCAAACTCCGAAACAAATATTTGTAGATCATACAAACATTTGATAATGCTATAAGGCGAAATCGGTCAGAATTTAAGTGAATTAAAATAGTATTAATTCTAGAATGCATATACATATTTTGTACTTTAATGAAAAAGACATCTACCAATATATACTAATATAATCTAAATTAAACATTTTTATACTTTTATGAACTAAATGTTTTCTAAACTGTCAGTTGTATTAAAAAAACGCACTTGCGAATTTGATTTATGTAATGGCTGTGTAAGGTTTTAGAATAAAACATCTGAATGTGTATAACTTGTTGTATAATTCCAATAAAATATTAGCACAACTTTATTTCTCATGTCTTAGTTTTTTCTTTTCCTTTTGTGCTAATAAATAACTTTCCCATCGCACCCGGAGAGCCTCGCAATCGCAAAGTGTTGGTAAGCATTGCGAAGTGGCCGGCATCCTGCAGTACCCGGGATACGGCCATTCACTAGTTGGTAACCATCTTCCATCTGTTCTTCTGGTGGGACCTAGTCCCCTGTCAAGTACCCTGGCTAGGTCTAATTGAGTGTGACCTATATAGGGTGCGATTTCACCTAATTTGACAGTATATAGTCTTGTCCGTATTTTAAGACTGCCTGGTAAAAAGTAGTGAACATACATCGCAAGTGACATATATCCCTGCAACAAGGACTGTAGATCAAAATTTGATTATTATTGACATTTATTTTCATATTTTTTCGTAGCGAAAATAAAACAATAAATACCCAAATGTTCGTTTCACGCATTGCCAATACGCTACACAACAGATGTGTTGTCACGTCACGTATTAAACACGTGGGTATACGTGTTAGCAGCACTCGTACGGAATACAAGGAGTGTATGTCACAGCTACGCTCGTCGGAAACAAGGTGTGTGACCGAAAAAAAAAAACGGTGTTTTCAGCACTGGAGCAAGTTTTAAAAACACAAGGTGAGTGATATCCAGCAGCGAAAAAGAAAAGTTTTTTAAATGATTATATAAATCAATATTTTGGACATCTAACACACAAAGCCAAGCCATCTAGTCCCAAGCTAAGCAGAGCTTGTGTCATGGGTACTAGACAACTGACGATATAAATGCATATATACTTTTTTTTGTAAATACATACATATTAAATATAGAAAGCATCCAAACTCCGAAACAAATATTTGGAGATCATACAAACATTTGGTCTGACCCGTGAATCGAACCCGAGACCTCAAGCACAGCAGTCGCATACGCTACCACTGCGTCAGGCAGTCAAAGATTGCTTTGCAGAATTTAGTTCGAAAATTTGGACACCATTTCACGTTATTAGAGCCACACCTATTTAGCACGAACGGACCGGCTCCACCGTGGCGATACTGCCCTCGCACAGAAGATCAACCTAAAATGACAGCATTCGCGCTACCGTGTTTTGTTGGTGAGTGCGAGACCGGAGGCCCGATGTTGCATAAACATCACTAGGCCGCCATGGTCGGTCACCATGCTGCATTGTCTGCATTTGCAAAGAGTATGGTGACCACCACTTTTGGATTCTACTTATGATTTCCATCTGGCAGAGTTGAGTTACTTTGGCAGGCGTATACATAAAAAAACAAAAATTTTGAAGTCCTTGGATGACGAATATTGGTGCAGACGAGGTTGCGCGGTCAGCTCCGACATTAGGAGGTCCTTTAGACCTAGGACAGGTCTGGGTATCGGTTTCTTTAATGCTCTGAACTATCTCCCGGATTCACTGATCTCTGAAGAAGAGTCTTGACATCACGTGATTGCCTTTCGCATTTTCCTGATTATGTACATAGGTACTACACACATAATGGGCTTTTAAATCTGTGCGAGACTTTCGAAATAATTTCTTACTTACATGAATATCGATAACTTGAGATTGGATTTTATTGGACATTGAAATTACAGTTGGGGGCATTGATTAAATCACGACTATTTTACAATCGAACAGTTAATTTTCCATAATAGAAATTGTATTTTACATAATAATTGCAACGAGGACCATTTGTTTATTTATTAGTATATTTTTACATCACCCAAAAGTTGACTGGAAGAGAATGGCATTAATTAAGTCCGCCGATTTACAAACTTAGTGCCTAAAGTTTATAAATAAATATAGGTATAAGATAATAAAATTATGAGAGGTCGATGTCTGTTAAATAAACATACTCAGAACTCAAAACAACAGCTTTGAATTTTTTGTGTTTGTGCGTGCCTATTTCTGAAGTAGCTAAACCAATTTGGATTCGGTTTTCTGTTATGTATAGTGGTAAACTCCACATAACGTTTTGTGTTTTTTATTTCAATCGGTTCACATTTAAAAAAGTTATATCATTTTAAAATCACCACAATAACCGCATGGAAAAGCTAGTTTAAGTAATATGAAAAAAAAACTTCGTTTAAAAAAACCGACTTCAAAAACTAAAAAGTATAAAATAACTTAATTTGTATGTGCTACCTATTCATAGCTTTGAAGTCAGTGCCAAGCCAATGGAATAGTAGGTACCACACTCGCTATATTTCGAGACGAACATCAACGACGCTTCGGTTGTTTTGTTCAACGCGAAGAGCAGTCTATCCCGCTCAAGGTCATGCGCGGCGAGTGCGGTACCTACATTTTGGCTTGGCACCGACTTCATACCTATGAATAGGTAGCACATACAAATTAAGTTATTTTATACTTTTTAGTTTTTGAAGTCGGTTTTTTTAAACGAAGTTTTTTTTTTTTTTCGCTTTTTAGTCTTTCTCAAGTCTCTCATCATCATTTCATTTAAAATTTAATGATGTCTACAGAATATGAAGCCATGCAGACAATTGCTCGTAACTTCATTGCTCACGTAAATTTGAGGGTTTCCTTCGATTTCCTTAGGATCCCATCATCAGATCCAGATATGGTGGCCATGGGACCACATGGGGAGCATACCCTTTCGAATACAAAAATAATTTTTAAAATTGGTCCACAATTGACGGAGTAATCGATGTACATACATAAAAAAATAAAATAAAAAATACCGATGAAATTGAGAACCTCCTGCTTTTGGAAGTCGGTTAAAAATTGGTACTATATATACATTGAATAAAAACGTATATTAATACTTAAGAAAATTAATTAAATTATGTGGTGATGGGAGACTAATGTAATGAGTTACCTATAGCAATTCTATAAATTGAGACAACCCTATTATTTTTATGAGGCAAACGAACAGAGAGGTCACCTGATGATAAGTGGTTACCATTACCCCAGTACCTACACCTACAACTCAAGAGTCGCAGTAAGTGTAAACTAACCCCACAGAATACATATACTCCTAACTAGCCCTGATACGAGCGCGCGAGCGTAGCTTGGTTTGGGTGCCACTGGAAAATGTACATAGGTACTTAAAAAAAAATGTTTTCATTAGTGTAGAATTAGGGACATCCACTCTTGCTCGCGTCTGCTGACAGTTTCACGGTTCGAATTAAAAATAATTTAACCTTAAATACCGTATAAACTTTTATACGACCTGATTTTGTTGCGAATAAGAATAGGTATATGAATTAATAAATAAATGATTGAGAAACGTAAGTCATAATTGTCTTTATTCATTTAGAGTGTACAAATTTTCAACAGATAAACAATAATTATATTTGTTTACTAAGATTAATTACAGGGCTACTTTTTTATACTTACTACTATGGAAGACAATGCCGCTACGACGAGATGGCATCAAATGAGATACAAATTCATTTAACTTTGCCCATTTCAGGGTGCTGTTAATGACGGTCTGGTTTACCTAAAAACTAATTAGGTACATTTTTAACACTTAGGTAAATCATTATTCCCTTAGGTATACCTTTTTTATGAAAATCCATCCCGTGATCGTTGTTATATATATTGTCTTTGAGAGCATATCCTACATGGCTCTCGAGAACGTCCTCTGGAACGTCCCCGAGATCCACCTTGAGAACGTCCCCTAGATCGTTCTCGAGAACATCCCCTGGAACGTTCCCGAGAACGTACTCTGGATCGTTCTCGAGAACGTCCCCCAGATCGTCCTCGAGAACTTCCCCTGGATCGTCCTCGAGAACGTCCCCTGGATCGTCCTCGAGAACGTTCCCTGGTACTACCTCGAGAACGTCCCCTGGATCGTCCTCGAAAATGTCCTCGAGAACGTCCCCTTGATCGTCCTCGAGAGCATTCCTCCTTAGATGGTCTTCGAGAGCGTCCTCTGGATCTACCTCTTACACGTCCCATGGAAATAGCTCTTGAGAGGCTCCTAGATCTTCCTCTGGAATCTCCATGTGGTCTTCCCTTAGAGATTACTTTTGAAGAACTTCGATTACTTCTTGACCAACCACTGATTTCACAGCCGATCACTATTTCTGCAGGGGTATTCAGTCGGCTACATGTCTTCTTACTTTTATTCCTTAGAATTACACCGTAAGTCACCGTGTCCATTCTCTCAGCTGGAACACAAATCAAAACTGGATTATTAAGGTAAGGCCTCGACACAAACTCTATCTTACCCGTGCGGGAATCTACTGACTGAGCGTGTTATCTGGAAACGTTTTTTATAACTGAGTTATTTCATTAGATTCAGTAAAATTGTACTACTATTGCATAACTAATTGCAATAATTACGTTGAGTAATAGAAATGAAACATATTAAGGGTCAACTAGTATAGCTCTCCAGTGGATCAAAGGGCATAGCAACTCACGCAGAAACGACGCAGCTGATGCACTAGCAAAGCATGCAAAGAGGAAGACGAAACAGCCGGCCATGTCATCTTGGTATGTCCTGGGGTGGCAGAATACCGGACGAAACATCTCGGATCGCCGAGGTCACTTCAGGAAGTCGTCGGCAACGCAAGGGGTCTGCTAGGCTTCCTGGAGGAACTGGGTTGGCACCACTAGTGCCGACCCACTACCAAAATAGGCGCATCAAAGTCGTCGAGTTGCGGTAACCTAGCCCGCGAGTTTCAAGTTCAAGGGTCAACTTGGAAAGAGGTGAAAAATGTGCGAGCACTTCACAATAAATAGTATAATACAATAATTAACAATAAAAAGTAATAAAATGTATTTATAAATCTAATCTATAGGTACAGATAAATAAAATTGGAGTATCTGTTTGTAATCATCACACTTCACACTAATATTTTAAAGGAGATAGTTTGTGATTGTGTATGTTTGTAACTTCTTCACGCGAAAACAACTGGACCAATTTTGATAAAATTTGGTATCCAGGGAGCTGATACCCTGGATTAACACATAGGCTACTTATATTTACTATATAATACTTAGGCTACATATAAATACAGCCTATGTTACCTGAAAAGATGAGCGGCTTAATTTTTCCCCACGTCTTCAACAAATATCGTTATATTTCAGCAAATATAATCAAAAATTTAACAAATTATATATGAAAACCTTCATCAAGAATCACTATCTATTGGTAAAAACAGCATCAAAATCCGTACAGTAGCTTTTGAGTTTATCGCGAACAGACAGACACAGCGGAGGACTTTGTTTTATAATAATACTAGCTGACCCGGCGAACTTCGTACCGCCATATTTATATACAATAATTAGCAATAAATTAAAATTGCGACTATAATTTGAGATTTAAACTATCCTATCTCTCAATTTGGATCGAACTGCACATGGTGTGCAAATTTTATTATAATCGGTTAAGTGGTTTAGGAGTCCATTGAGGACAAACATTGTGACACGAGATTTATATATATTAAGATATGTAGTGATGCATATGTATGTATCACGATGTATACACGGTACAATACATTGTACATGTATAACATTTTTTAAAATTTTTGTCTGTCCCGGCTAATCTCTGGAACGGCTGGACCGATTTTGACGGAACTTTCACGGATAGGTAGCTGATATAAGGAGTAACTTAGACTACTTTTTTTAGACTAGCTTCGCACCGCGGCGTTACTTGCGGTATGACAATAACCGCAGGTATCACCGCGGGATTCAGCTAGTAGTAAATACTAAATATTACCTACAAAGTAGAGCTGAATATTCAGGTGTACCTATTTACATAGGGGTAACCCCATTTAAGCAACGATAGTAGCGGAATGGCTTAGTATGTCTGTTTATTTCGAGTATTACATTTACATAGTTACCTATTTACCCTATTTTAGTTTTATAGAAACTGATTTTTATTTTTGTTTATAAACGTACATCTTTTTTTTTGTTTTATAAAGAAGACAACTCCCGCACTAGGAATAAATCCTGTGTCGCGGGGGACTTTACAAATATACATGAAACGGACACAAAGAACACCCAGACTCAGAACAACAATTTGTGGATCACACAAAGTGTTGTCCTACGTGGGATTTGAACCCACGACACTTGGCGAAGTAGGAAACGGCGTGGTGACCGTTAAACCACTAGGCCAAACGTGCAGTCAAACATTTTTAAAGGCATAATTTTTTGAGCATGTATGTTTAACTCGATTAAGCCAGAACTGCTGAACCGATCTGAATGATACAGAGAGACTTGTTTAGATCGTTTGGAGTAAGAGATAGCTATCTCTTAGGTAATCCATACTCTCCCTACGTCTCTCTTTACATCTCTCTTCTACTATACTCTTTGCGCTGTAGCATGGTGCGTGACAGTTTCAGTAACATTTCTTTTCACTCTTAAAAGTTGCCGCGATTTACAAATTATGACTTAGTATTTCAGCTGTACCACATTCGCAATTTATTAAATCATTAATAACTGTAGTAAGTAAATTAAATTAAACCAACCAGAATGTTCTAGTCTACAAATAAATGCCGCACCATGCTATAGCGCAAAGAGTAAAGTAGGGTTTTCAAAGTTCCTACAGTTCATTGACAACTACTAAAACTAATCTTACTGTTTACCTAAACCGGAAAAATATTGTGCAATCAAGAAATAAAATATTTTTATACCTAAGGGACCTAAGGTTTGAAATTGCACCATAGTGGGATTTATTGCGAAACACTTGGTTTCATTCAAATGAGATAACAAATATGCAATCGGACCAAACAAAGTACCTTTTAAATATTATGTTGCAATCATTAACCGACTTCAAAAAAGGAGGAGGTTCTCAATTCGACCGTATATGTTTTTTTTATATGTGTGTTCGCGGATAACTTCGTCGTTTATGAACCGATTTTCATGATTATTTTTTTAATGGAAAGGAGATATTCCAAAGGGACCATGACAGGGACACTAAGATGATCTGATGATGGCATCCAAAAGAAATCGAGTCGAACCTTGAAGTCGGTTTTTGTCAAAAATTTACTTGTTGTTTAAAGTTAACATGTAACCTACTACCTACCTACTAGTTTGGCCAGCGGATGTAGTTACCAAGAAAACGGAGGTAAAATTGGAAAATCAACAGGTTGCAAAATTGACTGGCGAATAAACGAAGTTGATACTGTGGTTTTTTAGGCACGAATTAAATACATGATTATAGTAAGTTCTAATGACATAAGTGGAAACAGCGCAGCGCTAGCAGAATAGGGAATATGCATGTCTTTTTTTTATTTCTTAATCTGATCATATAAGTCTCCATAACATAGAAAAAAATATAAATAGGTTTCAAAATAGTCAAACTAATTTTCAAAGTGAAATTTAAAACACCGACTAAATTTGAGCTATTCAAACGCCGCCATTTTTCGCGCGCTATTGACATAACATATGACGTCATTTTGATTTCGTGTTTGTTTACTATTGAGTGTTTCAGTTATTTTATACCTATTTACAGTTTTGATTGCTATAAAAATCATGGAAGAAGTCATTTTTTCTCACAAACACTACTAACACAGCAGGAATTTCGACGCCGTTAATTTCGATAATGTAACAATCGACGTCACATTTCGTTTCGACCAATAGGACGCGTTTTGCAGTTTTGAATTTCCCTCCCTTAATTTTCACTTTTTATTTAATATTTTCTGGGTTTAAATAATCACTAAATAAAAAAAATACCATATTGTATATTGTATATTGTAAAGACAATAAAAAATCTAGAAAAAAATGTTTGAGACAAATAAAAATTTTATGCATATTCCCTATTGTGTGACTGAAAAAAATCTAGTGTTTGTTTTCTTAAATACAAATAACTTTTGTTGTGAAATATGGGTTGAACTTTTTTCTTTTTCCGTACCTCCAAAGGAAAAAAAAAGGAACCCGTAAAGGATCACTTTGTTGTCCATCTATCTGTGTGTCAAGACCCTTTTTCTCAGGAACACGTGGAGGTATCAAACTGAAATTCATATCAAATACTCAGGTCTACTATATCTACTGTCCCTTGCAGCTGTGAATCTGTGAAAAAATCAGACTTCTAAGCCAACGCAATCAAAAGATACAGCCAATGATATTATATATAAAAAAAAACTTCATTTAAAAAAACCGACTTCAAAAACTGAAAAGTATAAAATAACTTAATTTGTATGTGCTACCTATTCATAGGTTTGAATTCGGCGCCAAGCCAAATGTAATAGTAGGTACCACACTCGCTATATTTCGAGACGAACGTCAACGACGTCACCAGCAGCTATCCCGCTCAAGGTCACGCGCGGCGAGTCCTACTATTACATTTTGGCTCGGCACCGACTTCAAACCTATGAATAGGTAGCACATACAAATTAAGATATTTTATACTTTTCAGTTTTTGAAGTCGGTTTTTTTAAACAAAGTTTATTTTTTATTTTTCGCTTTTTAGTCTTTCTCAAGTCTCTCATCATCATTTCACCTAAATAACTTGAAAGAATACGACTAAAGGTAACATACTGTATAGAATAATAAATAAATATTTCGGACATGATGTTTACAGAATGTGAAAGCATGCAGACAATTGCCTTAACTTTATTGCAGGCGCTCACGTAAATTTGAGGATTTCCTTCAATTTCCTTGGGATCCCATCATCAGATCCTGACATGGTGACCATGGGACCACATGGGGAGCATACCCTTTCGAATACAAAAATAATTTTCAAAATCGGTCCACAATTGACGGAGTAATCAATGTACATACAACTGACTGACGCTTCTCGCGACCAGAAGGCCGGCCTTTTTCTAGCACAGAGAATCAGCATTGCCATTCAACGTGGTAATGCTGCCAGTCTTTTGGGAACGCTACCAGTAGGCGAAGATGTGGAGTTTTTTGACGCTTGTATGTAAATATTGTTATTTTTTTTATAAATTATGGTTATGTACATAGGTTTCTATATTATGTAATAAAGCTCTCATAACTAAATTTATGCAATGTAATGTAGTATAATAATTAATGAAATATAGTAGTTATAATCGATATATTTGTTAAGAAATTCATGTACATACATAAAAAAAAAATAAAAAAAAAACCGATGAAATTGAGAACATCCTCCTTTTGGAAGTCGGTTAAAAATATCATTTGATACAGCCGTTTATGCTGCAAATTTTCGACACTCGCAAGGGAATCACAACCACAGGAACACGGGAAGTAGGTACTCACGTGAACTTGAATCTTATTTGGTACCAAGCAACCAGTGTTTCCACAATGAGGGGAAATTTCCCTTTTGAGGGGAAATTAGGGTCCAGAGGGGAAGAAAAAGGGGAAAGATCTCTTTCCCCTTTTTCTTCCCCTCTGGACTGAAAAGGGGAAATCGAGGGAAATCATGGATAAAGCCTGGGCTAAAATATTGCGGAAATTTTCTTAACTAATTTTTATAAGGACTATACTAATGTTACCGAAAGAAACAGTAGCGACATTGGCAGCCCACCACCAGTGCAGGTTTTATATATATTTCTGGTCAGGCTATAAGAATACGAATGTTGAAATTATACTTTATTCATGCTTTGTCTAATTTTTTTGGATTCGCTTGCAGTTGCATTGGCCTGTACAAACTTGAGGTGGGGTATTTCAAACTGATTTTTTATCAATTGTACAACAGAGGTTGTTCCTGTTCTTTTAAAGCCTGATTGATTCAAACTGTTTCATTAAACAAGCCTCTTGCTTTTATTTGTTTTAATATTTTTCACACAAAGCCAAAGGAGGGTTATGATTTTGACAGGCTATGTATGTATGTAAGTATGTATTTATGTATGTTCATCTGTTCGCTCATAGCTCCTTAACTACTTATTAGAACTGGACAAATAAGGTATCGTTAGAAGCGTCTTGGCCGTCCGCTGGTTATAGGCTAAATGACTTGAACTTGAACTCGCGGGCTGGGTTTCCGCAACTCAACGACTTTGATGCGCCTATTTTGCGTAGTGGCTCGGCACTAGTGGTGCCAACCCAGTTCCTCCACGAAGCCTAGCAGACCCCTCGCGTTGACGACGACTTCCTGAAATGACCTCGGCGATCCCAGGTGTTTCGCCCGGTATTCTGCCACCCCAAGACATGCCAAGATGACATGGGCGGCTGTTTCATCTTCCTCCATGCATGCTCTGCACAGAGGGCTGAAGGCCGTTACACCTAGAATAAAAATATGTTTGTTTAATAGTGCATGACCAGTCATTGCTCCGATTAGAAGTAGAAGCCGCGGCCTCTTAAGTTGCTTCAGCTTCCGTGACAATCCGGGGTTGATCGTCGGAAGGGCCTCCTTGGTCTGCCTGCAGGAACAAAAGTTGGACCAATATATTTGGTGTTATACCTTGGTGTTCTATTGCAGTGGCCGTCGCAGCCAAGCAGTTGGCAAGGGCAATATTGGTTCTGGGCTGACTGCCCTTGTCTCCAATCCGCTCCTTGCTAGTGCATCAGCTGCGTCGTTTCCGCGTGAGTTGCTATGCCCTTTGATCCACTGGAGAGTTTTATTATTTGTAGTACTTACCTCTGTCAGAGCTCTGTGGCATTCGTAGATCAGCCCTGCGGTAGTTGTGTGACTTTGTAGAGCTTGTAAGACTGATCGGCTGTCGGAAAGTATGCGGATGGGGTATTACGTTACCTTTCTGGAGATGATCGCATGTGCTACCATTATTATACCCATGCACTCTGCATGGAAGACTGTGTTGTGGGTTCCTAATGGTGTCGAGATGTGTATGTTTAGGTCCTCAGAGAATGCTCCCGAGCCAGTGCCTGACCTTGTTTTGGATCCGTCCGTGAAGATTCTTAACTCCCTTGGGTTAAGTCCTTCTTGGGGATCCTCGTGCAGTTGTATCTTGTACTTTTTGTAGAAGACGAATTACCTGGGTATTGTGTCAGTTACCGCTTCCATGAGCGGTTCCTTACCTATGGCCTCATAGAGGTTTTTGGTGTGTGGTACCCTAGGCAGTCTCCAGAGATTTTGTATCTTTAGCCGCATTGCTGCAGCTAGAGCCGCCTGCCTTATAAAGAGGTGGCTTTTGGAACTTGTTTCATACTTTTTCAGCGTCGTTTTTTGTCGTAGTTGGGTTTTAGTTTTTTTAATCACTAATAGCCGCTCTAAAAGGCAGTGACATAAAATAGAACTAAAGCAGAATAATTTTTGAGGGGAAAAAAGTCCTGAGAAGGGGAAATCTCAATTGAGGCGTGGGGAAAGGAAATCATTAAAGTGGAAACACTGGAAGCAACGTCTTAGCACAGATACAGAAAAAATTACGAAAAACACTTTTTTTAGTTTGATCATATAATATACCGTTGTTAAAGTCTTATGGTGCGTTTCTATGTAACGTGTGACTACGGCTTTTCAAACTTGTTTTATACTTTTTCAGCGTCGTTTTTTGTCGTAGTTAGATTTTAGTTTTTACATTTTTTTAGATTACAATTACGAGTATAGGCATGGATCAGAAATGAGTTGTCATTATTGTCAAGATACTAGCTGACCCGACGAACTTCGTACCGTTAACATATCTGTCTTAGTTTCCCACAGGCAGTGTACAGTCGCGGACAAAACAAAGACTTTCCCGTTATCTTTAGATTGTTAAAAGATTGAAAGAAATCGGACTATGTGTTATTGAATTACAACTAAGTACATATTTTGAATTTCATCCCCTCTCTCCCTCCAGGAAACCGTGCTGGGATAAAAGTATCCTATGTCCTACCTCGTAGTATGAACTCAAATCATGCCAAGTTTCATTTGAATCCATTCAGTAGTTTCAGCGTGGTGCGCGGCCAAGATACAGACAGACAGACAAAAATGAAAAAAAAAATAGTTTTAGCTTCAATATCGATTATAATGATGCCCTCCAAAAAAAAAATTCAAAATATCTTTAATGTACAGAATTGGACCTGTTACATTTTTATTATAGGTATAGATTTGGTTTCAAGTCTGTAGCTGTAATTGTTAACCAGATTTTCCGTGGTTAAAGTATCATTAGATTTTATGCTGACATAATTATGCAGTATCTAGGAAAAGGTATAATTAATTGTTCCCGCTTTTGGTATGAATTGCAATTATGCTGGCAATTTATGGACTATTATTGCGTATTTCAAGAAAACAAGTAAATTTTTGGTGATCTTGAGTTTATTGTTTCTTAAAATTAATTTATATTATTATTTATAAAACAATGTTGACAAGTTTTAGAAAAAATCACACGTTTTTTAAAACCGCATAGATGTAACTTAAAATAGTTCATGTAATTTAAAGATAAAAATAAAATGTTCAACTTAATGACACAATTCACATGCATCCGAACAGCAAAACTACGGAGAATTGGATATGTCCATATTATCTGGCGAATTTTGATCATCGTTAACGTCAGAAATTTTATTTTCTATAGTAGAAATATCCTTTTCCTCTATAACAGATAGATTTGGGCTACGGTCACGAGATTTTCGATCGTGTGGCGTCTTAGAATCTCTGTGAGAACGACTCTTAGATCGATGACTGCCTGAACGAGAACGCTTTCGATCGCGTGACCTAGATCGCTTTTTGTCTCTAGACCTGGAGCGCTTCTTATCCCTTGACCTGGATCTTTTACGGTCTCTTGAACGAGAGCGTTTTCGGTCTCGTGACCTCGACCTCTTTCTGTCCCTCGATCGGGATCTCTTTCTGTCTCGAGAACGAGACCTTTTACGGGATCGTGAGCGCTTTCTTCGTGATCTCGAACGAGACCTGCGGCGCGAACGAGATCGGTCACGCTTTTTGTCCCGAGATCTCGAGCGGTCTCTTTTCTTTGAAGGTGATCTTTCTTTTTCTTTCTCTTTTTCTTTCTCAATTTCTTTTTCTGGTTTATCGTCAGCTGGAGTCGACGCTTTTGATTTCATTTCAGCTGAATTGCCATTTGTTTCAATAGTTTCTTGTTTATTCTCTGCTTTTTCTTCCTTTTCCACATCCTTGGGTGGTGACTTAGATTTTTCTCTATCTTTCTTATCCTTTTCACTAGAGTCTTTCTTATCCTTACGATCTTTGTCTTTATCCCGGGAGCGATCACGTTTTGAACGTGAGCTGCGGTGTCGCGATCTAGAGCGAGAACGACGGGAACTGCGATGGCGAGATCGTGATCTGAAATGACAAAATTTTTTTTTTTTATTTATAATAATTGTAAATTATACTATGGCCTTTTGGTAGGTAGTGTAATAATATAACTTAGATTGTTCTAATGTCATGAGATCAAAAAAACTATTAAAATAAAAAAACGATTTCAAATAAAGCACAATCAAATCAATTAAAATCAATTACCGAGATCGGTGCTTATGACGTGAACGAGAGCGCCGGGAACGGTGACGGGACCGTGAACGCGAGCGCTTGGAGCGATGGCGTGAACGTGAGCGACGTGACCGCGACCTGGACCGCCGACGGGAACGTGACCGAGACCGCGTCCTGAAATAACATGATAATATTAGATATTTATACATGATATAAATAGGTTACCTATTTATTTTGATGAATGCAGCAATGATGCATGAATTTCACATATCATGATTATGCCTTTAGTAGTCCAGTGCCAAACATATTCATCTTCTTAGAAAGGTTTTAGTCTACTGAATCTACCACACTGGCCTTGTGTTAAGTTTTCCTTCCCTTTGCAGAGCTATTCTTGTTGTTGCTCTGGTATTATGTACTGTGTATACATATATACATGCATTAATTAAAAAGCGGTTATTATAATATTACAAACAGACACTCCAATTTTATTTATTTCTACAGATAATGTACCTATTTACCAAGATAGTCTAATGTTCAAACAAAAAAAACTTACCTCCTCTTGTCTTTAGACAGTAGTCCTATAACAGGATCAATTGCAGCAGATATCAAATTTTGTGCTTCTTTCACTCTGCACATGGCCTCTTCTATCTCTCTCTGGGCTGCTTCATTGCTTTTGGTTTGTGGCTTACAAATAGCTTGAGTGGCATGGTGTACCTAAAAGACAAATAAGATTTTAAAAGAAATACTTTTGTTAATGATCTCTAATTTATCGCTAAAGTTAGTCTGCAATTCTGTTATCCCCCCTGTGTTACGGCGGCTGGTAATGTATCCCTACAACAACAACCGTGAGTGACGCTGCAGGGCGCAGTAAGTCTAAAATAAAAGGAGCATAAATTACTTCTTATATTATCAGCTCAGCCCCGTCAAAATCAGCCCAGAATTTCCAGAGATTAGCTGGAAGAAACACACAGACAAAAATTGTAAAATTACTTTTTTGATGTAGCAACGTATATACTTTCATATGCATTTAGTTAAAAACTGTTACTTTGAAATTACAAACAGATTTCAATTTCGAAAATTTTTGTAAGGTGAAAGGGCTTCATCAAAATGAAGCCACTCACGAAAAATTTGCTTGATAGTAATAACTTGTAAAATTTGTTCTGGGGATCCCGGACTATTATCTGACGTAGGTATAAAAGGAGAAGAAAAAAACACAAAAAAAAAATAGCAGTTGGTGTATAAAATTGTAATACATTTTTACATGTCTACGGTGACAGTGAAGCCAAAATAAGGGGTACTATTTTAAGCAGTCTATGTATGTTTCATCACAGCATCTGAACTACTGAACCAATTTTAATTAATGGAGTGCCAATAGATTCATATTAATGGCCTGGGTGACATAGGCTATATAAATTTTATCAAATGTTTTTAAGTAGTTATAGTGTAGTTTTTTAAACTTTTTCTTGTTGTAAAAATATACGAATCAAGTTTGACATTTTTGCTTGACATCTAAAGATGTCTGTAAAAATGCTGCCTTTACATGATGGGCCAGCGCTGGCCCAGCGAGGTGGCCATGCAATGGTTGAGACGCAACTACACGATGGCGACATTCAGATGTGATCTTTACGTTCTGGCCCACTACCTTTATGTGCGGCCAAAAAACCGCCAACAACGCCATCCCACGCGCCATTCGACACAGTTATGCCCTCCACGCGCTGGCCCATCATAGTTGACCATCGCATAGAGGTGCCATAAGGCCAATCCTGAGTTTTAACAAGAGAATGGTGATAAAAGTTCTAAATAAAATTTATAATTTTACCAGCAGTTTTAAAGGAAAATTAGCCTATTAGAAATTAAATTAAGTTTGGGCTTTAACAGCAACTTATACATTTAGGCTTTGCTTAGTTTGTGATCAGATTTTTAAGTGTGAAAGTAGTAGTGTTATTGTTATTATTTATCTGGATAAATAATAACAATAACACTACTACTTATGAATTATTACTTATTACTACTAAAGTAACTCAATATGAACATTTTAAAAACATGTAATTTATTTAAAGATTAAATTAGCCTATAAGTTCATGGTTCTCTGTAAAACATTGAATCTGAGCGATAATAAATAGCATTGTAATATTGTTATGAGTAGAAAAATGACATTCTATTTCCTTTTTTAAAATAAAGGTTACTTTAGTCTGAATTCAAAAAGGGAATAAAGTGTAAAATAATACAAATAATGCAACTTACCTTGATAGTTTGCCCATCTATAGTAAATCCATTCAGCTGCAGAGCTTTCAATACCGTCTCTTGTTCCGTCATCTCAACTAATGCGTACTTCTGTTTGTCAGCATCTCGTTCAACAAAACGTAAGTATTTAACCTCCCCAGCCTGACAGAAGTAATCTATCAATTGCTGTGATGATAATGAACCGATATCTCCTACTAACAATGTTCGTCTAATTTCCTCAATTTTTCTAGAGTCGTAGGCAGCAGGTATTGGTGGATATGGAGGTAATCCAGCTGCTATCATCTTAGGATCATGACTTTGTATCACTTGGTTAGGAGGAACACCTTCTAACGTGTTTATTACGTGTGCCGGCAAGCGCGGCTCCACTGTACTCAGGCCCGGTACTAGTGTACCATTGCTTGACATTTCTAGGGCTTTGTGTTCATCAGGAATCTCCCCGGATTGCACGGGAATGACTATCAGAGCTCGATCAATGAACACAGTATTGGTCATGTGTTGGGCTACGTTTACGGTTGCCGAATCGTAATACTTTACGTAACATATTCGACTCTGAACGGGGCAGGACACATCTCTGATAGTTGGATACAGTCGGATATCGTCAATCTTGCCCAGATAGCCAAAAAGTGTCTGCATTTGATCTTTAGTGGCTTGGGGCGCTATGTTGGTGACTTGAATCACCCTCGTGCTGCCCGAAACCATTTTCGATGATTTGCACATAAGGCAACTTAGAAATATTAAAAACTTATAGAATAAAAGTAAAATAGATTACATTAGCGTTAATTCTACATTTTTCTCTTACACAGCTAAAGAACTTTCGTGAAACACCTTATTAATTTACAAACGACACGCTTACAAGATGCTTACAATACAAGCTCACTTGCTGAAATTTCCTTTCCACAGGCCACAGACAAACAATTCTACTTTATTCTACGCATTTTTTTTAAACTTGATTTTACGGCTGTGGGCTCTAGCCCTTTTAATCCAAATTCTACGAAGTGGTCGCAGGTGTTACCAATTGTCAGAAAATATTTACTCCTAAAATCACGGAAAACTGCTGTAAAGTAGTCTCCACACTACTCGCGAAGTTACTCGACTAAGTACTCGGGAAAGTTTACACACCGCAGTCCGAATCTTAGAGAGAGAGACTGAGTTTTGGTTAGCGTCTGTCTCTCTCACGCAAGCTTCTGAGTGGTGGACGCACATACCAATTTGCATGACTGATTTAGCGGAAATACACCAACCAATCAGAAGCTTGCGCCCCTCTAGGTATATATGCTCTAAGGTCCGAGGTCCGAATTGAACCGGGTTAGGCGAATACCATAGTAGTTTGCACCCGAGACAAAGGATTCTAAGTTACAAGAAGTGCCTTCACGAAGCGCCTCTCTACACTTCTCGGGTACAGTGTAACCAACCCTACAGTTTTAAGTGTAGATCTACAGTTTTTTGGAAATTCTCTCAGTTTTCAGTTTAGGCCTCGAAATCTAAAGTTACCTAAACCTACATAGTCCGTACCGTCTAGTAGCAGTATGATTGCAACGTCCTTGTACTATGATAACGTTGAAGCTTTGGATGCGACTCGTTTGCAGTCCTCCCTCGACCTCGTTCAGCTTCGCGAGTAGTGTGGACGCTACATATTCGGACTGCGGGACCTATTTTCCCGAGTACTTCGTAGAGTATAGGCCGAACCAAACTTTATGATGGCTGGGAACTTCGTCCGTGTCGATGCGCAGCACTCAATTTTAGGTATCAGAGGGAACGTACAGGGGTGCGGGTGTAGACCAATACAAGGCGCATCTTCCTTGTGTCTGTTACTTATGTCCGTACACTACACATGCACTCATACTCTTGTTTACGTACAGTCGAGTTGTTAATAGTTTTGAATTGTTTCTTAACCAACTTGTTTTGTATTTTTTTGGTTACTTGTTTTATTATTGACTTTTGTTGTTTAGTGTATTTTACGTTAACTTTTGAGTGGTTACATATTTGATGTGACAATTAAAATGATGCGCGGATTGTATAATCTTCTAAGTCAAAGTCATTTATTTCTGTAAATAGTATTTCACAAAACGCTCCAACTTTCTAGAACACCTTTAGTATAATTAAATAGAATTAGATTAATATTTTATTTGCCTCGAACAACATCTCAGAAATAATTCTTCGGTTTATAGTTGGATAAGAATGGTAGGAACCTACTCATGTTTTTATAAATTAAATATGCTAAAAAACAAGTACATGTATTATTAAATTTCATATTATAATTACATATCATTATTCAGTCATCTAATTATTTTCAACTTAACTGTACCTGCGCCCACCTGCTTGCGCAGCTAACTTCAAAAATGCCATAAAGTTTGGTTCAGACTTTAACACAGAGTACAGTGTATATATTATAATTATTATAGATCGAGTAACTTCGCGAGTAGTTTGGGGGGTCATAAAATTCTGCTTCTTTTAATAGTTTTGTAATGATACAGAGAATTTATTTATGTAAGCATCTATCCTTAATATAATCGTGAGCTCATCATTATGGCCAGAAACCAAAAAGTGATGTAATTTTTTTGTTAAGGAATTTTTCTTTGCGATTTTTTTTAGCACTCACACATGATTGGTGATCACTGTGATTTTTTATTTTTGGCTAGATTTATCCTAAAGCTCATTCATACTAGCAATCATTTTTTTATATCATGATTCTTAAACGTAGCCATCATTTCCATCGGTTTCATCGCTACTCGCCTCCGGAGTCCGGAGATCCGGTGGAAGGTACCATGAGAGAAGGGATTAAAAGAAGACTAAAATTCTTTATTCATAAAATATAAGAGTAACGGTTGCGGGACATATAAATATATATATTTTTAGCTTTATTCTTTCACATTAATGATATGGTGACGTATAGATCTACAGACATCGTAGTTTTGTAAATTTTCTTAAATCTTGATTATATTAAATATAGACTTAAATTAATGAGGATTTTAGAAAATGGATTTTGTTATAAATAATTATATAATATTCAAGAAAAATTCGTTGACAAAAAAAAGCAATTGTCACTGTCAATTTTAGCGGGAAAACCACCACCTTCCTTCCTTCCAATATTCAAATCTTTTTAAAAAACACATGTGTAAACAGTTGTACCTACAATGTAAAATATTTTAATTGGGTCAACCTACTGTCATTAAAATTAAACAATGTCATCTGAAAACGATAAAATTGAGGCACTTAAACTTAAATTAAAACACGGTATGTACATTTTATGTATTTATCGACATTAAATATAGACTCAATCTATTGCTGCAACAAACGGTATAAAGCCGAGTCCTTAAAAACTTTTGTGTTGTCAACACGTGTTAGTGACAAAAGTTTCTGTAATTTCCTAGTGTTGGCAACAATTGTAGGGAACCGTGTTTCTGTTTTTGGCGGTAAACATCAAAAGCATACCGAATAAGCTTGTTGCTTGTTGCACATATTTATTGGCTTTGTGGCGATGCTTATACTCGTAGTACGGAAGGTACCGCTATAGTTGAGCAAGTCATTTTATCCCGGCTGAAAATCATAACAATGATAGTTTTCCACTAATATATAACAACTCCTAAAGTCAGCTGCACCGATAGCTGTGGAGCTAAAAGAGGCAGCATGAAAAAGTCATTGGAAAAAAATCTGCTCCGATGATTTTTATACCAAACGAAACTCTCCTAAACAATAGTTTTAATCCCATTTGTTACAAAAATAATCGTCAGTTGTATTGACGTTGATGAATTACTGACTGTAATTACAATTAATTATCGATGAAAATCCTGCAGGTATTGATCTATAGTTTTACAACACGTCGAAGTCATGTGGATAAACATATAAAATTTACACATCTTTACTAATACTAGCTGACCCGGCGAACTCCGTACCGCCATATTTACATATCTGTCTCAGCTTCCCACAGGCAGTGTACAGTCGCGGACTTAAAAAAAAACACTTTTCCCGTTATCTTTTATTTTTTTCTTTCTAGCAAAAAAAGAATGAATGAAATCGGACTATGTGTTATTGAATTACAACTAAGTACATATTTTGAATTTCATCCCCTCTCTCCCTCCAGGAAACCGTGCTGGGATAAAAGTATCCTATGTCCTACCTCGTAGTATGAACTCAAATCATGCCAAGTTTCATTTGAATCCGTTCAGTAGTTTCGGCGTGATGCGCGGCCAAGATACAGACAGACAGACGGACAGACAGACAGACAAAAATGAAAAAAAATACAGTTTTGGCTTCAGTATCGATTATAGCTAGCCCTCCAAAAAAAATTTCTAAATATGTTTAATGTACAGAATTGGACCTGTTACATTTTTATTAAAAGTATATCTATACTATTATATAAAGCTGAAGAGTTTGTTTGTTTGTTTGAACGCGCTAATCTCAGGAACCGCTAGTCGGATTTGAAAATCTATACTATTATATACAGCTGAAGAGTTTGTTTGTTTGTTTGAACGCGCTGATCTCAGGAACCGCTGGTCCAATTTGAAAAATTATTTCAGTGTTGGATAGTACATTTATCGAGGAAGGCTATAGGCTATATATCATCACGCTACGACCAATAGGAGTGGAGCACCAATGAAAGGGCAATAGGAGACGCAAACGAGGTTGCGTGGGTCGGCTAGTATAGATATAAAGCTGAAGAGTTTGTTTGTTTGAACGCGCTAATCTCAGGAACCGCTGGTCAGATTTGAAAAATTCTTTCAGTGTTGGATAGCCGTCCATTTATCGAGGAAGGCTATAGGATATATATCATCTCGCAAAGACCAGTAGGAGCGAAGCACCAATGAAGAATGTTTCAAAAACGGGGGAAAATTATCACGCTCCGGGCAATAGGAGACGTAAACGACGTTGCGTGGGTCAGCTAGTTTATAAATAAAACGTCGAAAGTGGTGTTGTTGAAACTTCAGATAATGGAAGAAGATGATGCACATCAATTAGAAGAAGAGCGCAATCTCATCATCGACACCTCCTATGATAGTTGTGAGGAAAGTGATGAATACAACACAGACACAGCAGAAGAAGTATATGAAGAAGAAATGTTGGAATGCGCTGAGCGCGCGACATGTTTATGACGCTGACTTGTAAAATGGGATTAAAACTATTGTTTTATTAGAGTTTCGCTTGGTCGGTCTTGGAAAATCATAGGTGCAGATTTTTTTCCAATGACTTTTTCATGCTGCCTCTTTTAGCTCTACCATTAGTGCGACAACTGACGCTTACTTTACTGATTTCTGAACATTAAACAACTGTTTGAAATAAAATTCATTCGGTATAAAATTCCTAGAAAAATTACAGCGCTACCCGTACTATTAGTTCGAATGTTTTTCAAATTGTTGGCGACTCGGTATAGACACAATGGAAACAAAAGTTGGCGATTTTCTGAAGAGTTGCAAAGAGTTGGAAAGTAATTGAAATTGCCAACAATTTCGGCAATTTCAATTACTATACGCAACAATGCCAACAAATAACACAATACTATATTTATAGATATTTGTTTCGTAGATGTAGGTATCTAAGTTTAAAAGTCTTCTTTATGAAAATACACACATCAAAAGTGTCTAGGGATCAACATATGTGTCTAGGGATCAACATATATTTTTGCAATAACTTTTCTCCTGATTGATATTAATTAAAATTTTCTTTAAGGATTCATCAAATAAAGTGTTTTCGTTTGTCACAGTAACGATAAACCAAGTCACCTTTGCATTAATAAAGAAATTTGCCATTTTCCTAATAAAGGGATTTTTGACATTTGAACCACTAACATTAAAGTTCGAAAAAAAGACTGAAATAACAGTTTTCTTTAAAATTTTATTAGGTAACTTAAACAATTAATAATCCGTGTTTCTACCGCGAACACTAACAACACAAGAATCGGTTTGGCATACTCAAAATGAGTTCATCCAAATCACGCTGTGGAATGGCCGCCCATGTTCGTTGCAACAACAAAAAAAGGTCTTCTTGCGACTGGATACCCTCCCTATTCGGCAGAGCTCTTCTCTGTAGCATATCCCATGCATGCTCAATCGGGTTCAAGTCTGGCGACTGAGCAGGCCGGGGCCAAAGCCACATCTCAATCTCAAGAAATCCGCATAAAAATGCTTGATCCCTAGACACTTTTGATGTGTGTAGTACAAAACAGTTCAAATCAAAGTTTCTCATGTAGATTTTAGTATTTAGTACCTAAATAGGATTTGCGTAGATACGTAGAATAACTGTTAATTTCATCTATAGTAACAAAACAGAGGCTATCTACAGAACGCGAAGTACTTAAATTGCGAAACAAGGAGCGCTCTCTTTCTGACGACCTTAGTTCTTTGAAGAGGGAAATAGAATATTTAACAGAACAGTTAGAGGTAAGTCAATCATGTTCGAAATTTCAATTTTTGCCTTTTTTACATTCTTTTTCGTTGTTAATTCGTGACTTCTTGAAATAATACAATCACTACCCAGAGTTGTGAACATATAGATAAATATACCTATGTCTTCATTGTTTAGATTCTGAAAAGACAACTAACTCAAAACAAACATCAAATTTCGTTAATAGAAATATGTACGAGTCTAGAAAATGTAAAAAATGAAGATCACGTGAATGTTTTGAAAGACCACTTGAAGAGTTTTCAGGAGCTCTTCAATAAAGGTTTGTCAATAAAGAACTTGGACGACATAATAACTATATTTTTCCTGTGGGAATTGTGCGTGTGGTGACGTATGAAGAATACAAAATATAACCACTTACGAAACCCACGAGACGAACGTCTCGTGGGTTTCGTAAAAATAACTAAGTAAGCACGATACGCTGGACAATATCCTCTAAAGAGTCTAAAGAGAAGGAAAACTTGCAACAAACCGTATTCCAACCCGTTTGGCCATCGTGGGTAGCAGGCCATAGCCTCCTTTATATGAGATATAAATACGTTATCACCAGCACGCAGCCTTTTATTTTTAAAAAAAGTACTAGCTTTACATTTTTCGGAACCATCCAGGAAATAATTTTATTGAGAACTCTTTAGGGGGCAAAACGAGCAGACGTACAATGGTAAGCGATTACCGCCGCCCATGGACACCCGCAACACCAGAGGCGTCACAAGTGCGTTACCAACCTTAGGGGGATGTGGAGTGGGATGGTGGAGGGGTTGGGATATGGGCCTCCAGTATCCTCACTCACTCGGTAAAACAGCGCAGGCGCTGTTTCACACCGCTTTTCTCTGAGGGCGTGGTATCACTCCGGTCGAACGGGCCCGTTCATGCCGAAGCGAGGCTCTCCCACGAAAAGATTATAGTAAATAGGTACTTTAAAATCGAAATTATCAATGCCGTATAAATCACAACACCTACTAATCTTTTCATCCAATACAACTTTAAAATAGGAAGTATCTAAGAATAAGGGAATGTAGCAAATGCAATTCTATTACGTAAACTTTGTATTTAGTATTTCGTGTAAATGGGTTCATAGAACAACGTGAGACAGAACTTCGTATGAAAGAGCAAGTAGAGAAGAAGGCAGAATACTTAGAACTTATCCGACAGAAGGAAATGGAAATAGCAAAGGAAAATGAGATGCAGGAGAAAAAAGTTGCCGCTATTGAAACGGAGTGTGATGTTATTGAACGGGAATGTGCAGTCCTTAGAGTAGGTATTAATTTGGTTACGTAGGTAATTTTACAACTATTTCCGGGTTCTACGTATTTCCAGAGCAGAATGTCTCACAGTGAGGGTTTATGAAATAAAATGATATTTATTTGTAAGTAAATCTTTTCAGATATTTTTACACGTCGGACTTTACAGCTAGAAGAGGCCGGTTCAATTAATCGGTTTAATTCCGACAAATCATCTCGCTGCAAACCCTGAAGGCGGTATACTTCAATTAAATATTCGGTCTCAATGCAGCCCTCCCCTTTTTTCTCTACGGAAACCCCCCCCCGGATACCAACTGCTGGTGGCTATGTCGTACTCGAACTGACCAAAACCGAACGCCCTCCCGGGTACTAGATACCGGGGAACCAGGTGCACCCTAGAAAGGAAAACTTTGGAACCCCGACAATGCAGCCCCCCTAGCCAAGTTGCATTCTACAAAGTTGGTAGAACTAACTAATTGTTGTGTTGTCATCTCAATGCAAAGTCACGTTGTTAAAACAAAATATTAGATGCGTTAGCGATTGTAGAAAGAGAAACTTAGCTAAGGGCCGGGAGTAGTTCCGATCAATTCTCGAACTTGCAACAGTCATTAACGGTGTATTCTTGTAGTAAAATAGTACTGTGACTAGCAGATTACCTATTTATTTTTTGGTTACATACAATACAATAGGACTTACGATCACATTACCATAAACGTTGGATATTTAATACTTTGGATACCGCTCTAAATGTCAGTATTTTATTACTAATGAAAATGGGCACTTTAGCGAAGTATATTCTAAAATTAACGTTGACAACTTTACAGAAACGTAACTGCGCCATATTGTTGAAGTTAAGGAAAAAGCTTTTGGAAGCGGAAAACCAAAGACGCAAACGAATAAAGCAAACTTCCCAAAAAAATAATAAGTAAAGTACAATTATTATTTAGTTTGGCTTCTTGAATAAAATAGAATTTCATTTATAACGGTTATTTTATTAGTAAAAATCACACAATTACATTAATAAATATATTATAAAAAAATTACAAGATTTTTACGTGTTAGCACATCAATACATTAAAAATAAATAATAAATGGTCGATGTGAAAAAAAAGTAAATAAACTACTTGTAGAAAGAGATAAAACTAAAAACAGTAAAAAAATAAAAGTAAACTAAATCAATACAAAATACGACTTTGTAGATAAAAATGAAATAAAGCACGCTAGGCTAAGTACAGAAACTGTGACTGATCGAAAAGCCTGTCGTATTCGGGCGAGACCTAGGCAGTCGATGTTAAAATAATAGTTCTTTATATTTAAATAGATGATTAGATTGGAATGGAATTTTGAATTCATAATTTGGAAAAATGATCATACCGATCATTTTTTTAAACTTTTTTACACACAGTCGATATATAAGTAGATACTTAATTCTGGTTACTTACTAAGTGGAATTGCTTTAATAAAATTCAGTAGTTTGGTCTTTGTCCGAGAAGTGAATTCTAATATGACATACAGGGTTCAATCAATCACTTAATCAGCCTCTGCAATCGTAATCACAGGCAACAGATATAAAAAAGACGACCTAAACATAAAATCAATGCTTAAAAAAATCACTAGAAAATAAATAAAATAGATAGAAAATCATACTACGGATCACAAAGAGTTCAAGTGTTGTAATCCTATATACCAAGGTACACCAATATTGTTATTTTCTTATGAACTTGTCATAACTGAATATATTCCATTTAAGTATTTTGCTGTAGTATCCCTTCTATATACTTCGCTATTGCTGTGTATTGAAAAGCAATAGTCACGACTACCTATAGGTACATGCTAACATACGCTGTGCACTAGTCGTCAGATATAGTTGAATTTCTAAGAGTAGTTGACCTTAGTTAAAATCTTTGAAGTTTATATTTTAATAAATTTAACAAGGGCGCACAAGCTATTTACACAATATAGCATTTTGGTCTATACCTAAACATAATGATCAAACAGTAAGGTTAGCCAATCGGCAATATCTAGTTTCTTTCTTTTTTCTAATTTAAAGCCGTGAATAGTGTTATTGTAAATTTTATGATTCATAACTGCCTCAGACTTTAAGTTAAACGCATGCCTAAGGGAATCTAAAAGACCTCATCAGTTATCCAACTGAAGTAAGTAAAGCCACGCTTCGTTTTATCCAATGAGCTGACGGTTTATGTGACGGTAAATAAAATGCCAAAACAAAGTTAGATGATTGACCAGTAGTAGCCAGTACACCTTTTCTCTCTAGAGTTTTATATAAAGGACATTTATATCTCGATCCTTCGTTGAATTCAGTTTTTAACTTAGGGTAAACAACCGGCAGAAGGTCGTTTAATATTTTTGGTAACTGTTCTCCTATTGAAAACTCTTTACGATCCCATCGTCCCCCATCCATAAAAAGCCCCTCTACATATGCAGGTGGAGATTTTTCGTAATCTGCACGGCGAACTTCAAAATCGAATACCAGTAAGTCTATGGGATTTTTTTTAGCTCGGGCATAATTTTGGACGGAACCAGTAAGAAAAGCTTGAGTAAAAAAGAAACCTGATAACCAAAATGTGGGTGGTTTTCCTTTTTCATACCAATTCTTTAACATATGTAGACGTTCAATGAAATCAGAGACATAGCTAGGTAGTGGCTTCAAGCTCGGATAGGAAACTTTTCGCCAATTATCTGGAATTCTTCCCAATAACATGGCAATAGATTTTACGTCTAAAGCAGGAGACATCACGATTAGACCTTGTACAGCCTTTTGCAGGTCCTTTAAAGAAACTGAAATCTCATTTAGTAGCTTATTAAAACTTTCCATTTCTTTTATCAAAACTGTATTCATAGACTCACTGTAATCGACTGGATAATATTTTTGGGCAGTTTCAATATCAAATGCTTGGGGCAGTTTAGAAAGTATTTCTGTAGCCATTTGTATAAAAATACCTTCTGTATTTCCACTATCGCCACCTCCGCCGCCACCTTCAACAAGTACCAAAGACGCCGTTAATGCCATGGATACAGCATAATCACGAGTTATACCAGCATTCATATGTAGCCCAAATACTTCAGGGGGAGGGTTTACTGGAACTGTTTCTATATGTTTAAGATAATCTTGATATTCGCATCTACGAGGTAGGCCATATTGAGGCCCGATGTCGCAAAACGTGTAATTTGGATCATTAACTACTCCAGGATTAACATAATTGTCCAATATTGTGATTATCAACCTACGATCCCAGTCATCAGTGACTCTACCACCGTAATTACATTCTCCAGTTAAGTATTTAACAGCTACATATTGTATTTCTTCGTACTGATTTAAAAACATTTGTAATTGCATTATTGATATTTGGAAATCAGAATCATTAAAACCATATTGAATATTCCATCCCAAAGGACCAAACTTTTTTCTTTCTTGTACGACAGCGTGGAAAAAACTGATTCCGTATAAGAGCTTACTAAATGTTTTATCCTTTCGGAGCCTCTAAAAAAAACTGAATTTTTCGAGGGATGTCCCCCCTCGAAAAATTCAGTTTCTTTTAGAGGCTCCGAAATATATGAGCGATGCAGATTATGTTGTAGCCTGTAGGAGGTTCATTTGTCATTTTGACACCGATCTGCAAAACTGACTGTGGAAATTTATCAGAAGGATAGCTTGTTAACCATAATCTAAAATTCAAATCTGTGTTAGTTAAATCAAACGCTTCTATAATTTTTTCGAGAACTGGGAGCCAAGAAACTGCTAAATGGCAATTTTGTAAACAAACCCAGCCACCTTCAAGCTGGGCTTTTTCTATCATGGCCCGTGCCAGAGAGATGGAATTAAATCTATTTAAATATCCCATACGTTCACAATATTTTATTAAAGCCCCCATTGGATCGGAGCCAGGTGATAAATAAATATTAAAGGTGCAAGGCAATTTGAATCACCAAATGATTTCCCGATATCATATGGTGGTGGAGTCGTGTACTTTTTCCCCATTTGTTTTTCAACGAACTCTGATATATCTATGGTTAATTTATCGGGTCTTAATATTCTCACTATCAATAGTTTCTGAAATTGTGACAACTTTTCAGCCCAATTTCCTGGTAGAATTTTATTGTGTGGCTCTAAGTCGTCATACACTTCTTTCCATTGAGATATGGTTTTTGTGAAATCCTCGTGAAAATCCTTGAACTTTGGCAGATCACTAATACGGCAAATTTCATCCCAACTTTTATCAGGAATCCATTCAGCTGGTTTTTTAATTAGATTTTCGATGGCAATACCCCCTGTTATCAGAAATAGATGTTCATATATATACATCTCTCCTGTCGACAGCATCATTTTGGAGCACATAATAAATGAGAACATAAGTTTGTCTTTATCAAAAAGTGATCTGCAAACATTACTATATAAATTATAAGTAAATGTGTCTTTAAGGAATTTCAACCTTTTTTCTAAATCTTTCGATTTTTTTGCATTTTCGATTGATAATGTGTATGGATTAATAAACTATACCAAGGAATATTGATACATAGGGTCAACATTGGGTAATTCAGTCACACAATAATATAATATAGCACAATGTGAAGCAATCGGTCTGTAGCCAAGGCGAAACTTTTCTATTACTACTTCCGTTTCTAAACTAGCTTCTTGTTTCTTCGTAATATCAATAGCCAGTAATTTCGAAGAGTCTAATACTTCTATAGCAGTTTCATCTTCTAATATATAGCCCTTGGATTCTTGTAACGTCCGTAGTATGTCATCTTCAACTTGCTTCAACGCTGCTCGATTAGCGGCACCTTGTACAATCAGTTTTTCCCTTTTCTCTTGCAAATCCGGCCTTTCTTTTGCCACAACTATACCCAATAGTTGGTCTTCCAATCCATCTTTAGTGAGTGCGAAATTAATTAACGTTACTTTGTTCAAAATTTCCGGCAAGTAATGGGGATTACGTAATTTAGTGGTCATGTAAAGTTTAAAATTGGGATGATATTCTATAACGTTGTCCCCTATAGCAATAAATTCCCTACCACCTTGCATGTAGGTATTTTTTAGCAAAATTGGATCTAATGGTGCTTCCACATCTTCAAGTACGCTATCCACCAGAGCTGGTTTACCATATCCTAACAAGCCTCAATAATTTTCATGTAGTTGCCATCTGTAAATTTCACCACTTGTAGGTCATTTGATTTTTCCATTGTTTTAATCCATTTGTAAGCTTGTCCTTGAGGATCAATAAGTAAAGACCACCTCATTGAGTTGTCTTGTATGACTCCATTATCCACAGAAAAAGAGTCTCTGGGTAACCCAGCTATACACCAATTTTGAATTTTTATGTCGGTGCCAAGGATATCTTTGAAAACAAAGTGTTCTGAATGTGGCATATGTAGTTTAATAACTTGGTCGCGCCATTTGTCAATCATTTTCATTCTAATAGGCAAGGTATAAGGAGCTAAATAAGCTATAATGCCACAAGATACCAGAATATCGCCAGCTAAATTGTCAAAAAGAATTTGCAAATTTGCAGCTGCTTGTGTCCAGCGAACTTTTTCTCCACCCAAGCCACCTATTAACTTTTCCGCTCGATATAATTTGTCAATACATAATTGTACTTCATCTTCTAAAGCTTTTTTTTTTATATTCGCTTCCTCCAACGACTCATTTAGTTTAGCCAGTTTAGCTTCTAATCTTGCAACAGTTGCTTTTTTTTCCTCTAAGATAGCCATTGTTTGAGCAAATTCTTTTTCAGCAGCATCTAATTTTGCTTTTTTTGGAGCCACCACCTTGGCCACTGCATCATACATGTCCATTGCAATAATCCACTTACACAAACCTTCAGCAGCTGTAGAAGCCTTTGCAACTATGTGAGGCTTAAAATCTTTATTAGTGACATATTCTTTCCTGATTTTATGCATGACTGGAATAGGTATATTATCTTTATCGAAATTTTTCAGTGACTCCAAAAAACTCATATCACCTAGGATTCTTTTACTTGGGCCCCAGTAATTGAATTTTTTTTTTCTGGACTATTAGGGTCAGGGATCTTGTCAGGGGGAATACCTTTTATGACACATACTGCCGCCATAACTAACTTTACTGTGTATGGTGGATTTTTCATTGATTTAACTATGGTGATATCAGCGGGTTTTAAAGTATTTAAAGCAGCAATAGCATCTTCCAGAATTGGCATCGCAAGAGCTAAATCTGCTTCACAGTCCTTTTTAAGTTCTTGAGCTGCTGCTGCTTGGACATTAGCGACTTTTTGATCTTCCCTTACTTGCGCTGCTGCTTTATCGGCAATAGCAGTTTCAGTTGCTATCTCCTCCATCATTTTAACTGACTTTGCCGCCATTATCATAAGCTGAGGTTTCAAAGCGCTCAAGTCACGTTGCATTATAGTAACTGCTTCAGCAGCTTGACTAAGCTTATCTAAACCATTAGTATATCTAAGCTTTGCGGCCCTTAATTTCCTTTGTTTTCTATTTGTTAACGTAGTGAAAGATTTGATTAAATCCAAGTAAGATGCAGATGTAATATAGGTTTTTCTTCCGTAATTATTATAAAAGTTTGTTGAGACAATACGAGCATCAATACGACAATTTATCGGGTCTTAATATTCTCACTATCAATAGTTTCTGAAATTGTGACAACTTTTCAGCCCAATTTCCTGGTAGAAGTTTATTGTGTGGCTCTAAGTCGTCATACACTTCTTTCCATTGAGATATGGTTTTTGTGAAATCCTCGTGAAAATCCTTGAACTTTGGCAGATCACTAATACGGCAAATTTCATCCCAACTTTTATCAGGAATCCATTCAGCTGGTTTTTTAATTAGATTTTCGATGGCAATACCCCCTGTTATCAGAAATAGATGTTCATCTATATCCATCTCTCCTGTCGACAGCATCATTTTGGAGCACATAATAAATGAGAACATAAGTTTGTCTTTATCAAAAAGTGATCTGCAAACATTACTATATAAATTATAAGTAAATGTGTCTTTAAGGAATTTCAACCTTTTTTCTAAATCTTTCGATTTTTTTGCATTTTCGATTGATAATGTGTATGGATTAATAAACTATACCAAGGAATATTGATACATAGGGTCAACATTGGGTAATTCAGTCACACAATAATATAATATAGCACAATGTGAAGCAATCGGTCTGTAGCCAAGGCGAAACTTTTCTATTACTACTTCCGTTTCTAAACTAGCTTCTTGTTTCTTCGTAATATCAATAGCCAGTAATTTCGAAGAGTCTAATACTTCTATAGCAGTTTCATCTTCTAATATATAGCCCTTGGATTCTTGTAACGTCCGTAGTATGTCATCTTCAACTTGCTTCAACGCTGCTCGATTAGCGGCACCTTGTACAATCAGTTTTTCCCTTTTCTCTTGCAAATCCGGCCTTTCTTTTGCCACAACTATACCCAATAGTTGGTCTTCCAATCCATCTTTAGTGAGTGCGAAATTAATTAACGTTACTTTGTTCAAAATTTCCGGCAAGTAATGGGGATTACGTAATTTAGTGGTCATGTAAAGTTTAAAATTGGGATGATATTCTATAACGTTGTCCCCTATAGCAATAAATTCCCTACCACCTTGCATGTAGGTATTTTTTAGCAAAATTGGATCTAATGGTGCTTCCACATCTTCAAGTACGCTATCCACCAGAGCTGGTTTACCATATCCTAACAAGCCTCAATAATTTTCATGTAGTTGCCATCTGTAAATTTCACCACTTGTAGGTCATTTGATTTTTCCATTGTTTTAATCCATTTGTAAGCTTGTCCTTGAGGATCAATAAGTAAAGACCACCTCATTGAGTTGTCTTGTATGACTCCATTATCCACAGAAAAAGAGTCTCTGGGTAACCCAGCTATACACCAATTTTGAATTTTTATGTCGGTGCCAAGGATATCTTTGAAAACAAAGTGTTCTGAATGTGGCATATGTAGTTTAATAACTTGGTCGCGCCATTTGTCAATCATTTTCATTCTAATAGGCAAGGTATAAGGAGCTAAATAAGCTATAATGCCACAAGATACCAGAATATCGCCAGCTAAATTGTCAAAAAGAATTTGCAAATTTGCAGCTGCTTGTGTCCAGCGAACTTTTTCTCCACCCAAGCCACCTATTAACTTTTCCGCTCGATATAATTTGTCAATACATAATTGTACTTCATCTTCTAAAGCTTTTTTTTTTATATTCGCTTCCTCCAACGACTCATTTAGTTTAGCCAGTTTAGCTTCTAATCTTGCAACAGTTGCTTTTTTTTCCTCTAAGATAGCCATTGTTTGAGCAAATTCTTTTTCAGCAGCATCTAATTTTGCTTTTTTTGGAGCCACCACCTTGGCCACTGCATCATACATGTCCATTGCAATAATCCACTTACACAAACCTTCAGCAGCTGTAGAAGCCTTTGCAACTATGTGAGGCTTAAAATCTTTATTAGTGACATATTCTTTCCTGATTTTATGCATGACTGGAATAGGTATATTATCTTTATCGAAATTTTTCAGTGACTCCAAAAAACTCATATCACCTAGGATTCTTTTACTTGGGCCCCAGTAATTGAATTTTTTTTTTCTGGACTATTAGGGTCAGGGATCTTGTCAGGGGGAATACCTTTTATGACACATACTGCCGCCATAACTAACTTTACTGTGTATGGTGGATTTTTCATTGATTTAACTATGGTGATATCAGCGGGTTTTAAAGTATTTAAAGCAGCAATAGCATCTTCCAGAATTGGCATCGCAAGAGCTAAATCTGCTTCACAGTCCTTTTTAAGTTCTTGAGCTGCTGCTGCTTGGACATTAGCGACTTTTTGATCTTCCCTTACTTGCGCTGCTGCTTTATCGGCAATAGCAGTTTCAGTTGCTATCTCCTCCATCATTTTAACTGACTTTGCCGCCATTATCATAAGCTGAGGTTTCAAAGCGCTCAAGTCACGTTGCATTATAGTAACTGCTTCAGCAGCTTGACTAAGCTTATCTAAACCATTAGTATATCTAAGCTTTGCGGCCCTTAATTTCCTTTGTTTTCTATTTGTTAACGTAGTGAAAGATTTGATTAAATCCAAGTAAGATGCAGATGTAATATAGGTTTTTCTTCCGTAATTATTATAAAAGTTTGTTGAGACAATACGAGCATCAACATGAAACTGTTTACATATAATCACTGCAGACGCCTTCACCTTGTCGGGAACATTTACTTTGTACATGTAATGATGTGCTACCATTTCCAACGCGTCTTCAGGCCAACTATCGTACCAATCAATAGTGCAGCAATTAACTAACGACGGATAAAGCCGGAGTCTTGTTCGGAAAGCACTTCCTATTGGACTAAAACAAAGCACAATATGTAATTTTGCTTTGCAGCGACCAACAAAGGAAGAAAATATTTGTAATGGACTTATATCTAAGTTTCGATTTCCACCTTGTGCTGCTAAACGAACAAGCTCAAGAATTTCTTGTTGTTCATCTAAACCATATAGGTTAGGTACTTCACCAGAATTAAGGAGGCCGTCAAGATTTTGTATAAATAGTTCTTCCTTTATTTGATTCTCTGTAAATAAAAAAGCCGTGTCCTTATTAAGACCACCAGATTCACGAAGTACTTTTTTAATATCGTCTTGCCAATCTTTGTTGCTGTAAGTTTTTGTAATTTCCGGTTGAAAAACATTTTGACCTAACATAGTGCCGGCTAGTCGTGTTAGTAATTGACGACCAGAACCGCCAACACCAACCAATAACGCGTTTCCTGAAGGCATGGATAGAAGCCTGCAAACTTTCGATAAATGCTCTAATGCGTAGTCAAATAACACTATATTCATTTTCGATTTATGCATTGCATTATATTCGCTTAACATTGTAAGGGCTACATTTAAAACCACTTCTTTGGAAGGTATCTCTTCATAGCGACGTTCACCTTCGGGACTGTCTGTGTCTAAATAACAACCAAACATCATACTTTTTATAGTTTCTTGGGTAACTTCTTCTTTATCATCTAGTGCGTTTTCAAATGTTTCCTTCATGAAATCTTTGGTAGACTTCTTGAGAACTGTATAAAACCATGTCCTATCATCGGCATCTACAAGTCTATCATAAAATACACGCAAAATTTCGTGTACCCAGACTCTTATAAAAGTTTTCTTGTTTTCTGCGCATTCTTTTCATAACAATGCACATCCCTGAATAACTCTTGAAAAATCTCTCAGATTAAAAGTGTAATGCGATTTGGCTGGCGTCGGCCTTAAACCTTCCATTGCTTGATCGTATAAGTCCATTGTTGCAGGTATAATATTGAGTATATAAATGTGAGCATCTTGACCAAATCCATTTCGTTTCCACCCCAATTGTAATAAAGATGAAAATATCTTAGTCATACTTTCTTTGGAAAATTCATTAATAGAATAAATATTGCAATGTCTTAATAATCTTGGATAAATCAATTGGCGGCTGCCACCGACCGGACCTATGGCTCCATAGAAAAAGGTGTCTAGTATAAATATTTTTTCAGTTGTTTTTAAATCGTACCAATGTTTTTGGTCAAAATATAGTCTAAGCAATTCTATAGCTGGTTGAGCTCCATAAACTTCTTTAGCAGGCATATTCATATCATCAATAAATATTATTGCTTGTTTACCTTTAGTAGGGCCATAAATACCTTTCCTTCTTTTCACCAATTTCGAAAGAACTAAATCTTGTGTTTGATTACAAGAGGTTGTTGTGGTGAAAGTCAACAACCCAGGAATATATTTGTCAATATTAATGCTATTCATTAAATAGTTCTGAATGTAAAAGCTTTTACCCGTACCGGTTGGTCCGATGAGAAGCAGAGGCTGACTAAATTTTGTATGCAATTCTATAAGAGCCATGTATTTTTCGGTTTCTAACGTTGGGATAACAGTTTGCAATAAATTAATTTTCTCCTTGACTTGAACTCCTTTGACTGTCTCTCCCCATGACTTCCAACATCCTTTAGCTTTATACATGTAATAATAATCAATTATCATGCCCTCGCTTGGTATAGATATGTCAATTCGATCGATTGCAGACGGTATATCGTAGTCACCTCTGAAGTAATCTTTTATTAAAACATCAAATTGTTCTCGAGAATGAGAATTTAAGATTCCACCAATACCCCAAACTAACGCAGTCATAAATGATGCTACAAACCAAGTTCTTGAATATCTCGTGTCCTCTTCTCCCTCTACGGCATTATCCATCAACATAACTATCAGTTTGAGTGTGCTGATTATTAAGTTCACTTCTCCAGCTGTCACTAGTTGTGTGCATTGTTTTCGAACAAAGTACACCAAGGGATCAAAGAGCCATTTACACATCTCGAAAATGTATTCATCATTGTCTTCTAACCAAATAGGATTTAGAGTATTAATCCAGGATTTATAAAAGGGCATAAAACCAAGAGTAGCTGATTCCATATAAATCATACCACATCTAGACACAGTAGCAGGAGAAGCTTGAGTTAAGTCCATTACTTCAAATATCATTGACATAACATTGGTCATAGAAATCACTTCTCCAGAAGTCAAACACAGTTTTTTATTGTCGTCTAATACTGTGTTCATATTTTCAATCCAAACAGCGTCTACCGGACCGTCAAATACAATCCACTTTCTAACAGGCGTATTTTCAGCTAAAAAAATTCTAAACATGGTTGCTACTATACCATCAGTCCATTCGTAAGAAATTGGATCAAATGCTCCATAAAGCTGTCCCATTGTAACAGCTTTTGGATTTAACACCTTATACGTACATTCCGATCCATTTGGTTGGTTTCTTTCATACATTAGAGTGAGAGCTTGAGACAATGTCTTCAATGTCATTGACTTTCCAGAAAAGGGATTCCCCACTAGCCTATATCCATGTCTAACAATCGTCATTTCATAAGTTTGTATTATCTTTATCAGAAAACATTCCATTGGCTGAAGATTATCTTTTTCACAACTATCGATGCAGGCGTTTAAGAAGTTTTTATAGTCCGGTTTTGGCAAACTAATTCCCGGAAACAAGTCTGATATGATACCATCAAACAGAGGTACGTCAAATGACAAAAACTTCGGCAGGTTAACGTCAGTAATAGATCGAAGTAGTAGGATACTCTCACTTTCATTTGGAAATGCTCGTTTTAAGTTGCCTGCTGCTGATAATACTGTTTTTACAGCGCGCATTGCATAGTCATAGTGATTTTGTGATGATAGTTGTTCTGAACATAATCGATATGTTGTAACAATTTTGACAGATAAACTTCGAGCATCTATAAAACCAAAAGAGTATAAGGAAATTCCGCCAATCATTGCGTAATCTGGAACCATCATAGCGACAGTCCTAAAGAGTACTTTCAAATTATCAGGTAACTCGGAACGCCCTGCATAGCCTGGATTCATAGTAATAGAAACATAACAAGCAGGATTTAATGTTAAAGTAGTTCCTTCGAATAAAAAAGTTTCCGATTTTTGACGCACGGCTTAAACGATGCATAAAATTTGTTGAGCTATTACAGATAATACTTCAACGTCAATCCTGTTAAATTCGTCAAAACAGACCCAAGCACCACACGAAGCCAACCCTTTAAAAAATTTACCCATGGCTTTATAATCCAGTCCATCTGAACAATTAAATACAACACACTGAACGGCGAGTGCTTTAGCTAAATCTTTAGTTGTTTCATTTTTTCCAGTACCAGCGGGACCTTCGGGCGCACCATTCAGGTGAAGATAATATGCACCTACTAGTGTTCGGTAACATCTATCTGTTAACGGTGTTATTACCAAACGATCAGAATTTCCAAGATATTCATAAGCATAGTTCACAACAGCATTTATTATTTTGACGACTACCTTTTCATCCTCCCAGTAGTATCGAAGTTATGCTAACCATTGAAATTCCGTGACCTCGGTTACATCTTTTTCTATTAAATCAGCAATCACGTCTTTTGCGTGTACATCGATTACAATGAGAGATTTTACTGTTATACTGCTCAATTTGCTTATATCTGTTCGTCGAATTATGGCTACTGTTTCAGCGAGTTGTTTATTTAAAGAAACATAAAATGACTTTAACTCGTGTAAGTAATGAGTATCTAAAGCATCGTGAACGTCTACAGCCCAGTAAATCTGAGATATCGCAAGAACAACCATACCTTCCCAGGACAATATCCACTCAGGTCGAGTTAAATTTTGATATTCATAATAGGATAATTCTGTTTCCGATTTCACCGCTTTTAACATTTGTTCTTCGACTTGCACTAGCCATTTCTCCACAGACCCTCTTGCCGCTTTGACATTAATTGTTGCCAGAAATTCAACTTGTTCACCTTCCATAGATATCATGGCAGAGATATTGAATACCTCGTCGAACACTAGTCTATTAATACCCTCAAAACATTTTTTTAAATGGGGTTGCACCTTAAGTGGATTTTAGTTTCAGATAAAATTTCTAACATTTCATCATTAGATAAAAAGAAAAATCGTGGAAAATAGAGCCTCTTCTTTTCTAAATAATCATTGACACCATCATTAATTTTTTCCAATAAGTCTGACGCTATCTTAAACTGTTCTAATACTCCAACAGCATCAGCGAGCTCGAGTGCATGTGGATCTTTATCTACACAGCCCATATATCTACGATAAATATTATTAACTTCTACAAACATTACTCCTTCTTCAGGCATTTGCGCTACGATATCTTTAGAAGAAAAAATAGGCAGTAGATACAGCCACTGACTTTGTACTTTACCCCATTCATCTATTGTAGTATTTGCTCTTGTAATATTGTCGTACCACGCTTTTACTTGTGATTCAAACGGTTTAACAAAAGCAGACCCTCTCATGCCAATAGTTTTAACAATGTGGTCATCTAACACACTTTGAACATCATCTAATCCAGAAAGTATGTGTATTCCCGTATCTTTGTATGGGCTTGTTCTGAAGCATATATCTCTCCATTCTGCCATCATTTTATTGAGGCTTGTTATTAGAGCAAGTTCTTTTGTTGCTGCTATACTAATGATTTCGTACTGGTCAATCTGACTCCATAAATTAAAATCTATATTTTTCTTAATGTTGTTCCTGCGGTAGGAGTTAAATCAAAACCAGCAATGAGTGACATTTCATCCCAGTGTCTTTGAACCAATGCAGGATTACACATAATATGAGCCATTTGTACATAAGGTCTCCAATCCTTTAATTCGGCTACAGCTTGAGCACATAATTTCATAGGAGCTGGCAGGTTTTTTAGGTCAAAATCATCTACTAGTCCTTGAAATCGTCTTTCTACACCCTCAGCAATTTGCTGTTTTATTTTCATCTTATAATTTTTAGAGATCTATAGAAATTCTTGGTAATAATAATCATGGTCTTGTTCTATTTGGTTGTGATCTAAGTATTCAAATGGTCCATCCATCCAGGTATAGTAACTCCGTTTCCAAGTATGAAGAAGGTAAATAAGACTGTGAAAGGGGATAATATAGTCTTTAAGTTCTTCTAAGTCTGGATAAGTAGTAATAGGAAATTTAAATGTATTTTATTTATTTATTTATTTATTTATATCTTTATTGTGTACATAAAATGAGAAAAAAAAAACATAACAAATAATGAGTAACAAAGATGTATACGTAACAATTGGCGGTCTTATCGCTCACGGCGATTTCTTCCAGACAACCTTAGTATGGATATTGGGTGTTTACGAATTGAAGCAATTTATACATCAGTAACACACCATCACGTGAATATTCTAACATAAATACATTTATAAAAAGAAATGCATACACATATACATACATACACATATAAATACATACACAGACTTTAACATTTATATTACGTATAATGAACCCAAAATCATTCATAATGACAGATAATGATTCTTCACCAGGTTTTTAAAAACTGACAAGGTTTTAGCTTTTCGGATGGTCTCCGGCAAGCTGTTCCACAGTCTAACTGCTTGCACAGTAAAAGATTTGTCGGCAAACTGAGTGGAGTGTTGTGGCATTTTTAATTTTAAATTCTCCGATGACCTCAGGTCCTTGCAATGTGTATTGCGCAAGAACTGAAAACGTTCTTTGAGATAAGAAGGTGTGTGAGGATGGAACAGAACACTGTATAAAAGAGAAAGTATATGAAGATTCCGGCGAAAGCGTATTGGTAGCCACTTGAGTTTAGAACGATATTCTGAGATATGGTCATACTTGCGTAATCCAAATATGAATCTTATGCAAAGGTTTTGAAGTCGCTCAAGTTTATTTAATTGGTCTTCGGTGAGATCGAGATAGCTGACATCACTATAGTCAAGGATAGGAAGAAGAAGAGATTGTGCGAGCGCAATTTTTGTTTTGATGGGAAGGAAGTTCCGTAGCCTTCGCAGAGACCCTGCCGCCGCAAATAGTTTGCGACTAACTTCCCCGATCTGAGGTCTCCAGGATAGATACCTATCCATATAGATCCCCAAGTTTCTAACTTTTTCGCCATATGGAACAATCGAGCCGTTGCAACTAACATCTGGTATCTGTTGAAAATTTATTTTACACTGCAGCCTGGGACTACCTACTATAATCACTTGAGTTTTAATTGGATTTACTATAAGTCCATACTCCTTACTCCAGTTACATATTTGCATTAAGTCTCTGTTTATATTATTTTCTTCCATATTAATCCACTTGCCAATTTTGTTACAATCATCCAATCGATGTACTAGTTTTCTTAAATACTCTAAATATTCAAACGTATGATTGATATCGTCCATATTATCTAACACTTCTAAATAAGGTGACAAGTCAATCACTTCTTTGTTAAGGTATGCAATTTGACTGAGCAGGTACTCTTCCATTTCTGATTTAGCAGATTCGCATGCTGTAGCATTCCTTTCAAAATGGGGTTTTATATCTTTGAGCCAGTTAACAGTTCGTATATTTGATGCTAGGTGTTCTGGCGTTAGAGAAATCATTGGAAGAAGATTAGAAACAATATTAAGTTGTACTGAAATTCTTTCTTTTAAGGCTTCAACTAAAACAGTTTTCGCCTTCAATATATAAATTCCCTGTTCTATTAAATCTCCTGCATTCTTTGGTTGTTTAACAGCATTTGCAGCTATTTCTTCAAATGCTCTGCAGATGCTGTTATTTTCATCAATATGTGATCTTATTATTCCTGCTATTACATCATTAATAAATTCAGATGCTTTATTTTTCAAACCGTCAACCATTTTTAGTTGTCCTACGACTGCACAATTAAAATATGCATTTTCTAAAATTGCCGTTATTTCCGAATCAATTTCTCGGAAATATTGAATTTTATCCCGCGATGCGTGGAAACCTTCATTTTTTCTGATAAATTCAAAGAGGACTACTTTTGCCGCATTACCATACAACATACTGTATTGTTCACGAAGATTATCTAAATAATTATAAAGGGGCTTAAATACTACAAGCAATTGCTTTTGTAACTTTTCATGACCGTTATTATTTAACCAGCTGTTGTAGTGAACTAGTATAGCATCATAGTCGTAAGGTATTTTAAGATATTGTTCTATCGGTATAAGTCTTTGTGCTATGTAAGCTATTGCATTTGCTATGTTATGGTATACCTCGTAAACTGTCTCTAATGATGGATTGTAAATGAATTCCCCGTCAAAATGTAAATCTAAATTAAGAATAGGAACAGACTCTGGATTCTGTAGAGATTCTACTATAAAGTCGATGGACCTACGCATCAACTCCTGAATTTGTATTGATATCATTTTTGAAGCAACACTTATAAATTTTGGTACTCTGCAAGCACGCATACTTTTTAAACATCGTGGGGTTTTCAGCCACTGTCCTAGAACCCCATACCATGTGCTAGACACTAAATAGTCAGCACGCTTTATTTCCTCTAAAACATTCGTATGAAAATCATCCAAAGATAAAGGACCTTGAGCTCTATACCTAGCTAAATCGATAAAATGTTCTGGAAACATCTTTTCAGCAGACTCTACAATAAGTCTCATAAAAGGATGGAGTATAATGGATGTTTCTTGTAATTTTTTACGAAACTGAACTAATTTTGAATAATTTTTAGTGATATATATATGATATTTAAAATACGATTCTTGGTATCTTATTCTAGGGACACCTGGTATATCTCTAATTATAGTTTTGACAGCCAGTTCGTGCATGTTTTTATTCCACTCTTTTTTGCTTTCTTCAATAAGATCTTTTATCATTTTAGGAAATTCGTCATGAAGTTTGGGGGAGATCAAACTAGAAATGGTTCGTTCCCATTCCCTTAACATTGGCGGGGGTTGGATGTTTTTGGCGCATTGACGCAGTACTTCGATGTGCTGTGTTTGTGCTACCTCTAAGCGGTCACCCACCCTCAAATCGCTGCATGGGTAATCTTGACACAGCAATTTTGCTTTGAGTTGCTTTTTCTTCAAGTATTTTGCGAAATTTTCTTTTTCTTTCCTGAAATCATAATTTATTGTTAAAGTTTGCAACAAAAGATAGGTAATATTTGTATAAAACTAAATACAAAACTATTTTTACCTACGATTCTCGCTATGTAAGCGATGTAAGCTCGGCCTGCAGTCTCGAGTCTCGACATAGATAGCGATCGTTAAAATTGCGAATTCGGTAGCTAATTCATATCGATAATTTTTTAACGATTTTTGGTAGTCTCTACCGTTATCGATTTTCATCGGTATCGTATCGAATTCGCTGTCAATTTAACGACAATGGCAAATCGCTTATCGAGGCATTTCGGCAGCTCGCTAACTCGATAAGTATTCGAAAAGGATCGTGAACTGTGAAATATTATAAAAATAGAAATTGTATGAAGATACATATTTATCAGATTGTAATAATATCTTTTGAACTGTAGTGCACTAATTTATAATATTAATTGTACATAATGGCGGAGGTTTATTTGACTTATCAATGATAACAATTGATTCAGAATGTTGCAAGGATATAAATATGTGTCCTGTTAAAAATGACAATGTAAATGTATTTTGGATTTAAAACTATAAATAAAAACTTGAGAGGTGTCAAGGTACACCCGGATGGAACGAAGTTTATATATATATAAATATAAAATATATACATATATATACATATACATATACCTATATATATACCTATACGTATACCTATACATATACTATACACATAACTATACTATACCTATACATTTACCAATTTTTTTTTTTGATATGCTACTATTATTAAAAACGCGCATAAAATACTCAAATTATTTTAGAAATAATCTAACTTTACAAAATATACTATAAAACAATATATTTTCTGAAAATAAATGCAAAAAGCCAACATCACTTTACAACTTTGCTTCCAAAATGTCAAACTATAGATAGGATTTTCGTTAACTTAGCGACGTTCCTGTTTACGATTTTGCACGGTAATTTATGAGTAGAGACTTGCCCTTGTTATTAAGATCGTTACGGCAAGCGAAAATATTCGTAAACATTTATCGATCGTTAGTTTGATATTTTGGAAGCAAAATGGTGCCACGTACAATACTTGCTTAATTTTAGGGAAGTATTTTAATGTTTCTATTAATTATATTTATTTAACTTGACAATTATAAGGTACAAGCTGACCCGGCGAAATTCGTACCGCCATATTTACATATCTGTCTCCAAAGGCGTCGCCAGCCCTTGGCCTAGGTAGGGGCAAGCTTCTTGGATCCCTCCCGTCTCGGGCGCATAGTGGCACACCGTGTGGTTTTAGTCGGTTCTAATAAAATTTTGCACTTCAATTACATTCAAATAAAAAATCATCATCAAACCGCCCCTAGTTTTATTTAGAACCAATTTAAATTGATTACCACAAAAAGTTTAATTCCAATCCGTCCAGTAGTTTCGGAGATTAGCGTGTACAAACAGACAAAAAATGGTTGTATTGTAGGTATTACATTGCCCCAAGTAGTATATAGGTACATAATTTACTACTGCCTCGGTGGCGCAGTGGTAGCGTGTGCGACTGCTGTGTTTGAGGTCTCGGGTTCGATTCCCGGGTCGGACCAAATGTTTGTATGATCTGCGAATATTTGTTTCGGAGTTTGGGTATTTTCTATGTATGATTTATTTACAAAAAAGAGAGTATATTATATGTATCTATATCAGCTATCTAGTACCCATAACACAAGCTCTGCTTAGTTTGGGACTAGATGGCGTTGTGTAGATGTCCGATATATTTATTAAAGATAGATATGATAAACAGTAGGTCTAGTTTCTTTAATTTTCCTTATAAAGGAGTCCATCAACAGGAACTATTGCATTTTTGGGGTATACACTTATTCTGTACCAACTCCAGTATACCGATTGATATTTTTCTTTTTCGTTTCCTGCGAATACTGACTTCGCATATTTTTAATTTTCACTACTACGAGTATTTCCTTCGGCCCAAAGTTATCGATAGCAAGTTCTTCTGCAAATAATTTTCGAGCTTCATCCGTAGCATCCCTATCTTTATATTGTGGATTTTCAGTGTTCCAGAGACACTCATAATTTCTATAAATTTCGACAAATTTTACATTGTCTTGCGTACCAAACTTAACAATAGTTTTTGACATTTTTAAAGACGTCCTGCCTTTGAAAAAATTAGGTCACGAATGGTGAGTCTCGTGTCAAAATCAGCACGGAGTGATTTGTGCGAGTCTGCATCGTATTCTCGCTCGAGCATTGTTTATACAAGTCGAGACACGTATGCGTCTATAGATCCACGATTACTCGCCTGTAGTGTAAACATATTAAGAGAAGCGAGTCTCGCCTGTGATACTCGCATTCGAGAATCGCTTGAATAATACGAGTTTTTGTTAAAATGTGAACAACCGCAGGCGAGAATCATCAAATCATACAAACATTTGGTTCGACCCGGGATTCGAACCCGAGATCTTAAGCACAGCAGTTGCTATCACAACATACGCTATCACTACGCCACCGAGGCAGATAAGAGTAGTCTTTTAAATTATTTAGATGTATTTTGAAAGACTAAAGTATGTTTAACAGCCTAGCTAACATACCACAAATTCTACCTAATTTTAGATTATACTGTGTGAGGCTAAGTTTTCTTACTTTGTGTCTATTATAGGGCGTTAACGGTAAAAACGGCAGCTTCCCCACTCGATCCGTGTCAGGTAGGGGCGACATATATGGAATGCGACACCCATTCTTCGTTTGCAATAACTTTTTAAGGTCACGCTCTTCCATCTCAAATGTTATCTTCTTTGCGTCCTATAAGACTATATGAAGACATAAAATACTAAAACTAAAAAACTAAATATCTGAAAAATAGAAATAGGTAAAAAATAAAGTACTAGAAATATATGATTTGATAATTCTATGATAATATGACAAAAAGCAGTAATGTCGGTTTGAAAACATTTGTTTTCTTTATATTTTTTAATAACCTTGGCAACAGTTTTATGTTAGGGATGTTCAGTAGCTGCTAAATGGACTAAAGAGTCCCTAATAGGTGGTGTGCGTTACCCTAGCAAAATGTTATATATAACTTAGTTTGGTCACATTAGTCACAGTTCCCAGTATACCTACCGTTAATTTAAAATGTTACCCATTTTTTTTTTACTTTGGTGGGCTGATATGAGAATGCTGCTATATTCTTGTTTTCGATATAACCTTCATTATATTCGTAATTGAAAGCTTAAAATTATAAGATTGCATATTGATGGTATACTTAAATTAGTTGTAGTTTGCCACGTTTCCTTGTTTTATGGGAATTGAGTATTCGATAACTTAAATAGACCATTTAAAAAAATCTCACATTTATTTTTATCTCCATATTGCGTGAACTTACATAATCAAAATTTACAGACTTGATAAAGGTGAGCAATGGCTACATGTTACAGTTTTTTATTTTATTGTAAGTATACTGGTTTATCAGCAAATCCGATTTTACCGATTTCCAAAACCATTTAATTACATCGGTGTTCGGAGAACAGCCTCGGAGAACAGCAAGGGAGCATCGTCTACCACAACATCGTGAAGATTATATTCACAATTGAGACGATGCAGAGTCGGAACTTTTAAGGCTGGAAAAATGTGGTGACAAGGAGTTTTTATATATCATAGATTTAGTATGACAATGTATTGACTTATTATTTACTGTTATTATTCTTAGTTTTATTTAGCTAATAAAAGCCTATATTCTTGGTTTATCGTAATTCTACACTATGTTAGCAAACAAGTCGAAATTCCTGTAGGGAATGGTGCCGTAATCCGAAATACAGGTTTCTACCTAGTTTGGCAACGGAGGCTATCTCATTTTCGATTTATAACTTAAACTACTCAGATTACAAAAGAAAGCCAGATGGAACGTTCTTGTCAAATAACATGATGCCGGCCGACTGATTTATTTTAGTGTGTGTGACAGCCGGTGCGAAACTGTAGGAACACGTATATCTTTGTGCGTGCAACGAAACCATACGCAGTAAAAATTCCCTATTTTTTAAATAAATATTAAGATTGAAAAAAGGGTATTGTAATATTAAAGAACTTTAAATGTTATGGTTTTTATTTCAGTTACTGTTACATAATATACAAACTCTCATCAACCTTTATTTTGCACGAACTTTTTATAATATTGTCGTTTTGCGTGTAAATTACGTGTAAAAATTATGATAAGCTAAAATAAATTACTTTACTTTAATTTAATTAAATACTTAATTTAATTATTCTGCGTTTATACAGTAAGTACCTGGGAATCAAGTTTCGTACTATCGATCATTCTCAACCATTCAATTATGATGTGAAGCACAAGTTAAAGACATAAAACATATCAAGACAGAACACCAATTTGTAGAAACATCCACAAATTGTTCGTATGTAATAATTATCAGAAAGAATTGAATATATCACCAAATAATATTTTCAGATGAGGTTTGAAACCAAGTCCCTAATTTATATAGAAACGAGGTCCACTAATGTCTGGACTAACAAGTAATTTCCTTAATTGAAGGGAAAAAAAAACAAAAACTGCTATCACAGTCGAACTACGGTTGCTGTTTTGTGTTCCGACACAACAATAAAATTATCGGGTAAATAAATAATTATAGCATTTATAGCAACTAAATAATCTGTATTTACCTGTGAAAAGATATTCCATCTTCTTTTTTTTTTGTTTTTGGGAACTACTCTTACAGTGTTTAATGAAGCACAACGGCATTTTGAAAATAAAATCAAAAACCACTCGTGACGTGAACACAATATGGCGGTTTGTCAAACACTGTCGCGAGAATGTATTGGCTTTCTAATTCATATTTACTTTGTAGATTCATTGTCGTGTTCTTTACGGCCTATCTGGCTTTCTTTTGTAATCTGAGTTAAACTAGTTTTAAGTTGAACAGGTTGTATTTTTTTGTTTTCGAGCAATAAATGTTGTTATTATTATTAAATGTTATTATTTTTATTTAAGGGGCGCGTCCCTAAAAACGCGCGAAAAGGCACTTGCAGTTTTCCAAAACACAAACTCAATTCATTATTTGACACTAAAAAAATAAAATCTCAGTAGCTTAATAAATCAGTCTACAAATCTACCGAGTGACATTTATAAAATAATTCTTTATTTTTGTGAAAAAAAAGCCTTACCAAGGATCAAAATCATCGAAATCGACCTTTTTAATTAAGCACGCTCTGTACGCTCTGTCCTATTTCGTGCTCTATTTTAAATGTTTTTTTTTTATTTCGCAAGAAAAAAGTATGGAGAAAAGATTTACCGTTTTAGTTTTTTATTAATTCTCACCAAAAAGCCATAATTTAAGGCTAAGCATCATTCATTTTTAGCGACAAAAGTTCCATAAATTTTAGTACGTACAGACCGTTCACCATAAGATGTCCCCTGCCTTCGGGATTGGTAGCATTGCCAACGGTGTTGCCAACAATATATGTACCTTTTACCCCCCCATTATCTTGTATGTAATTTAAAATTATTGTTTTGGCTTATGTTGCTCTAATAAAGTTATACTATATTTAGTTATACTATATAACTATTTTAGTTTTTTAACCGAGTTCAAAAAAGGAGGAAGTTCTCAATATGACTGTTTTTTTATGTTTGTTATCTCATAACTTTTGACTGGGTGCACCGATTTTGACGATTCTTTTTTTAATTGAAAGCTGGTGCTTTCCGTGTGGTCCCATTTCAATTTGGTCCAGATTAAAGTGGTTTTTTTTGTTAAAATTTGTGATTATCTTCAATATCTTCAAAGTACAGATATCGACCTGGTATATTTTTATTATATGACTAACTAATATACAGCTAGCTAAAAGTCTATTAAGGTTGTAAATGATGACACAATTTAAATTTTATATTATTTAATGATTTCATTTTTCCTGACAGTAAGTATGGTCGAAAGGAACGATTCCAGACATATCACTGTCACTTGCATATACGTCGTCATCTGACGTATCCGAATCTGTGCTGCTGTCATCTCCTAATTCAATTATGAGTTTATCCGTAATATTATCCATGCAGCCATCACGTTCATAAAATTTGTCTTCTAAATGTTTTACGTGTTCACACTGTTTTTGCCAATCCTGAGGAGTTATCGATGAAAAAGCTTCTTCAGTTAACTTCACGATATTACCAGTTTCTTGGCCGACATTATTGCTAGCTACTCGTCTCTTTAACAGACTCCACATAAACTCAATTGCATTTAAGTCACAGTGATAGGGGGGCAACCTAACCGCTTTATGGCCATGGCTTATCAATAATTGGTCAGCCTCATAAATCGGCGCTTCTTTGTGTTCTTTTATAATTTGATAAAGCTCTGCTTTCAACATTGTTGGTAAATAAGACAATCCCTTATTTGTAATCCATTCTTGCATTTGGAGTTTTGAGGAACTCATAGTAGGTGCTTTATTCACTTGTACTGTATGATAGGGAGCGTTATCCATGACGACTAATGAGTTCGGAAGCAAATTGGGTATAAGTTTCTCTGAAAGCCATTTCATAAAATTTGTTCTATTCATATCGTCATGGTAGTCCCCTGATTTACTCTGTGATTTAAAAATCAATTGAGCATTAGAAATGAACCCCATTTCTCCACCTGCATTAACAATAATCCATCGCGTTCCAGCAGAATCACTTGTTAGTACTCCGTCCTCGTCACCTTTTTGCCAACATTTTTTCACTGCATATGATGCGTGAATGTATGTTTCATCTAAGAAAACTATTGGCCGACCTTCTACACGATTTTGTCTCATAGTATTGATATACTTGCGTCTCCATGCAACTATGTCGTGTCTTTCCATTAAAATTTTCCGCTTCGAACCACACTTTTTGTACTGAAATCCGATTCCTTTTAAAATTTTCCACAAAGTCGTTCGACCTCCACCAAAGTTTATATCATTCTTTAATTCTATAAGTAATTTATTCAAGGTAGGAACAACTTTTCTGACAGTATACATTTCATGGATTTTATTTCTTATTGCGCATAAATCGAAATCATCAAGATCCACTGTTTTACGTTTTTGACGATGTTTTCCAGGAGACTTGAGTTTTTGAGACGTAGAGGCAGCAACTTCACCTTCTTTAGATATTCTACTCACGGTTTTCTCCGACATGCCTGAAATAGACACATAAAATTTGTATCCTTTCATAAAATTAAATATTTTTATAAACACAAGTAATGACAATATTATCGAAATAAATTAAATTCACTGAGATATGTACTTTTTTATTTTAATCCTTTGTGCCACTTAATTTTTATTACCCATACTAAAGACATTGTGTCTGAAGCTGGTATCCCTATTTTACTAACCTGTCATGGCGGCGACTCGTGCTCGCACTTGATTGAGTCGAATTAATGGGGCTTGGTTTGCCTTTTCTCTCTCACAAAAGGCACGCACCTTCAACACAATCTCTCTTGCACTGCTTTTAAATGGCTTTGGCATGATATATTTCAAGGATATAAATATTAGCACAAAAACAGACAACAACAACAACATCTGACAACAACTGATTGACAAGAATGACAAGTAACAGTGCCAACATCACGGCAGGGGACACCTTACGGTGAACGGTCTGTAGCTATACTTTGTCCGATCTAAGAAGGTGATTTTGACAGGTGAGACTGCCGTTCCGTAACGACAGAATGCAACCATGCACTAATGGAAGTGACCATAAAATTATGCTAATTTAAGTCAAATAAATTTTATAAATGTAATAATTTATACTACTGAGTTGAATGAATGTAATGGGGCTTATTTCAGTTTATATATCCACAAATAAAATTAAATAGTAGCGTGATTCTTTCTTTCTTTCTTTTTCTTATGAATGGCAAACTGTGCCGGTGTCGACAATTCTGCCAATGTCAAGTAGAATGGAGATACGTGGGTTATAATAAAAAAATTTAGAATTTTGCAGCCATCCAGAATTTTCCAAAATTAGCAGTGGACTAAATGTGGGACTTTTTGTTGCGGTTAGTAAACTGAACAACAAAAACATATGGATTATTTCTAAATAAAAATAATTGGTAAACAATCACAAAACAACATTGTAACATCCATAGGGTCATAGGTTAGAATTTCATGTTATTACTTCGAATAAAAATCATTAGTGCTTGGAGAAGCTTAGGGGATGAAAAGGTTAATAGGGATGGGAAGTTAATGGGGATGGGGATTTTTAATTTTGGTAAGTAGGAGTAGAGGTCTAAGGATGGGTTATTATTATTACAATTGAAGAATATGTGGTCCAGACTGCCTTCATCCAAACCACATTCACATAGAGATGAATCACGTACCCTGATTTTGTGCAAGAAGACTGGTGAGCTACAGTGGCCTATACGGAGCCTGCATATAGAAGAGATGACTGGCTTGGAAGCCTTTTTAAATTTAAAATACCATGGTTTTGGGGTTAAGTATGGCTGTATTGCATAGTAATGCTGTCCCTTATGTTGAGACGAGCTGTCCCATTCCAGCTGCCAGGATGTGACCAAGTCTCTTTGTGGTAGCCTTAGAAGGTCATAGTGCTGATGAGTCAAGTGCTTCTGGTCAGACATATCGGAAGTAATAGCATTACTGGCCAATGAGTCTGCACACTCATTGCCCACAATGCCACTATGGCTGGGAATCCACACAAGTTGGATCATGCTACCGTTTCTGTAACTTTTAAAAAGACTTTCCTTGATTTGCAGGATCAGGGGGCTATGAAGCTTGTTACGAAATGGGTCTTGCAGCAAGGCTTTTAGGCAGCTAAGGGAGTCCGTGAATATAACTGCCTTAGAAATGTTGTGGCACTCAGCATACAGGCATGCCTCTAAGATAGCGACGGATTCGCCCGTAAATACTGAGGCCTCTTTTGGGCACTTAAATTGTAAGACGATTTTGGAATTTTGGTAGTACACAGCGGCTCCTGTGTAACTATCACTAGACAGTTTGGAAGCATCTGTGAAAAACCTCTCAAACCCAACCCAGTGATCATCTATAAGAGAATTAAAGTCAGCAACAGCAGAGGCGGAGCCCTTAAGAATTCCAGCATCCAGAAGAACATTAGGTTTGAAACAGAGTATACTATATTGGAAGGAAAAAAGAGGAAATTTGTCAAATTTTACAGCAGAGTTCATAAAACGAAAGAAGAGGCGAAAGGATTGTAGAATCAATGGAATTTGTTTGTGAGTCCAGTATGAAGAGGAATTACACATAGTGTCTAAGACAGTCATTTTTTGAAGAAGAGGGTGGGAAGATTTACATAAAAATTTTAAAATAAAACGGGAAGCAAAGTATTGTCTTCTTAATGTTAAGGGTGGGTCTGAACATTCAACCTGAAGAGCGTTGATTGGGGAGGATTTCATGCAACCAGATATGATTCGCAGGCATCTAGATTGAAGTCGGTCGAGAGTTGTTAATGCAGCTTTATTGCATGGGATCAGTAAAAAGAGGCCATAATCCAGTATGCTGCGTATTAAGGCGTTGTACACTAGCTTCATGGTGTATGGGTGGGCTCCCCACCAGACTCCAGCCAGGGCCTTTAAGATTGGAATAACCCTTTCACATTTGGAGGCTAGATGATCAATGTGGTGAACGCCGGTCAACCTGGAGTCTAGGTATACACCTAAAAACTTAAATTTATTAACTATTGGGACTTCCTGCAGCTGTACTTGGACATCAATCCGTGGCAGAGTCTTCTTTCTTGTAAAGACAACAATAGCACTTTTCTGCACAGAAAGGCTTAAGCCATGAGCTGATAGCCACTGCCACAGAGAATTAAGGGAAATAGAGAGTGATGTAGCTGCATCTTGGATAGAATGATTGGAAACATATAGAGCCAGATCGTCGGCGTATTGTAGTATACTACAATTATTATTGAGGCATGAGCCTATGTCTGCAGTGTACAGATTGTACAGCAAGGGACTCAATACCGAGCCCTGAGGTAAGCCCCTCCAGGTCCTTCTCTGGTCAAACTCTTTGCCTAAGATCCTTAGGACTAGAGTTCGAGACATAAGCATTGCACATACGCAACGGATCATCCTAACCGGTAGTCTCAGCTGCTGCAGTTTCTGCCTGAGAATGGGTAGTAGGACATTGTCATATGCAGCAGTTATGTCAAGAAAAGATGTTACAACAGAATCATTTTTAGACAGAGAAAGACGGATATCCGTTACCAGTACTGCAACACTGTCCATGGTACTTAGCCCCTTGCGGAAGCCAAACTGATAATTTGGTAACAAATTCCTTGATTCCACAATCCATTCCAAGCGGTTTTTAATTAGACGTTCAAACAACTTGACAAGGACTGATGAGAGAGCAATTGGCCTGAAACTGTTTGGATCACCAGCATGTTTACCTGGTTTTAAAATGGGGATAATAATTTGAGTTTTCCATTTATCTCATAAAATTTAAAATGTTTAAATAAAAAGATTTTGTGCTGGGCCCAGTATGAACTAAAAAAGAATAAGGTATTCCGTCAATGCCAGGAGCCGAATCTCGCACATTGTTGAGAACCATGTCGAGTTCTTCCACAGAGAATGGGTCATCATGGGAACACATAGACTGGAGTGGGGAATCTGGGAGAGTGACTTCATCAAGGTGAGGGACATAAGGAGGAGCAATTTTGTTTAGGAAAAGTTCAGCAGTGTCAGGGGAGATAGGGGAGGAGATTGAGGGAGAACAACCAGATCGAAACCGATTTATGTTCTTCCACACAATTGAGGATGGGGTAGATGGGGACAAAGAGGAGCAGAAATTAACCCAACCTGCGCGTTTTTTTCGTCGAAGGAGTCTTTTTGTGGAAGCAAACACATTTTGGTACTGCAGAAGGTTTTGAGTGGTCATGTTGGCATTGTACCTTCTTTCAGACTCCTTTCTTTGCTTGACAGCTCTGGTGCACTCACTGTCCCACCAAGGGGGAGATGGTATTTTGCTTCTACTGGAGTTTTTAATTTTGAAGCAGCTATCTGCACTCGACCCGATTGCCTCCACGAATGCATCACAACAGTCCCTCACCTGGTAACGATCATCATAGGATAAGGATCTGTGGTCCAGACTGGGAAGAGAATTAATGGAATTTTCAAGTGTTTGGGAATAGCTTTGCCAGTCGGCTTCTGAAAGAATATATTTTAGGAGAGGGGGGGATGTCTTTTCCAAATGTGTTGAACTAGGTAAGGATACTAAGATTGGATAATGATCACTACCATGGGACGAATCTGTGCACTGCCAGCTAGCAGCTGTAGCAATATCAAGTGAGCAAAAGGTCAAGTCCACACAGCTTCTATTTTGCCCAGGAAGAACTCTACGAGTGGAGCAACCATTGTTGAGCACGCAGAGGTTCAAGTCATCAAGGATCTCAACTAAACCCAAACCGAAAGAGTCGCAGTGCTCAGATCCCCATCTAAAGTGCTGGCAGTTGAAGTCACCCATGACCAATACAGGGCCCTGTAAGTTCTGCAGAGAGGCCCGCAATACAGGCAGGAGACTATGATGCGGGTGAGCAATGTAGATGGAGAGCACAGACACGCCACAGATTTTTGCTGCTACTATGCTGATTTCATCTGGGAATGGGGGCAGGGATAGGGGGAGTAGGGGGATTTTGTCATTGATTAGGAGGGCAACACCTCCATAGCCATCAGGCCTATCGCCTCTAAGGATGTTAAAATGAGGGACATGGAAATTGAGACTTGGTTGGAGCCAGGTCTCGGCAAGAGATATAGCCAAAGGCTTGTATTTGTTCAACAGGAATATGAGGTCGTGTTTCTTATGAAACACACTCCTCACATTCCATTGAAGAAATACTCGATGGGACGCCATTGCTAAGTTTTGTGAGTAGGCTTATTAGTGTGTTAGCGGCGTTGGACGGTATAGCGGAGGGGGGTAAAGGTGAATTGGGGGTTAGAAGAGAGGTTAGTAATTGAATAATAAGATTAATAGTTGAAGGTTCAAGGGATGGGTTGTTAAGACCACAGCCATTAGGTTGCGAAGATTGAGGAGTGTGAGTAAGGGATTGGTGGGCATTTTTATCATAGGATTGAGAAAGTGGGAGTCGAGGTTTAGGTTGGCGAATGACTGTTTTACGGTAGGACTGGGTGTGCTGAAGGGACTGGGTAGGCAGAGTTGGTTGAGAAGGTTGTGGGGATTGGGTGAGCTGTGGGGTTTTAAGGGTGTCAGCATATCGCCTTGTAGGTGAGGGAACAATTTTGCTGGCTTCCATATAGGAGATGTTTCTTTTCGCCATCATAGTCTTAATGGCCCTCTGTCTACCATACTCCGGGCAAGCTTTGCTGTTAGCAAAGTGGCCACCGGAGCAAAGAACACAGAAAGCTTCCCTCTCTGTTACGTCGCAGCCATTACCGGGGTGTTCATGACCACACTTGGTACATCTTGGCGTAGACCTGCAGATCGATTCCACGTGTCCAAACCTACAACATTTTCTGCATTGGACGGTGGGGTAAATATACTGCTGAACTGGAAGGGAGTTATAACAGCAATATACTCTATTAGGTAAAACCTGGCCATCAAAAGTGAAGACACAGGTTTCAGTTGGCTTCCATTCTAATACACCTTCGTTGAAATTTTTGCGGTTAAGGCGCCTGACTTTTATAATTTGACCACAGCCCTGTGGTACTGTTACAAATTTCATGACATCCTCATCAACCATGTCAATGGGGATGCCAGATACTACACCCATTCTTGTAATATTAAAGGTGGGGATGTTGGCGATGTACTTATGGGAAGTAAGCAGGGGGTTAATTAAAAACGAGTTTGCATCCTGAGGGGACGCAAACTGTACAGATACTCTGTTTCTGCCTACCTTTTTAACACCATCTCTAACAATGTTGTTAATTTTGTTTTTAAAAAGAAAAACACCAAAAGATACGGGGTGGAGAGTTGTGCCATAACCTATTTGGCTTTCGACGCGGGAAACATGTACGATGTAAGGACCGTTGTCACTGGGCGTATATTTATCCCGGCCGATCTGGCTTCTCATCTGCTTTGGAGGATGGATAGCACTAACCTCATCATTGACAGGGCGTTTTCGAGAAGTTGATGTATTTGTGATGTTAAGATCTTGTTCCGTCGCACTGTAGATGACATTTGCAAACTGCTCCAGACGATTGGAAGGGGTTGAGGGATGATCAGGGAAAAAAGGAGTAGGACTGAACGGAGGAGTAGATGGTGATGGTTTATCGGGTGGGTCAGGCGGATCGGGAGGTTTATTTCCCGTCATGGCAAACACTTACAACTTAAAAGCGCACACAAAACACTCCTTTACCAATAGGACAGCACAAAATAACAAAAAAGAGTCCCAATAGTCACAAAACCACTCAAAATTTTTAGAAATTCTAGACACACGTACTAACCAATCTAAAGACGCGGCAAGAATCCCAGCGTGATTCTTTATTTCTGCTTGGTGTCATAAAACAGTTACATTCTATGATTTATATTTTTTTTTAATTTAGTGATGTGAAATTTTAATCATTGCGGAGGTTAAGATTAATCGTTTTGATTTAGAAATCGAATGTAATCGACTTGCAAACCAATATTTTTTAAAATTTTGTTATAATTAATTAGTTGATACTTATATCATTCATTTTTATATTTAAAGATCAATTTAAATAATATTAATATGTTATCCAAAAGTATCATTCTTTTGTATCTGTTTCAGCATTATATACATATATAAGTCACTGAATTATTTCTAAAATTAAATACCTATTTTTTCGTTACTTTATTTAAGTTAGTTTGAGGTCAAATGTGTGTGAAAAAACTAATTTCATGTATTAAACAAGCCGTTTGGGTAAGAATTAGTATCGACACTAAACACAATTTTGAACATACAGTGGTGGAAAAGTAAGTTCATTTTGGAATACAACATGTATATATTTTTTATATAACATAATTCTTAAATATAAGAGAAGAAATTATTCCTATTTTAAAACGATTAACGATGTTTCATATAATATTTTATATTGATGATCGTTCATTTGTAATCGAATATTTTCACTATGGCATAAAGATACCCAAGCACTAAACGTCACCTGTCAAAATCACCTTCTTAAATCAGACAAACTATAGATATCGTCTCCCGTAAATTGCAATAAATAAGTTTTGTCGCGCTCAAAAACTTCAGTGCCCTCCGAATATTCAAGGTGACACCACGTCCGTTTGTAGTTCGCACCGAGCTCCATAACGGCCTGGGGCTGCAGTCTCGACATAGATAGCATAACGATCGTAAACTAACGATCGATAAATGTGTAGGGATCCCCCTACTTCTGTTTACGAATATTTTCGCTTGCCGAAACGATCTTAATCACAAGGGCAAGTCTCAACTCATAAATTATCGTGCAAAATCGTAAAGGACTGCAGTCTCGACATAGATAGCGATCGTTAATTATTGTTACGTGTTACTATATTGTATGTTGTACTGTTTTGTAGCAAAAATAAATGGTTTAAATGGTTTTTAAATGGTTAAAGATGAGAATTCGGTAGCTAATTCATATCGATAATTTTTTAACGATTTTTGGTAGTCTCTACCGTTGCAACTATCGATTCTCATCGGTATCGTATCGAATTCGCTGTCAATTTAACGACAATCGCAAATCGCTTATCGAGGCATTTTTACAGCCCGCTAACTCGATAAGTATTCGAAAAGGATCGTTAACTGTGAAATATTATAAAAATAGAAATTGTATGAAGATACATATTTATCAGATTATAATAATATCTTTTGCAAGTGTAGTGCACTAATTTATAATATTAATTGTACATAATGACGGAGGTTTATTTGACTTATCAATGATAACAATTGATTCAGAACATTGCAAGGATATAAATATTTATGTCCTATTAAAAATGACAATTGAAATGTATTTTGGATTTAAAACTATAAATAAAAACTTGAGAGGTGTCAAGGGACACCCAGATGGAACGAAGTTTATATACACACATCAAAAGTGTCTAGGGATCAACATATATTTTTGCAATAACTTTTCTCCTGATTGATATTAATTAAAATTTTCTTTAAGGATTCATCAAATAAAGTGTTTTCGTTTGTCACAGTAACGATAAACCAAGTCACCTTTGCATTAATAAAGAAATTTGCCATTTTCCTAATACAGGGATTTTTGACATTTGAACCACTAACATTAAAGTTCGAAAAAAAGACTGAAATAACAGTTTTCTTTAAAATTTTATTAGGTAACTTAAACAATTAATAATCCGTGTTTCTACCGCGAACACTAACAACACAAGAACATCGGTTTGGCATACTCAAAATGAGTTCATCCAAATCACGCTGTGGAATGGCCGCCCATGTTCGTTGCAACAACAAAAAAAGGTCTTCTTGCGACTGGATACCCTCCATATTCGGCAGAGCTCTTCTCTGTAGCATATCCCATGCATGCTCAATCGGGTTCAAGTCTGGCGACTGAGCAGGCCAGGGCAGGACATTGATGTTAGCTGCGGCGAGAGTCTGTCTTACAACTCTTGCGGTGTGCGGTCGTGCATTATCATGCATTAACTGAAATAAGGGACCGATTTGCACTTGTAGAGGAACGATGACGTCTGATACAATCGTCTCAGCATAAATTTGAGCGTTGAGGTTGCCTCTGATCCAAATCAACTCAGTTCTTCCGCCGATCCAAATACCCGCCCATACCATGATGGTTCCACCACTATAAGGATGGACTTCCTGGCAGGATTTTAATCGCTGTTGGCGTCCAGGGGTTCTCCAGTGTCGTATACGTCTTGTATCCGGTCTCATACCAAAACGAGACTCATCAGAAAAGCACACGAAACGCCATTGTTCTTCTGCCCAATTTCTGTGTTCAAGAGCCCATTGATATCGAATCCTACGATTGTGCATTGCTATAGGTGGTACCCGTAGCGGTCTTCGGGAATGAAGGTTCACTTCATGCAAGCGGTTTCTGACTGTTTGGTCGCTAATTAAGTTCCCTGAAGAGTGATGAAGCCTCACGGCTAACATCATGGCGGTTATTGTTGGAGCTCTTCGAGTTAAGATTTGAATGTATCGGTCTTGTCTCCGTGTGGTGCAGCGATACCGTCCTCCATGACGCTCAGCCACGGTACCAGTGCTTCGGTAACGTGTCCAAAGTCGACTGATAACACTCTGACTTGTATTCAGAGCTAAAGCCACAGTACGTTGCCGGGAACCAGCTTCTATCATTCCCACGGCTCTGAGCATTTCTTCCCTGCTTAAATGACGTCGCCGCTCCATAATAACGTTGGTTTTAATCAGTAGTAGGGAAACAGTAGCACTAATAATGTCTTCAATGCGTTGTATGTTTTTATAGGGAAAATATTGACAGTTGATTTTCATCTTTTACTCGAATTTGATTGACAGTTCCTGATTCAAATTATGAAATGCACTAAAAAGGATCCATATAAATTTATAAAATCATAAATTTATTACAAAGCCACATCTCAATCTCAAGAAATCCGCATAAAAATGCTTGATCCCTAGACACTTTTGATGTGTGTATATACATATCCCTATACCTATGCCTATACCTATGCCTATATCTGTACCTATACCTATACCTTATACCTATACCTTATACCTATACCTTATACCTATACCTTATACCTATACCTTATACCTATACCTATACATATCCCAGCGCATAAAATGGCGCTGGGCAGGACATACAGTAAGAACCACAGGTGACAGATGGAGTGAAAGGGTCCTTCACTGGTACCCGCGAGATGGACACCGTGCACAGGGACGACCAGGTCGCAGATGGTGTGATGACATCGTTGCTATAGCTGGGACACGACTAGCCGCTAATAGAGAGGAATGGCAGAGGATGGAGGAGGCCTTTGTCCAGAAATGGACAACCCCATAAAATCTAATCTATATACATTTAATTTATTATTATTCATTAACTCTTTTTGGGTAGACAAGATTGCATGCTCTTGACTTCAACATTTTAAATTGCATTTATATAATTAACTTCAACACATGTAATTGTTACCTATAATAATTAATTCGATAACGACCGAAACTTTATTGCAATCTTTATGGGAACGTTGTTTATCTATTTGCAACGTTGCTTCCTACGATGCACAAATTTTCTGTTATAATTTAATCTAACGTCTCCAAAGTACAACTTTAATAAATATTTTTCTGGGATAAGGCACACTAATAGGTGTACTGTACTTTTTTTTTTAAATTATACATGGAAATCAATCATCAAAATCCTGAAGTAAAAAAAAGAAATATGAAAACCATAATTCGGTATTTCTTTTTTTGTTAAATATTTGTAAACTTTATAAAATATTAATTATACTTGTAAAGCTTTTTTAGATCTCTTTGAAGACTATATGCGCATACATCATCATCATCAGCCTATCGCAGCCCACTGCTGGACATAGGCCTAGGATATATGCACGCCACTTAGTTCGATCCTCAGTGTCCTTAGGTCAAGTGTTTATAATCTTCATATCATAAGTCTTCGTCGTGATGAAATTAATGATTAAAAATATTTTTTAAAAACACTTAGTGATAACGTTGAACGTTTGACTTTATTAAACATAGAAATTATTCAAGGTGCTATGTAGGTAATTCAGTTGCAAAAATCTACTGTTAAAAATAATTCGTGACTGGATTAAGAGGCTAGAGTTGCAGTTGAACGAACCAAAATAATAGTTAATAGTATAGGCTAAAGCATCGCTGACCAGGCCGACCAGTCACTCCGAGGAGCACCCGTTCACGAGTATGACGCATGGACAGTCATCGTCTCCCTCGCCCTACCGGAGAGAAAGAAACGACCCGCCCCACGACGACACCGCAAGCAATGACATTTTAGTGAGCATGACAAACCATAGTCGAGATACTGATAAAAATCACCACTATAAAATTACCTACTATAATAATCGCCACGCATTACTTTCAACTAATAATGGTTTGTTAATAATTTATGCAATGTTCCCTTCACTTAGAGAGAGTAACCCTTAGCGATATTTTCGTTTTCACCAACCTTTAGGGGCCACCTAAGTGCTTACGCGTCTCTTAAAATTTAGGGGCTCGAATGTTGACCTCCTAACCAACCCCTAACCAGGTGATAAAGAAACTTGTCACTCGTTTTGCTTGTAAGTATTAGTAAGTATATTAAATGGAGGAGTTATGCGATGTTTCCAATATTCTTGAGACTTGAGAGTTAATAAACAATCCAAATTTATTCAATACATCGAGAATACACAGTGAGACACTAGTCTACCTGCAAGGCTACCTATCTGGGCTGCCCATTGTAGTTTGCTGTCTAATGTAATTTCTAAGAATACTGTTGAGTCCACAATACTTAGGATTTAATTATTTAGAGTTAGATTAGTGTTTGCTATTTTACATTTGGCATAATAAATGTCACACGCTTTGTTTTGTTTGAATTCAGTAGGAAATTATTCGTTGTAAACCAATTCAATACATAATTTAATGCCCTATTCACATCGTCAAAATCTGTTTGCTTACGATCGACTTTAAAAATAAGTGACGTATCGTCAGCAAATAGCACTATATCACAGAGATCTTTTAAATAATATGGTCAATCGTTTATATATATGAGAAAAAGTAGAGGACCCAGTATAGAGCTCTGCGGAACTCCCATAGTAACAGGTAATCCAGAAGATCTCGCACCATTGAGATATAAGAACACCCAAACTGAAAACAACAGTTTGTAAATTACACAAAGTGTAGTCTCATATAGAGGTTGAACCCACAACACTCAAAGATGTGAGTGCTTCAACTCGCCATCTGTGCAGGCCGCAACAATACTTGTGTACACATAAATCGAGAAGCTCAATTAAAAATACTGTCGATTTATCTAACTAGGTACTAGCTTTTCCCACGGTGTCTCATAATTCAATATAGTGCCAATATAACATTTTTTATGACTCTGGTCTGCCTGATGAAAATTATATCATAGCATCCTCAATGCGAATAAGGACAATGCAGCGTGGTAACCCACACTATGGCGGCCTAGTGAGATGCTTTTTTTCACGCTCCGCTTAAAGGACCCGGGATCATAGTGGGACGAAAACAAGTGCGCTGGTAGTGAGTTCCAGGTTTTGACCGCTCGGCAAAGGAAGGTGCGATGCGAGCTCTCTCGATGCGAACCTACCACTCTGAAACTATGACTTCCAAGGCCGGCACGTGTTGTTCTGTAGAAGAAGGGAGAAGGAGGGACCAATTGGAAGAACTCTTCAGAACACTCTCCATAATAAAGGCGATAGATGACTGCCATAGAGGCGATATCTCTACGCAACTGCAGAGGCTCAAGGGACTCGGTGGCTTCGGGACTGTCGATAATGCGGATTGCTCGCCTCTGCAACCGGTCGAGAGCGTCAAAAAGGTATAACGTTATAGTACCTAGGCGGATTAACCCTAAGGCAAAATAGGCATGTGCCTAGGGGCGCGAGGTTGCTTAGGGGCGCGCGCGCTAAATTTTTTAACATAACAAAAATATATGCCTCACATATCGTAGAAGAAAATAACACGACTTCTTGTTTGAGACTAGTGCTGTTTCCATACAAAAATGTAGTCGTTACAACTGCAGCTGTAGTTTAGATTATTCTATAAGTTTTAGTAAGACCAGATTCGTCCGTTCATATGGCATATGGTGCACCGGAGTGGGCGGCAGCTCCGACTGCAAACAATAAGGTGCGGACAGGGCGGACATTTTTCCTTGTTTTCGACTGACTGACTGATTGAGATCCTTTCTGGACACGTTTGCATAGAGAAGTATCAGCAATCGATTGCTAAGAGTGAATCGAATTGCGCCTGTAATAATGTGCGTGCCTCCTATTACTTCATGCCACCCTACGTGTGGTCCAGTCCACAGAGTACACCCGCCACAAAGGTCTACCGCGAGAATGTGACGTTCGTGTGCCAGACGTCACCTCAATAAGAGTTTTCCCCATGTCGGGTGGTGCCTATGCTTTTGAAAAGTAGGCGCTAGGAGAAGTCTGGCTGGAGCTGTCATCTACACAAGTAGTGACGCGCACTACGCCGCACGCACTATGCCGGTTGACTGACCGTTGGGTATGTCGTCAACAAGCCCGGCGGCAAAACTGGCTTCTATTTCTTTTCTGTGCAAAGTAGCCACCGCCCGAAAAATGTTCTGCCGGCGGTCCTATTATGCTAAAACGTTTGTAGTAATCCGTTTAAAGGATCCGTTATACGCATTTAGTGCTGTTCCTGTGTCAAATCGGCCATGACGGAGTTTTTAAATGCCTTCTTAGAAGGTATCGTCGTCCCGGGCTACGCGGATGATATGCTTACGACAGCGTGGGGAAAGTGGACTGTGAGACAACTCTGAGGGTCACGGCCATGATTGCAAATGTCCTACGGCGAATCCAGTGTCAAGGTCGTGGGGTGGCTTTGCAGGAATCTTTGACCTTGTTCTTACATACACAAAGAGAGCCGCGTGAAGCTTATACTGGCTTGGAACCCTGCGACTCGAAAAATCGAGGACTCGAAATTTAAACTCCACTGGGTCCTGGTTGAGGAGCAAAGGACAGATTTAGGGAAGCGCCGAGCAGACGGCAGTAAGATCCGTTAGGTTTGATCGAGAGGACAGAACTTTCTTATAGCGGCTGACGCAGGTGTTCATCGAGAAAGGATGCTTCGGAGATCAGCTGTGTCTGATCTGCACTGAGCCAACGCCTGGGTACTAGCTATATAGACGGAGAGAGCGTCGACACGGCGAACCACACGTAGCTAGAATGCTTGGAGTTGGTGGAGCAGAAGCATGGCCTTGTGATGACCATTTGAGCTTGGATTCTGTCGCTTAATTCCGTGGTTGAGGCCGTGGTATTTTTTTTTATGTATGGCCCGCCAAAATGACTCTACTCTGCCTGATGAAAAGCATAAGCAGAATCCAAGAGTGGTGGCCACCATGCTCATTGCGAACGACAATGCAGCATGGTGACCCACACCATGGCGGCCTAGTGATGCTTCTGCATTTTTTAGTCTAGTCAACAAGTATGGAACTTGTTGACTAGACTATTTGGGCCTCTGGTCTTGCACTTACCAACGAAACACGACAGCACGAACGTGGTATGGAGTGCGACCGCGTAAAACTCGCCTTTTTATTCGGCAAGCAAATTAAGCTCGATAAGAGAGAGGGTATAGTGGGACCAAAAATGACTTAGAACTCTCCCAGTTCGCCAGGTCGTGGAACGGTACTTCAGATGGTTCAGGCGCCGGTATCCTACATAAACGCAGCTCTGGGTGCGATAGATGAACCCATGTATCGCACCAAAAAATAACGGTCCTGACGTTTTAATAAAGCTGCCATCTTCTATATCCGCCAAAGTTTCCGATACATCGCAAACCCCGGCGTAATAACGGCTCAAGAAGGTTTGACATGTAAAAAATTGTAGTAAAGAAATTCCAACTGCCACGATAGTTACATTTAAGAATGCTAGAAACATGGACAAGGAGGGGCGCCGATGGGATGGCTGCCTAGGGCGCTCTTGATACTTAATCCGCCTCTGAGTGCCGTTTAAGATGCTAAATACTATTAAAGCTGGCAAAACTTTGACTATATTATATATGATTAATCAGCTTTTAGCAGCAGGGTCTAAAGACCTATAAATATGAAAATGAATTCCTTTTTTCCTTGGTACGCCTGAACGACTGGACCAATTTCATTAATTCTTTCAGTATTAAATAGTTAATTTATCAAAAAGGCTATAACATATCACGCAATGATGCAGAAGCATCTCAATAGGATCCCATAGTGTGGGTTCACCATGCTGCATTGATGCATTGTCTGCATTCGCGATGAGTTTGGTGACCACTACTCTTGGATTCTGCTCATGCTTTCCATCAGCAGAGTATAGTCACTTTGACAGACTCGTATATAAAAAAACGCCAGGACCAATAGAAAAAAAAACGAAAATGCAGATTGAAGTTGCGCGCGTAAGCTAGTGTTTTAGATTATGGGTAGGTATAATATGCCAGATTACAAGGTACATATTCCCATTGTTAATTTAGATTGTTGATTAATGATGCCAAGCTTCCCCTTGATGGAGCTTCGGCGTTGCCTTTCGAATTCTATGGACTAGAGAAACACCCAGTATCCCACGGAGTATAATGATATAATTGTTACACACACGCAAATGGTGTTACGGTTTTATTTCATAGTGATTACCTACCTTATTTCATGTTTATTAAATAATGCGGGCACAGTTTACTGTGTCCTTTTAAGAGTTTTAGGGCCAAATTCACAAGTTCTTGAAAAAGTTTCAGATGATTATATGACGTGCGGAACAATTATAACGAATGACCGAACAATATAGCTATCTTTTTCTGTCACATGCTGCTTCGTATCTTTCGTACTATTCATCAGTGAAATTTCTCAATGCATGATGCATGCAATTTTAGACCGTACGGCCCGGTAGGGCACAGATTTCGGCGCAAATTATTAAGTACGTAACTTAACTATGGTTTTAAAATATCATTGGTGCATAGTAAATATTATTATATACTCACTATATATTATTACCGAAACATATGTTTAAAAATTAGAAACATATTTATCAACTTGGAAAAATGGAAAACTGAAGAAGCATAAGTGAAACTGCTGAGATTTTTTAAAATTTCTTTTTTTTATATACCTAATAAATATTAAGTAAATAGTGAGAAATACTTTAACGTATCTATTACATATTGGCAAAAATAAAATACAAAATTATAGTTATTATTATTAAAGATACTATTATAAAGTCTACAATATTACAAATATCACAAAAAATACAAACCTACTCTTTTAATAATGGCTAATACCTTGTTTAGATCACGAGACTTAGCTTTGAAATGATGTCATTGCCGTACATTTGCTGGTTTACTATATTCATTTACGTTTGTAGAATATCAATTTTGCGTAGGGCACAATTTTTCGTTGCTTGTCACTAAACGAGAAGGCTCAAATATCCCGACCCCATCTAATTCTGGCTAATTGCATTGCCACTATCTATGTGGTAACCGCAACGCTAGCGCGCGTAGCCTACCTACTCATGCGCGTACCTATGTACGTTCACCGAACGCCCACACTTGGCAAATAGGTATGTAGGAACCCTAAAGGACCATGTAGTTGTACACAAATACATAATAAATCGTTGAAATACTAACTTTTAAACTTTCGCGTTCCATGATATAATTATTATTATTTTTACGGGAATTAACGCGATCACTATTTCAAGGTACTACATACCTCTGTTTTGCCTGACGTTTCGACCAGGTTGCACTGGCCGTGGTCACAGGCTGACTGGCTCAGCGGCGCACGCCCTCCGTCGTCGAATCCGTGAAGTCATTCGCGAAGAACATTTTTTCTGCGCAGTCGGATAAACACCAGAATAGGAACACATCGGTTTTTTCAGGCACGTACTATGTTTTTCGTATATTTTCTGATGCTACTATTTGCGTCTGGTAGTCATCATTTAATGATGATGAGCTGATGATGAAAGGTAAAACTCCTTAACGGTTAGGAGTTGGAGGATAAATCTTGAAATGTCATAATGTATGTATGTTACCTTTAGTCGTATTCTTTCAAGTTATTTAGGTAAGCTGATGATGGAAGGTACAACTCCTCAACGGTTAGGAGTTGGAGGATAATTCTTTCAATTTCATACGTATCTATAGACCTTTAGTTGTATACTTTTAAGTTATTTAGGTGAGCTGATGTCACAGGCGCTATGATGACTAACCTCTTAATGTATTTTGCTTTAAGTAACTCGCCTGCTTCTATTTCATCACGACATTTAAGCTTGGACACGATTCCTATTGCCCCGTAGAGCATAATTTTGGAAACTGATCATACTCAGTTTTAATAGGTGTTCAAACCACTAAAGTTATTCGCATCAGCAGAAATTATATGAAATAGTTTAACTTACTGATAACCTATGATTGTTTGCACTAAAAATGGAAAAATAAAAACTTTTTATAAAAAAAAAACCGACTTCCAAAAAACCATCCGACGAAAACTCCCTGCCAAAAAACACTAAAAAGCGTAAAATAAACTGGCTCTTCATAAATTGCTATCTGCCAATTCTTGTCTATACCTAATTCTTTATTCATTTAAATAGTAGTATTATTGTGTATGATAGGTACCTAAAATCTGTTTGAAGTCGGCGCCAAGCCAAAATGTAATAGGAGGTACCGCACTCGCCGCTGCCGGATAGCTAGCATAAAACACTGTATTTTTTACCTTATCTTACATGTTGGTGGAAAAACAAACATGCAGTCTACTTTTGTTGTTTGAGAGTATGTTTTAGTGTCAAATTATTTTACATCGACGCGAACTTTTGTTTACCTATAGTTAGCAGAACGAGTTGAAATGATTTCGTTCAGAAGTACGGAGCGGAGCGGAGGAACGATAGAATCCATTCAACTTGAAATGGCGAATAAACTTAAATAGTGGCGTTTCTACGCCTGTGTAAGCTTAGAACGTTAAAACGTCGTTAAAGTCGATGAAACAACAAACAAGAAATCCACAGATGAGACTCAATGATGGAATTGTAAATCTATTTCATTACGAAGAAGTCCGTCCCACTTAAAGTTTCGTACTCATTGCCTAACTTCCCTTGCGCAATGGAAATTCGGCTTAGTTTTAAGCAATACATTTTTATGAAATAATTATATCAGGGTTAGGTTAGGTTAGTAACTGTATCTGGGAGGGGTCCGGACGTGTTAATAACTGCAGTTCCCGGATTCCTCCCTAAACAGGCGCAGAGTGACACACCGTGTGGTTTAAGTCGGTTCGAGTCCGACACACCGCCCCGCTGCAAACCCCGGTGGGGTGACGGTCCGAGGGGATTTCCACACGTTGAAAAAAAAAGTTTAGTAACTGTATAAATTAATTATCCAACTGAAGTAATAAGGCCACACTGCGTTTGATCCAATGAGCCGAGGGTTTATCCGATGGCAAATAAAATGCTAGCACAAAATTAGATGAGTGACCAGTAGTAGCTAACACACCTTTTCTTTCTAAAGTTTTATAAAGTGGACACTTATATCTCGAACCTTCCGCAAATTCTGATTTTACCTTAGGGTAGAGCCATACCACCGGTAGTACGTCGTTTAATATCTTTGGAAGTTGTTCAGCTATAGAAAAGCTCTTTCGATCCCAGCGCCCACCATCCATAAACAGTCCCTGCACGTACACTCCCCACCGACATGGCACATTTTCGTAATCCACATGTCGAACTTCAAAATCAAATACCAATAAATCTATAGGGATTTGTTTAGCTCTAGCATAATTTTGGACTGAACCAGTAAGAAAGGCTTGTGTAAAAAAGAACCCCGAAAGCCAAAACGTTGACGGTTTGCCATTCTCATACCAATCTTTTAACATATTTAAGCGTTCTATAAAGTCAGATACATAGCTAGGTAAAGGCTTTAAACTTGGATACGAAACCTTAGCCCAGTTACTAGGTATTTTGCCTAATAACATTGCATTAGATTGTAAATCTAATGCTGGAGACATTACGATCAACCCTTTTACAGCTTTTTGCAAGTCTTTTAGAGACACGGTCATCTCATGCAGTAATTTATTGAATCGTTCCATCTCTTGAATTAACACAGTGTTCATAGATTCATTGTAATCTACTGGATATTTTTTCTGAGAAATTTCGATGTCGAATAAATCGGGCAGCTTGGAAAGAATATCTGAAGCCATGTGTACAAGAATGGTATCCGTGTTTCCACTCTCCCCTCCAGTACCTCCGCCCTCAACAAGCACTAATGCTGCGGTTAGTTCCATCGACGCAGCATAATCTCGAGTAATCCCCGCATTCATATGTAGTCCAAATACTTCAGGAGGAGGATTGACGGGCACAGTTTCGATATGTTTTAAGTAGTCCTGATATTCACATCTTCGAGGTAATCCATATTGTGGCCCAACATCACAAAAGGAATAATTGGGATCGCTTATTACTCCAGAGTTTACATAGTTATCTAATATTGTAACTATTAAACGACGATCCCAGTCATCAGTCACTCTGCCACCGTAATTGCATTCCCCTGTCAAATATTTAATTGCAACATATTGGATTTCCTCATATTGATTCAAAAACATTTGTAGTTGCATTACTGATATTTGAAAATCAGAATCGTTAAAACCGTATTGAATATTCCATCCCAGAGGACCAAATTTTTTCCTTTCTTGTACTACAGCATGGAAGAAACTAATTCCATACAGGAGTTTGCTGAATTGCCTATCCTTCCCAGGACATCCTTCATAAAATTCAGTCTCTTTTAGTGGCTCTGAGTTATAAGAGCGGTTTAAGTTGTGTTGAAGTCCTGTGGGAGGCTCATTTGTCATTTTTACTCCTACCTGTAAAACAGACTGCGGAAATCTATCCGATGGATAACTTGTCAACCATAATCTAAAATTTAAATCTGTATTAGTCAAATCAAAGCCTTCTACAAGTTTTTCTAGGACCGGAAGCCATGAAACAGCCAAATGACAATTTTGTAAGCAGACCCAGCCACCCTCAAGTTGAGCCACCTCTATCATAGCTCTTGCAATAGGACCCTGCCCCTGTCCCAAAGATATAGAATTAAACCTATGCGCGTATCCCATTCTTTCACAATACTTTATTAGCGCTCCCATTGGATCTGATCCAGGGGATAAGATGAATATTAAAGGTGCAAGGCAGTTTGAATCACCAAATGATTTCCCGATATCAAAAGGTGGAGGAGTTATGTATTTTTTGCCCATTTCTCCTTCAACGAATTCTGATATAGCTATTGTTAGTTTATCTGGTCTTAAAATTCTCACCACTAACAACTTTTGGAAATGTGATAACTTATTATTCCAATTTCCCGGCAGTGGTTTCGTATGTGGCTCAACGTCATCATATACTGCCTTCCACTTCGGTATATTTTTAACGAAATCATTTTTGAAACCATTAAATGTAGGCAAATCATTAATGCGACAAATTTCGTCCCAACTTTTGTCAGGAAGCCATTCAACCGGCTTTTTTAGAGGATTTTCGACAGCTATTCCTCCTGTAATTAGAAATAAATGTTCTTCTGGATCCATTTCATCTACGGATAACATAATTTTTGAGCACATAATAAAAGAAAACATGAGCTTATCCTTGTCGAATAGGGATCTACAAACATTACTGTATAAATTATAGGTAAATGTATCTTTTAAAAACTTCAATCTCTTATCTAAATCTTTTGATTTGTTGGCATTTTCGATTGATAATATATAAAGATTGATAAACCATGCCAAGGAATATTGATACATAGGGTCAACATTAGGTAGTTCAGTGACGCAATAATATAATACAGCAGAATGTGAAGCAATCGGTCTGTAGCCAAGACGAAACTTCTCTATAACTATTTCCGTTTCTAAACTAGCTTCTTGTTTCTTCATAATATCAATAGATAATAATTTCGAAGAGTCTAATACTTCTATTGCACTTTCATCTTCTAAAATATCACCCTTGGATTCTTGTAAAGTCCGTAAAATGTCATCCTCAACTTGTTTAAGTGCTGCTCGATTAGCAGCACCTTGTACTATTAATTTTTCTCGTTTTTCTTGCAAATCGGGCCTTTCTTTTGCTACAACTATACCTAAGAGTTGATCTTCTAATCCATCTTTAGTGAGTGCAAAGTTGATTAATGTTACTTTATTAAAAACTTCTGGTAAATAATGGGGATTACGTAATTTAGTTGTCATATAAAGTCTAAAATTAGGATGATATTCTATAACATTGTCTCCTATAGCAATAAATTCTTTGCCACCTTGTATGTAAGTGTTCTTCAAAAGAACTGGATCCAATGGTGCTTCAACATCTTCAAGAATACAATCAATCAAAGCTGGCTTACCATATTCTAAACATGTTTCAATAACTTTCATGTAATTGCCATCTGTAAACTTCATCACTTGTAAGTCATTTGATTTTTCCATTGTTTTAATCCATTTATTAGCTTGTCCTTGAGGATCAATTAGTAAAGACCACCTCATTGAATTGTCTTGTATGACTCCATTATCTATTGAAAAAGAGTCTCTGGGTAATCCAGCAATACACCAATTCTGAATTTTTATGTCAGTGCCAAGAATATCTTTAAAAACAAAATGTTCAGAATGTGGCATGTCTAGTTTGATAACTTGGTCTCGCCATTTGTCAATTATTTTAATTCTGATAGGTAAAGTATAAGGAGCTAAATAGGCAATAATGCCACATGATACCAGAATATCGCCGGCTAAATTATCAAATAGTGTTTGTAAATTTGCAGCTGCTTGTGTCCAACGTATTTTTTCACCACCCAAGCCTCCTATCAACTTTTCAGCTCGATTTAATTTGTCGATACACAACTGTACTTCGTCTTCCAGAGCTTTTTTTTTTATGTTCGCTTCTTCTAATGCCTCATTGAGCTCTGCAAGTTTAGCTTCTAATTTAGCCACAGTTGCCTTTTTTTCCTCTAAGATGGCCATTGTTTGGGCGAATTCTTTTTCGGCTGCTTCTAATTTTGCTTTTTTTGGGGCTACCACCTTTGCAACTGCATCATACATATCCATGGCTATTATCCACTTACATAGACCTTCAGCTGCAGTCGAAGCTTTGGCAATAATATGAGGTTTAAAGTCTTTGTTAGAAAGGTATTCTTTTCTAATTTTTTGCATAACGGGACCGGGTATGTTATCTTTGTCAAAGTTTTTCAATTGCTCTAAGAAGCTCATGTCTCCTAAAATTCTTTTACTTGGCCCCCAAAAATCAAACATTTTTTTTCCAGGATTATCAGGATCGGGAATTTTGTCAGGAGGAATACCTTTGATTACACATACCGCCGCCATAACTAACTTTACTGTATACGGGGGGTTTTTCATAGATTTCACTATGGTTATGTCAGCGGGTTTCAAAGTATTTAAAGCAGCAATAGCATCTTCTAGAATTGGTAAAGCAAGGGCCAAATCTGCTTCACAATCTCTTTTAAGCTCCTGAGCAGCTGCTGCTTGGACATTAGCGACTTTTTGATCCTCTCTTACTTGAGCTGCTGCTTTGTCAGCAATAGCAGTTTCAATTGCTATCTCTTCCATCATTTTTATCGACTTTGCAGCCATAACCATTAACTGAGGTTTCAAGGCATTTAAGTCTCTTTGCATAATGGTAACAGCCTCAGCAGCTTGACTGAGCTTATCTAAGCCGTTAGTATATCTAAGTTTAGCAGCTCTTAATTCTCTTTGTTTTTTATTGGTCAATGTTGTAAATGACCTAATTAAATCTAAGTAAGAAGCAGATGTGATATATGTTTTTCTTCCATAATTGTTAAAGAAATCAGCTGAGACTATACGAGCATCAACGTGAAATTGTTTACAAATAATCACCGCAGATGCCTTGACTTTTTCGGGCACATTAACCTTGTACATGTAGTAGTGTGCTACCATTTCTAATGCATCTTCAGGCCAACTGTCATACCAATCAATAGTGCAGCAATTAACCAAAGACGGATAAAGCCTTAGCCTTGTTCGAAAAGAGCTTCCAATCGGGCTAAAGCATAGCACTATATGCAACTTTGCTTTACAGCGACCTACAAAAAACGATAATATTTGCAAAGGATTGATATCTAGATTTCGATTACCTCCTTGCGCTGCTAAACGAACCAATTCAATAATTTCTTGCTGTTCATCTAAGCCGTAAAGGCTAGGGACTTCACCAGAATTAAGAAGGCTGTCTAAATTTTGTATGAATAGTTCTTCCTTAATTTGATTCTCAGTAAATAAAAAAGTCGTGTCTTTATTGAGACCACCAGATTCACGAAGTACTTTTTTTATATCCTCTTGCCAATCTTTATTGCTGTAATTTTTTGTTATTTCAGGTTGAATAATATTTTGACCTAACATAGTGCTAGCTAATCGCGTGAGTGATTGACGACCAGATCCTCCTACTCCCACTAACAGGGCATTTCCTGAAGGCATAGAAAGTAATCTGCAGATTTTCGATAAATGTTCTAAAGCATAATCAAATAATACTATATTCATCTTTGATTTATGCATCGTATTGTATTCAGTAAGCATAGCATTAGCGACATTTAGTACAACTTCTCTCGACGGCATTTCTTCGTAGCGTCTTTCACCTTCGGCACTGTCCGTGTCTAAATAACAACCGAACATCATACTCTTGATAGTTTCTTGTGTAACTTCTTCATTTTCATTTTGGTAAGTATCTAGTGCATTGTCAAATGAATCCTTCATGAAATCTCTAGTGGTTTTTTTTAGAATATTAAAAAACCATGTACGATCGTCTGTATCCACAAGTCGGTCATAAAATACACGCATAATTTCATGCACCCAGACCCTAATAAATGTTTTTTTATTTTCTGCAGATTCTTTTCTTAGCAAGGCACATCCTTGTATTACCCTCGAAAAATCTCTTAAATTAAATATGTAATGTGATTTTGCTGGAGTCGGTCTCAAGCCAGCAGCTGCTTGATCGTATATATCCATTGTAGCAGCTATGATATTAATTGTATAGACATAAGCGTCTTGACCAAATCCATTTCTTCGCCAACCTAATTGTAATAACGATGTAAATATCTTAGTCATACTCTCCTTTGAAAATTCATTGATGGAGTAAATATTATAATGTCGCAACATTCTGGGATATATCAATTGTCGGCTACCACCGACTGGACCTATAGCCCCATAGAAGAATGTGTCTAAAATATATAATTTTTCAGTTGTTTTTAAATCATACCAATGTTTTTGATCAAAATATAACCTCAATAATTCTATTGCTGGCTGGGCACCATAAACTTCTTTAGCAGGCATATTCATGTCATCAATAAATATTATAGCTTGTTTACCCCGTGTAGGCCCATAAATACCCTTTCTTCTCTTTACCAGTTTCGAAAGAACTAAATCTTGTGTTTGATTACAAGAGGTGGTTGTAGTAAACGTCAGAAAACCAGGTGTGTATTTTTCAATACTAATAGAATTCATTAGAAAGTTTTGAATGTAAAAGCTTTTTCCCGTACCAGTTGGTCCAATGAGGAGTAGAGGCATACGGAATTTTGTGTGCAATGTTAATAGTGCAATGTATTTTTCTGTTTCCATAGTAGGAATAACAGTTTGAAGTAGGTTAATCTTTTCTTGCACTTGGCTAGCTTTCACCGCATCCACATAGGCTTTCCAACAACCTTTCCCTTTAAACATGTAATAGTGATCAATTATCATTCCTTCACTTGGAATAGATACGTCAATTCGATCGATAGCATCAGGTATACCGTGCTCACCTCTCAGGTAATCTTTTAATAAAATATCAAATTGATCTCGGGAATCGGTATTTAATATTCCACCTACACCCCAAACTAATGCAGTCATGAATGCTGCTAAAAACCAAGTCCTTGTATATCTCGTATCCTCTTCTCCTTCAACTGCATCATCCATTAACATAACTACAAGTCGAAGCGTGCTGATAATTAAATTTACTTCACCAGCTGTCACCAGCTGTATACATTGTTTTCGTACGAAATATACTAGTGGATCAAAGAGCCACTCACACATATTGAAAATGTATTCTTCATTGTCTTCTAACCAAATGGGATTAAGAGTGTTCAACCAGGATTTATAAAAAGGCATAAAACCGAGTGTAGCTGATTCCATATATATCATTCCACATCTAGAGACTGTGGCTGGAGACGCTTGCGTTAAGTCCATGACTTCAAATATCATGGACATTACATTTGACATAGAAATCACTTCTCCAGATGTTAAGCACAGTTTTTTGTTGTCATCTAGTACAGTGTTCATATTTTCAATCCAAACAGCGTCTACCGGACCATCAAACACGATCCATTTTCTAACAGGCGTATCTTCTGATGCAAAATCGCGAAACATGGTTGCTACTATTCCATCAGTCCATTCGTAAGATATGGGGTCAAATGCGCCGTACAATTGACCCATAGTAACTGCTTTTGGATTTAATACCTTGTATGTGCATTCCGATCCATTAGGTTGGTTACTTTGATACATAAGCGTAAGGGCCTGAGACAAAGTCTTCAGTGTCATTGACTTTCCTGAAAAAGGATCTCCCACTAACATAAACCCATGCCTAACAATCATCATTTCATAAGTTTGCGTAATTTTAATTAAGAAACATTCCATAGGCTGAAGATTATCCGTTTTACAACTATCGATGCAAGCATTTAGAAAATTTTCGTAGTCTGGTTTTGGTAAACTAATTCCGGGAAATAAATCCGATATAATACCTTCAAATAAGGGCACGTCAAATGACAAAAACTTTGGTAAGTTTACGTCAGTAATAGATCGAAGTAGTAGGATACTCTCACTTTCATTCGGATAATCTCGCTTCAAGTTCCCTGCTGCTGATAAAACTGTTTTTACAGCGCGCATGCCATAGTCGTAGTGATTTTGTGATGAAAGTTGTTCTGAACATAATCGATATGTTGTAACAATTTTAACAGATAAACTTCGAGCATCGATAAAACCAAAAGAGTACAGAGAAATTTCCCCAATCATTGCATAATCTGGAACCATCATAGCGACTGTCCTAAAGAGTACTTTCAAGTTATCAGGTAACTCGGAACGCCCTGCGTAGCCTGGATTCATAGTTATACAAACATAGCAAGCTGGATTTAAAGATAAAGTAGTTCCTTCGAATAAAAAAGTTTCTAATTTCTGACGCACGGCTTGAACGATGCATAAAATTTGCTGTGCTATTACAGATAATACTTCAACGTCTATCCTATTAAATTCGTCAAAACACACCCAGGCACCACATGAAGCCAATCCTTTAAAAAATTTACCCATGGCCTTGTAATCTAGTCCATCTGAACAATTAAATACAACACATTGAACGGCGAGTGCCTTAGCTAAATCTTTAGTTGTTTCGGTTTTTCCAGTTCCAGCGGGTCCTTCTGGAGCACCATTCAGGTGAAGATAATATGCACCTACTAGTGTTCGATAACATCTATCTGTTAACGGCGTAATTACTAAACGATCAGAATTCCCAAGGTATTCATACGCATAGGGCACAACCGCATTTATAATTTTCACATCTACTTTTTCGTCCTCCCAGTAGTATCGAAGTTGTGCAAGCCATTGAAAGTCCGTAACCTCATTTACTTTTTTTTCTACTAAATCCGCTATTACATCTTTTGCGTGCACGTCAATGACAATAAGAGCTTTTATTGTTATACTATTCAATTTAGTTATATCAGTGCGCCGAATAATAGCAACAGTTTCATTAAGTTGTGTGTTTAACGAATTGCTAAATGCTTTCAATTCACTCACCTTATGAGTATTTAAAGCATCATGAACATCTACTGCCCAATAGACTTGTGATACGGCTAGAACAACCATGCCTTCCCAGGACAGTACCCATTCAGGTCTAGACAAGTTTTGGTAGTCATAATAAGATAATTCGGTTTCTGATTTAATTGCCTTTAACATTTGTTCTTCTACTTGCACTAGCCACTTTTCCACAGATCCTCTTGCTGCTTGGACACTAATCATTTCTAGGAATTCAACTTGTTCTCCTTCCATAGATATCATGGCTGATATAAAAAACTCTTCATCCAAAACTAATTTATTAATGCCCTCAAAACATTTCTTTAAATGTGGTTGAACTTTATAAGGATTTTTAGTTTCAGATAAAATTTCTAACATTTCGTCGTTGGACAGAAAGAAGAAACGCGGAAAATAAAGTCTCTTTTTTTCCAAATAATTATTTACACCTTCATTAATTTTTTCTAGAAATGCTGATGCTATTTTGAACTGTTCTAATACTCCAACACCTCCAGCGAGTTCAAGTGCATGTGGGTCTTTATCCACACATCCCATATATCTGCGATATATATTATTAACTTCTACAAACATTACTCCTTCTTCGGGCATTTGCGCCACAATATCTTTAGATGAAAATATAGGTAATAGATATAGCCACTGACTTTGCACTTTACCCCACTCATCTATTGTAGCATTTGTTCTCATAATTTTTTCATACCATGCCTTTACTTGTGATTCGAATGGCTTAACAAAAGCAGATCCTCTCATTCCGATCGTTTTAACTATGTGATCATCTAACACACTTTGTATATCATCTAATCCGGAAAGTATGTGTATTCCTGTATCCTTGTATGGGCTTGTTTTGAAACATATATCAGTCCATTCGGCTATCATTTTATTGAGACCTGTTATCAGAGCCAGTTCTTTTGTAGCGGCTACACTCACAATTTCATATTGGTCAATTTCACCCCAAAGATCAAAATCTATAATTTTTCTGAGGGTAGTTCCAGCTGTTGGAGTTAAATCAAAACCAGCAATGAGTGACATTTCATCCCAGTGCCTTTGTACCAATGCAGGATTGCACATTATGTGTGCCATTTGTACATTAGGTCTCCAATCTTTTAATTCGGCAATAGCCTGAGTGCATAACTTCATTGGCGAGGGAAGATTATTTACATCTGCGTCATCGACTAGTCCTTGAAATCTCCTATCTAAGCCTTCAGCGATTTGTTGTTTTATCTTTAGTCTATAGTTTTTCAGCTGTTTTAGAAATTCCTTATAATAAAAATCGTGATCTTGTTCTATCTTAATATGGTCCATGTATTCAAATGGCCCATCCATCCATGTATAATAGCTCCGCTTCCATGTGTGAACTAGGTGAACCAGACTGTGAAAAGGTATAATATATTCTTTTAATTCTTCTAACTCTGGATAGGAAGTAAGAGCTAATTTAAAGGTTTTTTCTTCCTTATTAATCCATTCGACAAGTTTATCGCATTCATGTAATCGATGAACAAACTTCCTTAAAAACTCTAAGTATTCGAGTGTATGGTCAATGTCATCCATGTGATCTAACATTTCTAAATAAGGTTGCATTTCTGTTACTTCATTATTCAGACGTGTGACTTGAGCTTGCAAATGATCCTCCATCTCGCCTTTGAACGTTTCGTATGCTGAAGCGTTCTTTTCAAATATTGGTTTTATATCTTTAAGCCAATTAACAGTTCTAGTGTTTGATGCCAGGTGCTCTTTAGTAAGTGAAGTCATTTGAAGAAGATTAGTGATAATATTAAGTTGTACTAAAATTCTTGCCTTCAAGCCTTCAACTAACACAGTTTTGGCATGCAACATATAAACACCTTGTTCTATTAATTCTTCAGCATTTTGTGGCTGCTTAAGAGCTTTCTCTGCGATTTCTTCAAACTCGCTACAGATACAATCATTTTCAGCCATATGTGATTTTACTATGCCAGCTATTATATCGTTTATAAATTGCGCAGCTTTATACTTCAGACCATCAACCATTCTTAATTGACAGACAATTGAACAATTAAAATATTCATTTTCTAAAATACCAGTAATATGAGAATCAATATCTTGAAAGTAGTTAATTTTTTCTAGCGAAACCTCAAATTCTTCAGTTTCTTGAATAAATCTATTAAGATTTTCCTTTGCAATATCTCCATACAGCATGTTGTATTTTTGTCGTAGGTCATCTAAATAATTTCGTAATGGTTCAAACACTATAAACAGTTGATTTTGTAATTTTTCATGACTATCTTTATTTAACCAAGTGTTGTAATGAACTGGTAATGCATCATAATCATAAGGCAATCTTAGATATTGTTCTATAGGCATAAGCCTTTGGGCAATATTTGAAATCGCATCGGCTATATTATGAAATGCTTCATAAACTGTTTCAAGCGATGGGTCGTAAATAAATTCTCCGTCTTGAAAATCTAAATCAAGATTCAAAATAGGGACAAATTTAGGATCTTTAAGGGCTTCAATAATATCATAAATAGACTTACGCATTAATTCTTGAATTTGCATCGATATCATTTTACTAGCGCATATGATGAATTTTGGTATCCTGTTAGGGCGCATGCCTTTTAAACAACGCGGATTTTTCAACCACTGGGTTAAGACGCCATACCATGTGCTAGAGACTAAATAATCGGCACGTTTAATATCATCAAGAACCTTTGACTTAAAGTCGTTTAAAATGAAAGACCCAAATGCTCTATACTTAGCTAAATCGATTATATGCACTGGAAACATTTTCTCAGAAGACTCCAGAACTAGTCTTATAAAAGGATGTAACAAAAGCGATCCCTCTTGAAGCTTCTTACGAAACTTAACCAATTTTCTAAAATTTTTCGTGACCCCTTTATATTTAAAATTGGGTTCTTGATACCTTATTCTGGATTTACCTGGTTCATCTCTAATGATAGTCTTGACGGCCAGTTTGTGCAGATCCTTGTTCCATTGCTCTTTACTCTCGTTTATTAATTCTGACATTACATGAGGGAAAGCGTTACGTAGTGACGCTGGGACTAACTCGCATATTTTCCGTTCCCATTCTAACAACATCGGTGGCGGCTCTATCTTGTTGGCACATTCTCGCAGGACTTCGATATGACGTGATTGTGCTATTTCTAAATTATCGCGCTCGCACCTTTCCAAGGGAGTTCGAGTAATCTTTACTTTTCTTCGGGTTGCGTTTTCTTCAAGTATTTTTCGAAATTTTGCATGTTTGTCCTGTAATATTAAATTATATGATTAATATTATACTCAACAAAAAAATCTTCTTAGCGACGGTTAACTATGTTATGTTGTGTTTCTTATTTTTTCAGTTTATTTTTCATTATTTTTCATTTTCATATATTTGCCCATTTATAAATTTAAAAGAAAATGCTCTTTAATCGCTTAGACTACAATATGAAATATAAAAGGACATGGATGGTGTTGGTCTCCTTATACGTAACTCAGAAGAACCTTTTCCGTTAAACCATTGAATTATGAAGGTACCTATTATATTGTTATCACAAGATGTACATTTTTATTAAACTTAATTGAAGTCTAAAACTTTATAAATTAAACAAAACCAATACATACACAAAACATGTTTTTTTTTCAGACGTCATTTCGAAATAACGTAATCAAGTCTTTACCATGATGTTGCGACTTTTCAAATTCCAGATTTTTACCAATAATCAATAAAGGTACGAATAATCGAACTTATTAATGACTTTGACTTTGACTTGACCTAGACTTGACTTGATTCTAGGTACCTAGTACACATTATGAGTAGTATTATAATGTGTACTAGGTACCTAGAATCTGTTTGAAATCGGTGCTAAGTGACTATCGCTTAGACCTTTGTAATTGTTCGTTTGCATTCTTTTTGGCTTAGCACCGACTTCAAACAGATTTTAGGTACCTAGCACACATTATAATACTACTATTTAAATGAATAAAGAATTAGGTATAGGCAATTTATGAAGAACCAGTTTATTTTACGCTTATAACTGTTTTTTGGCAGAGAGTTTTCGTTGGATGTTTTTTGGAAGTCGGTTTTTTTTTTATAAAAAGTTTTTATTTTTCAGTTTTTAGTGCAAACAATCGTAGGTAAGTAGTAAGTTGAACTATTTCATCAAATTTCATCATCAAGAATACAAATTAAGGTCTATACGTACGTCTTATAATAGGTCTTTACCTATGAAATTGCCGTTTTGTATGCAATAAGTGAAAGTACTTATTTTTTCAAACTTTTTTATTTCTGCTATTCGAAGTAATCACCCATGCTTCTTATTATTATTACTTTTAATGATTTATAACTTGTAAAAATATCTGCATATGTGTTGCGTCTGTCGAGAACCAACACAGACTGATCGACCAACAGACGCGGACATGATTGTGGTCGGTTCGTAGTGACCCATCTGCGTGCGATTGCATCGCATCACACGTCTGTCTACGTGCAGAGCAGGCATTAGATTAGATGAACTTTATTTATATTTATTCAAATTCTGACGTTTTTCATACTTTCAAAGGACATCGAAATGCTCAGATATATTAACTTTAGGTATATAAGTACCTATCTACTTAAGGTTGTCTTTTTATTTTAATTTACGTGTCCTATAATTATTTTAGTTGTAAAGTTAGTCCACAATTTCTGATTGAAAGGTCAGTTTATGGTAGCAAGAACAAATGACGGAACTTGTACCTACCATTTAAATAAATATTTTAAAATATAAACATAAAAGGTCGTTATAAAATATCCAAGTGAGGTAAGGTAACGATAGAAATTGAGAAGTTCGAATTCGAAGTAAAGTACGTCTTTTGCAATTAGATTTACTTGAATTCTTTAACGCGTCTAATTCTTTAATCTTAGTTTATCAAGTCGTACCTAAGCTTACACCAAACATGTTTATTCCTTTCAGTAAAAAGATATAGTACCTACCTACTATGCAAAGTAAAAAAAAACATTACGAAAAGCATTGAGGAATGAGAAGTCATCTCAAACAAAAACTGTAGTACAACTTCATGACGGAGGGGAATGCACTTTGGGGGCGGGGACGTTCTCATAAGTTAGAAATTAATAAAAAAAAGATGTGACATTTTTATTATTCTGCCTACTAGATTTCATAGTAGGTACTTATAATGTATTAAAATCGTAGGAGTTTTTGTAAAAATATATTGTAGTATTAATGTATTTTGTAATAATATTTACTTCAAAGATGTTTCAAACGTATTGTTGTCTATTTCTTTAAAAAGTACTATGTTAAAAATGTAAACACGTCATACGTAATTTATTCTTTTTTTTACTTACGTATTGCTGGTGAAAATTAAGTGAAAGGACGTTGCAATTTAATATAAACTTTAATCTCCCTTATACAATATTAATTTAGTGAGTTTCTGACGCTCAGACAAATGAGTAGGTATTACAAAACTTTGCTTCGTTACTCGTGACGTAATCGGATATTTGAGTATTTGTTAATTATTGCTCGAATTAGGTGGATTCTGTGGTTAAGCGTTGAAGGTTGATCAAGAGCGTGCTGAATTAAGCAAGGAAACACTTCTTTCTCAATGAAAAATTTTAATGTGTTCACTGTAACATAAGTAGGTACAGTTGTATTTGGAAGGAAAACATTTACCACCACTCTTTTTAATTAAGTGGCGTAAGTATAATAATTTCAGTAGAGTGGCATATTCTATAAACGTCGTCTGAAGAATAACACAAACCACCCGTCTTTAAGGGTAATTATCGACAGTTTAGTAGGCCAAATAATTCGACGAAAACATAAATGGTAATAGAGTCATGGTATTACCTTTAATCTATTATAGGGTGGTGTAGGCGTGAATGGCAACTTGTCCATTTGATGAATATCGGGAACAGGCTTCATTTTCGGCACGCGACAACCATTCTTCGATTGTAATAATAATCTTAATTCTCTCTCCTCCATTTTGAACGCTTATCTATTTTCAAAGACCACAATATCTAAGATGATCCTCAAAATAAAAATTGCTTTAGTCAAGTATAGCCAATATTATAGCAGCATCTTTTCTACAAAGATGCAGATTCCAGATGACTGTTTCTGCCAAAAGATAGATGTCACCATGGTTTAAATAACAATGTTTTCCATGGATGTCACATTTATGTTTAGAACATCTACAAGATTATTAAAAAAAACAGACTTCCAAAAAACATCCAACGAAAACTCTCTGACAAAAAAACACTTTTTTTCTTTTTTTATAAAAAGACAACTCCCGCACTAGGAATAAATCCTGTGTCGCGGGGGACTTTACAAACATACATGTAACGGACACAAAGAACACCCAGACTCAGAACAACAATTTGTAGATCACACAAAGTGTTGTCCTACGTGGGATTTGAACCCACGACACTTGGCGAAGTAGGAAACAGCGTGGTGACCGTTAAACCACTAGACCAAACGTGCAGTCTTGTTTGTAGTCTTGATGATGAAATAGTTCAACTTGCTACTACCTACGATTGTTTGCACTAAAAACTGAAAAATAAAAACTTTTTATTAAAAAAAAACCGACTTCCAAAAAACATCCAACGAAAACTCTCTGACAAAAAAACACTTAAAAGCGTAAAATAACCTGGTTCTTCATAAATTGCCTGTACCTAATTCTTTATTCATTTAAATAGTAGTATTATAATGTGTGCTAGGTACCTAGAATATTTTTTTATTTTTTTTATGTTTGGCCCGCCAAAATGACTCTGCTCTGCCTGATGGAAAACATAAGCAGAATCCAAGAGTGGTGGTCACCATACTCATTGCGAATGCAGACAGTGCAGTATGGCGACCCACACTATGGCGGCCTAGTGATGCTACTGCATCTTTTAGTCCAGTCAACAAGTATGAAACTTGTTGACTAGACTAATTGGGCCCCCGGTCTCGCACTCACCAACGAAACACGACAGCACGAACGCTGTCATTTTACGTTGATTTTCTGTGCGAGGGTAGTACCGCCCCGGTCGAGCCGGCCCATTCATGCTGAAATCAGCGTGGCTCTACTACTCTACAAACAGATTTTAGGTACCTGGCACACATTATAATACTACTATTTAAATGAATAAAGAATTAGGTATAGGCACTTTATGAAGAACCAGGTTATTTTACGCTTTTAAGTGTTTTTTTGTCAGAGAGTTTTCGTTGGATGTTTTTCGGAAGTCGGTTTTTTTTTATAAAAAGTTTTTATTTTTCAGTTTTTAGTGCAAACAATCGTAGGTAAGTAGCAAGTTGAACTATTTCATCATCAAGACTACAAATTAAGGTCTATACGTACATTTAATATTAAAATCATCCTCTAATCCGTAACTCTTGTAGAGTTTAACCTTCTATTATCAGTTCACCTAAATAACTTGAAAATATACGACTGAAGGTCTTTAGATACGTATGAAATTGAAAGAATTATCCTCCAACTCCTAACCGTTGAGGAGTTGTACCTTCCACCTTCCGTCATCAGCTTACCTAAATAATTTGAAAGAAAAAGGTAACATATGATATTTAAAGATTTATCCTCCAACTCCTAACCGTTAAGAAGTTGTACCTTACATCGTCAGCTCATCATCATAAAATGATGACTACCAGACGCAAATACCGGTGTAACTTCAGAAAATGAAAATATACGAAAAACATAGTATGTGCCTAATAAAAATGAGGGTTTCCCTCGATTACCCTGAGATGTCATCATCAGATCCTAATATGGTGGCAATGGGACCACCTCGGGAGCATACCCTTTCGAATGCAAAATTTTTTTTCAATATCGGTCCGCAAACGGAGTAATCGCTGAACATACATAAAAAAAAAAAAAAACACAGTGGAACATAGAACCTCCTTCTTTTTGGAAGTCGGTTAAAAATAGTTATGGTACCTAACCGCCTATCCTAGACTCCCTCCATGGTCTAAAAAAACAAGGTCTCGCATTACGAGAGCTCCCCGAGGTGACGTCACTATCCAGTTACCACGTGATAGCAACATGACACGAAATTAACCAATCAGAACCAGCGAATAGCAACATAATAACATAATACGAAGGAGATCGTTTTTTGTTTTTTCGGAAGACGGTCCCCATTGCATCTCATCCATGTTTTTTAAATTTTACAACATTAATTTCATCACGACGAAGACTAAAGACTTATAATTTGAAGACTTTAAACACTTGACATTGGCAGAAATAGCAGATCCGAGAGATACGGCTGGTTGCCATTTCATCAAAAGAAGAACATAATACGAAAGAAACCTAAACCAACCAGAAACAGCGACAGCGATGATGACGTCATGTCGTTCGTCATGTTCGTCATGCCAGTAGTTATGGCATCGTTCCTCATGGAAAGAAAATATAAGGAGATGCCCTATTCTACTATACGATGACAAATATATATAAGATCGACACATATATACAAAAAAGCATTTTGTCTCTTTTTTAACTTATGTTTACCTTGGTGTGAAAAGAGAGATAAACATAGTTTAGTGAGCGTTAATATTGGCAACACTTTTGAGTGACGTCATGCACTTGTCAATTCGTGACCGGCGACGCCATTGTATGCACCAAGTTCTGAGGTAGATCTGCTGTCAAGCGGTTGTTGTTGGAAATTTTGTTTTTGTTTTCGTGCCAATTACGGCTTTAAATTGGTTTTTATTGTATCCAAGGCTTTGCCCTAGACATGAAAATCATGCCTTCGTGCTCCATTAAACAATCTGGTGCAAGAAAAAACAAGAATCATTGTACATTGACTCTTTACAGGTTAGTACAAAAATGCATTGAAATTGTTCAATATTTTACGATTTTGTTTATTGTATTGTACTAAACATATTCTTTTTATAATTTCCGAAGACGTTTGTTAGTTTTTTGAGGTTCTCAATGGTATTATTTGCTTTGTTTCACTTTGATTTGTTTACATACGATTAAGGATAGTGATGGTAGAGTTAAAGTGCCGATACTTATATTATTATATAAAAAAATATGTTAACATGGTGTTTTCTTCATCAGATTTCCTATAAATGAAATTTTAAGAAAGAAATGTATCGAAATCATTGGTTTGGAAAATATAAACCCTCAACATAAAATGTGGTATGTCTGCTCGATGCACTTCCATGAAACATCCTAATACAGAACTCTCGACGTGACGCGATTACGTGACTGCGCAGTGCCCTAACCTGAATGTGTGAATAAATATTACAACTATTTAAAACGTGTTTTATTTACTCAATTTGTTATTTCGCTCAATGTCAACATAATATAAGTACTTGTTATGTTGATATCGGTATCCCAGAACCGTCGGAGCTACGAAAAAATAGGTAAACAACGATATACATTCTCGTTGGTTTGAATGCGGAGGTATTCTGTTCTTTCTTTAGTCTTGTTGCTGATAGAACGGATAGGGCTGTTTTCATAGCCGATAACAAATGGTTTTAAAATAATAATTTGAGAAACCTCACCTACGATCATCTATTCCCAGACTACAGAAAGACCAGGATTTTAGGGATTCCAAGAGGAATCCACGGCCTCATTTTGGGAGGTGATGTACGCCTAAAAGGTGGGAAAAAGGAGAGGACTAGCACTCTCCTATCCCACAATGGACTCACCAAACGCTGTAGCACTCCTAATGGCCTACGGTTTCTTGGGTAGAAGCCCAAGAATCGTTTAAGTAATATTTCGGTCATATCATATCTAGCCGGGTGTCCCGTGATGGCCAGCTTTCATTTTTGGATTTTAGTCTTAAGTCCATCATTCAAAATTTAATCCATCCATTATATCCATTATAAATAATAAAAAAACAATCGGATTTAACTATAATTATTTAATGTTATCGTTATTTTTGCAATTTATTAAATATTTCAGTTAAATATCGATATCGACATTTCGAGTCACTCTACATAGGTACAACCCTATGGCAGCCATTTTATGCGCCAACTTCTTGTCTAGGTAGGCACGATAATTTTGTAGGTATGCTCAGTCCATGTACTGTAGGTCAATGAGTTATGGTAACCGCCTATGGCAGACTCCTTTAAATGATAAAGAAACTGATAAAAGAAGTAGCTAGTTACTTTTCATATACTCTGTGGAACCAAATTCGTAAAACTTACTATCTAACAACTAACAACAAAATTTAGAGGTAGTCGAGCCACGCTGATTTCAACTTCAAATTTCAACTTAAAATGACAGCGTTCGTGCTGTCGTGTTTCGTTGGTGAGTGCGAGACCGGAGGCCCAAATAGTCTGGTCAACAAGTTCCATACTTGTTGACTAGACTAAGCATCACTAGGCCACCATGGTGTGGGTCGCCATACTGCATTGTCTGCATTCGCAATGAGTATGGTGACCACCACTCTTGGACTTTGCTTATGCTTTCCATCAGGCAGAGTAGAGTCATTTTGGCGAGCCATACATGAAAAAAAATCTTTGAAAATCTAATTAAAGGTACATTTAAACGAACAATTCTTATAAATGTCACGTAAGATTGTAAAAACCGTTAGATTATAATCTACCTAGCGAGATTGCAAACTATCGATAATTGTCAACTGTCCCTGAATTGGTCGGTTTTACAGTAGGCCGTTCAACGGCCATAGAGTTAGGTTAGAACTTCTTTGATTAATCTATATAGTCTATACTTATCTATATATTATATTATACTAGCTGATCCGTCAAACGTTGTTTTGCCATAAAAAAAAATTGGGGTATAATAAAAGCAATGCCATAAAAATAGATGTTGGTCGATTCTCAGACCTACCCGATATGCACACCAAATTTCATAAAAATCGGTCCAGACGTTTCAGAGAAGTATGGTAAATAACATTGTGACACGAGATAATTTTATATATAAGATAATAATTAATAATAGGTATTTACCTACGAAATTGCCGTTTTGTATGCAATAAGTGAAAGTACTTATTTTTTCAAACTTTTTTATTTCTGTTATTCGAAGTAATCACCCATGCAATCGACGCATCTTTGCCAACGCATTGGCAGTTTATTGATGTAAATTTCTTGTAAAAATCAGCTGGACGGGAGGCAACAAACTCTTCAAAGGCATTTTGTACTGCCTCTCGGGAATTGACATTTTTACACACTAAAAAGTTGTCTAAATTTTGGAAAAAGTAATAGTCTGTAGGTGCAAGGTCTGGTGAGTATGGCGGATGAGGGAGAGTTTCCAACCTCAGCTCTTGCAGCAATAAGCATAAAATATTTAGGGTATTTTTAGGTGATAAACTGTCCTTAAGAGATTATATTGTGGCTACTGCTTTTATACCAAGAAAACTTATCTATTTGGTATTTTAAGGTAAGGCAGATTCAAGTCGAGATGTTGCCGATCTTAAATTATTAAAAAATATGTAGGTACATATCAAAAGTAGGTATAAGAATTATGATCTCTTTCAAATATTTTAGAACAAGATTTTATTGTTCAACATGTTATTATAACTACTGTACTACTGCATAATCAATCACCCTTGTATTGATAACCTCGATACAGGCTTATCCTAGTATGGTTATCATAGCAAAACAAATAATGTATATATACCTATTTTGAATTCTCCAAAAATATATTCGTGAAAATATACACCTTAATTGTCTAACTGAAGGAATAAGGCCACACTGCGCTGAATCCAATGACTCGAGGGTTTATCTGATGGTAAATAAAATGCTAGCACAAAATTAGACGAGAGACCAGTAGTAGCTAAAACACCTTTTCGTTTTAGAGTTTTATAAAGTGGACACTTATATCTAGAACCTTCTATAAATTCCGATTTTAGCTTAGGATAGAGCCATATAACTGGTAGCACATCATTAACTTCCTTCGGAATTTGTTCAGCTATAACAAAGCCCTTTCGATCCCATCGCCCTCCACCCATAAAAAGTCCGTGCACATATATTCCACTATGCGGTGGAACCTCTTCAAAATCCATTTGGCGCACCTCGAAATCAATTATTAATAAATCTATTGGGACCTGTTTAGTTCGAGCATAATTTTGAACAGAACCGGCCAGTAAAGATTGTGTGAAAAAGAAACCCGAGAGCCAAAACGTTGACGGTTTGCCATTCTCATACCAATCTTTTAACATATTCAAGCGTTCTATAAAGTCAGATACATAGCTAGGTAGAGGCTTCAAACTAGGGTACGAAACTTGAACCCAATTGCTAGGTATTTTACCTAATAACATTTCATTAGATTGTAATTCCAGAGCTTCAGACATGACAATAAGGCCTTTAGCTGCATTTTGCAAGAGTGACAAAGATGTCTTAATCTCACTTAGTAATTTATTAAAACGTTTCATTTCTTGAATTAAAACTGTATTCATGGAATCTTTGTGGTCAGCTGGATATTTTTTTTGAGAAAAGTCAATATCAAAAAGATCAGGCAATTTAGAAAGGATATTTGAAGCCATTTCCTCTAGAATGTGTTCGGTATTTGCAACCTCATCTTCTCTAAAAGCACCCTCAACTAGCCTCAATGCTGCAATTAGCGACATCGACTCAAAATAGTCACGAGTCATGCCCGCATTCATGTGTAATCCAAACACTTCTGGTGAAGGATTTAAAGGCACTGTTTCTAAATGTTTAAGGTAATTACGATATTCACATCTTCGAGGTAATCCAAATGCAGACCTAATTTCACAATAAGAATACTTTGGATCGTTTACTACTCTAGGGTTGATGAAATTATTTAATACCGTAAGAATTAAACGGCGATCCCATTCATCGGTTACTCTGCCACCATAATTGCACTCTCAAGTTACATATTCAATAGCTGCATATTGAATGGCTTCATGTTGATTTAAAAGCATTTGAAGTTGCATTACTGATATTAGAAAATCTGAATCATTAAAATCGTATTGAGTATTCCACCCCAATGGTCCAAATCTTTTTCTTTCTTGCACTACAGCATTGAAGAAACTGATTCCGTATAAGAGTTTACTAAACTGTTTATCCTTTCCGGGACATCCTTCATAAAATTTTGAGTTCTTTAGCGGCTCCGAGTTATAAGACCGGCTTAAGTTGCATTGAAGTCCTGTTGGAGGCTCATTTGTAATTTTAACACCAACCTGTAAGACAGACTGCGAAAATTTATCTGATGGATAACTAGTTAACCATAACCTAAAACTTAAGTCAGTATTATCTAAATTAAATCCTTCTATAAGTTTTTCAAGGACGGGAAGCCAAGAAATTGCCAAATGACAATTTTGTAAGCAAACCCAGCCACCTTCAATCTGAGCTTGTTCTATCATAGCCCGTGCAATCGGGCCCTGTCCCTGCCCCAAAGATATAGAGTTAAACCTATGCGAGTATCCCATTCGTTTAGAATACTTCATCAATATACTTAAAGGATCCGACTCAGGTGATAAGATGAATATTAAAGGTATAAGACAGTTTGAATCTCCAAACGACTTCCCGATATCAAAAGTAGGAGGTAATATGTATTGTTTACCCATTTCTGATTCAATGAAATCTGATATAGCTACAATTAATTTCTCTGGTCGTAATACTTTTACTATCAATAATTTTTGAAATTTTGTTAATTTGCTGTCCCACTTCTCTGGAAATGTTGTAACATGAGGTTGGAGACTATCGCAAACTATCTTCCACTTTGATATATAATTCACAAAATCATTCATAAAACCATTATATGTAGGCAAATCATTCAAATGCCAAATGTCATCCCAATTTTTGTCAGACAGCCAATCAAATGGTTTTTTGTTAGGATTTCGAACATAGACATCCCCTATTATTAGGAATAAGTACTCGTCCCGATCGATATTGCCTGAAGATAATAACATTTTTGTACACATTATGAAAGAAAACATAAGTTTGTCCTTGTCAAACAATGATCTGCAAACATTACCGTATAAATTATAAGTAAATGTATCCTTTAAGAACTTTAACCTCTTTTGTAACTCTTGGGATTTATTCGCATTTTCGATTGATTTTATATATAGAGTAATAAACCAAGTCACGGAAAATTGATACATTGGGTTAACGTTTGGTAATTCAGTGACACAATAATATAATATGGCAGAATGAGAAGCAATAGATCTATACCCTTCACGAAATTTTTCTATTATCGTTTCAGTGTCCAAATAGACTTCTTGTTTCTTTTTTATACCTATCTCTAAGAGTTTTGACGAATCTAAGATTTTTATTGCATTTTCATCTTCTAAAATATCACCTTTTGATTCTTGTAAAGTGCGTAGTATATCCTGCTCAACTTGTTTCAGTGCGGCTCGGTTGGCGGCACCTTTCTCAATTAACTTTTCTCGTTTATCTTGCAAATCCGGCCTCTCTTTTGCTACAACTATGCCTAGTAGTTGCTCTTCCAATCCCTCTTTAGTCAGTGCAAAGTCAATTATTGTTATTTTATTAAAAACTTCTGGTGAATAATGAGGATCACGCAGATTAGTCGTCATATAAAGTCTGAAATTAGAATGATATTCTATAACATTGTCCCCTATAGTAACGAATTCTTTGTCACCTTGCGCATAAGTGTGTTTTAGTAGAACTGAATCTAGTGTCGCTTCCACATCTTCTAGAACACAATCAATCAAAACTGGTTTGCCATATTCTAAACACGATTCAATAACTTTCATATAATTGCTATCGAATAACTTCAATACTTGCAAGTCATTTAATTTTTCCATGGTTCTTATCCATTTATTAGCTTGTCCTTGAGGATCAATAAATAAAGACCATCTTAATGAATTTTCTTGTATGATTGCATTATCTATAGAAAAAGATTCCTTGGGCAAACCAGCAATACACCAATTTTGAATTTTTATATCCGTTCCAAGGATATCTTTAAAAACAAAATATTTAGAATGTGGTATTTCTAATTTAATAATGTGATCTCGCCATTCGTCAATCTTTTTCATTCTTATTTGAAAAGTATAAGGAGCTAAATAAGCAATAATTCCACATGACACCAGTATATCTCCGGCTAAATTATCAAACAGAGCTTGTAAATTTGCAGCTGCTTGAGTCCAACGTACTTTTTCTCCACCCAGCCCACTTATCAACTTCTCTGCTCTATGTAATTTATCAACACATAACCGTACTTCATTTTCAAGAGCTTTTTTTTTTATATTAGCCTCTTCCAAAGCTTGATTCAGTTCAGCGAGCTTAGCTTCTAATTTAGCCACAGTTGCCTTTTTTTCGTCTAAGATGGCTATGGTTTGGGCAAATTCTTTTTCAGCTGCTTGTAACTTTGCCTTTTTTGGAGCTACCACCTTTGCGACCGCGTCATACATATCCATAGCAATTATCCACTTACACAGGCCTTCAGCAGCGTTAGAAGCTTTGGCAACAATGTGAGGTTTGAAGTCTTTATTAGAAAGATATTCCTTTCTAATTTTTTGCATGACTGGAATAGGTATATTATCTTTGTCAAAGTTCTTCAGAGATTCTAGGAAACTCATATCACCCAAAATTCTTTTGCTTGGTCCCCAAAAATCATACATCTTTTTTCCGGGATTGTCTGGATCGAGAATTTTGTCAGGAGCAACTCCTTTTATAACACATACCGCAGCCATAACAAGTTTAACCGTAAACGGCGGGTTTTTCATTGACTTTACTATTGTAATGTCTGCAGGTTTCAAAGTATTTAAAGCAGCAATAGCATCTTCAAGAATCGGTAAAGCCAGGGCTAAATCTGCTTCACAATCTTTTTTAAGCTCTTGAGCAGCTGCTGCTTGAACATTGGCAACTTTTTGATCTTCTCTTACTTGCGCCGCTGCTTTGTCGGCGATAGCTGTTTCAGTAGCTATCTCTTTCATCATTTTAACGGATTTTTCAGCCATTGTTAGCAATTGAGGTTTCAAATCATTTAAGCCTCTCTGCATAATAGTTACAGCATCAGCTGCTTGACCGAGTTTATCTAGACCATTAGTGTATATTAATTTGGCATCTCTTAATTCTCTTTGCTTTCTATTTGTTAATATGGTGAATGATTCAATTAAGTGTAAGTAAGATGCAGATGTAACGTATGTCTGTCTTCCATAATTAGTATAGAAATCTGTTGAAACGACACTAGCTTCAACATGAAATTGTTTACAAATGGTCACTGCCATTGCTTTAACGTTATCGGGAATATTCACTTTAGATATATAATCTTGTGCTACCATTTCTAAAGCGTCTTCAGGCCAAATATCATACCAATCAATAGTGCAAGAATTGACCAAAGATGGATACAATTTAAGCCTCTTTCGGAAATAATCACCTATTGGACTAAAGCAAAGTACAATATGTAATTTTACCTTACAGCGACTCACAAAAAAGGATATTATTTGCAATGGATTTATATCTAAGTTTCTGTTTCCTCCCTGTGCCGCCAAGCGAACCAGTTCAATAATCTCTCGTTGTTCATCTAAACCGAAAAGATTAGGCACTTCACCAGAATTAAGAAGGCTGTCTAAATTTTGAATAAATAGTTCCTCTTGTATTTGAGTGTCACTAAATAAGAACGTCGTGTCTTTGTTTAGACCACCAGATTCACGAAGTACACATTTTAAATCCTCTTGCCAATCTTTAATACAATATTTTTTTGTGATTACTGGTTGAAACACACTTTGGTGGAGCATGGTTGTAGCTAATCGCGTAAGGGATTGACGACCACAGCCTGCTACTCCTACTAATAGAGCATTTCCAGAAGGTATAGAGAGAAGTCTACAAATTTTTGATAAGTGTTCTAAAGCATAGTTAAATAGTACAATATTTATTTTAGTTTTATGTGTCGTGTTATATTCCTGTAACATAGCAGTAGCATACTTTGACACCGCATCTCTCGATGGCACCTCTTCATATCGTCTTTGGTCTTCGGCACTATCTGTATCTAAATAACACCCAAACATCATATTTTTGATGGTCTCTTGAGTAACTGACTTTTTGTCGTTTTGATAAGTATCCAGTGCACTATCGAACGAGTCCTTCATAAACTCTTTGGTAGATTGCTTCAAAATATCAAAAAACCATGTGCGATCATCAGCGTCTACAAGTCGATCATAAAACACGCGCATAATTTCGTGAACCCAGACTCTAATGAATGTTTTCTTGTTATCTGTAGATTCTTTTCTTAAGAGGGCACAACCTTGAATCACTCTTGAAAAATCTCTTAAATTAAATATATAATGCATCTTTGAAGGTGTTGGCCTCAAACATGCAACTGCTTGCTCATATATGTCCATTGTAGCGGCTGTAATGTTTATAGTATTTCCGTAAGCGTCTTGACCAAATCCATTCCTTTTCCACCCTAGTTGCAGTAAAGTCGTAAATATCTTATTCATAGATTCTTTAGAAAACTCATTAATAGAGTAAATATTGTAATGTCTTAATAATCTGGGACATATTAGTTGGCGGCTACCGCCAACTGGTGCTATTGCTCCATAGAAAAACGTGTCTAATAAAAATAATTTCTCGGCTGTTTCTAGGTCATACCAATGTTCCTGATCGAAATATAACCTCAATAATTCTAAAGCTGGTTGAGCATCATATAATTCCTTCGCAGGCAAATTCATATCATCGATGAATATTATACTTTTTTTACTTTTAGTAGGGCCGTAGGTACCTTTGCTTCTCTTGATCAGTTTAGAAAGAACCAAATTTTGTGTTTCACTACAAGTTGTCGTAGTGGTAAAGGTAAGAAAAGAAGGGGTATATTTTTCTATACAAATTGTATTCATTAAAAAATTTTGAATGTAAAAACTTTTACCAGTCCCTGTTGGTCCAATCAGGAGTAAAGGCAAACAATATTTGGTGTGTAAAGTTAATAGTGCAACGCACTTCTCAGTTTCTATAGTTGGAACAACAGTTTCAAATAGGTTAGTCTTTTCCAGCAGAGGACTAGCTTTGACTGAGTCTGCATAAGTTTTCCAACAGCCTTTTCCTTTGTATATGTAATAATAATCAATTATCATACCATCACTGGGAATAGAAATGTCAAATCGATCAATTCCATCTGGCATACCGTGCTCACCTCTGAAGTACTCTTTTAATAAAACATCAAATTGTTTTCGGGAGTCCGAATTTAATATTCCACCTACGCCCCAAACTAACCCAATTATAAATGATGCTAAAAACCAAGTTCTGGTGTATTTTGTATCGTCTTCTTCTTCCAAAGCATCATCCAATAACATAACTACGAGTCGAAGTGTGCTGACAATTAAATTTACTTCTCCAGCTGTCACCAACTGCGTGCATTGCTTTCTTACAAAATATACTAGCGGATCAAACATCCATTCAAACACTGCAGAAATGAATTCTTCGTTATCTTCTAATAAAATCGGATTAAGAGTTTTAAGCCAAGATTTGTAAAAAGGCATAAAACCGAGCGAAGCTGATTCCAAGAGTATCATTCCACATCTAGAGATTGTAGCAGGGGACGCATGAGTTAAATCCATCACTTCAAAAATCATGGACATTACATCCGACATAGAAATCATTTCTCCAGATGTTAAACAAAGTTTTTTGTTTTCATCTAAAACAGTGTTCATATTTTCAATCCATACAGCGTCTACCGGACCATCAAATACAATCCATTTTCTAACAGGTGTATCTTCTGCTGCAAATTTACGAAACATTGTTGTTACTATCCCATCAGTCCATTCGTTAGCCATAGGCTCAAATATGCCAAACAATTGACTCATAGTAATTGCTTTTGGATTTAATACCTTATATGCACACTCCGACCCATTTGGTTGTTTTCGCTCATACATAAGAATAAGAACCTGAGCTAATGTTTTCCACGTCATTGACTTTCCAGAAAAGGGATCACCAACTAGCATAAAACCATGTCTAGCAATCATCATTTCATAAGTTTGTGTTATCTTCATTAGGAAATATTCCGTAGGCTGAAGATTATCTTTTTCACAAATATCGGTGCAAGCTTTTAGAAAATTTTCGTTCTCTTGTTTTGGTAAAACAACTCCAGGAAACAAGTCCGATATAATACCTTCAAACAGAGGTACGTCAAATGCTAAAAAAATTGGCAGGCTTACATCAGCAATAGCCCGAAGTAGTAGGCTACTTTCACTTTCATTTGGAAAATGTAATTTCAAGTAACTAGCTTTCAACAAAACTGTTTTTACAGAACGCATTCCATAATCATAGTGATTTTGTGACGCCAGTTGTTCTGATAACAATCGATATGTTGTAACAATTTTAACAGATAAGCTTCGAGCATCTATAAAACCAGAAGAATATAAGGCAATTTCACTAATCATTGCGCTATCTGGAACCATCATAGCGACTGTCCTAAATAGCACTTTTAAATTATCAGGTAACTCGGAACGACCAGGGTAGCCTGGATTCATAGTTATACAGATATAAGAAGCCGGATTTAAATTTAAAGTAGTACCTTCGAATAAAAATGTTGTCAATTTTTGACGCACGGCTTGAACGATGAATAAAATTTGCTGCGCTATTACAGACAGTACTTCAACATTTATTCTGTTCAATTCATCAAAACATACCCAGGCCCCACTCGCTGCCGACCCTTTAAAAAATTTACTCATGGTTTTAAAATTTAGGCCATCTGAACAATTAAACACAACACATTGAACGGCAAGCGCTTTAGCTAAATTTTTAATTGTTTCGGTTTTTCCAGTTCCAGCGGGTCCTTCTGCAGCACTATATAAGTGAAGAAAGTACGCACTTACTATTGTTCGATAGCATCTATCTGTTAAAGGTGTAATTACCAAACGGTCAGAATTTCCAATATATTCATATGCATAGTTGACAACAGCATTAATTATTTTAACGACAATTTTTTCATCTTCCCTGTAGTATCGAAGATGTGCCAGCCATTGAAAGTCTGTAACCTCACTTACTTCTTTTTGTACTAATTCAGTAATCACATCTTTCGCGTGTACATCAATTACAATAAGCGCTTTCACTGTTAAACTTCTCAACTTACTTAAACCTGTGCGCCGAATAATGGCAATGGTTTCATTGAGTTGTCTGTTCAAGGAACTACTGAATTCTTTTAATTTACTCAAGTTGTGAGTATTTAGTATATCGTGAACATTTATAGCCCAGTGTATTTGAGACACTGTGAGAACGGCCATGCCTTTCCAGGCCAGTATCCATTTCGGTCTAATCAATTTCTGGTAGTCACAATAAGATAATTCAGTTTCAGATTTAACTGCCCTTAACATTTGTTCCTCGACTTGCACTAGCCATTTCTCTACAGAACCTCTTGCATCATGTATACTTATCATTTCTAGAAACTTAACATGTTCTCCTTCCATAGATACCATGGCTGAAATATTAAACTCTTCATCTAACACTAATTTATTAATGCCTTCAAAACATTTATTTAAATATCTTTGCACTTTATGAGGATTATTAGTTTCAGATAATATTTCAAACATCTCGTTGTTAGACAAGAAAAAGAATCGCGGAAAATAAAACCTTTTCTTTTCTAAGTAATTATTTACACCATCTTTTATTTTCTCCAGTAACACTGACGCTGTTTTAAACTGTTCTAATACTCCCTGATTACCAGCAAGCTCAATTACATGCGGGTCTTTATCTATACAGTCCATATATTTACGATATATTTTATTAACTTTTACAAACATTACTCCTTCTTCTGGCATTTGTACTACAATATCATCAAAAGAAAAAAATGGCAATAGATATAGCCACTGACTTTGCACTCTATCCCACTCATCTATTGTAGCGTTTGTTCTTATTATTTTCTCATGCCACACTTTTACTTGTGATTCAAATGGCTTTACGAAAGCAGATCCTCTCATATCGATCGTTTTAATTATGTGGTCATCTAAAATACTCCGTATATCATCTAGTTCAGAAACTATGTGAATTCCTGTGTTTTTATATGGACTTGTTTTGAAACACACGTCATTCCATTCGGCTGTCATATTTTTAAAACTCGTTATAAGAGCAAGTTCTTTTGTAGCTGCAATACTGACTATTTCAAATTCATCAATTTTTTCCCATAGATCAAAATCTATAATTTTTCTGAGTGTTGTCCCAGCTGTAGGAGTTAAATCAAAACCAGCAATCAGCGACATTTCATCCCAGTGTCTTTGTACTATTGCAGGATTACACATAATGTGAGCCATTTTTACGTTAGGTTTCCAATCAATTAATTTAGTTACTGCTTGAGCACACAACTTAATTGGTGCTGGAAGATTATTTACATCTGGATCATCGACTAGTCCTTGAAATCTCCGATCTATGCCTTCAGTTATTTGCTGTTTAATTCTGTTCTTATAGTTATTCGAAATTTTTGAAAATTCTTCGTAATAATATTCATACTCTTGTTCTATTTTGTCATGATTCATATATTCGAATGGCCCGTCCATCCACGTGTAATATTTTCTCTTCCAGGTATGAAGTAGATATATAAGACTGTGAAAGGGTAAGATATACTCCTTTAATTCCTCGAACTCTGGATAAGTAGAAATGGGAAATTTGAAAGTCTGTTCTTCTTTATTAATCCATGCTACAAGTTTATCACACGTTTCTAAGCGACGAACAAGTTTTCTTAAATATTCTAAATATTCGAGAGTATTATCAATGTCATCCATGTTGTCTAACATTTCTAAGTAAGGTTGTATTTCTGCCACTTCATTGGTTAGACATGTAATCTGATTTTGAAGATTATCTTCCATATCTCCTTTAAATGTTTCAAATGATGCAGCGTTTTTTTCAAATATTGGTTGAATGTTACTAAGCCAATTAAATGTTTTTGTATTTAATGCTAGGTGCTCCGGTGTAAGCGAAGTCACTTGAAGAAGGTTAATAATTATATAAAGTTGTACTGAAATTCTTTTAGTTAAATTTTCCAATAGAACATTTTTCGCATGCAGAATAAAAACTCCTTGTTCTAATAATTCTTCTGCATTTTGTGGTTGTTTATGAGCTCTAACCGCAATATGTTCAAACTCCGTACAAATATTATTATTTTCAAGCATGTGTGATTTCACTATGCCCACTGTTATTCCGGTTATGAACTCAGCAGCTTTGTATTTCAAACCATCAACCATGTTTAGCTGGCAAACAACTGCACAACTGAAGTATTTATTCTCAAAAATACCACTCACCTCGGAAAAAATTTTTTGGTAATACTGAATTTTATCCCGGGATTCTTCGAAATCTTTATGACTTTTAATAAATTCATTAAACTCTTTCATTGCAGAATCCCCAGACAACATACTATACCGTTTTCGCAGGGTCACTAAATAATTATGCAATGGTTTATACACTATATATAGTTGATTTTGTAATTTCTCGTGACCATCTTTATTTAACCAAGTATTGTAGTCGACAGGTAATGCGTCATAATTATAAGGTAAGTTAAGATATTGTTCTATAGGCATAAGTCTTTGAGCGATCTTTGAAACCGCTTGTGCAATTTCATGGAATACATCGTAAACTGTTTCAAGAGATGGACTATAATGAAATTCCCCGTCTTCGAAACTTAAATCAAAATTTAAAATAGGGGTGGAGTCAAAGTCTTTAAGAACATCTATCATATTATAAATAGACCTGCGCATCACTTCCTGAATTTGCATCGATATCATTCTAGAAGCACATATTATAAATTTGGGTATCATGGTAGAGCTCATACTTTTCAAACATCGCGGATTTTTCAGCCACTTTATAAGAACGGCATACCATGTGCTCGATACAACATGATCGGCACGCTTAATATTATCTAAAGCTTTGACTTTGAAATCAGTTAAATTTAAAGGCCCCAGGGCTCTAAACTTAGATAAATCGATTATATGTAACGGAAACATTCTTACGGATGTTTCAAAAATGAGTCTTATAAAAGGATGCAATAAGAAAGACCCCTCCTGAAGCTTATTACGAAATTTAATAAACTGATTATAATTTTCCGTGACCCCTCTATATTTGAAATACGGTTCTTGGTACCTAACCCTCGACACACCTGGTACATCTTTAATAACAGTCTTAACCGCTAAATTATGCAAGTTTTTGTTCCATTCCTCCTTACACTCTTCCATTAAATCGTTGATGACACAAGAAAACGCGTCGAGAAGATGAGTAGGGATAAGTTCGTAAATTTTTCGCTCCCATTGCTTCAACATAGGTGGTACCTGAATGTTGTTAGCACATTGTCGTAGTTCTTCAATATGTCGTGCTTGAGATAAGTTTATGCGACCACATACAAAACCTCGCTCCAAGGACGGGCGGAATACCTCTTCTATTTTTCTTGCTGCTTTTTCCTCCCGTATTCCACAAAATTTGACTTGTCTACTCTGCAAAAATAAAATTAACTACAATCAGACTAATGTTGAAGACAGAGTCTTAAATTGGTTATTCTTAAGAAGGTTCTGAATTAAACTAGGAGAGATATTGAAGTCTTATGTAGCAGCACATTTAGGTTTATACAACTTGTTCAACTGTAAAACTATAACTACCATGTTCTTATATATTTTGTCTCCTTTAAACAGGTAGGTACTTATAATACCTACCCTACCTACCTATTTGAAATCTTATTTACAGGGGTTACAGGTTAAGTCGACCTATTCCCGTTAATGGCGTGTAGTTGACATCGTTTCAGACTGATTTCACTAAAAACGTTTTTGAGATATTTGAATTTAATTCAAATTTATGTAAAATAAGATGCTTTATAACCTTAATAACCAATACTTATACGTAATGTGAATAAATAAGTTGTTGTGGACGAATTAAATAAAAATAAAAATTGAAGTTTATTTTTCTTCAATTGCTATCTAAAAAGTCGTGTGGTGTCATAGGACACCAGATAGGAACGAAGTTCCTTATCAAAAATACAGATGGCGCTATACTACATTTTTCAAAATTAATATTTTGCTTATATTAAGTTAAGTCTAGGTACTCATAAGAAACACAAGAACCTTGTACATTGAGTTTGGAATAAATTTATATTTATATTTTTTTAAACCACAAAATTGTCTTAACGCCTTTATTTTATTTAAAACTAGCTTTTGCACGCGGCTTCGCTCACGCAGACTTTCATCCCCTCATTTACACCCTTAAGGGTGGAATTTCCAAAATTCCTTTCTTAGTGCTCACTAAACGCAAAATTTCAGGATTCTAGGTTCAGCGGTTTGGGCTGTGCGTTGATCTCTCTCTATGTCAGTCACCTTCCTCTTTTATATATTACCACAGAATAAGTAATTACTAGCTGATCCGGCAAACGCTGTTTTGCCATAAAAACAATTGGGGTATAAAAAATAGATGTTGGTCGATTCTCAGACCTACCCGATATGCACACCAAATTTCATAAGAATCGGTCCAGCCGTTTCAGAGGAGTATGGTAACTAACATTGTGACACGAGAATTTTATAAATAAGATATAGATGATTTATAAAAATATATAAAAGTTCTATGCGAGGTGTAAAGAAAATAACTATTCAGATATACATTTTTATTATGATATTTTATCGATAAAAATAAAAAATAAAACTAAACTAGTCATTTGTGCTTGTAATCCTTGTAATCTCTACTGAAACAAGTTCTGTCTAGAGTTACTCCGTACTTGTTACATACAACTTTCATCTAGTAGTGAATGAATTTAAATACATTTCAATAAAACAAAAAGAGATTTTTCTAGAACTTTTAAAGAAATTAGCAATAAAATTACTTATAAATGAAATGTAATACTATTCATGGCACCTGAACGTTAATCCGAGTCTTCTAGAAGATTAACGTTGACAATCTGCAATCATGAGTGAGCCGTGTTAACTGCGATGACGTCGGGGCCTATATTTTGTCACGGGGCCTATCCGCTTATGCCTCTCCTCTTTGTATTTGCTCCGTGACCGACTCCTTAGACTAAGAAAGCAGTGTAACAATACTAAGCGCATTCTCGTTAACGGTCGCCTGTAGCCCGATTTCAACTTACAAACAAACGAAACATCGCTTGTAATTAAATCTATACAGTATACTTATAATAAAAATGTAACAGGTCCATTTCTGTAGGTACATTAAAGATATTTTGAAAAAAATTTTTGGAGGTCTCTCTTTAATCGATACTGAAGCCAAAACTGTAATTTTTAACCGAATTCCAAAAAGGAGGAGGTTCTATGTTCCACTGTATGTATTTTTTTTTTTTTTTTTTTATGTATGTTACCCGATTACTCCGTCAGTTGTGGACCGATTAAAAAAAAATTTTTTGTACTCGAAAGGGTATACTTCCGAGGTGGTCCCATTGCCAGCATATCAGGATCTGATGATGGGATCCCAGGGAAATCGAGGGAAACTCTCATTTTTTATAGGCACATACTATGTTTTTCGTATATTTTCTGAAGTTACACCCGTATTTGCGTCTGGTAGTCATCATTTTATGATGATGAGCTCATGATGTAAGGTACAACTCCTTAACGGTTAGGAGTTGGAGGATAAATCTTTAAATATCAGATATATATATATGTTACCTTTAGTCGTATTCTTTCAAATTATTTAGGTAAGCTGATGATGGAAGGTGGAAGGTACAACTCCTCAACGGTTAGGAGTTGGAGGATAATTCTTTCAATTTCATACGTATCTAAAGACCTTCAGTCGTATACTTTCAAGTTATTTAGGTGAACTGATGATAGAAGGTTAAACTCTTCAACAGTTAGGAATTAGAGGATGATTTCAATATTACACGTACGTTTAGACCTTCATTTGTATTCTTGATGATGAAATTTGATGAAATAGTTCAACTTACTACTTACCTACGATTGTTTGCACTAAAAACTGAAAAATAAAAACTTTTTATAAAAAAAAAACCGACTTCCAAAAAACATCCAAAGAAAACTCTCTGCCAAAAAAACACTTAAAAGCGTAAAATAAACTGGTTCTTCATAAATTGCATATACCTAATTCTTTATTCATTTAAATAGTAGTATTATAATGTGTGCTAGGTACCTAAAATCTGTTTGAAGTCAGTGCTAAGCCAAAAAGAATACAAACGAACAATTACAAAAGTCTAAGCGATAGTCACTTGGCACCGACTTCAAACAGATTCTAGGTATTATATTCGTTGGATGTTTTTGGAAGTCGGTTGTTTTTTTTTTATAAAAAGTTTTTATTTTCATTTTTGTCTATCTGTATCTTGGCCGCGCATCACGCCGAAACTACTGAATGGATTCCAATGAAACTTGGCATGATTTGAGTTCATACTACGAGGTAGGACATAGGATACTTTATATCCTGAAATTCAGCACGGTTTACTGGAGATAGGGGATGAAAGTTAAAATATGTAGCCAGGGCCGTCTTAACCTTAGTTGGGGCCCCTGGGCACAAAAGAATTAGGGGCCCTTTTGGAAAGTAAATAAAGTGTATTATGCTAACATTTTTCTACTATGAACATTTATTATGAGTCATCGTATGCTGTTAGTTTTTTAGATTACAATTTTCATAATGGTTTCCTTCAGGTTCTGTGTTATGCAAAACTTTCTATTTATTATTACGTGTTCGGGTTGGACGAATTTGAGAATTAAGCCTTCTGACGTGTAAAAGAGACTTTATTAAAAACACTCTTAAAACTAGAAACTCAGAATAATAATCCTTAATGACAGCCGAGGTCGCTCTGTTAATCACTTCTATCACTCAGATATTTGTCGTAGCTCAAACTAAACTGCATTTTCATACTAGATGCCGCTATTACTAGATTATTTGAGAAAGTTCAACAGCTTCTCGAAACGCCCAATTCCGAAAAAACGCTGTTGAATGTAAACAAGCCAACCGCGCGACAATCAGTCTATATTCGATACTATGTATTGAGTCTTTTTCTGGAATGTTCATTTTTCCTAACATTGCATCGCTATTGCTACCACGCCATATTGCTGCTATATTTAACCACTGCTATATTTAGCCAGGTGGTGTTTATGCACTACTTTGAACTCGTTTGTCACTGAATCCTGTGGGTCACGTCGTAAATCCAGTTAACCTTATACGGACCCTCCCACTTGGTCTGTGGTTTTGGGGCTTTTCTATGTATACGTGTCGAGTTATTCAGCCAAACCAGTGCACCTTTATCAAAACCGTTTGAGCGCCAGCCGTATCGGGTTTTCTCTTTCCCGCTCGCGATGTCAACTGCAATTAGTTTCCTGTCCGTTTTACAGTTGCTGGTTTCTTGGTTTCGCATCTGTGGGCCTTTTTACAGCAGTATACGAGAAGCACATATACGGCACCACTTCGAAACCAACCTTATACATCTTGCCGACACTTCTTGACACTAAGATGGCCTCCTGAAGCTCCATCGTAAACTTCACGGAGAACGTCCGGAATCTTAGATTTTGGCACAATTATCTGCAGGTGGAACTTTCTGCCGTTGGTCTTCCCCCATTTCCGATAAAGTATCCCGTTCTGTAGTACCAAGGTATCCCTTTGTGCCCAGTAAACTTTAGTAATAGCGCTTGCAGATCATATATGAATCCAAGCAGGTTTATTGTTTATTGTTTATTTATTGTTTATTGTTTATTGTTTATTGTTTATTGTTTATTGTTTGTTGTTTATCACTGTGCTTAACATGTGATAAGTTTCGCGTCAACGTCATCCCCTTGTTATAAGTTCATTGTTTCATCTTCCAAGGGTCCCAAAAGTCAAGCTTCGAGTTTGAAGCAAGATTTCGAGTTTCGATTCGGAGTACATTTTCTCATCCAGACATATTCTTTGGATTGTCTCATGAAGTCACCTTTTATATGTTGTTTATCATGTTTTCCCAGATAGGTGCGTTGGAACGTGCGTCTTAGATCAACAAACTTTTTTTCGCAACGATTTCTCAGCAGCTCTTCCAGGCAGTCCTATTTTTTTTTCAACTTGGACATCTGCAAACTCTTTAGCGGGTTACTTAGCTGCAGATTACCTCTCTCTCCATATCTGTAGCACATGATCCTAGAACCCCTCTTAAAACAGACTTGATCTCTTTTATTTTCTCTAAGACTTCGCTTGTGGGTCGGCCGGATATCCTGTCGAACCGCTTCGACCTCCAGGGCGTGTGCCAGTGCTTCACTTATTGAAGCATGGTGATTTGGCCACAACTGCAGCTCTTACTTCCAAGTTCTTGATGCTGTTTATGAAGATCTGCACATTGTTTGCTTTTATCATCTACGTTTTCCGTACCAGATTCTTAATTTCCAACGTATATTGCTGCAGGCCTTCTCCTGAGCATTGGGCTCTATCGCGTATCTGGGAGCGGAAAACGTGTTTCAGATGGCGTTTGCCATATCTCGACTCAAGCGCTTCTAACAATTCTTTATATCCGCTACCTGAACCAGATGGTGCTTCTAGGAGTGACAACGCTTGCCCCCTAAGCAAAACAGTTAGGGCAGTCAGGTACTGTTCATTACTTCACCCGCAATTTTTCCATGTGGACGACATCTTACGACGTCCCGTGATCTTCACCAGGTCGCAAGGACAAACAGGTACCTACCAACGCTGCAATAACATGTATATGGTCGTTTTTATGAACTTTATGGCCCCATCGGCATTCGAAAATTTGTATGAAAATCCTTATTGATGGGCTCTAGATTAAACATTAATAAATAAAACGTTTAAAAACATGAATAAACTATTCATACATACGTACAGTTTTTAATTAAATACATATAATCAACTTCCACGTAAGCAAAGCCGCGGGCAACAGCTAGTGTACTAAATTTTTTGTGAAAAAAGTGTGATGTTTACGCAAATTATAACGAGAACATATGTCCGAGACAAAATTGACGGTTCCTCGGGGCCCCCCTGAGGATGGGGGCCCTGGGCACTGGCCCCGTGTGCCCTTATGGTAAAGACGGCACTGTATGTAGCTACTTAGTTGTAATTCAATAACACATAGTCCGATTTCATTCATTCTTTTTTTGCTAGAAAGAAAAAAATAAAAGATAACGGGAAAAGTGTTTTTTTTTGTCCGCGACTATACACTGCCTGTAGGAAGCTGAGACAGATATGTAATTATAGCGGTACGAAGTTCGCCGGGTCAGCTAGTACATAATATTACAATTATAGACAGTATTATACAGACCTTAATTCTATTGTACGGAGGCGAAGGCTTGAAAGGTAACTGATCCACTTCACGGACTTCTGGAATGGGCTTCATTTTCGGCACTCGGCAACCATTCTTCGTTTTCAATAGTTTTTGTAGTTCACTCTCCTCCATTAGGAATGAATCTAAAAAACAATTACAGCAAAGCTTTCGTAAGACACACTCGTTTTGAATCTCGGCAAATAATGGTAATCAGGGTATAAAGATTTGTTTGTGGAACTATAGAGAATAGTCATGGTAACCGCCTCTAGTGACGCTTGTTTGTTAGTTTGCGAAAAGAATGTAATGGAACATTTCGTAAAATCAATAAGACGTACAACTCCGTACAAGCTACAACCAGATTGGGATAACTAGAAATGAGGTAAAAGGGCGTATTTTGCAAGTCGGTTGTATCTTTTATGCCATTCATGTCGGTCTTTTCCTGCTTTTTTCATTCTTGAGATAGGTATCGGGTTAACCTTTACATAAATTTCAACACAAAGAGTAGATAAGTGGAATCCGTTTATTTATAATGACATCGAAGGGAATTGACAATCACGTCATAATAAGTGGACGTCATATAAAGCGTTTTGTAAAAACGCCACTATGTTACGTCGAACTTTAAAAAAACCGACTTTCAAAAAAACATTTAACGAAAACTCTCTGCCTAAAAAACACTTAAAAGCGACTTCAAACAGATTTTAGGTACCTAGCACACATTATAATACTACTATTTAAATGAATAAAGAATTAGGTATACGCAATTTATGAAGAACCATTTTTTTTTACGCTTTTAAGTGTTTTTTTGGCAGAGTTTTCGTTGGATGTTTTTTTGGAGGTCGGTTTTTTTTTTTTTATAAAAAGTTTTTATTTTTAACCGACTTCCAAAAAGGAGGAGGTTCTATGTTCCACTGTATGTATTTTTTTTTTATTTATGTTACCCGATTACTCCGTCAGTTGTGGACCGATTTAAAATTTTTTTTTTGTATTCGAAAGGGTATGCTTCCGAGGTGGTCCCATTGCCAGCATATCAGGATCTGATGATGGGATCTCAGGGAAATCGAGGGAAACTCTCATTTTTTATAGGCACATACTATGTTTTTCGTATATTTTCTGAAGTTACACCCGTATTTGCGTCTGGTAGTCATCATTTTATGATGATGAGCTGATGATGTAAGGTACAACTCCTTAACGGTTAGGAGTTGGAGGATAAATCTTTAAATATCAGATGTATATATGTTACCTTTAGTCGTATTCTTTCAAATTATTAAGGTAAGCTGATGATGGAAGGTGGAAGGTACAACTCCTCAACGGTTAGGAGTTGGAGGATAATTCTTTCAATTTCATACGTATTTAAAGACCTTCAGTCGTATACTTTCAAGTTATTTAGGTGAACTGATGATAGAAGGTTAAACTCTTCAACAGTTGGGAATTAGAGGATGATTTCAATATTACACGTACGTTTAGACCTTCATTTGTATTCTTGATGATGAAATTTGATGAAATAGTTCAACTTACTACTTACCTACGATTGTTTGCACGAAAAACTGAAAAATAAAAACTTTTTATAAAAAAAAAACCGACTTCCAAAAAACATCCAAAGAAAACTCTCTGCCAAAAAAACACTTAAAAGCGTAAAATAAACTGGTTCTTCATAAATTGCCTATACCTAATTCTTTATTCATTTAAATAGTAGTATTATAATGTGTGCTAGGTACCTAAAATCTGTAAAATCACTATGTTACGTCGAACTTTAAAAAAACCGACTTCCAAAAAAACATCCAACGAAAACTCTCTGCCTAAAAAACACTTAAAAGCGACTTCAAACAGATTTTAGGTACCTAGCACACATTATAATACTACTATTTAAATGAATAAAGAATTAGGTATACGCAATTTATGAAGAACCAGTTTATTTTACGCTTTTAAGTGTTTTTTTGGCAGAGAGTTTTCGTTGGATGTTTTTTTCAGTTTTTAGTGCAATCAATCGTAGGTCAGTAGTAAGTTGAACTATTTCATCATCAAGAATACAAATTAAGGTCTATATACGTGTAATATTAAAATCATCCTCTAATCCCTAACTGTTGAAGAGTTTAACATTCTATCATCAGCTCACCTAAGTAACTTGAAAGTATACGACTGATGGTCTTTAGATACGTATGAAATTGAAAGAATTATCCTCCAACTCCTAACCGTTGAGGAGTTGTACCTTCCACCTTCCATCATCAGCTTACCTTAATAATTTGAAAGAATACGACTAAAGGTAACATATGTACATATGATATTTAAAGATTTATCCTCCAACTCCTAACCGTCAAGGAGTTGTACCTTACATCATCAGCTCATCATCATAAAATGATGACTACCAGACGCAAATACCGGTGTACCTTCAGAAAATATACGAAAAACATAGTATGTGCCTATAAAAAATGAGGGTTTCCCCCGATTTCCCTGGGATCCCATCATCAGATCCTATATATGCTGACAATGGGACTACCTCGGAAGCATACCCTTTCGAATACAAAAAAAATTTCAAAATCGGTCCACAACTGACGGAGTAATCGGTGAACATACATAAAAAAAAAAAGAAAAAAAAAAAACATACAGTGGAACATAGAACCTCCTCCTTTTTGGAAGTCGGTTAAAAACGATTGATCCAGCTTGCAGAACAATTGAAGTCGAGAATACCAAAACCAAAAGCATTTGCCTTTTCCTGTAGCATAGGGCCGCTTACATGTATTCCTTTGTTTCTCGTGATTTTAAACCACTGAATATATGCTTGATCAACATTTTCTTGTTGCGATTTTCGAAGCCTCTTCGGTTTCAAAACATTGAGAGATGAGTTTGATTCTCCATTTTGTAATCTGCATATTATTGCACCTTTCTCCTCAATCGTACATGCTTTACTGCGTTGAGATGACTTTTTTTTTAAAAAAAAACGAGGCACGTGCAGAACGTCGTCGGGAATCAACGAACCATTTCCGAAGGTGTAAAGAATCATGTCGGTCGTTATAACCGGACATAATTCAAAAAAGGTGTCATAATAAGCGACATGTCACTGTAAGCGAAGTCATTATATCCGACTTTTTTACAAAGAATTTTATATGAAAACCAAACTTCGTTGTGTAATTACGTTATAATAGGCGGTTGGTCAATATAGGCGGAGTCACAATAAACGGATTCTACTGTAATTTATAACACTTTTACACTTACGAAAAATGATTTATAAGAAACTGAAGTTTTGTCACTTAACTAAGAACAACTACTTAACATTTCTGTCCAACCCTGCAATCACATAGTAATAAAGGATTCTACACAGTAATTTGTAAAGATAATTAATTTACACGTTACCTACTTGACATTGCCAAGATTTGGTTGGAGGAATAAGTTTATCAATTACTCGGATCTCCTGCCTAAGGAGAGTAATTGATAAAAATTTACTTTCTATTAAAAACTAGCTGACCCGGCGAACTACGTACCGCCATATTTATATATCTGTCTCAGTTTCCCACAGGCACTGTACAGTCGTGGACAAAAAAAAACTTTCCTCGTGATCTTTGAATTTTTCTTGTACACAAACCTTGTCCTAACAATAACAAACACATAAAAAATATATTTAATTTGGTGCAGCCGATCGGAAGTTATGCGTGTACATACATTTCGGCGATTCATTTTTATTTACATACTATGTAGTTGTTGCCCGCGGCTCCGCCCGCGTATATGTCGGTTATCGCGGCAAATAGTAGCCTATGTGTTATTCTGATGTATAAGCTATATGACTGTAAAGTTTCATCCAAATCCGTTTAGTAGCCGTTTAGTAGTTTTTGCTTGAAGGAGTAACAAACATCCATCCATCCATACTTACAAACTTTTGCGTTTATAATATTAGTAGGATATAGATTATAAATGATAGGACTGGTATATCGGCATCTATTACGAGTATAGTTAACATTATAAGGCAATCTATGGCATTTGTTAGTATTAATCATGATCCACAGATGTAGTATCTCATTGTCATCAACAGTCTTTAACAGTCCACAGCTGGACATAGGCTTCTCCTTATAAAGGAGGCTTTGGTCTACTCTACTAGACCACACTGGCCAGACGGTGATACGGTATAGGGTTTGTTTCAAGTTTTTCATCTCTTTGCACTGATATTCTCCAGCATAGTTTACGGCCTTAGTCGCCTCTTAAAACACCCATGAGATGAGTAGAGATGGTGACTCTTCTTAATCCTTCACCACACGGAGAATCCATATTCCGTCTATTCACCAAACGGGCCGGCTCGACCGGGGCGGTACTACCCTCGCACAGAAAATCAACGTAAAATGACAGCGATTGTGCTGTCGTGTTTCGTCGGTGAGTGCGAGACCGGAGGCCCAATGATGCAGAAGCATCACTAGCCCACCATGCTGCATTGTTGCATTGTCTGCATTCGCAGTATGGTGACCACCACTCTTCGATTCTGCTTTTGCTTTCCATCAGGCAGAGTAGAGTTATTTTGGCTGGGTCAAACATAAAAAAAGGAATTTGTGCAATTCAGCTTTGCTTTTTACCTGCCTCTAGCCAAGTTGACATTCTACAATGTTGGTAGAAAACTAACATGTGTAATGGATTAACGTCCTCTCAACGCTAAGTCACGTGATCAAAACAAACTATTTGACTATAATACAAGAGAATAGACGCGAAACACTTACATCTTGGCTAAGAGGGCACTTTACAATACTTTATAAGGTGTTCACGATTAAGAAACTCGTTTTAATATTATTCAATACCAATTTACGAGGAAGATTCCTTTTAGCAGTATCCCTATTTTAATACTCAAAGGGGTTTTTAAACGGCGCGACGGCATGGTGACTCTTTTGAATAAGAAAGGATATACCGACAAGGATAGTCACTTTCCTTCATGTGGCTGAGGGAAATTGACTGACAATTAATGAAATTATTCATTGGACTTCTATATTTACAATTATAGGTAAAGAAATGAAAAGGCTAATAAACACTTAATGTGAATTATATTCGCACAAACAATGAACAGATGCACAAGTGTTTATAACATGGATCAATATCTTAAAGTTTTTGTAAAACTTGTCCTTAACTTCAATATTTACATACATCACAATCATAGATGATATTTATAGGCATATCAAATGGTACACAATATGGTTAACTTAATATCATTTAAACATATCTATTTTTGTTGAATCAGATCAAATTTTTAATATTTAATTATTGTAATTGATAAACGCGACCTAGCTTCTAAGTGAAGCGAGGTGGGGTGAGACATGGTGAAGTAAAGTGATGCGAGGTGAAATAAGATGAAGCGAGGCGAGATAAAGGGCGAAGAGGTGAAGTAAGATGAAGCGAGGCGAGGTGAAGTGAAGCAAGGTGAGATGAGGTAAGCGAGGTGAAGGTGATTTTTTTTTCAGAAAATTCACACATTTTAGTGGAGCAAAAATAAACTTGATCCGCATTTATCAATTGCAATAAATGACTTGTAACAATTCAGAAGTCATCCGTTTCGCGCCATTTATCGTGACTGAATATTTTTATTTAGTAACCGCTTCATAGCTTTTTATCGTATTTTTTTATTTTAACACTTACAATTTTAGAGGTCAGTTTTAGATAGTTTTAGGTAGGTTTACAAGGAATGTAATTTTAGTCAAACTACTTTTTAAAATAAAAGGATTTAGCGACTACGAATCACTTAGTCCAAAAAAAATATATATTAGGTATGTCTATTACACTAACATTATTTTTATTTATAAACAGAATGTCCTTGTCTAAACATTAAGAGTCAAGTGTCTGTGATCCAAAGGGAACTTTTGACAAAATTTGTGTCTTCTGGAAAATGCGGAAGATCTTTAATAGAAGAGTGCATATGGAAACAAATCAATATATTCAATTCTTCCATGGCGTTTACTGGAGATTTACAATTGCTAACAGCCGAGCGTAGTAGCCGCAGTAATGATGTGGTTCTGCTATCAGATTTACCACGGCGGCCAGTCTCAACGGAGACCAACCATCTACGCAGGAGATATTACAGTGTACAAGTGTGTGCGCAAACACAGGTGCATTCTCTGTTCCCTCACTCTCATAATCCGATGGGACGGTTATCCGACACGACTGAGCAGAGATCAGGAGCAGAACCGACGGCTTTACGTGCTCTCCGAGGGCCTGAGGCACGGGGATCCAGACGCCAACTTCCAAACTCCGGGCTGTTATTAACCATTTCTATAATCAGGAACACTCAATAACATTCTTTGCCCGACTCGGGAATCGAGATCAAATCGAAGCCGCAGTAATAATGAAATACCATAGGACACTCCAGCTATGCAATTTTAAAATCTTATGATCTTATGAAATGAACCGACCAGAAAAAAACATGTCTTTACATTCAGCTTTGAAATATATTAAGCATCTATTTATATTGTCAAATTTTCGTAAAAGACTAAAAAATAAAACTTTCAACATAGAAAATCCTAGCAAGTCACGTTACAAACTCAAGAGCGCCAAAATAGCTCTTTGAGTTTGCTTGTTTCTTTACTGTGTATTATAATTGTACAGCCAAGTTGGTTTAAATGATCGGCTTGTGGGAACCAGTAGAAACAAAAAAGTAAGAAGTAAACTTTGCTACCGAGTCCTCAATGACTTGAAAGCAAAGCAAAATTGTGAATAATGTACCTATTGCTGACTTTTATTGTTAGACATTTCTTGAAAACCCTCGGCCGTTGACGAACTTGGTTGGGAATGCAGCGACAAAAATGTCGAAACTTGAATATTTCTGACGGAAAGGGTTATCATTGCAGTTTATCAAAGTCTTATAATAAAATATTGTCTATAGAGCAGTATTTAAGAGCAGTAGTATTCAGGTCACTGAGGATACCTTGAACAACCCGTCGTACGAACCTGTCAGTCTTAAAGGAACTTAACATCCACGAAGCTCAACGCCTGTCCTCGCGTCTGTTTGTAGCGCATAGTGGGGTATTTTGGGCACATCGCAAGAAAAAACATCTAATAACTTAGAAAGGTGGATGCTAACGGGAAAGATGGAAGAAAGAAGAGAACAGACCCAGAGTTCAGAGTCCAAAGCGCTGTAAATATTTTTGGACATTTAACACACAACGCAATCTAGTCCAAAACTAAGCAGAACTTGTATTATGGGTACTAGACAACTGATATAAATACGTATGTACTTTTTTGTAGATACATACATATTATACATAGAAAACACCCAAACTTGAAACAAATATTTGCAGATTTACAAACATTTGGTCCGACCCGGGAATCTAACCCGAGACCTCACGCACAGCAGTCGCGTAACGCTACCACTGCGGCACCGAGGCAATAATAGATATCCGACCAATTTGATAAACCTGACGACGCACAGTAGACCAGCTACATCAGAGTCACGATCCTAAGCAATTAGGGAATGACTGAGAATAAGGGCAGTATTTTATTTCTAACAACAAAAGCCTTTAGTAAAGTAGTACGTTACAAGTTCCTGTAAAGCTATAAAGTTTAATATTACAAGCTTTTTATTAACTTGCAACGTATGTATGTATGCTTGTATGTTCGGGTGGAAACTTGCAACTCAATCTTGAAGCAGATATCTTCAACCGATTTTGCTGAAATTTTGCAAGCATATGTATACAGCGTGACAATACAGTATTATAATGATATGGAGCTGATCTGATGCTGGAGTTGGAAGGTGGCCATAGGAACTCTGTAAAGAAACGTCGTAACATCATCGACTTTGGACTCGTTTGATTCGTAAAAGCTTTTTAATTTATTTATCATTTGAACAGCTACAAAGCACAGGCTGTTTTTAGTAATACTCATAAATACTAGCGCGTCATACTACTCTAACGAGTGCTCTCAAAGTGAAAGAATTTCATATGAAGATATTCTTCGCGACTTTTTCAGTCTTAATTCGATGTCAGTGTACATATTTTCGTTAAAAACAATTCAAAATACATGGCACTACTATGAGGATCTAAGTACTTTACAGGGTAACATTAGAATTATGACATCATTAAAAGTAAAGTGTATAAAAATATCTTTTTCATTATCATAAATTTTAAATGAAGCAAAATGGCATATTTGTACACAATTTATACCTATAGTTCGGCGTTCGATAAAGCATTTCAATTCCATACGCGCTAAAGCAACCGAATCTAATGAAATCCAACTTTATCAGTCAGTCGTTGCAAGTACAAATACCTCATTTTAGCAATACAAAAACCACTGTATTTACAATAAGTATGGCAACATGGTTTTTAAGTATTGCCCTAATAAAAAATCAAAAATACCAATATAAATCTTTTTTACATTTCTAACTATATTATAATATAAGCCTTTATAAAAATTAATATTTGATTGTGTTTAATAAACCTAAAGGAAGTTTTATAGTATATTTTGAAATGTCTAATTAGGTACTTTTATGTGTACATTTTACATAATGTTAAACTACTAACTTATCACATGCGTGTACAAGTTTCAATTTTGAATATATACATACATATATGTCTAATATTTTTGTTATGTATTAGAATTCTAGTGATGTTGGTGTGACTACAAAATTTGAATTCCAATACTGGAATGATTTCGAATCCCTATAGAAATAACGACTCGAAAAAAATCTTTACTCGATTTACATTTTTTATTCACTAATAAGCGACTAGATAAAAGTTAGCCGGTTAGTCAACAATTATATTCAGAATCAGTGATGACTCCTGAAAATGGCTTCATGAACAATACAGGACAAACCGAAAAGCATTAATGCCGTTGTAACTCCGGATTTTACCAAAAACTCCTGACTGAGTACATCTTTGAACTATTTTGTATTTTTTTAAGATTCTTACAATCAATTGGACTGTTAAGTATAATTATAGCTGCATAGCATTCAATATTCAGTGTTATGGTGACTAATTTTAAACGTTAGGTACTAACTAAGCCCGGAACACACTGGGCTTCCTGTATGGTCATACGCTGGCGCCCAACAGTCGCTCATCTGCAGAATGCTCGTCTTCATCAGAACCTGACTTTTCTTTTTTTATGGACTGGTATCTTACCTGAAAATAGATACATGAAGATTAAATGTGAACATCTTGAATAGATTGATCAAATAATATTGTGAATTTTTAGCATCTATAACGTATATTTAAAATACATACTAGATTTAAAATCACTTGTACTTATTCCACTATTTTATTTATGTTTACACAAATAAAATAAAACATAAATAACATATTGGAATAAGTACAAGTGATTTTAATTCTAGAATGTATTGCAACAAGTACCATCAAGTGCCGACAATCGTATATTCAAAAGTTTGCTTATAACTACGAAGGCCGGCAACGCACTTGTGACGTCTCTGGTGTTGCGAGTGTTCATGAGCGGCGGTAATCGCGTAAGATGGTAACATCAGGCGATATGTCTGCCCGTTTGCGCACTATTCCATAAAAAAAAACTGCTTCCCTATTCGTTGTACATATGCTAATCGGCGCAAGAATTTCTATATCGCGATACAGGATTAATAGTTACTACGTAGTTCGGTGTGTCTTCGATAGATGGTGCTATAGTATGTTATATAGTATGTATGTATGTGAAAGTCGCCGCAGTAAATAAAATATCAATACGTTCTTAATTTTCAAATCACTGATATTAAAACAGTTATTGAAGTGGCATTGTCATTTGCATATTTTATAAGTGAAACGACATATGAAGTATTATAAGTTTGAATAACAGTTTTTGTGTGTTAAAGTTAAATTGTGTTCCCGATGGGAAAAACGGCATGTGCTGTTTCTGCAGTGCAGATGCTATTTTCATGGACTTTAATTAACAATAAACTTATACTATATACGTGTTTTAATCATAATTATTACGTAAATAAATTGTTTTTAGTTCACGATTTTTTTTTCTAATAAAATATATATACTTATTGTAAAAAAACTCACCCTTGTTTTAATTTTTGAACTAACTCCTCTTGGATGATACATGAGAAAGTTGTCTGTCACCCAAAATATTAATATCTGTAAACAATAAGAAAAAACTTATTTGAAACAAAAGTATCAGAACATATTCTTTTACATAACAGCAACTCTATAACTATATCGATGTAAGTATGCCAAAACCTTTCTAAGGAGTCTTTCCAGCAGCGGAGTATTAAATTCTATTGATAATAATTAATAAATAAATATTTCGGACATCTAAAGGCGCGAATCCACCGAATTTGTTGGCAATTTCAGTGTTTCCAACTGTTGACAATTCTTCAGAAAATCGCAAACTTTTGTTTCCATTATGTCTACACCAACACGTGTTGACAACACACAAGTTGTCAACTTTTCTTCGGTGGAGACTCAACTTTACACACAACGCCATCTAGTCCTAAGCTAAGTAGAGCTTGTCTTATGGGTACTAGACAACTAATATAAATATATACATATTTTACATACAAATAATGTACACAAAACACACAAACTCCGAAACAAATATTTGCAGATCATACAAACATTTGGTCCGACTCGGGAATCGAACCCGAGACCTCAAGCTCAGCAGTCGCATACGCTACCACTGCGCCACCGAGGCAGTTGATGTTGACGATGACAATGACAGATATGACATATTTTATATGTATGTATTGTATACATATATAAAAATTTATGTTTTTATTTGCGACAAAAGTGCGCATTTTCTTTTGATACAGAAGCTTTTTCCTATATTACTTCAGACTCAATTTTAATACACTAACATAATTATATGTAATTCAGGTAACACACGTTTTGAGGTGGTTAAAATGCAATTTACATATTATGTTATTTATATTATATCAATATACATACTTGTAGAAATATATTTATTCAAGTGTTCTTATTACTGATAATATTTTAATTCAAATGTTACCTTAACATGTTTAAATACATTATAACAATAAAAGTAAACTTTAACACAATTTTAAATTATTTAAAGTTTAATTAAATTTCGTTTATTTTCTAGTGTACTAATGTAATTAGTATATGTATACTAGAAAAATCTAAAAAGAAATTAGTTAATGAGTAATAGGCCTAATAAGGCTCCGTCCACTTGGGTCCCCTGGGGGATCCATGTGGAAATTTCATCCACACTGATCCCTAGGGGATCTACATATTTGGATTACAATTCCATTTTGATCCCCCAGGGGATTCATTTGAATAATTTTCGTTCACTTGGATCCCCTGCTTAAACCGATGGGAGATTTAAATGGATTTTTTATCCACATCGATCTTCAATGGAATATTTTATAATTTTCTATACATTTTGATCATTAATTTAGAAGTTGTTTTTCATAACAAAAGTTCCCTAAACATAAATATTTTATTTCGATTTAAAATATTTATATTTTTAATAATAATTTGGATTTTTTAATTTTAAATAATTTGATTTAATACTAGGATTTTTAATGAGTTTTAAGTTGAGTAGGCAATCTTTGGTGGTGAAATGAATTGTATTAAACTAATATACTATATTGGCCATTAATAGCCATGTTGTGTGGAAAAAAAAACCAAATAAATTCCCCATCGGTGTTAGCAGGCGATCTAAGTGGACGAACATTTTCCAAATGAATCCCTTGGGGGATCAAAATAAAATTGAAATCCAAATAGATCCCCTAGGGGATTGGTCTGGACGAAATTTCCACATAGATCCCCCAGGGGATCTAAGCAGGGGATTCAAGTGGACAGAGCCCCTAATAAGCCACTGCTGGACATTCGCCTCCCCTTAGATAGATGGTTTCTGTCTACTTTACCCTGCTGGCTAGACGGGTTGGTGTAGGGTTTTCCTTTCCAAGTTTTTCCTTACGACACCCACGGGAAGAATAGTGGTGTTGTCGGCAATGCTTTTTCCGACATCCAATACTGTTTGACGCTTTTTATATAATTCAACTATCTCAACGGATGAGAACCGATAACGCAGTGTGCGATGACGCAGGCATATAGTACATTTGTATACTTATTTATGAACAGCTGCTTTGTTCATGAAAAATTAGATTGCATAGTAATAATAAAACAGATGGAATTCAAACGTGGCTTGTGCAAACTTTGTTTTTTTCTTTTGCCATTAGATGTAGGTTGCCTGTATTATTATTATGTACGTAGGTATATTTTCTTATTAGTATCTCATAATCAGAGTTCATCATCATCAGCCAATTTTAACAGTCCACTGGTGGACACGGACCTGTTCTTAGAAAGGGTTTGTTGGCCTTTTATACCACGCTGGCCAGACGGGTTGGTATAGAATTAAGTTTATTGTTGTATAAACACTCTTATTTCGGGTAGAAACTACAAAAACAATCGTAAAAGGCACATGCAAAAACTATCACTGAGAAGGCCCTACCGCCATTTTCTAAAAGTGAGCTGCTTGCAATTTTTCTCTTCTTTTTCTAAGTTTTTCAAATCTTTCAGTACATTAACCACGTGGCCTACTTAAGTTTCTAAATTGACATTTAAATATATTATTATCGGAATACTATCAATCGTGTTATTGACCTGTCATTCTACGTGTTATGCAGTTAAATTATTATCAAAGTGGAGTAGACAAAGTAATGTTATAATAAAACGAACAAATGCGAATCTAACTCGACCATGGATTGTTTTCGGTTGGTTCTTTTTGCGATTACAAACTTATATTTTGCGCCCAGGATAGGAATTTTAATGACTGTCTGCTTTGATAATAATCTGATTAAGTAACGACCATGTTACGATAGATAGTTAACTAGATTTGAAATGTTCATTTTTCTGCACTTTGTTACTACGATGAAAGATTGTATAAAAATATACCAGAAACTTTTTAACAAGCCAGGAGCTTCTTAAAAAGTTGCTGGTATATTTTGATTACTATATATTAAGTTTATCACTAAACACAGATACAAATTATATTCCACAGACATAATTAATGGAGCAAGAGCCCGTGAACCCCAGACATTCGTTATTTTATAAAAGCTGAAAGTTTGTCAGCGCATGCTCCCAACACAGGTAACTCCCAGGTGCTCCCAAAACGATGGACCATTATGAAGTTTGGTTTACCGTGGCTTTGTCAGGTAAACGGTACCAAAGGTGTGTAAAATATCGATCTAACTTCGTCAAATAATAAAGCGCGATTTTTTTGTAGTACCTTCAGAATAATAGGTCTTTACCTATGAAATTGCCGTTTTGTATGCAATAAGTGAAAGTACTTATTTTTTCAAACTTTTTTATTTCTGTTATTCGAAGTAATCACCCATGCAATCGACGCATCTTTGCCAACGCATTGGCAGTTTATTGATGCCCTTCTTGTAAAAATCAGCTGGACGGGAGGCAACAAACTCTTCAAAGGCATTTTGTACTGCCTCTCGGGAATTGACCACTAAAAAGTTGTCTAAATTTTGGAAAAAGTAATAGTCGGTAGGTGCAAGGTCTGGTGAGTATGGCGGATGAGGGAGAGCTTCCAACCCCAGCTCTTGCAGCTGCTTCACGACAACGCGCGACCCCATACTACGCAACAGACAGTCTCCAAGCTGCAAGAGTTGGGGTCCTTTAGTCGCATACTTTCAAGTTATTTAGGTGAGCTGATGATACTAAGTATACTAGTATACTAGTACTAAGGTACTACCAAAAAATCGCGCTTTATTATTTGACGAATTTAGATCGATATTTTACACACCTTTGGTATCGTTTACCTGCCAAAGCCACGGTAACCTAAACTTCATAATGGTCCATCGTTTTTACCTGTGTTGGGAGCATGCGCTGACAAACTTTCAGCTTTTATAAAATAACGAAAGTCTGGGGTTCACGGGCTCTTAGTCCATAACCGAACGTCATCTGCGATAATATGTAGTTTAAATAGTTCCAGTTTGTTATCTAAGTTATTTCTGACGTTGTTGTCTAAATGCGGACCGTGACTAGTTCTGTTTTGTGGTAAATTATGTATATGTGTAGGTATGCGTTAGCACACATTTCAGAAATGTGGTTTGTCTAATGACGATGGTGTGCTCCTAGCCGCTTTCGGATACGGCGGCAGCCAGTCTCAACGCAGACCAGCCAACTACGCAGGATATATTATAGTGCATAAATGTGTGCGCCATCACTCTCTGATCCCTCACTCTTACAATCCGATGGGAAGACTATCCGAGACAACCGTGGAGTAATCAAACGCAAGACCGACGGCTTTTACACGTGCTCTCCGAGGTACGGGGTTAAAACCCCAATACCTATACAGAAAAACTCAACAACACCTTGACCTGATCTGGGAATCGAACCCGAGACCTCTTGATCGGCAGTCACATATGATAACCGCTAGACCTACGACGCAGTTGTCTAGCGGTTAGCGTATGTGACTCCGATCAAGAGGTCATCATACATGTCCGTAACAGATAGGTATATAAGGAGTATGAAATTTTACACAATTAAAGTTTATATGAAGGAGGAGTACAGAAAGCTACAAAAATTCGAAAATAAATAAATGAAATTATGGTCAAAATTCTAGCAATACCACTAGTAGTACCTTCTTAATCTAATACATAACATCTGCCATAAATGATTAAAAAAGGATACACATACATCGGTACTTCTAGGGGTACCCATTAGGAGGAGAACTGTTATAATCAGCTCAAATGTGACACATTAAACTACGAATTCATCACGTCAAAGACAATATATATGGCGTGGTATCAGAAAGGTTAAGGTCACCAGGACATCGAGTAATGTTATTGTACTAGTTCAATCACTTACTGTAACGATAATTGAACTAAATTATACCCTATATAAAAGTGACAAAGTTAGTTATCGTCGAATCAAGTAAATTAAAAGTAAAGCTGTAGGTAATGCAACATTCGTTTTATTAAAGAAATGTTTTGTTTCACCTATACCCTGAGCGAATCCAAAATGAATTATTTTTATAATACCTAGTGTATTTTTAACCGACTTCCAAAAAGGAGGAGGTTCTATGTTCCACTGTATGTTTTTTTTTTTATGTATGTTCACTGATTACTCCGTCACTTGTAGACCGATTTTGAAAATTCTTTTTGTATTCGAAAGGGTATGCACCCGAGGTGGTCCCATTGTCAGCATATCAGGATCTGATGATGGGATACCAGGGAAATCGAGGGAAACCCTCATTTTTTATAGGCACATACTATTAAATGCTATGAAATATATTTAGCTTTTATTTAGCTAGAATTAAAGCTAAATATATTTCATAGCATTTAATGTCATGGATTTCCGCAAAGTAACGCCTGATTCCATAACTTAGGCACATACTATGTTTTTCGTATATTTTCTGAAGTTACACTGGTATTTGCGTCTGGTAGTCATTCATCATTTTATGATGATGAGCTGATGATGTAAGGTACAACTTCTTAACGGTTAGGAGTTGGAGGATAAATCTTCAAATATCAGATGTATATATGTTACCTTTAGTCGTGTTCTTTCAAATTATTTAGGTAAGCTGATGATGGAAGGTGGAAGGTACAACTTCTCAACGGTTAGGAGTTGGTGGATAATTCTTTCAATTTCATACGTATCTAAAGACCTTTAGTCGTAAACTTTCAAGTTATTTAGGTGAGCTGATGATAGAAGGTTAAACTCTTCAACAGTTAGGGATTAGAGGATGATTTTAATATTACACGTACGTATAGACTTGAATTTTTATTCTTTCAGTTATTCATATGGATCGTTTTATTGAGTAGACACCCACTAAGGAAGGAATATTGAAATTTCTACCCCTAAGGGGGTGAAATAGGGGTTGAAAGTTTGTACGAAAGTCCGTCATTTTTTAAGTTGGAAACATGCAACTTTATCTTTGGGCTACTGATTAAAAATGAGTAGATACTTATTCAAGCGTTTTTGGATATTCCAATCCTAAAGGGGTGAAATAGGGGTTAAAGTTTGTGTGGAAGTCCGTAATTTTTTTAAGTTAGGAACATGAAACTTTATCTTTGGGCAACTGATTAAAAATGAGTAGAAATGTCTTCAAGCGTTTCTGGATATTCTATATTATTGTATAAAAGTTCATGTAACCACTAAAGTTATTTATTTGCATTAACAGAAATTTTATGAAATAGTTCAACTTACTACTTACCTACGATTGTTTGCACTAAAAACTGAAAAATAAAAACTTTTTATATAAAAAAAACCGACTTCCAAAAAAACATCCAACGAAAACTCTCCGTCAAAAAACACTAAAAAGCGTAAAATAAACTGGCTCTTCATAAATCGCTATGTGCCAATTCTTGTCTATATCTAACACTTAATTCATTTTTTAATTAAATAGTAGTATTATAATGTGTGCTAGGTACCTAGAATCTATTTGAAGTCGGTGCCAAGCGACTATCGCTTAGATTTTTGTAATTGTTAGTTTGTATTCTTTTTGGGATGGCAACGACTTTTTTTTATAATTATATATTTTTATTCCTGTATTAACGATTGCAAATTGCCACATTTTTACAACTTTGAGAAAGAATATAATAAAATATAATAAAATTCTCGTGTTACAATGTTAGTTACCATACTTCTCTGAAACGACCGATTTTTATGAAATTTGGTGTGCATATCGGGTAGGTCTGAGAATCGATCAACATCTATTTTTTTACACCAATTGTTTTTTATGGCAAAACAACGTTTTCCGGATCAGCTAGTAATTTATATGTATATTTATTAAAACTATAAAAATAATATCGATGTCATTCGGTGGTTCGATAATGTAAAACTTAGCGCTTTATCGAGTAACATTAAACTTGTCATTTTTAAGACACATTTTTTTGTGTCATAGACACTACGAAAACTTCCCACTACGTTTTAAAATAACGAGTACGGTTTACAATTCTGGCCTTTTTAACTTGGTAAAAAGGCAATTTTTGCCGCAAATTGTTTGTCAATGGCAGGTTGGGATTCTGTTTCTGATAATATGAAAAATCTGAGTACAAATTAATTACAAAATACATCATCTCAAATCTTGCCTACCATACGACCGAATTCCAAGTTTTCTATTGAACGCTAGAAGGAAAATTTGAAACAAATCCTACACCAATCCAGACAGCGTGGTAGGCCAAAACCTATTTCTATGGATAGGCCTATATCCAGTTAAGAAATTCTAAAAGCTGTGAAGGTAGTAGAGCCACGCTGATTTCAGCACGAACGGGCCGGCTCGACCGGGGCGGTACTACCCTCGCACAGAAATTCAACGTAAAATGACAGCGTTTGTGCTGTCGTGTTTCGTTGGTGAGTGCGAGACCGGAGGCCCAATTAGTCTAGTCAACAAGTTCCAAACTTTTTGACTAGACTAAAAGATGCACAAGCATCACTAGGCCGCCATAGTGTGGGTCGCCATACTGCATTGTTGTATTCGCAATGAGTATGGTGGCCACCACTCGTGGATTCTGCTTAAGCTTTCCATCAGGCAGAGTAGAGTCATTTTGGCAGGCCAAACATAAAAAAAAAAAAAAAATGTTACATATTTCCGTCTCCTTTTCCAGAAATCACTTCCACAGATTACAGAAAAGCTAGAAGAATTACGTGGGAGAGCCACGCTTCGGCATGAATGAGCCGGCTCGACCGGAGTGATACCAAGGCCTCACAGAAAACCGGTGTGAAATAGCGCTTGCGCTGTGTTTCACCGAGTCAGTGAGGATACCGGAGGCCCATTTTTTTTTTTTAACGTGTGGAAATCCCCTCGGACCGTCACCCCACCGGGGCTTGCGGCGGGGCGGTGTGTCGGACTCGAACCGACTAAAACCACACGGTGTGCCACTCTGCGCCTGTGAAGGGAGGAATCCGGGAACTGCAGTTATTAACACATCCGGACCCCTCCCAGCGCCTGCCCGCACAGAAGCGGGCACCATCTGCTGGTAGACTCTCAATTAGGCGACCTACGGCACACGCGTACGTCGCCCCCTCGCGGGAGGCCACTAGAGCGGATGGAGGGGAAAGCCCGTCCCGACCATCCGCGGCCACACTCAGGGCGGCATGAGGCGCTGATAGGCGCGCCTCCGCCGCCCAGTTCGCCGGCGGCGGATTGGGTCCGAGTGGACATCGTCCTCCCGGGCCTTCTCCGCCACCTCCTTCTGCGAGATTACATCTTCGCAGAAGGTTGCGACCGCGGTAAAACTGCTATCGCTACCGGCCATGGAGCGTATGAAGGCCGGTAGCGAGAGATCTCCTCCGATGACTGCAGTGAGGGCCCGGCGCTGCGACGCCCATGCAGGGCAGATCGCCAGCGTATGCTGGGCCGAGTCCTCACTGCAGTCGCAGTGGTGGCAGGCGGTACTCAATTCCCTCCTAGCGACCGAGTGCAGGTACTTCCCGAAGCAACCATGCCCGGAAAGGACCTGCGTCAGTCGGAAGGAAAGGGTCCCGTGCTGCCGCCTTGCCCACTCGAGGATACCGGAGGCCCATACCCCAACCCCTCCTCACATCCCTTTCCCCATTCCCCAAAGGTCGGTAACGCACTTGTAACGCCTCGGGTGTCCATGGGCGGCGGTAATCGCTTACCATCAGGGGATACGTCTGCTTGTTTGCCATCGTTGCCGTCGTTTTTTTATGGTATATGACCATAAAAAAGTGGTATCTTTTATATCATAAAGAAAAAGATATACTTACATTAACAAAGAAAGGTATAATGAGCATAACAACAGCGAGTTCGAGTCTCGCATCCGACACCGGCGATAACCGGAGCTTGGAGAGTACGGCTACCACAGGCGGGAGTCGCAGCACTAGCGCTAAAATTGACTTGGCGAACGTCGCCAACGCCGCGTACAATACACACTGGCATATCCAGGCTGCGAACATTGGTGGTTTACCTATGGGCATACCATAGAGATTAGGAATGTAATTATACAGTGAAGTTTCCAGATTACTGATTCAGCAATTTTAACTGAAAAACGCAAACTAAACCATAGATAGTATTCAAAATGATGTTGTACTTATTTGTTTAGTATCAAAATAAAAAAAGATCTTATTATGACGTTTTTCATATTCACATAATCTATGATGAAAATAGTTACCATATTCTCCAAAATTTATAAGCGGAATATCATAAGCTCTTGCGTAGTATTGAGCAAGTCGAATGCCGGCCCATATTATTAACAGACCAAGTGTTGAGTCCAGCATGAAATTTACTATGTACCTGTTGAAAACAATTTTTGTCCATAAATATTTATTGTGAACCTTTTTAAATAAGACACAGTAGTATTGATGGGCAACTTATGAACACAGTTAGGTTCTTTTCCTAAAACTCCTTTTTAAAGAGAAACCTATATTCAGCTGCAAAGGGTTACCAAAGTAAGTAGGAAAAGGTACTGTCTTCTTCAACAGGATCAGGCCTGGCACACTGCAGGCTGCATCAATTCACCATCCATGTTTATTTACTTTTTACTGTTTAAATTACATTTATTTAATCACATCATATCAAATCCACCAAGCCCTCTCCTTCGAAAGAAGGTTTTGGCCTTATGTATCACGCTGGCCAGATGGATTGGTATAGCGTTTGCATCAAGTATTCCATTTCTTTTCAGTGATGCCCTGATTAATTAGCCAACTTAGTCGTCTGTTAAGGCGTGTATCCACCGAAATTGTTGGCAATTTCAGTGTTTCCAACTGTTTGCAACTCTTCAGAAAATCGCCACCTTTTTACCATTGTGTCTACACGAGTCGCCAACAATTTGAAAAACATTCGAACTAAGCATCTCAACAGAGCCAATAAATAACTGCAACAAGCGTATTCTTCTGATGTTTACCGCCAAGAACAGAAACACGGTTTTCAACATTAGTTGACAATTTTTGTTGCCAACACAAGGAAATTACAGAAACTTTTGTCACCAACACATGTTGATTCAACTTTTGTTTGGTTGAGACTCGGCTTTTCGAAACTCATTGGATGAATAGTGGTGGTGATACTCTGTATTCTTAGGCAATCACTACACAGAAAAATTAATAAGAGACAGGAAATACAGTAAATCAGTTCCATCTCTGTCTCAACATCTAAAATTTATTACAAATTTTGATAAATAAATTAAGAATGATTTCTCAATTTGTGACTGATATTACACATACAAAAAATGTAATAATGTAAATAATATTAATTCTTTATTTAAGGAATGAAACAAATACACATAAAAACCAGTTTATAGGTCTATTTAAGATATAAATGTTTAAAATTAAGTGCAAATGTACTCAAGAAGAGCCTGAGTATCATCTTATCTCAAGATACTGCTTTGTTTACTCAACTCATTATATCAACTGAGTTTCAATATTAATCTATTAATAATTAGATCATTATTTGCTTATTTTACCTACTAAAATTAATGTTTATAAATGTGAAAAATTCTACAGATGTATGTAACTAAATCATGCTAGAATGTCAGAATGGTTCAGATAGATAACATTTTGGACCGAGATGAATTACAATCTAGAATTTCAGACATCATTTATACAGCTGCTTTTGAACTAAAACAATATATGTGGCACCTGTGTCACTTCGTTGGGTGTTAACCGCCCACTTTTCTTCGACAACTTCTTCTTCTTTACAAATACTATTATTTTTAGCTGAATTTCTTTTTCAACTATAATAAAATATGGCCTATGTCACTCCTGAATGGTGTCACTTTCTGTTAATGAAAGAATTTGCAGGATCAGATCAGTACTTCTGAAGCTTACCCCCTACAACCATACAAAGATAGAAACTTTACCTCTTTATAATATTAGTACAGATAAGCAAAGATGCATTTGATGCAGACTGCCTCGTTGGTCTCGCAGTTGGCGTGTGCAACTGGTGATCATGTGGTCTCGGGTTCGATTCCCGGGTCGGATCAAATGTTTGTATGATCTACAAATATTTGTTTCCGAGTTTGGGTGTTTTCTATGTATGATATGTATGTATTTACAAAAAAAAAGTATATATGTATTTGTATCAGTTGTCTAGTACCCATAACACAAGCTCTGCTTAGCTTGGGACTAGATGGCGTTGTGTGTTAGATGTCCGAAATATTTATTGTGTATTATTAAATTATTTAAAAGCTCATTATGTATATAGACCTACCTAATATAACCTACATTATATAGAACTGTTCTCTACTATATATTGATAGTTCCATAATAAATGAATAACTATAGACAACTTACCAAGTACACGGATTTCCTGTTAAATGTGGTGAGAGCCACACATTGGCTGCATGTATTATCAATGCCCCAAGGCCTTGTTTTGATGTGTCGTAAAACCAAATTAGCCATGGCCTCCTGGCATACCGGGGTTCACAAAATCGTTTGCCTAAAAATATTTTAATACAAATTTAAAATACACACATCAAAAGTGTCTAGGGATCAAGCATTTTTATGCGGATTTCTTGAGATTGAGATGTGGCTTTGGCCCTGGCCTGCTCAGTCGCCAGACTTGAACCCGATTGAGCATGCATGGGATATGCTACAGAGAAGAACTCTGCCGAATATGGGAGGTATCCAGTCGCAAGAAGACCTTTTTTTGTTGTTGCAACGAACATGGGCGGCCATTCCACCGCGTGTTTGGATGAACTCATTTTGAGTATGCCAAACCGATGTTCTTGTGTTGTTAGTGTTCGCGGTAGAAACACGGATTATTAATTGTTTAAGTTACCTAATAAAATTTTAAAGAAAACTGTTATTTCAGTCTTTTTTTCGAACTTTAATGTTAGTGGTTCAAATGTCAAAAATCTCTTTATTAGGAAAATGGCAAATTTCTTTATTAATGCAAAGGTGACTTGGTTTATCGTTACTGTGACAAACGAAAACACTTTATTTGATGAATCCATAAAGAAAATTTTCATTAATATCAATCAGGAGAAAAGTTATTGCAAAAATATATGTTGATCCCTAGACACATATGTTGATCCCTAGACACTTTTGATGTGTGTAGTAGCAAGCATGTATATTATTAGATAATATTTTCCGAAAATAGTTTTTTAAAATTTCCGAAAATAGTTTTTAATAATTAACATTAAAAAAAATAAAACAAGTCTGTATTATACTGTAATAAATATTTCAAGAATAAGGTGCAACAAAAGTTTGTATTATTAGTTGTTTTAAAATGAAATTTGTCACGGTGATACTGATTATGTGAGACTGTGTGCTGAGACTGTTATGATGGTGAACTACTTCAGCCGCAATAGCGTCTGAGTGGCTGATTGAGTAAGATCCGAAGAAAACTACGCAATACTGTAATATCACTCTCGTTCTGCCATGAACTTCGGGTAATCGGGTTGCAATAATTGATGATATGTTATCCTATCCTAATACCTATCAAGCATGTAAAAGCTAATACAGCCAACAGAAACTGCATAAACCATCCATAAGTATCTGTCAGGGCATCCTTAGAGCAATGAAGCTCCGACCAATAAATAGAATCAGAACTGTTATTCATTTTTCATGTCTCGTGATGAAATAAATAATTTAAGGATATGAAACAATTGCACTGCTTGTTCTCATTATAAAAATATTCACGGCGTTGAGCTACTATAGTAAAATGTTAAAAGTAAAAGATTAAAACTACTGATAAAACAAATTATTTATGAAATAAACCAAACAAGGACTATTGCATTTGCTCAATTTTCATCTCACACATTTCTGACAGTTTTGACATTTGCTTTAAGTTTTAGTTTCGTTCGTAAATTAAAAACATTCGGAGATAAAGTTAGAAAATTCTACCACTAAAACAATCCTGTTAAAATCTTCTCTCTCTCTTTCACGCAAATCACTTGAATGGATCTGGATGTAAGGCACAAAAATAGTCTAGCACGGCAATGGGCTCGGCCCAAAAAGAATTTTGTTCCCGTGGCTTGAGCAATAATGTACAGTCAGTGTCAGCAGAGCCGTCTTAACCTAAGCGGGGGCCCCTGGGCACATAAGAATTAGGGGCCCTTTTGGAAAGTAAATAAAGTGTATAATGCTAACATTTTTCTATTATGAACATTTAATAAGAGTAATCGTGTATGCTGTTATTTTATGGGTTACAATTACCATAATGGTTTATTTCAGGTTTTGTGTTAAGCAAAACCTTCTATTTATTATTACGTGGTCGGGTTCGCCGAATTTGAGAACTAAGCCTTCTGACGTGTAAAAGAGACTTTATTATAAACACTCTTAAAACCACAGAATAACTCAGAATAATAGTCCTTAATGACCGTCTAGGTCACTCTGTTAATCACTTATATCAACTCAGATATTTGTTGCACTGTAGCTCAAACTAAACTGCCTTTTTATACTAGATACCGCTATTAGTAGATTATTTAGGAAAGTTTAACAGCCTCTTGAAACGCCCGGTTCCGAAAAAACAAGCCAACCGCGCGACAATCAGCCTATATTCGACGCTATGTATTGGTGACGAGCAGATTTCCCTAGTGGCCGTTTGCGGAACTAACGTAAGACAGATACTTCTACCTGACAGTTTAATATACAGAGCGAGTGCATTGTTATTTTAAATTCTTTCTACAATGATTTCATTGATAGACGTCTACGGAGTAGTAAAAAATACTTTAAGACCACTTCGTGAGGGTGATCAGTATTTTTAAAGTGGAATGTTAACGTGTATTGGTGACGAGCAGATTTCCCTAGTGGCCGTTAGCCGAACTAACGTAAGACAGATACTTCTACCTGACAGTTTAATATACAGAGCGAGTGCATTGTTATTTTAAATTCTTACTACAATGATTTCATTGATAGACGTCTACGGAGTAGTAAAAAATACTATAAGACCACTTCGTGAGGGGGATCAGTATTTTAAAAGTGGAATGTTAACTATTTTTATCTGTCATACGTTAGTTCTGCAACTTGCCGCTAGGGAATCTGCTCGTCACCAATATTCCCTTAAGTTTATTATTCTGTGACTCAAGAATCCGACTAGAACTTTCTCGGCTAAACCGACTGACGAGTCTTTTTCTGGAATGTTCATTTTTCGTAACATTGCATCGCTATTGCTACCACGCCATATTGCTGCTATATTTTGCCAGTTGGTGTATATGCACTACTTTAAACTCGATTGTCGCTGAATCCTGTGGGTCATGTCGTTAATCCGGTTAACCTTATACGGACCCTCCCACATGGTCTGTAGATTTGGGGCTTTTCTATGCATACGTGTCGAGTTATTCAGCCAAACCAGTGCACCTTTATCAAAACCGTTTGAGCACCAGCCGTATCGGGTTTTCGCGTTCCCGCTCGCGATATCAACTGCAAATACTGCAATTAGTTTCCAGTCCATTATACAGTTGCTGGTATCTTGGTTTCGCATCTGTGGGCCTTTTTACAGCAGTATGCAAGTTTTTTTTAGGACACCACTACGACAATAACCTTGCACATCTTGCTGACACTTCTTGACATTAGGATGGCCTCCTTAAGCTCCATCGTGAACTTCATGGAGAACGTCCAGAATCTTAGATTTTGGCACAATTATCTGCAGGTAGAACTTTCTGCCGTTGGTTTTTTCCCATTTCCGGTAAAGTATCCCGTTGTGTAGAACCAAGCTATCTCATTGTGCCCAGTAAACTTTAGTAATAGCGCTTGCAGATGATATATGACTCCAAGCAGGTCTAGATCACTGTGCTTACCATGTGATAAGTTTCTTTAGATGAACGTCATTCCGGCGGCACGTCATGAACGTCAAAGACGGCACTGGTCCTAGTCCTGTTCTTTGTCGGTGTTAGGTTTCAAACGCAATGTAGAACGGTAGGAGAAAATCAATATTCAGCATATTGCTTTTGGATTGTGATATAAACATTGCTTAAAGTGATGAAAGTGTACTTGAAATACTTAGTCATTGTGCTGACACTCAGTGCCGTCTTTACCATAAGGTCACACGGGGCCAGTGCCCAGGGCCCCCGTCATTAGGGGGGCCTCGAGGAACCGACAACATTGTATCGGACATTATGTTCTCGTTATAATTTGCGTACCTGCACATTACATTTTTTCACAAAAAAATATAGTTCACTAGCGTGGAAGTTGGTTATAATTATGTATTTAATAAAAAACTGGTAAGTATGAATAATTTATTCATGTTTTTAAACATTTTATTTATCAACTAGCGACCCGCCCAGTTTCGCACCTGTGGATTTTAGATAAATGCACCCACTGACGACACGATTCGTGCCATTAAAATCTGTAATATCTTCGAATATATTCATTTAAATTACATACTGTTAAGGGTCATATTGGTCTATATTAAATGCATAATGTATTTAAGGTACTTATTTGAATAAGGATCAATGCTGTATCGCTTTAAATCAGTTATTGTGGGTTATCCCTGAGAGATAGACATATACCACTCCAGACTTTATTGTAGCCCTTTTTAAGGTATACAATACTGTAGTACATTATTTTTATCTATCTCATAGGTTTCAGCCAGCGTTTGCAATATAAGCGCAAAAATGTGTTTATTTACGACATCACATTGAAAATCTTTAAAATTATCAGTGTTTTATATTTTTTATTATTTATATTATACATATAAACCTTCCTCTTGAAACACTCTGTCTATTAAAGAAAACCGCTTCAAAATCCGTTGCGTAGTTTTAAGATCTAAGCATTTATAGGGACAGACAGAGGGATTTTGAAAGGTAGTAGAGTAGTGGAGCGACGCTGATTTCAGCACGAACGGGCCGGCTCGACCGGGGCGGTACTACCCTCGCACAGAAAATAAACATAAAATGACAGCGTTCGTTCTGTCGTATTTCGTTGGTGAGTGCGAGACCGGAGGCCCAAATAGTCTAGTCAATAAGTTTCATACTTGTTGACTAGACTAAAATATACAGAAGCATCACTAGGCCGCCATGGTGTGGGTCGCCATGCTGCACTGTCTGCATTCGTAATGAGTATGGTGACCACCACTCTTGGATTTTGCTTATGCTTTCCATCAGGCAGAGTAGAGTCATTTTTTTTTGGGCCATACATAAAAAAAAGATAGACAGAAGAAGCGACTTTGTTTTATAGTAGTGATAGCGATTTTTATCAAGAGCCCATTAATAAGGATTTTCATACAAATTTTTGAAGGCCGGTGGGGCCATAAAGTTCTTAAGAGACTACCGTATGCATGTTATTGCTTCCGTTCCCAGATATGCAGTGGAGCCCAATGCCCAGGAGAAGGCCTGCAGCAATGTACGTTGGAAATTGAGAACCTCGTACGGAAAGCGTAGATGATAAAAGCAAACAACGTGCAGATTTTCGTAAACAGCATCAAGGACTTGCAAGTAACAGTGAAGTACTGGCACACGCCCTGGAGGTCGAAGCGGTTCGACAGGTTATCCGACCAACCCAAAACGGAAGTCTCAGAGGAAATAAAAGAGATCAAGTCTTCTTTTAAGAGGTGTCCTGGGATCATGTGCTACAGATATGGTGAGAGAGTTCATCTGCAGCTAAGTAATCCGCTAAAGAGTTAGTAGATGTCCAAGTTGAAAAAAATATGGGACTGCCTGGAGGAGCTGTTGAGGAAACTTTGCGAAAAAAAGTTTGTTGATTTAAGACGCACGTTCCAAGGCACCAATCTGGGAAATCATGCTAAACAACATATAAAAGGTGACTTCATGAGACAATCCAAAGAATATGTCTCGATGAGAAAATGTACTCCGGCTCGAAACTCGAAATCTTGCTTCAAACTCGAAGCTTGACTTTTAGGACCCTGTGAAGATGAAACAATGAAGTTAGCACAGGGGAATGACGTTCATCTAAAGAAACTTATCACATGGTAAGCACAGTGATCTAGACCTGCTTGGAGTCATATATCATCTGCAAGCGCTATTACTAAAGTTTACTGGGCACAATGAGATAGCTTGGTTCTACACAACGGGATACTTTACCGGAAATGGGAAAAAACCAACGGCAGAAAGTTCTACCTGCAGATAATTGTGCCAAAATCTAAGATTCTGGACGTTCTCCATGAAGTTCACGATGGAGCTTAAGGAGGCCATCCTAATGTCAAGAAGTGTCAGCAAGATGTGCAAGGTTATTGTCGTAGTGGTGTCCTAAAAAAAACTTGCATACTGCTGTAAAAAGGCCCACAGATGCGAAACCAAGATACCAGCAACTGTATAATGGACTGGAAACTAATTGCAGTATTTGCAGTTGATATCGCGAGCGGGAACGCGAAAACCCGATACGGCTGGTGCTCAAACGGTTTTGATAAAGGTGCACTGGTTTGGCTGAATAACTCGACACGTATGCATAGAAAAGCCCCAAATCTACAGACCATGTGGGAGGGTCCGTATAAGGTTAACCGGATTAACGACATGACCCACAGGATTCAGCGACAATCGAGTTTAAAGTAGTGCATATACACCAACTGGCAAAATATAGCAGCAATATGGCGTGGTAGCAATAGCGATGCAATGTTACGAAAAATGAACATTCCAGAAAAAGACTCGTCAGTCGGTTTAGCCGAGAAAGTTCTAGTCGGATTCTTGAGTCACAGAATAATAAACTTAAGGGAATATTGGTGACGAGCAGATTCCCTAGCGGCAAGTTGCAGAACTAACGTATGACAGATAAAAATAGTTAACATTCCACTTTTAAAATACTGATCCCCCTCACGAAGTGGTCTTATAGTATTTTTTACTACTCCGTAGACGTCTATCAATGAAATCATTGTAGTAAGAATTTAAAATAACAATGCACTCGCTCTGTATATTAAACTGTCAGGTAGAAGTATCTGTCTTACGTTAGTTCGGCTAACGGCCACTAGGGAAATCTGCTCGTCACCAATACACGTTAACATTCCACTTTAAAAATACTGATCACCCTCACGAAGTGGTCTTAAAGTATTTTTTACTACTCCGTAGACGTCTATCAATGAAATCATTGTAGAAAGAATTTAAAATAACAATGCACTCGCTCTGTATATTAAACTGTCAGGTAGAAGTATCTGTCTTACGTTAGTTCCGCAAACGGCCACTAGGGAAATCTGCTCGTCACCAATACATAGCGTCGAATATAGGCTGATTGTCGCGCGGTTGGCTTGTTTTTTCGGAACCGGGCGTTTCAAGAGGCTGTTAAACTTTCCTAAATAATCTACTAATAGCGGTATCTAGTATAAAAAGGCAGTTTAGTTTGAGCTACAGTGCAACAAATATCTGAGTTGATATAAGTGATTAACAGAGTGACCTAGACGGTCATTAAGGACTATTATTCTGAGTTATTCTGTGGTTTTAAGAGTGTTTATAATAAAGTCTCTTTTACACGTCAGAAGGCTTAGTTCTCAAATTCGGCGAACCCGACCACGTAATAATAAATAGAAGGTTTTGCTTAACACAAAACCTGAAATAAACCATTATGGTAATTGTAACCCATAAAATAACAGCATACACGATTACTCTTATTAAATGTTCATAATAGAAAAATGTTAGCATTATACACTTTATTTACTTTCCAAAAGGGCCCCTAATTCTTATGTGCCCAGGGGCCCCCGCTTAGGTTAAGACGGCTCTGACTAGGACTAAATATGCAGAAAAGACTACTACACACACTACTACTACTACTACTACAACAACTACTTACCTACCTACATATATCTTAGTTTGTTTATTGCCGAGAAACTTAAGGATCTTGATCCTAAGTTTCCTTTTATAAAAATTTAACGTAATTTTTTTAAGAATTCCAACAGTTTGTACAATACTTTTGTTGTAAACACTACCCACAGTTATACGTCTGTGACACTACCTAAGATTTAAAAAAAAAGGTTATCGATAGAAACTCCCAAAATAGTACAATAATTCTACACTATGGTATGGTTATAAATAATTAAAAATCTACCAAACATCTTTTTTACCCTTGCCGCCATTTTTTTGTGGTTTTCCTGTTTCGCAATTTATTTAAGCTAATTACTCTAAATGAATACGAAATTATCTCAAAGGAATAAGTATTTGTGAAGATTTTTACTAGTGTTACAGTTCTTCTCTGAAAGGTATGTTTGCATTGAATTTTAATCTATCATTGAGAGTGATTTCACCATAGTCATGTCGTGTTATCGATTATTTTGCAGCCGGCTTTGTCAGTAAATCAATCATTTTAAAATATTCACATGTTTGGAATGTTTGATGGAAGAGATCAATCATTTCGAAACGATACATTCTAAACTCAACTGTTATATTGCATTTGATTTGACACAGTTGGAGACTGCCTGTTTTTGTACATAATTTTGATGATTCGAAATGTACCTAATCGTTTTAACTCATGTTCTCTTGATTTTAAGATGCTCATCATAACATTTCATTTTTACTATTATTTTTGAAAACTATGGTATGTGGTGGTTTATGTGTAGCCGATTTCATGGTTTTAGTTTTACGCTTTTCTGTATCTAATGAATACTGAATGTCGCAGTCTCAATATCAAAACACAGTACCTACATATGTTACTGTTTCCATTGTTCTAATAAAATGTCTCAATAGATCAAATACTTCACCCACTACACTACAACCACAAACATTTTGTGACTAACCTATGTTCAAATACATTTACTAAATATGTGAACACATAAATTAACGCTCATTTTTTTTAGTACTACTAGTACCTTATCTATCTTCTATCTATCTATATATATAAAAGAGTAAGGTGATTGACTGACTGACTGACATACCCAAAGATCAACACACAGCCCAAACCGCTAAAGCTAGAATCTTTGCATGGCAGTATTGGTTTATTCCCAATACGCTGAAACAACACCATTAATGTCTAGATTTACTTATGCACAACCCTGTATTTGATCTAAATGACAGTGTTTTAGGTTTAAAATGCTACACAGTAATACAGAATTGATATTTCAAAAGATAGGATTGTAAATGTAATGAATTTGAAATGTATGTGGTGTAATTATTATTCTGTGTAAACATGCTTGCTGACAATCTTATTTACACATCAAACAATACAATGTTGTTTCTACAGTAACTTTGTTACACATAGATACATGTTACAATTGACATACATAGGAATGTAAGTGTATTATAGATAGGTTACTATATTCGAAGTGTAGATCAATAGCTGGAGTATTCTCGTCTATAAATACAATGTGGGATTACAAAACGTCTTGGATTGGGTATTCATCTAAATCCTAATTAAACTACCACTAGTTTTACAAGCTTTTATAGCAATTCAAATGATTAGGGGTTTTCCATTGTTATTTAGACATGGACTAGATTTGAGACATAGTATAAAACAAACACATATACATTTCAATCAAAATAAAAGATAAGAGCTAATTAAAGATGCTTAAACTCGTCACAAACCGCATTCTATATCGTCTGTAATGAGGTGTAGTAGGCCCAAATGTCCTTTACAAGGTGAGGCCAAAAGGCGCGTCTCCACCGAAATTATTGGCAATTTCAGTGTTGACAACTCTTCAAAAAATTGCCAACTTTTGTTTCCATTGTGTCTACACCGAGTCGTCAACAATTTGAAAAACATTCCTACCAAGCGTCTCCATAGAGCCATTAAATATCTGCAACAAGCATATTCTTTTGATGTTTACTGCCAAAAACAGAAACAAGGTTCCCAATGTTTGTTGACAATTTTTGTAGTCAACACAAGGAAATTACAACAACTTTGGAATGTGGAACAATGTGGAGACTCGGCTTAAGGAGGGTTGAGGTTTGATTCAAGTTTTCCTCCTCTTTGCTTAATCCTAAGTCACCTTTCATGACACCCATTGGATGAATAGGGGTGATGACACTCTGTTTTCTTGAACTATCAATACACAGGGTGTTTCACTAGCTCTTTACTAATTAATTTTCAAAATTGATTAATGATCAAGACTCATCAATTTCTGAAGTGTATCTGTGTAAATTTATCAATCTTCAGCTTTTGTTTAATATTTTTATCACATTTCACATCACACTATCACATCACATATATAAAGGCACTAATATAAAAGGCGAAAGTTTGAAAACTACTGAGCTGATTTGGATGAAACTTTACAGTAATATAGCTTATACATCAGAATAACGGCTACTATTTGCCGCGATAACCGACATACACGCGGGCGCAGCCGCGGGGAAAAACTAGTATTATATAAACACAACTGTAAAATTATGTGATTGATTCTTAGTTTTTGCAGACTTTCTTTGTACCAACACAAGCATGAACACATAATAGGTATTTACCTATGAAATTGCCGTTTTGTATGCAATAAGTGAAAGTACTTATTTTTTAAACTTTTTTATTTCTGTTATTCAAAGTAATCTCCCATGCAATCGACGCATCTTTGCCAACGCATTGGCAGTTTATTGATGCCCTTCTTGTAAAAATCAGCTGGACGGGAGGCAATAAACTCTTCAAAGGCATTTTGTACTGCATCTCGGGAATTGAATTTTTTACCCACTAAAATCTTGTCTAAATTTTGGAAAAAGTAATAGTCGGTAGGTGCAAGGTCTAGTGAGTATGGCGGAAGAGGGAGAGCTTCCAACCCCAGCTCTTGCAGCTTGGAGACTGTCTGGTGCGCAGTATGGGGTCGCGCGTTGTCGCGAAGCAGCTGCAAGAGCTGGGGTTGGAAGCTCTCCCTCATCCGCCATACTCACCAGACCTTGCACCTACCGACTATTACTTTTTCCAAAATTTAGACAACTTTTTAGTGGGTAAAAAATTCAATTCCCGAGAGGCATTATAAATTCGAAAGTACCTCTGTCTGTTAGGCTTTCACAGCTAAACTACTGCACCAATTTCGATATAATTTGAAATAGAGATACTTTAATTCTTGAGAACGGACATAGACTACTCTTTACTGCGATATCGCGACCCGATTACATTTACGCAGGCGAAGCCGCCGGCAAAAGTTAGGATATCATATTAAAACTAAATTCTTTATTGTCTTATTTAAGACCCACAATCACACTCTTAATTATAGGTTCAATCTCTGAAGATCAATTGGCCAGAGCCATGTTGGATCTAATGAGATTTTTTTCTCGTTAGATTTTGATTTCAAAATGTGGATCTACTGAGTTTTTCTTTTTGTCTAATCTAAGAAAATCTATTGGCGAGATCCATGATTAATCTAATGAAGATAATATTGATAGGCACTCTAAAATTGTAGATGTGCTTTGAGTTTTTCTTTTCATTGTATTGATAAAAATGGATAAACATATCTTTTATTCAACTTAAATGATTTCAATCATCATTAATTTAATTTTGTAGTATTTAGTTTTACATAAAAAAAAAACTCATTAAATCAATTTATTTTAGGTTAAATTTGATATGAGACCCATCTAGTTAGAACTGGCTTGGATCTTCTGAGATTGAACCTAAATATTAAAAAAAAAAAAACCTACAGTGGAACATGAACCTCCTCCTTTTTGGAGTCGGTTAAAAATAGAATCTTTCCAGTATTTTATATCTTTTTGTGACAAATGGACAGCCACATAAAATTAAAGTAATTCTGAATATTTTTCAGCATCTCTAGTTTAAATAAGGTTCAGAAAAACTGGATTTAATTTTAATACAGTTTAAATCTAATAATATTTAATCACATAAACTTATTACATTAGTCGCTGATCAAACTGTTAGAGAATGTGAATAAAACTATCATTAATCACTTGGTTCATAACATATTACTCATGCGATCGATTGCCGCGTCTGTGTCTAGCGGATCTTCATCATACCCCAGCTTAGGGCCTTACCATACTTTAAGGAGCGGCTGCGGGGCGGGGCGGGCACGCAGCAAATGCGTCGCGAACACGCCGCGGCTGCACAACGTGGACGTCGTGGGGTGGTAGCGGGGTTTTCGAAGGACGAGTCCGCTAAGTAGTATTCAAAAATGATAGCATAGGTGAATATAGGTATTCTTTAGAAGTAAATGCACTGGAGCCACTCCTGATTTTTTTTTTATTCTATCTTTGACGTGGTTAATCTTGTTGCGCGTCCGTAACGTATTCGTTGCGCGCCCGCTCCACTTTGAGGACGCTCGCAATCCGCTAGTATGATAAGGCCATTAGACTTGCTAACTATTAAGAGTAATAGTGTTTTGCAGAACCTGATTCATCAAGTTTATAAGAGCTGAGATAGATTCCTGGTAAGAATTAGAGGTAGGTGCCAGTAGGTGGTACCCAGGAATTAATTTATGTATAGCTAGCTGTACCCTGACAAGCTTTTTTGTGACACATCCTGGTTTCAAATGAGGAACAAGAGATACTACCACTATCTTTAAGGGGACAACATGAAATGTTCGACTGAGTCTTGCAGAAGACAAAAATGAAAAAACATCATCATAATCTGGGGGCACGGTCGTGCCCCCGCCAAGACGAGCCAAGCGAAGCGCAAGGGCACTACCTACCTTTTCTCGAAGCGTTTCGTCGTTTTTTTGAACCCTCATAACTTTGGTTCCTGATATATCAGATCGTTCAAATTCTCAGGATATGATGTTACCAATAGACGAATGAAACATACAAAGTTTCAATTTTATAGCTCTGATACTTTCGATTTTATTGATACCTAAAAAACACCGATTTCGTCACTGACACACTGATGATCATCAAAACTGTTAGGGTACTTCCTGAAGTGCTAGAAAGCTGAAATTTGGTATGTAAACTAAATTTAGTATACAAACAACAAAAAAAATCATAAATATATCACTTTTGCCCCCCAACCCCCAAATTTGGGGGGAGGAAGTTTGTATGAGACTTTCACAAATGTTTATGCTAGAGGTTTTAATTTTGGTACACGGACTTTATCGAAAGAGGAAAGAAGATGTACAAGAAATACATCCCAAAAAATGAAAAAAAAACCGACTTAAACAACTTACAAAAAGAAATGAAATCCCACCAAAAACATTTCATGTAAAATGTTGCCAAGACGATTGCATATGGCTTACCATGTGAAAAAGATATCAGATCTCATGTAGAGCCAAGGTTCAGAATCTACACGCTCTAACTCTATCAACCCTAACTTCATAAACTCTACATCTCAGTAAAAATGTATGGCTTGGCTGTTTCGTTACTTGAGAAATTAAGTATTCGTATAACACATTACTTCAGAAATTAGATGTTTGTAAACACAAAAGGCGTTCGTTTCCCCTTCGTGACGGTATGGTAGCGAAACGGCGAAGCCATACATTTTTACTGAGATGTAGAGTTTATGAAGTTAGGGTTGGTAGATTTAGGGCGTGTAGATTCTGAACCTTGGCTCTACATGAGATCTGATATATTTTTCACATGGTAAGCCATATGCAATCGTCTTGGCAACATTTTACATGAAATGTTTTTGGTGGGATTGATTACTTTTCACTAAATATTTTGTTACCTCATACTCTAGCAAACGAAAACTATTTGTTAATCAGCTTAGGAGTCCGTTGCGCGGTCGTTTGTCACTTGACGCTAAAGTTTTGAAGTCATGTCAATTCAGTTGACAGTAGTTGACGTTAATTTGTTCGATGTTATTTTTATTGACCGAAGGACACCCTCTAGATATAATAAGGTGGGTGCTGACGTGGGAGTAAAAGTAATTTATTGATAACAAGAAAAAATATAGGATATCATTTCCCTTTAAATGGTATTAAACATCCTGAGTAGGTAAAATGAGCAATTTTTACTCTTCTAAATCCTACTAATATTATAAACACGTAAGTTTGTAAGTATGGATGGATGGATGTTTGTTACTCTTTCACGCAAAAACTACTAAACGGATTTGGTTGAAACTTTACAGTAATATAGCTTATACATCAGAATAACACATAGGCAACAACTAGTCGAGGTATAAAGTAAAAAGATAACTTTGGAATCAAGTTTGCCGTCTTGATTTTTCTTGATACTTCAATCACTTTCACATGATTCCAAATTTCCTATATTTTACCTTCAAAACTAATACCTGTCCGTCGTCCTAGCTGAGAAAAGCTGCGCACGAAGTGCTTCGCGTGCTCTAATTCGGAAAGAGGGCAAGGTCCTTTGCTTTTAATGGTTTGGGTGCCTATAGCGGCCAAGGTCTGCCGGTGTTCTCGGGAACTTCTTTCCTAGGGTACACCGAGTCCCAGAGATATATGATAGAATACCGTATGGTTTAAATCGCTTTGATTCCGAAATACCACTTTACCGTGAGGCCCGGTGAGGTGATGATATGTAAGGGTTTCCACATGAAAGAATGTTAAAAAATTTGAGTGTATTTCGTTATTTGAATATAGTAAGGATTATTATATAGTTATGTTCAGCAAATCTTTAAATTGAGTTTTAAACTCTATATTTGGTATGCCACACTAAGAACGACAAAAAAGGTTTTTTTACCTTTTTAGGATAAAAAAATTAAATCATGAAAAGTAAGAAATGGTAAGCATTAGTAGAGTAAATATGGGAACGCAATAAAATACTCGTAGTAAATATTTATACCCAGTTATAAAAATGATTGCTCTTAATATCTCGAACCTTTTTCTTGATTATACAATTATAGAATAGACTTTAATTAAAGCTCAGTTTTCCCTCTCATCCTTGAAATGTGATTAGAATTTTCGAGGTAATTCATTACAAAATCAAACATCTCCGAAATATCTTAAGTAAAGTTGGGGAAACGAGAGATTCCTTGGAGCTTGACTGTTAATTTAATACAATTAGTACGTGTACGACTAAGTCAGTATGTTCACAAATATTTTATTCAGGTACCCATTGATGCTATTTGTCTACGGGGACATTAAAAAGAGCCATGTTATTTATTGCCTCGCGTGCGTGCACCGGACTTATGACTGCTTTTACGGTGTCTGCCATTTAATTTGAGCGTACATGCAATACGGCATTGGAGAAAAAGGGAATCTAATTGTCGCCTCATCCCTCTACTCATGGTGGCCGTAGCCACCACGTAGTGGGTGGTGCCGATAGTCACCGGAATCGAAAGTAGAACGTAATAATTATCGGTGGTGGGGACCAGTGGGCACTGGGCGGGGGGCTAGTGGTCGCGGTTCCTGCGGCTTGGATCGTCAACAAACCGTCGCTCAGCAACTGCTCATGACATATGCATGAGAGCGGCACGGACGACGCCGCTTAAATATACAACGATGGACGGGGAAATTACTAGAGAGGCAAATACAAGATGTCTCCCGCCCGGTGCTGCCGTAGCGTGCGGCACGCCCACGACCCTCTCCAATTACAATCACGAAACGTCCGTCCAATACCTTTCTTACTACTCGAGACTATTTTTACTCCGTAACCGCATCGTCTTCATAAGTCATGAAGACAACCCCATTACAACCATAATACTTCATTTTAAATTCTCTTTGTCTTATAGGACGTGCACGCGAATTTCGAATACAAAATTACAAAGGCATTGCATGCAAGACCACTTGTCCTGCCCACTTTCGAATGAAAATTACTTAGTCATATTACCCATTAACCAGTCACCGCACCATTGTTTGCCTGTACATTATACATAATTCGATAATCTAGCTATACCAAGGAAAGTAATAAAATAAATGAATAAATATTTCGGACATCTAACACACAACGCCATCTAGTCCCAAGCTTTATATAAGTTTTGAAAATACATATTATACATAGAAAACACCCAAACTCCAAAACTAATATTTGCAGATCATACAAACATTTGGTCCGACTCGGGAATCGAACCCGAAACCTCAAGCACAGCAGTCGCATACGCTACCACTACGCCACCGAGGCATTTGTTGTTGAAAGTATCTTTATTGTTTAGATAATCATATTATAATGAAGAAAGTACTTTTTAACTATGACTAAATTTTCTCTAAGGACCAATAAATAATCTGAGAAGAAAATGACAGATATGAAGAATAGCAAAAGTTGTATAACATTACTTCATGTTTTCAATAATTAAGATCAAATATTACAATGTAACCGATCAAATACCTTATGAAGATGCAGTACGAGTATACGTTTATTACGCAGAACTCAATTAAACACGAAGTAAATACACTATTGAATGTTAGAAAACTAGTTCCGAAGGACTAATTTATTTGGCTGCTGGCACGCTTATCGCTCGAAAGCGCGCTGCAAGAAGTTATGATCGATAGAAACATCAAATATTCACACACCGCCGGCCCTGGAGGCAACGAAATGGATAACCGTTGTCTGAAAGGCCACAAGGGGCGAACGTGGCTGGGCCTCTTCGCTGTGCCTTTCTCATAATTACCTAAACGTTTTCTTCATATAAAGAAACACAAACCACTCGTCATTCTTTAAATCTGCACCGTTAACATTTTTGAACTAACAATTGAGTTCTGCGTTCAAGAATGTCAAGACTATTTTTGAACAGTCGTTATAACATTTGTAGTATGTTAATTTACTCCAACTCGTCCTATTCGAAATAAAATAGGATTTAAGCTAAAACTATTCTTAATAGCGACCAACTTCTTACAACGTTAATTTTTCCACGAGGGTTGGGTGCCTAAAAAAGATAAAAGATTCTTTATTTAGAGACTCTTAGAGATGTCATTTTTAAATTAATAAACCCCCTTACCTTTAGCTGAAAATAGTGCCACAAAAAGAAAGAAAGACCCTATAAGATCATTGCATTGTCCTATTATCCTTCAAAATCATTTTTAGGGACGCTTTGAGATGTCCAATTCAAATTAATATGGCATTGAAGTCAAGCTGAAGCCATTGTTCAAGTCAATCAAAAATATAGTATTTTTAATTGAACCGACGTAGCTGTTGATCAAGTCATAAAAATACAATTACAAACTTGTAATTTAAGCTTATAGAATTCACGTGGAAGTAAATTATAGTACAAGGAAGTATTTATAAAAGGCAATGTTAGGCTCGTCTTTGAGTCATAGTACTCATCTCTCGTAATATTTTTTGCTTTAGATAGGTACATATAAATGTAGTTATCTACAGCTTTCACAAGCTCATGTAACTATTTCAATTAGATTAAGAAGAAGTTAATGGTATACATATATTCTTGACTAGCTGACCCTTGTAACCTCGTTTACGTTTCCTTTTGCCCGTCGTAAGGAGCCAGTTCGACCCTACACTTGACCTTGTTTAGGTCTAGTAGTGTCCGTAGTGTGATAATTTTCCCCCGTTTTTGAAACATTCTTCATTGGTGCTCCGCTCCTATTGGTCTTAGCGAGATGATATATGGACGCTGTTAAGCATTCGTGTGTTAACCCCACAGAAAATCGGGTATTGAGTTATGAATGCAGTCTTATTCTTTAGATCATAAGGTTTACGATAGTGCAATCCGTTTTATTAAAAAAAAAACACAATATTCTAGAGTACAAAAATGGTTATTACTTATTTCCTAAATTAAGATTTGTATTTAGCATTTATGTCCTAAAGTGCCTTACATTATTAATGCCAAAATCTAATGAGACTACAACAAAAAGCAATAATGTGTTATACTGCGGTTAACATACAAATCACAAGTGCGTTGCCGGCCTTTTAAGACGGAGTACGCTCTTTCTTGAAGGTTTGAAGGTCGTATTGGTCCGGGAATACCGCAGGCGACAGTTTATTCCACAGTTTTGTTGTGCGAGGCAGAAAGTTCCTGGAAAAGCGCACCAAGCTTCTTCGAGGCCAACTTGGCCTTACCCTCCAAATGGCCACGAAACTAGACTTTGCTCGATATGTCGACGCCAAGTATTCCAATATTTGCTGAGTCAGATAGGGGAGTTTTCCAAAGAGGTCTCAACTTCAGACGCAAGTTTGTTTCAACTCTCGAAGACGTTTTCTCGAGAAATATTGTGTGGCGTGGCCGATGTATATATATGTATAGTACCGATGATGCTCTCTATAGAGAGCATCATCGGTACTGTCATCCGCATAACAATGAATGCCGCTAATTTGCAGCATGTCATTGATATGGAGGAGGAACAAAGTAGGCGATAGCACACAGCCTTGCGGGACACGAGCATTCACAGATTTGGAGTCTGAGCATTCACCATCGACTACGACCTTTGTGCTTCTATCTGCTAGGAAGCTAGTGACCCAATAGCATAATTTCTCGAGAAGCCCATAGGAAGGGAGCTTCGAAAGAAGCGCTTTGTACAAGACCCGATCGACCCTTCGCAATGTCCAAACTAACTGCCAAGGCTTACCCCTTAGTCTCAATCGCCTGTGCCCAGCGATGTGTGAGGTATACCAGAAGATCACCAACCGATCGACCCTTACGAAAGCCGTATTGCTGATCATTAAGCAGATGATGATCTTCTAGGTACCGTAGGAGTTGACAGTTAACAATGGACTCCATTATTTTTGAGAAGATGGAAGTTATAGCTATCGGCCTGTAGTTGGACGGATTAAAGCGATCGCCTTTTTTCGGGATCAGGTGGACCAATGCTGCCTTCCATGATATCGAAACTACGCCAGAAGAGTAGGAGAGCCGAAAAAGACGCGTTAAGACCGGTGCCAACTCTGGAGCACACATCTTCAACACTATAGGGGGGAATCCATCAGGGCCACTCGACCTATGGAAATCCAGGGATAAAAGTGCTAAACGCACTATATAAGCGTTGGTGAAACCGGGTATCCAGCATACGGCACTTGCACCGCGATTTGGTAGGCGGCTCCTGTTCCCCAGCATCCAAGGTCGAGTTGGACGCAAAGTGTTTTGCCAGAAGATCGGCTTTCTCCTTTGCGTCATAGGCCAACGGATTATTTCCCAAGTGCAGAGGTGGAAGGGATGGCTTACAGAAATTCCCTTCGATAGCCATGGCAAGAGACCAGAATGTTTGAGTTCCCGAAGGAACACGCTCTAGCCTCTCGCCAATCCTAGCAAAGTGCTCCGACTTCGCCCTTGCAATGTCTTTTTTGAAGGACCTGGAGGCAAAGTTGTACTCCTTTTATAGAGCGCTGGTGTTTTTATCCCGTACCACCACCGCATCAGCCCAGGCTTGGTAAGTTTCCTGCTTCCCGCGAGAAGCTTTTTTGGAAGATGAACCAAGCAAGGGCCGACACTTGCCACCAATGGGGACCACAGAGGATGGAATAAAAAGCTGCATACCCTGTAGCACAACATCAGCAACAGAATCAGCAGCAATGTTGGGTTTATCCGGCGAGAAGCACAACCGTCTCCAAGGGTAGGACGCAAAGAATAACCTCATCCCAATCTGCAGACTTTTAGCGCCACACACGACGGCAGCGTGCAACTCGTGATCGCGGCTAGCATGTGAGAGGCACTGTACTCCGGACAAGGCAATGGTCTGTGCAGTCAAGTGGGGCGTTTACGGATACGTGGTATCCGTCCGGATGAGAAGTCAGCAGAAGGTCCAACAACCAGAAATTCTGGCCCTCCACATCTGGGACTCGTGTGGGCGTGGTAACCAATTGAGTCAGGCCATATGCCAGGACAAAGTCGTGAACAGATCTGCCCGCATGATCCGTTTTACTGGAGCTGAGCCAGCCGACGTGATGAGCGTTAAAATCGCCAAGTACGATGATCTCTGCGGAAGGGATCTGCTGCTGAACGAGGTCTGTCGCCATCTGGATGTGCTCCATGAGTCGGTCAGTTTCTGTATCACCGCTTTGGGACCTGTAGAGGCACGCATAGACGCGGATATGGTCATCGATTTCTACACGGAGCCATAAGATGGAGGGGTCCCTACCTTCTAGGTTGCTGAGGCGACGAGAGCTAATATCGTCTCTGATGTATACGCACGCTCCGGCTTTAGACATAAGAGAATGTTCTAGTCTGTACTTAGGGTAGCTCAGGTAGGATGTGTCCGCTGGAGACGAAATCTGCGTCTCGGTCAAAAAGAGCAATGCTGGCTCTGCTGTCTCGAGATGGTGATGGACAGCATTAAGATTACTATGTAAACCCATGACGTTGCAGAAGTCCACGACCAGCGTGGTAGGGGGTGCCGTGACGTTACTGCTCTTACACCGAGCTTGATTGACCGCAACTTTGCCCTCCCCAGAATACAAGAGCCAACCTGGGCATCCACGTTCAGGCGCGTTGTGTCCTGAGCGCGGATGCCCAATTGCCCATAGAGGGGTTTTCCAACGCTATCTCAGTTAGTGCCCTCCTGGGGTAACACTCTGTCTTTCTACTGCACCATCATGGGTTGGGGGATGGGCCTCCGGTACCCTCACTCACTCCGTGTAACAGAGCACAAGCGCTGTTTCACACCGGTTTTCTGTGAGGCCGTGTTATCACTCAAGTTGAGCCGGCCCATTCATGCCGAAGCGTGGCTCTCCCACGGAAAATAAAAGAAATAATTTTGCGTTATTTTCTTAAGGCACATAACATCTTAATGCTAAATGTAACAAACCCTTCAGCAATTTAAGCATCAACCATTTTTGTGCTCTTTCCATTTAATAATGAATTTATTATGAAATATACATTTATTTTATTAATCTATGCATTACAACAAAAAAAAATGACACCGCATAACAATATTTTGTTGCTTAACATAAGCGGAAAAACAAGATTGTTCTCTAAAAACTTTAACAGCCGATTACTCAAAACTAGCTCGGTGTGGGTTAACACACGAATGCTTAACAGCGTCCATATATCCTATAGCCTTCCTCGATAAATGGGTTATCCAACACTGAAAGAATTTTTCAAATCCGACCAGCCGTTCCTGAGATTAGCGCGTTCAAACAAACAAACTCTTCAGCGTTATAATATTATGAACATATATAAAAATCAATGCCACTTTTCGTTGTAATTTTATACTCAAGAACGGGCTCACCTATCCAAACCAAATGTTTAGGCTTTGTTCGGACTATTTAGTATGGTATAAGTGAAGTTTGCACAAAATCGATCGAGCGGTTCTTCATCTATCGACATACACGCGGGTGGAGCCGCGGGCAACAGCTAGTATAGTATAGATAAGATTTAGAAATAAATCAAATCTTCAAAAGGAATGGACGAATAATAATAATAATAAAAAATAATAATAATGAATATGGACGCTGTTAAGCATTCGTGTGTTAACCCACACCGAGCTAGTTTTGAAGATCGATTGTCCAGATTTCTTAATATAGAATAGAGTGACAAAATACAAAAATTGTAACTAGTTTCTTTTAATTATACTTGTAAACAAAGCCAATATTAACCAGCCATGGCATCGCTATAATGCTTTCACGATCCGTTGAACATTGTGCTAAATCGAATACGGCAGAAACAGCCCAACGTGGGTCTTCAAGCGTGAAATAAGTGCTATTGCTTTGTATCAAGTTATAATCACGGCGACCGATGAACCGTCTTACAAACATTTTGAAAGACTGTCTGCTAATAAAAACGGTCTCACTTCACCTCTGTCAGTAATCTACATCTACACTAATATTATAGAGGAAAAATTTGTATTTTTATGTGTGTGTGTATGTTTGTAATGAATAAACTCAAAAAATACTGTGCCGATTTCAAAAATTCAAGGTGTAAAAAAGTGAAGGTAAAAAATAAAGACAGATTTTTCAATTCACAATAAAAGTACCAAAATGTCTTTCTATTATTCAGATAGAACAACATAGAACATATTAGATACAAAAACGACAAACACTGAACTTTAGATGTACCTACCTATACTTAATATTTATGTTTTTGATGTAAATGTACGAAAAATAACAGTATCTTTTATGAAAAAATTCCTTGCCCAAGAATCTGTCAATAATATATTACCTACGTCCTTCCAACCTTTGCCGAGTAGATAGACCTCGTGTCTAAATGTGTCTTTAGCTTAGGAATCGCATTATTTAAAAAATATGTGCGTACTTTTGATGCCAATACCTGCCGTTTTAGATAAATATGCATATTTGATACCATTAATTATTATATTATATAATAGTCCAGTTGAGATAGACATTTAAATAGAAAAAATTCCGGATAGATATTTTTATAAACGTCAGGGGTTGGAAGTATAAATCTCGATTTTCGAACTAATCCCGATAACGATGTATCTAATTATGGTTAGTTTTTGTTTTTTTCTCATAATTTTCTTATAATACTAGCTGATCCGGCGAACTTCGTACCGCCATATTTATGACCCACGTAACATCGTTTACGTTTTTGTGAATCTAAACCATTCCCAGATCCCCTTGAACACACACAAAAAATTTCATCAAAATCGGTCCAGTCGTTTTTGTGAATCTAAACCATTCCCAGATCCCCTTGAACACACACAAAAAATTTCATCAAAATTGGTCCAGTCGTTTAGGAGGAGTTCAGTCACATACACACGCACACAAGAAATATATATATTAAGATTTAACCCTATGCCAAAGCGAAGCACTGTCTACTGCCAAAGTTGTGTACATTTGTAACTGGATGGCAGGTTTACTATAATGTACTGTTAAAACTGCTTTTTGTATTTTTTCAATCTGTTATCTGTATCTGTACCTATTGAATAAAATAAAATAAATATAGGGTTCGCCGCCATCTTGGTTTAAAGTTTTTTTTTTTTCGTTTTTTCTGAAACAGCTCGTTAATTTTCAACTTTAGAGCAAAAATGACAGTATCCAAAGTTGTTAGAAATTTAATTTCTCACAAGTTTGGTCATTTTCATTTTTACGCTAGGATCAATATTTCAATAATCAACAATCAAGATTTATACTTCGAGCCACCCACCCCGACGTTTAAAAAAAAAATCGCTCCCCGTAATTTTTTCTATTTCAGGCTAGTTTTATGTCTATCCCGACTGGACTATAATACTAGCTGACCCGTGCCCACTTCGTTGGGCGGTAAACATTTTTTTCTCCGACTTTGCAAATCCGGCTACCATGATAAAGTCTTTCCACTTCTTGGTTATTATATATCCTATGTCACTCACAAATAACATAGTCTTCTATTGGTAAAATAATTTTCAAAATCGGTTCAGTAGATCCAGAGATTACCCCTACAACGTCACAAACTCACAATCGTTACCTCTTTATATAATAGAATAGATTAGGTAAGGAAAAGATAAACAACAAGTAGTTCGGAGTTTTATTTATGTTCTACCAGTATTTACTAGAGATGCCACGAATATTCGGCAACTATTCGGTATTCGGCCGAATATAGTAAACTATTCGGCCGAATACCGAATAGCAAATCATGAAAAAAAAAACTCTAAATATTACTTACTAAGATGTTTATTTAACAGACAAATTAAAATATTAATATTTAAAATCTATGAGTGGTAAATTATGATGAATAATATCATTTTTTTTCAGCATTTGTAGATAGACGAATGCGTTTTTCCTCATAAATTATTCCTGCTTCCGAAAATAGCCGCTCACTATACACACTGCTACCAAGAGATGATAAATAAATCTGAGCAAATTGTGAAAGGGTTGGATGTTGTTTTGTGTTTGCTGACCACCACTTGTAAGGGTCTGCTGTACGCTCCACGTACAAATGCGATATAAAAATCAAGTTCATTTGCAACCGAACCTAATCACCAATGAATCAAAACTGCACGCGCCTACGTACTACTTCAGCGATGCAACTTTAACGAGTCGTGACTAGTTGTGACTTGTCACTCACGGAAAGTACTAAGTGCTTCGGAAAAGAGCCTCGCCGAATATTCGGTATTCGGCCAAATAACTATTCGTGGCATCTCTAGTATTTACCCACGGCTCCAGCCACGTGTATGTCGGTTATCGCGGTAAAGAACATCCTATGTCCTTTTTCAAGAATCAAAGTATCTCCATGCCAAATGGTGCAGCGGTTTAGCCGTGAAAACGTAACATACAGACATCATTATAATATTAGTGTGGATTAACCGATTAACTACATTTTTATCAAATTATTATTATATAGGCTCAAGGTAGTAGAGCATTTCAGCACGAACTGGCCGGCTTGACCGGGGCGGTAATACCCTCGCTCAGATAATCAACGTAAAATGACAGAGATCGTGCTGTCGTGTTTCGTTGGTGAGTGCGAGACCGGAGGCCTAATGATGCAGAAGCATCACCAGCCCGCCATGGTGTAGGTCACCATTTTGCATTGTTTTATTGTCTGCATTCGCAATGTGGTGACCACCACTTTTGGATTCTGCCTATGCTTTCCATCCATATTATTCGCTCTGTATTTGCATGATAGCCATGATTTTATACTTTGTCCATGCGTTTATTTTCTTTTTGACATCTTACGCCTATAAATTGCCGTTTTTTTTTTCGGAATAATGTGCTACAGTAATGTCGTACTTTATTGACGGTGACGGGACTTTAGTGAAGTGGCCTGAGCATAACAAACAACCACAGACTATAAAACAGTACTTGAAATACGATAAATCGATCATATGATAAAAATAATTTAACTTCATGTAAGTATTTTTTCTGTAAATTTAATAAAAAAAGGAAATCAAAATAGTATCTATGACTCCAAGATTGATTATTTGCAAGCAATTAAGTCGAAATCTTGGAATTTAGGATCAAACCAAGAGTAAAGAACAATAACTCTGTTCATTCATCTAATTTACTGATTTATTATTAATATTTTTGTTTATTTCTTACATAATATAAAAAAACTAATAAAAGAATAATTAATATTTAAACTAAAAATATTTAATTAAATCGATTGAAAGTTCTTCATAAATAAAATCGCTTTTTATTTTAAATCGAATCGGTAATGTGTGAGGGGGCGTCACTAATTTCGAAATTTCTTGAACTGTCAAAAAGAAAATAAAGGAATGGACAGAGTATAGTATTCTGATAATAATCAATCTACTCTACATACCTATTTATATTTATTTCAGTATTACAGAGTTTCAGTAAGGTTCATACTTCATGGACTAAGGGACTAAGTAAAAAAAAAACTTGTTTATTAAGCAAAAGTTTATTTTCTTGCTAACTTCCTTTTTCTTTTAAAAGTTCTGGGAGGGAAAAGGTACATCGAAGTAAAAAAATACATTTATGCAAAAAATAACTCGAAGCTTAGCTTATGATTATGCTTTGAATGTAATTTTCCAATGGCATCGAAAACACCTGTAAGTTCTCTTCAAGAAGGGCTTCTGGCACACGAATGGCGCAGTAGTTTTAAATTATACACATGTCGTCTCTCATAGTTGGTAGGCTTGCTGAAATATTCAATAAGTCTAGTAAATTACAGACTTCGCTTCAGTCCTCGTAGCTTGTACTACAATTACTTGTTAAATGCCGCTGGAAGAAACGTCAGCTGGGATAATTAGGTCACCACTGCATGATTGTCATAACACCGGTTGGTTCACAGCAGAACCAATACTTAACTTCTCCATACCACGTTTCATATCTCATGTAAATATTTAATCGGGAACAGTATTTCCTTTCGGGAGGTTTCCATTCTTTCATTCGAATTTCTTTTTGTTTTCAACCGGGTAAATTAAATTTATGGTAGCACATTTTGGGAATATTATTTGTTTTCTGTAAGCTCCTTAAACCGAGATTAAAATCTGTATCCCTTATTTCATGCAATTTATGGAAATGTGTATTTATATAAACTTCAGAATTTAAATATATTGCAGAGTTACCAATTTTGAACTTAAGTTTGACTTATTGTAACGATCGTTACTTATTGTTTATTATTATTGTTTGTTACTTTCTTACTTATTGTATTTATTGTTACTGTTACTTTCTAAATACGAAGGTTCATTTCCAAATTAGGTTTTGGTCGGCTATCAGTCTACAAAGATACGGCTGAATTTCGACTTTTTACGAGGAGCGACTGCCACGAGACCTCCACAACTCCAGTACTAGGTGGTATCGAAGACGCGTGGGCGTCTGAATGCGAAGTCCTAGTCGGCCAAATCGGACGAGACCTGTCCCCGCCAGCAATTATTGCTGCCATACTGGCGGGTTTCTGTGAGGCTGTAATGCTTCAGAAAGAGACCGCTGATCGAGATCGGGAGAGTTCCGAGCGTAGGCGACGTCGCCGGCAACACCAGCCGCCGACAGGGCCGCAAGCTGCCAGAGAGTGGGGACCTCTGGTAGCTGATTAATTTATGCGGTCAGCGATAGGGGGCGGCCTGGTCTCAAAACTGCGGTCAGGCCGCAACATATAACGATTGGGCCGACATTGGATTCCAACTAACCCGTAAAGAAGTTCGTATCGTAACCGAGGCGTCGACCCAACGTGCTTTCTGACTGAGGCACGAAATATTATAATGGGTTGTTTAAGTAGTATGTGAATGCAGAGTAAATTCTTTAACTTTAGGTTGAAACTGACCATATGAGACCATATTTAAATCAACTGTCTGTGGCCTTTATTGTGTTTCATGTTATAATAACAGAGTCAGCGAGGGAAATATTAAATACAGTAGCATTTTGTTGTTAGTTCCGTTGCCCAGGTGATATTGTCTTCGACGTGGCTCACTATTAGCCATTAGCTATTGACAAATAACTACGAACATTAAATGTAGGTATGCATACACACATTTATGAAATATAGTCCAAACATACGTATCAGACGACGATCGCACACGAATATTTGGACGAACTGATTGATCTTGCGTCCTGACTGGAAGTAATTTACTCTATTCGAATGTCATTCATTAGGCACATTCTTTGTCTCTTTAATATACTTTTTATTATTTTGACCCATAAAGTTACTTATATTTACAATTATGTATGTATAAGCAACTAGATGTAAATCCAGCTCTATCCTACTAATATTATAATCGCGAAAGTTTGTAAGTATGGATGGATGGATGTTTGTTACTCTTTCACGCAAAAACTATTGAACGGATTTGGATGAAACTACAATAATATAGCTTATACATCAGAATAACACATAGGCTACTGCCGCGATAACCGACATACACGAGGGCGGAGCCGCGAGCAAAAACTAGTAATTCATAAGTTAATAATATTTTCAGTAACCCCTTAGTAGTGAATATATATTTGTTCCAATTATATAAAACGACATGATGTATGTAGATTCAAGGGAAATACTGGCAAAAAATTATAAATTATGATTTCTTTCGACGCCCACTTGTATGAAAACAGATAAGATGGTCTTTAACTAAAAGGTTATCGATGTTATTATTGAGTTGAACAACGATTTTAGCGTTCATTTATTGTGGGTCAATTTGTTAAGTGAAGTCGTAGGTGGACATTAGGGGCACCTAACGACAGTGTCGCATGCCAGTGTGCTGCCAGTAAGAGTTAGATGTTTATTATTTAGATTGCTCTCTATTTACATCACCAGAGCCGCTACATTTATGTTTCACTTTAATAAAGGTCATTGAAGCCTTATTACAATATACCTGCCTATTAACAACCGTTATAGCTACTAGTATTGAGTATTGGAATTATTTCAACAACTAAGTATTTTATGTATGAGGCGCTCATAGCCCAGCAACCTGACACTATGCGGACATAGCATAGCCCATTAAGCAACGTCGGCGCGGTCAGTACCAGGATGGGTGATCGCTGGTGGCATGATACCATGAGCGTCTCCGTGATTCGGAGATCACGTTAAGCAGTCGGTCCCGGTTATTATCATGAACAGTCGTGAAACTTATTTGGAGGCCTTTTAAAAACATCCAAGGGCAAAATTACGTAGCCACAACTTTGTCTTGCCAGTCCCCAAACCGCACTCGGCCAGCGTGAGGCGTATGGCCTTAACCCCGAGCTTGTCTTTTCAGTGATACCAGTATCATAAGGATCACTTTTTCTAGATCTAGAAAACTTTAAAGTAATTCTCAAATTCATAATCCATTACCCCGTCTACACATAAAATGTTACGATGACGTAGATATAAAGAAAACAATTAAAACTGTTTGAGAATACTCAATAAAACTATTGACTATGCTTAATTTTAGACATTTTATAGGTACACAATAGGGAACGTGCCCAACGAAGGTGCTGCCAACTGGTGTCGCGAATCCGAATCTTGTACTCTATTAATACTTGACATAGGCATTTATAAGAAGGAAACAGAATTAATTTTATTAGTGAAAATTATTATTCTAACTAATCATAATGAATTGTTGCATTTTGGATGTACCAATACATCCCGCAAAATAAATCAAATAGCATCAAATTTTATTGCTTTACAAACAATAGTAAATACTTTCATGCCATGGTTATGTGAAAAACACAAAAAATGGATAAACGCCGTAAAGAAGTATGCGTAAGCATGAGTTTGGAGCATTTAGAAATAATAAATAATATAATATTTGTAGTGAAAATTACTAAGTTTTGTTATTCATACTTTCAATCTGTTTTCAGCAAACATCCGAATGATTGGCTTCCATATAGAAATACAACAATATAATATTAATAATAAAAACTTTATTGACAGTTTACAAATATGTATTGCAGTACATGGGTATAATAGATGCTACATTGTAAAATAACTAACATGTTACAATAATAATATGACTGCAGTTCTAATCTCTTAACTAAGTTAAGTTATATCCTGTGTGAAGGATATTAATAATGTAATATGCAGTGCTCACTTCATTGGTAACAAAAGAATTAGAAAATCTTTTACACCCGTCATACGTGCCTACAATTTTCACTGGTAAGGAAAAATCATAAAAATTGGTTAAAAATTACAAATATTTAAAAGACACCAACGCGACGAGCTAATTAAGTCTGTAGAAATAAATACTGCTATGAATTAACATATTTTGTCCACGCTGACCATCATTATTGATAGACCGGAACCCGTGCTAAAACTTTTATCGTATAAAATAAATATAAGAGAAAATTTTGTTTACTTATTTGAAAGCACGATGACAGGTCGGATAAGTTTTTTTACTGTCCGCATAGTGTCGCTTTTGTCAAATTAGTGCTGCCACCTATAGTTCCTGCACGTTCCCTATAGTCGAATTAGTCGAATTCATGCCATACTTTAGCTCTTACAGAATTTTACAACCTAACAAAATCCATTAAAATTCATTATTTCAATTCAAAACTGAATGGTACTGTTATCATTAACTAATCATTATTTAATGTGTTTAAATATTGTAATTGCTTACGATAAAAGATCAGCATAAATGTATTTTTCTAGAACTTACTTCAGGTTGATAGTAAAACACTTCCTCAATTTATTTCAAAGCAAAGATCAGGTAGGTAACTAAAAATATTATTGTTAAATAAAGAAGCTAAACGATTAATAAAATACATAGGTAAAAGTAGAACAATCGAATCATTTACGTAAAAATGTGTGAAAAAACAAAACAAAAGAATTAATATTGTATTGACTGTGGTGACTAGAAGAGTTATTACTTTTTTCTTGAAGGTATTTGTTTAATTTGACCAATATTCGTTTTATATGTGATGACGCTGACAACAGTTTTGATCGTAGAGCCATTATGACTCGGGTTCACATTGTGATAAAGCTTAAAAAAGAAATCTAGACCAGGTATCTCTTGAGAACATTGGATGTGCTATCAAAACTCGAATGCCGAAATTCGGGCAACAAAAACCGCTGACGACACCATCTTTCAAAAATAATTAAGTAATTCTTGAGCTGAGCGATTTAAGTTGACTCTGACAAACGTTCTCAAATATCTTATCACTACATACAAATTATAAAAACAATACCTGTCTCTTTGAAATTCAATTTTTACCAATAAATTTAGGGGTTTTCCTACTTACATGGTGTGTGGTCGTAGGCCCTTCCATTGGTCCTTAAAACCAATAAGGGACATTTGCGCGAAATTTGAGTACTGGCGTTATAACAGTAGTGTTGCCAATATATAGATGGGTTTGATAAATCCCCTTTGAATTGCCATGTATTGAATATTTTTCATATTTATTTTTTCTTAATTCGTTTTTATAAAATAGTAACCACATGAGAGTACGTAGTAATATTGTAAAAAGGAATGTAAGTCAATTTTAAGTTTTAAGCACTCATCGATTCTGAAGAAAGAATTATTGCAAAGAAGTGGTTAAGATATGGAGAGGGACATAAATGAATATTTAAAAAAATAATTGGGCAACGTGTGGAACTATAAGGTTTTGGACCAATTGCTTCTTAGCAGGATTGTCAATCAACAGCCTTTAACAGTGTACTGCCTTTCCTTGGTTACGGTTTTGCGTTATTAACCGACTTCAAAAAAGGAGGAGGTTCTCAATTCGACCGTATGTTTTTTTATGTGTGTTCGCGGATAGCTTCGTCGTTTATGGACCAATTTTAATGATTCTTTTTTTAATGGAAAGGAGATAGGTATCCCAACGGTGGTATCATGATAAGGACACTAATAGGCGGTCCACACTACAACGATATATCGTAGCGATTTAACTGTGCAGTTCGTTTGTGCAGTTTTATCGTACGTGTAGACGGAAATTGGCTCAGATTTTTTGGTTGGTGCAAACGATCGGAGGCATGAGCAAAAGTCATTCGATAAATCGTTGTCGATTTAACTGCACAGTACGTCTGTGCAGTTATCGGTAGCGTGTGGTGGACGGAAGTCGGTGCAATCGCTCAGTTCGTTCACAAATCTTGCTGTAAGCGGACGCGTTCGCGCACGTCAGTCAACTTATTTCATTCAGACTGCCTCGGTGGCGCAGCGGTAGCGTATGCGACTGCTGTGCTTGGGGTCTCGGGTTCGATTCCTGAGTCGGACCAAATGTTTGGATGAGCTGCAAATATTTGTTTCGGAGTTTGGGTGTTTTCTATGTATAATATGTATGTATTTACAAAAAAAAAGTATATAATATTTATTTGTATCAGTTGTCTAGTAACCCATAATATAAACTCTGCTTAGTTTGGGACTAGATGGCGTTGTGTGTTAAATGTCCGAAATATTTATTTAATAAATTTACATGAGACTAGCTGAACCCCGCGGTACTACCCGCGGTCATTGTCGTACCGCTGTTAACGCCGCGGGGCGAAGTTAGTTTAAGAAAAGTAAGTTAGCCTAAGTTAATCCTTATATTCAGTGGTGGATTTACCACTAGGCTGAGTAGGCTGGAGCCTAGGGCGGCGAATTTTAGGGGGCGTCAAAATTTTGACGATTTTTTCTCGACAATTGAAAAAAAAAACACTGTACAATGTACATATTATGCAGTGTACCAAATACTCTCAACTTTAATATTAGGTATTTGAAAAATTACTTAACGCTTGGTAAAATATATCTTTGTAAACAAGGTTTTTAAAACATCTCAGTAGCAGTTTAAAATTAAAATTAGCAATTTTGACTAACATTTTTCTTAATAGCCACTGACGGCGACATGAGTTCTTAGAGTGCGCCCGTTTCACCGGGGGGCGGCGAATTAAGTTCGAGTAGAAATTTTCATCCTTTGTTCCTTTCCGCCGCCTCTTTGAAAGACAGAAAAATTGTTAATGTTATTTTGGTATAATATATGTACCCTATATACATACATAATATGCATTTAGCAAAAAGCGGTTATTTTAATATTACAAACAGACACTTCAATTTTATTTATTTGTATGTTATAAGAATATGACTTTCTTTTAAGAAGCCACTCCTTACACCATACACTATGTGATTTTCTTCTCTTTTTAACCGACTTCAAAAAAGGAGGAGGTTCTCAATTCGACCGTATTTTTTTTATGTATGTTCGCGTATAACTTCGTCGTTTATGAACCGATTTTGATGATTCTTTTTTTAATGGAAAGGAGACATCCCAACGGTAGTACCATGATAAGGACATTAAGATTTGATGATGGCATCCAAGAGAAATCGAGTCGAACCTTGAAGTCGGTTTTTGTTTTTGTTAAAATTTTACTTGTTGTACAAATAAATAAACATTTCAGAAATCTAACACACAACGCCATCTAGTCTCAAACTAAGCAGCGCTTGTATTATGGGTACTAGACAACTGATACAAATACATGTGTATACTATTTTCTGTAAATAGATACATATTACACATAGAAAACACCCAAACTCCGAAACAAATATTTGCAGATCATACAAACATTTGGTCCGACCCGGGAATCGAACCCGAGACCTTAAGCACAGCAGTCGCATACGCTACCACTGCGCCACCGAGGCAAGTTATCGCAAGCGCGTCATCGTCTTCCATCGCGGACGACATGTTTATAGTCTGAGCTTCTGCAGAGAACTGATGATCGATGCAGATATCGTTGACGTGTGGACGCTCTATGGACGTACGATAACTGTACAGTCGAACTGTGCAGTCACATCGCAACGATAAATCGTAGTAGTGTATACCGACCATAAGATCTGATGATGGCATCCGAGAGAAATCGAGTCGAACCTTGAAGTCGGTTTTTATTTTGTTAAAATTTTACTTGTAGAAAACTATAGTGCTCGAAGAAATATAATTTTATGATTAGAAAAAAGTCGTCTTAGAATCTGTCGATTATATCAAATATAACCTACTTTTGACAACTCCAAACCGTTAGACTGTGTTATTAAAATATTGAAGAGGCACCGAATACTTGCCTGGCGCATATTGCATTCATGTAACGCTGTGCCTTTTTAATTTTTTATAATATCAATGCTTTATTTCGCCTTTTTTGTAACCATCCTCATTTAAAGGATCACGGAAATGATAAAAGAACTTTGGAACGGTCGCTTAGACTTTTCAAATACTTTATTTTAATCAAGTATTAAATTAAAGCATCGAACTTATATATTTTTTATCATTTACTGCCTGTGAAACTTGACATAATTATCTGATCGATCATTCCTTTCGGAACTACTCTGTTCTAAAGTTAAATATTGTTAAATGTGTTAGGTATGTGCTTAGTGAAGTGACCTCTCGAGCTCAAGACCTGTAACTAGTTGCTAGTTGAATCCTTCCACAATGAACCCTAACCACATAGTCACACCTACATATGTAGGTTGACTAGACATGGAACAGAGTTTCGTCTTACGGCATGACTCGGTAAGTCGTCGTTTCCGGGGCACAATGAGAGGCAGGGTGTTATTGACAGGGCGGTGGTTAGTGCGCATGTGCACCACCGGCGCCCCGGCGTCTCAGGGGTGCTTTACAAACGCCCGACCCGATCACAAACGATGTCAGTCTACTCGTGAGCTTCTTCACCACTAGACGTGGATTGAAATAAGCTAATATGAGGCGGCACGCGCTCTTTCTTGTACTACCAATTATAATGTAGGTTACGAAAATAATTTATGGCAACTCTTTTTTTTTTAATATTCCTAGAACTGTAATTTAATTCGAGTTTCTTCTGTTCCAGGTGCGAATTGCAAACCTAAACGATCCTGATAAATTATTCTGTAAGTACTTTTTGCTGGCGTTTTGTTAAATTCTTTTATGTTATGCTTTTTGTTGCCACTTTTGTAAGAGGCAAGTGGAGCACACTCACATCTCGCACTGTTTTATTAATACTGCAATTTCCAAGTTTAGAAGCATTTCAGACTATCCTGTTTCTCTGAATTTTAGGGATTCTTCTTCTCGCCTTGAAGCAGAATATTTTGTTTGGTATATAATTTGCTATATGAATTACATAAATAACATAGGGGTACAAAGTTTATTTAGTAATGGTTTAAAGTTAAATAAAGCAGGCAACCCAGAGCTAGGTAACGGAGTGGCGTACAACAGACACGGGACAGCTGGTAGTGACATTTCGAACGCCGGTTAGGTACCTCACTTTTTATTATATTTTTTTTGCGCGGTTGGTTTTACCTATGTTGATCGGTCTTTGTGCGTCGAACACCTGCCGCGGCGGCTCCGGGCTTCGTTTCCAGTCTTGCCAGTTCTATTCACATATTTGTACCCACCCGTCTTTGAACGTCCTTAACCTAACTCTAAAATTCCTTTGTGCTACATTCTTAAGAATATACCGTTTCTATGTATTCAAGATCGAGACCAATTCATTTCAGTTCTTAAAATTCACCCTTGCCTAAAAATTTGAAACGGAATCAAAGACCTACGAAGTCAAGTCGTCTGTGTCCTACTTTATGTAGCCTCATAAGCTAAATGACCAATAAATAAAATGATTATTAGAACTATTGTGCCCATATTATCAGTATTTTTTTTTCTAAAGCTAAGCTAATGTGGTTTTGCGATAGGTACCTATCCTTTGTGGCGCGAATAAAGCCGCGACCAACTGAAACTTGCACCTGTGAGGGTGTCAGTGACCTCGTTCACCTGCCCCACGGCAGACGTTCATATTAGCATACTCTGGCCAAACTTGTGCCATGTGGGCCAATTTTTTTGATACATATCTTCTTGCTACATTTGAAGAGTCCCTTTAAATACTCTTGTGCTGACACACAGTGTATGTTAGTATATGTAATTCATGACACATTGGACACGAGTATCAGAATCCTGAGTTTACCCATTTTAAGTTACTTCTAGTAGTCTTCTATAAATTGAAACTCTCCATATGTATGTTTAAGTACTTTTTAACCGACTTCAAAAAAAGGAGGAGGTTCTCAATTCGACTGTTTTTTTTATGTTTGTTACCTCATAACTTTCGACTGGGTGAACCGATTTTGATGATTCTTTTTTTATTTGAAAGCTGGTGCTTCCCATGTGGTCCCATTTCAATTTGGTCTAGTTCTGACATGTCGTCCATGAGAAAACCATATAAGTCTTCAATTTGCATTAAGTATGGTGCGACAAATTGACGAATAACTCAATATCACGCCTACCAGTTTCGATGATTGTTTTTTTATTTGAAAGCTGGTGCTTCCCGTGTGGGCCCATTTCAATTTGGTCTTCTTGAAGTCGGTTTTTTTTTGTTAAAATTTTGTATTATTTCAAATATTTTAATTATATGAAAGGCTACAAAATTCAATATAATGTATAAATGACTCAATTTTCGTGATCGAGATTTTGAAACTATTTTTTCATCTATGACCATTCTCAAGAATCGATTGAATTCACAATGGAATTAGCATTAAACGTACTAACGTCTAATACATACGGTGTTAGTGATTTCAATATAATGATTAAACATCAGTTCCAATGCAAAATAATTTTCTTTCGAACTTTTTTCCGAACCTCTTCGAATTAGTTGACCGTTCTTTCTTCTGACCATCAGACGCAGACGCTTGGTAGCTTATTCTTTGTCTTTGTCTCGTATAGAGTATCTGACTATAATTCTCCAGATTATTAAGAACTTTTAAGAGCCGAGTGCATTTCTCTTGGATAGGCTCCATGGCCACTTGACGTGAGGACAGTTCGAAGATAAGATGTGATCCAATTATAAGGTCGTTTAGTAGCCTCCCTGTGTGTGACGTAAAGCGTTTAATTTGTTGAAACAATCGTAATTTTTAATCCTGCAAGCTTTGAAACTGATGGATTTAACCAATTCGCCGGTTTTAATTTGTTACTTGGCCAATACATTTAAGTATTTCGTAATAGAATATAAAACCAATGATTTTACTAAACAACAGGTATAATACAATAATTGAAATACCCAAGAAGAAATATTACGTTCTTTAGAGAAAATACCACATGAAACAAATAATTTAGAAATCTTAAAATAGAAAAATTACTTCAAAAAGATCTGCTCCTAAAAACTATTATATTCCTGGAAACGTTATAATTATGAACCAAATAATACTTGTATATGAAAGCCTCATATTCAGTCACATAGGTATATAATTATAGGATGGAGTTTTATTTATCATTAGTAGCTTTCACCTTGTGCGATACATAATTCCTTTTTTTGTAATAGCTTAAAACTTTTTATATGATTTCTAGAAATAGCTTGGAAGTACATAGTCGCGTAATCACGAAACGTAATCAAGCTTTGAAAATATATTTATATTCCAAACATCCATCATCAATAATTTTTAGGTAATAGTCCACTACTGGACAAAGACCTCTCCTTAAAAATGAGGTTTTTGCTACTATACCAAGCTGCCTAGACAGGTTTGTTTCAAGTTTTTCTTGAATTTGCAATGCTCTTGCCTGCTTATTTTGCTCATTTGGTCGGCTCTTACGATACTCTTCACCGTGGGAGAGCCACGCTTCGGCATGAATGGGCCGGCTCGACCGGAGTGATACCACGGCCTCACAGAAAACCGGTGTGAAATAGTGCTTGTGTTTTACCGAGTGAGTGAGGATACCGGAGGCCCATACACCTAACCCCCCCAGTCCCCAAAAGGCAACTGGCAACGCACTTGTTACACTTCTGGTGTTGCAGGTGTCTACTGGCGGCGGTAATCGCTTACCATCAGGCGTTACCATTCCTCATGAATCACTCTATCTATTGGTAAAAATCGCATCAAAATCTGTGCAGTAGCTTTGGAGTTTATCGCGAACAGACATACAGACAGACGCGGCGGAGGACTTTGTTTTGTAATATGTAGTGATAGTGATACATTGAATTATAATTCAATGTATTAGTAAAATGTAAATACATATATCCCTGTAATTGCAACCAGTTAGCTGTTCGATTTCATTTCAAGAAAGCTACTTATTTCCGTATTAGAATAAAATTGCGGTCTGCATATTTATTAAAGACTAACTGAATTGCTCTCGGCTTCGTACGTAATGTTGTAGAATTTATCTATTTATTCAGGTACTCCTCGGAAATTAATTAGGCTATCAATAGATTTACCCGACCCGTTTTCTAAGGAGCCAAAATTGGCCTACTGAATCAAAGCTATTATAAAGATATATATAATAGGTCTTTACCTATGAAATTGCCGTTTTGTATGCAATAAGTGAAAGTACTTATTTTTTCAAACTTTTTATTTCTGTTATTCGAAGTAATCACCCATGCAATCGACGCATCTTTGCCAACGCATTGGCAGTTTATTGATGCCCTTCTTGTAAAAATCAGCTGGACGGGAGGCAACAAACTCTTCAAAGGCATTTTGTACTGCCTCTCGGGAATTGAATTTTTTACCCACTAAAAAGTTGTCTAAATTTTGGAAAAAGTAATAGTCGGTAGGTGCAAGGTCTGGTGGGTATGGCGGATGAGGGAGAGCTTCCATCTCCAGCACCTGCAGCTTGGAGACTGTCTGTTGCGCAGTATGGGGTCGCGCGTTGTCGTGAAGGAGCAGTGGGGATGACCGATTGACCAAAGCTGGTTGCAGATATACAAGCTTCTCCATCATTCTCTCCAGTTCTTCACAGTACACATCTACATTAATGCTCATGCCGTTTTGTAAAAAGCTGTGGTGAATCACACCCGCACTAGACCACCAAACAGTGACCATCACCTTTTTAGGGGTCATTTTTGGTTTAGGGCATTGCTTTGGTGCTGAACCAGGATCTAACCAACTTGCTGACCCCTTTCGATTGTCGAACAGAATCCATTTTTCGTCTCACGTAACAATTCGTTTCAAAATTCCTTCATTTCTTTGCCTGTTGAGCAGCGCAAGGCAGGTCTCGACGCGTACATTGCGCTGGCGATCGTTAAGGTCGTGGGGCACCCATCTATCAAGCTTTTTTACCTTGCCAATTTGTCGCAAATGGATCAATATTGTTTTGATGCTTACATTAAAAGCTGCTGCTAGCTCAGCTGTAGATTGAGTTTCGTCAGCTTCCACAATCGCCTTTAATTCATTATTGTTAACCAAAGTCTCCGGACGACTACGAGCTTCATTTTTCAAGTCAAAATTTCCAGAACGGAACCGGGAAAACCAATAACGGGTTATGCGTTCGTTTGTACAGTTCTCTCCGTAAACGTTTTTGATGTTACGTGCCGTTTGTGTCGCGTTGGTGCCACGACGGAACTCATATACCATAATTACACGAATTTTTAAAGTCTCCATTTTGACGAAAAATGATCAAATGTAATGAAAATACAACGCTAATCAAAAAACAAAAGACTGAGTTTGTAAATAGAATGTCATGGTTTTAAAACAAAATTAATTTGAATTTAGAATACAGAGCCATTACAAACTTTTTTTTATTTGAAATGACCAGTACTGAAGAACGGCAATTTCATAGGTAAAGACCTAATATATAAAATATTTTTTTTTAAAATAAACTTATAACCGAGAATGGTTGGAATTTGTCACAACTACGTAAATTACTTTTTCCAGACGAATATAGATATTTTTGTACAGTATCTAACTAAATATTTTTTATGTAATAGGGGGCAAACGAGCAGATGTATCGCCTAATAGTAAGCGATTACCGCCGCCCATGGACACCCGCAACACCAAAGGCGTAACAAGTGCGTTGCCGGCCTTGTTAGAAGAACTACGCTCTTTTCTTTGAAAGTCGTATTGGTCCGGAAACACCGCAGACGACAGTTCATTCCACAGTGTTTTCGTGCGAGGCAGAAAGTTTCTAGAAAACATCATTATGAATCATGCTTAATTTAATGCAGGAACCATGAAGCGCGACGCTTACAGTGATGATGGACCCGCGCAGAAGCGCCAGCGTCAGACTGATGACGAAATCACCTTCCTCATACCGAGCAAAGTAAGTATTTGATGTAATATACTTTAAATAGAAGTGAATTTCTTTATACACGTAATGAAATAACACGTCACTTTCGTTTACTTTTGAAGGACACCCTTAAAATGAAAAGCCAATCAATCAATCTACAACCTTGTCTATAGGTTGGACAGGACAGACTTGTTTAGATAGGAGGTTTCGACCTACTATTACCACCCTGACTAAACGCGTTGTTATAGGGTTTGTGTGAAGTTTCCTTCTCTTTTCAGTGATCTCTTAAGCCGAGTCTCCACCGAACCAAAGTTGTCAATTTTTGTGTTGTCAACACGTGTTGGTGACAAAAGTTTCTGTAATTTTCTTGTGTTGACAACACATGTTGGCAACCGTGTTTCTGTTTTTGGCGGTAAACATCAAAAGAATACGCTTGTTGCAGTTTTTTATTGGCTCTGTGGAGACGCTTAGTTTCAAATTGTTGGCGACTCGGTGTAGACACAATGGAAACAAAAGTAGGCGATTTTTTTAAATGTTGCAAACAGTTGGAAACACTGAAATTGCCAACAATTTTGGTGGAGACGCGCCTTAACGACATCCACGGAGTGTTGACACTCCACTCGATCTGTCACCAAAAGGACAAACCACCAATTGTCTAAGCTACTTATCGTATGTGTAGTAAAAAGTTTAGAAGTGGGGGGAAGTTATGGAAAGTTTGACCTCGGAATTAGATTAAGTACTTTGAATGTAGAGTATACTATGAAACTTGATTGTTAGGGTTTTCCAGTCAATGAAGTCAATTTGAAATTAGTTCCTTGGTTTGATTTTGCTTATTTCCTGAATTAGTTACGTTTGTGGATGATGCAAAATCAAACTTTTTTTATAAAAAGTAATTTTTAGACGTTAGGAGTTTTGCAATTCTGCTATCCATTATCCAAATGTTGGTTGAATCTGTTCCAAATAAACTACAGTTAGGGAATGAGATAATCAGTGAAAATGCATTTGCCGTCATAAGTTAATATCTTTTTTTGTTTTAAAACAACTTCCGCACTAGGAATAAAACCACAGGACTTAACAAACATACATAAAGCGGACACAAAGTACACCCAGACTCAGAACAATAATTAGTGGATCACATAAAGTTTTTCCTATGTGGGATTTGAACCCACAACATACTTCATACTTCTGAAGCTAAGCCACTAGTCCATACGTGAAGTCAATGTGTCAGATAAATTTGAACTACATATAAAGTTATTGTAAACGTATAATAGGGTAGTTGACTGTATCGTAAGTAAATACCAGTGTCTCCTTCATTAAAACGAATATTACAAAACGTCTCGAAAAAAATATTTATTACAGCTTTTCATTTCTATTACAAATTTTAATCAATTATACATTGAAATATATTGCTCAATTGAGTAGTCTAAAACAGTGACGTCACAAGCCAGTTCTTAGTACATTTTTCATACAAAGTTACCGTTTTGACAGATGATAAAAAGTAACTGATTTGACTAAGGTGTCAACTACCCTATTTAGTAACTGAATTAAACGTTTCGATACTTCGGGGTCAAACTGAGACACCGGGATACCGGGAACTGCCTTTAATATAATATTGTTACAATGTAGTATTTACGTCTTTACCAGGTGGCGGGCTCGATTATTGGAAAGGGTGGTACCAATATATCCAAGTTAAGAAATCAGGTCAGTATTAAGTCTAACGTTTCGCTAGATTGAAGTAAGTAAATATTAGGAGTAGACTTGTTCAATAATTCAGCTTTAAACATTATTAATTTACATTTGTAGGTATCCTCATCAACCTTTAGTCGATTGAATTTTTAATTGTGTATTTTTATAAGCATTTCAAGCAATAACAGGTATTTGCAATTAAACATTATTAATTAGTCCAATTCAAAAGCCATTTTCTCGATTTCATGATATCAGTAAGTTATTTAGAATTATATTTTTACTTGTACTTAATGATTTTTAACCAATGTTTCTTATTAGTAATACATATTAAATGTTTAACTATTTTTTCGCTACAGGTACGTCTACCACTCTTATAAATATTAAACTGTACTGCTCTGTGCCTTTTGGGTAAAAGAACACTTGTCAGACCCGCTTTTTCTATGCTTTAAGATGATATATTTTTAGTCTGCCGTATAGAAAGCAAAGAACAATTAAAGAAGAGAAGGGTAGGATTCGATGATTGCATTTGGCATCGAGTCTTACGACAGCGGCCAGTCCGTAGGCTCATAGACAGAATAACCCCCCGGCAGCCAGTTACAGGTCATTAGCGCCCCCGAGACGCCCCTGTGGCTAATGCGGCGCGCCTCGCAACTTCATCCGCTACTAACCCAGCTGACCATTCTTAACTCTTTCTTTATTTACGTCATAGGGTGCTTGACGAATAAATTATTGCCTTTGCATCGTTTGCATTTAAGAAAACTCGACGTTCTGTTAGATTCGGTATTCGTGAACGACTATGTCTCAAATAGAACGTCCAACACCCTATTGCCAACAATTTGGTCATGGAGTTGAGGCTGGTCGAGGGTTAGTGCGGAGTAGTGGCGTGGTGCGCCGCTACAGCGTGTCTTGGTTGCCGGTCCCGCCCCGCTGGACGCCGCTGCCCCGCACCCGCCGCCCCGCCACGCAGTACAAAGCCTCTATAACAGTCCCAGATTGCCCCGGCCCCGAACGGTAAACTATATCGCCAACATCTACTCTCAAAATTTTTACAATCCGAATCGAGTATGCGCTCTACTGGTCAACAGTCAGGAGTCGGAACCTCTTTAAACAAATCATTAGCTCCTAGCGTTAGGCGCTTTACTCCGTATCTCGACTTCCCGTCCTCATCACATGCCGCAGGATATTTGCACTTTGTCACACTGGACGCCTTCTGATCTTACTTTCGCGACCTCGGTGTCCTAAACATCTCGTTCATTAGCCGCTATAAGTCTGTTCCCTTAGGACTATATCCTTTCACACGTTTACTTTTTTCTCTCCACGCTGGACGGCATCTCTATATTTTAGTACTACAAGTACGGACATCACGTTTCATCGCCATCATGCTTCAGTTTACTAAATTGAGTCCAGACCTCCCTGACCGTTGATGTATTTGTTCCGTTGTTTTATATTGTGCTGTGATTTTTTATGGCCCTTTATGTATTTCGTGCATTAATGATAACTTTTCTGCAGGGTACTTTCAATAACGGCTCCAGACGTCGAAACGATTCTCGAAATCGTTAAAGAAATACTGCCGTGTTTGGCTGATGTAAGTACATAATTATTTTATTTTAAACGTATGCAAAATTGAATTATTTCGAAAGACAATATACTTTCTTATTCCTTGGCTTTACTATGTTATAGTATATTTCTTAAGTTTCCAGCTGCGAAAAATAATAGCTCCAACAATTTGTTATTATTCGAGATTCAAAGTTAGAGTAAACCAAAACAAGAAATTTCGTAATTCCACTATACAAAACAAAGTTATCAATTATGGACATTATTATCCATATATATAAAAGAGGAAGGTGACTGACTGACTAACTGACATAAACAGAGATCAACGCACAGCCCAAACCGCTGAATCCAGAATCCTGAAATTTTGGATGTAGGTTCTTTATATAACGTAAGTGAGCACTAAGAAAGGATTTTTTTAAATTTCACCCCTAAGGGGGTAAAGCAGGGGATGAAAGTCTGCGAGAGCGAAGCCGCGTGTAAAAGCTAGTGATAGATAAAAGCCTTTTCAAACCCATATATTTTACCAGGGAGGACCCAAGAGCAGCAACGAAGATCTCGACGTACGTCTACTAATTCACCAGAGCCGCGCTGGATGCGTCATCGGCAAAGCTGGAGCAAAGATTAAGGAGTTACGAGAGGTAAGTTTTTACCCACATGTGTTATTTCATTACCTTTGATGTATTGGATTATTTATTATAGACCGTGGTTTTGTGACCCTCGAAATAGGTGCAGCAGTTTAGAAGTGAAAGAGTAACAGACAGACACAGTTAGTTTCTTTATAAGTAGTATGAATGCACATATCGATGTCTTCTCCACCAGTATAATCTATACTTATAATAAAAATGTAACAGGTCCAATTCTGTACATTAAACATATTCTGAAAATTTTTTTTGGACGGCTCTCTATAATCGATACTGAAGCCAAAACTGTAATTTTTTTCATTTTTGTCTGTCCGTCTGTCTGTATCTTGGCCGCGCATCACGCCGAAACTACTGAACGGATTCAAATGAAACTTGGCATGATTTAAGTTCATACTCCGACGTAGGACATGGGATACTTTTTATCCCGAAATTCAGCACGGTTTCCTGGAGAGAGGGGATGAAAGTCAAAATATGGACTTAGTAGTAATTCAATAACACATAGTCGGATTTCATTCATTATTTTTTTGATAAAAAGAAAAAAAAAAGATAACGGGAAAAGTCTTTTTTTTGTCCGCGACTGTACACTGCCTGTGGGAAGCTGAGCTTCGTACCGCCATAGTTACATATATAAGTTCGCCGGATCAGCTAGTTTCATTATAAGAATATTAATAGAAAGTAAAAAGATCGTCTAATAAAATTTTAACAAAAACAAAAACCGACTTCAAGGTTCGACTCGATTTCTCTTGGATGTCATCATCAAATCGTGGTGTCCTTATCATATTACAACCGTTAGGATATCTCCTTTCCATTAAAAAAAGAATCATCAAAATCGGTTCATAAATGACGAAGTTATCCGCGAAAACATAAAAAAAATATACGGTCGAATTGAGAACCTCCTCCTTTTTTAAAGTTGGTTAAAAATGTAATTGCAAATGCAATTATAATTTAACACGCAATAGACTTCAAAAACAACCAATAGCGGTTACGGGGGAAGACCTAAAAGGCCTCCATTCCACTGAGTATTTTCAAGTCTAATACATAAACAAGTTGCGAAAGTTTAAAAATACTCCAATTGTTAGGTAACCGTGCCGGTGAATGGTAGGTAACTTGAATAAATTTTAGTTCTTCTTAGGGTTCCGTGCCAAAGGCAAAAAACGGAACCCTTATAGATTCGTCATGTGACATGTCCGTCTGTCTGTCCGTCCGTATGTCACAGCCACTTTTTTCCGAAACTATTAGAACTATACTGTTGAAAGTTGGTAAGTAGATGTATTCTGTGAACCGCATTAAGATATCCACACAAAAATAAAAAAACAATAAATTTTGGGGGTAAATACTTAAAACTAACACTCAAAAAAAATTTTTTCATCAAACCCATACGTGTGTTCTATCTATGGATAGGTCTTCAAAAATGATATTGAGGTTTCTAATATCATTTTTTTCTAAACGGAATAGTTTGCGCGAGAGACACTTCCAAAGTGGTAAAATGTCCCCCCCCCTGTAACTTCTAAAATAAGAGAATGATAAAACCTTAGAATAATAACGCATAGAAAGATGCTTCATACAAAGCGCCCTGTCAAAAATTAAGCACTGAACCGATTCACATAGGTGTGACGATTACGTAGGTACGCGTGACGATACGCACACATGCAAACGGAATATTGAAAAAAATCATTTCTATTTTGACCTAATTATTTACAAAATACTGTAAAATAAAACAAAACATTCACACACGTTCGGCGTACTTTGACCTTGAAAGCGGCCCCGCGTTTGGAGCTGCGGCTCCATTTTAGGTGCTTCAAAACGGACGCGCGGACTCGCCTTCTATGCGTTATTTTCTAAGGATAAAACTAAAAAAAAAATGATGTACATTACCATGCAAACTTCCACCGAAAATTGGTTTAAACGAGATCTAGTTAGTAGATTTTTTTTTAATACGTCATAAATCGTAAACCGCAATTTATCGATCAAACTTACAAGTGTTACAACGAACTACAAGAACTTTTATATTATGTTACTTGTTGCCACGGAACCCTTCATGCGCGAGTCCGACTCGCACTTGACCGCTTTTTTAATTTGCTTATAGGTATTGAAAATGTTTCAAATCGACATATTCTAGTTAGATTTCCATTTTACATATTATCTACTTTACTTTGAAACTTAATTATGTGCCCTATCTAGTTAAATAATAGCACGAAGCAGATGGTAAGATCATTTTGATGACGTAGTCATCTGTCGAACTAAGGTGCATTTCTGTAAAGGATTTTTTATCACATACCCTTAGTATTAAGGCACACGGTGCAGAGATAAAGGGCAGATGTGAAAGCAGCTGCCGACGGATATTGCTCTTTATATCTATCGCTCGACCATATTTTCATTCCTTTATTTACACCCTGACAATGACAAATACATTATCTCTAAATTGACGTTTAGTTCTCGACTGCCTCGTTGGTCTCGCGGTTGACGTGTGCGACTGCTGATCATGAGGTCTCAGGTTCGATTCCCGGGTCGAACCAAATGTTTGTATGACCTACAAATATTTAATTCGGAGTTTGGGTGTTTTCTATGTATAATATGGTTGTATTTACAAAATAAAATAAAAAAGTATATATGTATTTGTATTAGTTGTCTAGTACCCATAACACAAGCTCTGCTTAGCTTGGGACTAGATGGCGTTGTGTGTTAGATGTCAGAAATATTTATTATTATATTGCTTTTGTAGTAAATACACAGACTTCGTGTTCAAAAGGACAACAGCACTCTAAGATCAATTCAAATCTAATTTGCAGTACGGTATTATTAAACTTCAGAAAGTTACCGTGCAAACTGTAGTAAACTACAAATAGGTACAGGCTTTAATAAGTTGTCAAGGAACAATATAAAGTGACGTCAGGACTGCAAAGTGCATCCAGCGGTGGTTCTATTACCACTCGTCCAACATTGCTGATGAAGTTTTAAATGTTTTCGTGACTCCGTCAGCCGGGCAGGGCAACTTCACTATCGCACTTTTAACAGTGTTGCATTTCATAACTCGGTAGCGCCTCGATGTTTGTTCAGAGATTTGACTAACAACTTCTTCTGATGCCGGGAACGTGCCCAGTCCTGTTACTCCGCCGTCTCTATAACTAGTTTGTTTGATCCAACCGAACAATGGATCGACACTCAAATGACGTTCTCCGGAAATCATTCCAAAACTCGATCGCTATCTACCTGAATCCAATTTTATAGTTTTTTGCCAACTATCAGCTGCTTCGAAAATTCTTTGTTCGACTCGAATACCGCTTCGATTTAACAAGGCTCAGAATCTTTACGAAATGCAAAATTAACAATAACCGAATATTTTTTTTAATAAAATGCTGCATAGCAGAATTTGAATGTAATAAAAATTTCATTGTGCCATTGTTATTCATGCTATTCAGGACAAGTGAATGGGTATGTTCCTGGGGTGAGTATATTAAGAGGTTAGCGACCTCTTATATGAAGCAGTACATAGCAAGGCCAAGAAGTGTTCTTGGAGCTTTTTATGTGACGTGCGATGATGGCGACAGGCCATAGGTAGGCCGGTGTAGGTGTAGAGGGCGCGTGCTGCGCGGCAGCTGTCGGCGTGGGGCGGCAGGTGCGCTCGCAGCCGCCGGAAGGCCTCACAAAAAGCGCACGCGCACCTGGGCTTCACCAGCCCACATACTTGCACAATGCGAGGTCTCGTATATAAATAGAAATTTCGAACACATGGTCCTGACGCATCCGCCCTCGTTTCTTAACTTCTTTTGAATCTCCAGGTAAATTTATGATGCATTAAGCTATTTATGGCGGCCGTCGACAGATTTATTTAGAACATCGCGCTCTAGCATTTCGTGCACTTTACGCGTTAAGCTAAGTGATCGATCTCATAGGTTATCCCTCTCGTACCAATTTGGAGTAATGAGTAAGTTATTAATTTCTAATAAGCTATATTGTGAAATTCAATGAAACCAGATTGGTGATAAATTAGTTATACGAGTATAGTGATATCACGTGTTGGTGGGGTTTCTTCCGTCGGAAACGTGTGGCGCGCAGCTCAAGTTACAGGAGCCACGCACACGTGACGGATGGACATTTTTTAAACCTTACTTCCTTGATAGGTAAATGGATAGGGCAAAAAATAGAACGGATACACAAAGCAAAGTTCCCATGGATAATTACGCGGTACAAAGGATACATTACTAATGTAGGAGGCGATTCAAACGTTATTGTGTACAAAAACAGTACACAGTGTAGCATATGTCGGTGGTGTAATTAGACTCAGGCGACACCGGTCTGTCGCGGTGACACCGACAATTACGGCGGCGGCACGCGAGCTCGCCGCTTCCGTTTCCGATCGAACCACACCGCTCTACGGCTTCAGCTTGAACAAATGTACGGAACCACGACAACTATAGTTTTAGTGGCTTACACATTCGCTTTAAACTAATCTGATACTTTTGCCTTATTACAAACTAGTTTTTGCTCGCGGCTCCGCACGCGTGTATGTCGGTTATCGCTGCAAATAGTAGCCTGTGTGTTATTCTGATGTAAAAGCTATATTACTGTAAACTTTCATCCAAATCCGATCAGTAGTTTTTGCGTGAAAGAGTAACAAACATCCATCCATCCATACTTACAAACTTTCGCGTTTATAATACACACATCAAAAGTGTCTAGGGATCAACATATGTGTCTAGGGATCAACATATATTTTTGCAATAACTTTTCTCCTGATTGATATTAATTAAAATTTTCTTTAAGGATTCATCAAATAAAGTGTTTTCGTTTGTCACAGTAACGATAAACCAAGTCACCTTTGCATTAATAAAGAAATTTGCCATTTTCCTAATAAAAGGATTTTTGACATTTGAACCACTAACATTAAAGTTCGAAAAAAAGACTGAAATAACAGTTTTCTTTAAAATTTTATTAGGTAACTTAAACAATTAATAATCCGTGTTTCTACCGCGAACACTAACACAAGAACATCGGTTTGGTATACTCAAAATGAGTTCATCCAAATCACGCTGTGGAATGGCCGCCCATGTTCGTTGCAACAACAAAAAAAGGTCTTCTTGCGACTGGATACCCTCCATATTCGGCAGAGCTCTTCTCTGTAGCATATCCCATGCATGCTCAATCGGGTTCAAGTCTGGCGACTGAGCAGGCCAGGGCCAAAGCCACATCTCAATCTCAAGAAATCCGCATAAAAATGCTTGATCCCTAGACACTTTTGATGTGTGTATTAGTAGGATAACTTCAGTCACCCACGATTACATTTACGAGATCTAATTTACTCAAGTTTATCATCACCAGGTGTGTTTTAGATGATAGCCGGAAGTACAGCCTCAAGCAGCTGGTTTATCAATTTTATAATGTTGAGCCACTTTGACTCGGTTTTAAACAACGACTATGAATTATCAGGAGTGAATTAGTAAGTTTCATGGAAGGAATTTAAATAGGTAAAGATTTGTTTCTTTACTCTGACGAAAGCCAAACGGTTTATAATAGTTATAGCAAATACTGACGATATTCATTTCGACGTACAAGTATGCAAACCAATATCCCTTTATTACCATTTCATGTACTGATTTCCATATATATTATATATATCGTCAATTTTCTATTTAAATTCGTAAAATGCCAGGTTCACGGCAATGGGCTTGTTCTCTGTACTGTCATCACATCTGTTGATGCCTTCAATAGTCATAGGCCTCTTTGACAGTAGCAGCAGCAGTTCTTTAGTAAGGAGCTATTAGCCTAATATACCTCGTTGACCTTAAGGGTTAGTTTCTTTTCCTTCTCTTTGCAGTGCTGTTGTTCTGCATAGTTTGCTCCCTTAGGGAGAGCGCAAACGTGTACACTTTTGTGTCTTGTGGCAGATACAAGCCACCGATGAATATTTGATTTCTATAGAACCAGTATGAAATCATCCACTCGCTGCGCATACGTAAACATTTTTTGTGTCTAGTTACTTCCACTTAATGTGTTCGGTGTCCGTAACTGGAAACCTGTTGAAGACACAAGCAAAATTAACAAATTTCCTTACAACATCGTGAGACTGACGGAAAACAAGCGACGAATTGTGGCCAGTAGTAGCAACGGGCAATACGTTTGCGCAGCGCCTAAGTCGCCTCTTACGATTGATAAAAGACCCTATTACGTAAATTTGACTAACATTATAGTCGAAATGTGGGCGTTCAATACACATCTGCCATCCCCTTCGGTGATATAAGCTTGAGTAAATGTCGAATATCCAAAACCCGGGCATTCTTCGCAATATAGACGAATCCATTTCGTTTTTATGATCAAGATTAATTGTTTTCAAAGCAAACCCAGTGGCTTTTACGTTTTGCGAGCGAACAAATCTGATGATTGATTGTAAGCAGAAATATTCTAATAAATCATAAACGTCACTGGTGTTTCAATTTTATGGTTTTGGCGAAAGCTCTATCTCAGTAATCCCTTCGACACTGATAATGTACTTCCCCATTTCGTATCGCGAAAATAGTGTAACATAAATTGTTAAAGATGAATTTCACCATGAAGGACGTTCACAGGCTTGTGTCCGTGACTAGGATCAGGAGTGGATAAAGCCTATGAAAAATGATGTATGTCTACCGAAGGTGTAATCATGGATGATGTAGGCGTGGCGCGTGCCGCGACCTTTCCTTGGATCCCCACAAGTGCACAGGAGCGTCGGGCAAGGGGCTGGCGGGGGGTGGCAGGTGTTGCACGCCAGTCGACGCTCACCCGCTCATTTCGTAATCGACCTCCTTCTAAGGATGGTCACATCTCGCGCGCTGCTCCCGTTAATTGTGAAATAGTTCTCGTGAATTAATAATAATTTAATATTAGTTGCTTCTAAAACCGTTTTAAAATAAATTAGTTTTCTTAGTACTGGTGAAGTAAATTATAGCGACCTATTATTGAAAGTTTTTAGTGTTTTGTCCGCGACTGTACGACCTAATCGTGAAGTGTGTCAAAGCAAAGATGTCAGTCAGTTGCATGACATCTGTGGTACCGAGTAGCCGTGTAGTGTGGTGTGGGGCGTGTGGGCCAGTGGCCAGTACGTTGAGTGCGCTGAGGTGTTCAGTTGTGTTATGGGCGGGTTGTTTGTGCGTGTGAAGAGCGGGCGCGGGGCGGCGGCAGTGGCCACGTGCGCGGGTCGATGTCGTCGCGCATGCGCCTCTCGCCGCTGTCAAACGTCACTGCACACTCGCTCCTACCACACACCGCACGTTAAGATTGGCTCCGATCATGTTTTTTAATATCGGTAATTGATCACATATCGATTAGTCAACTTCGTACCCATTTACGGTCTAGCAAACATAATTCTTATTTTTAAACTGTTCCCATTGAAGGAGTGCATAAGACTAATGTGCTTTGTTGTTATGTAATTTGTTTTGGATTTAGGGCGTTGGATTTAAAGCTTATCTGATTCAAAAGTAAATTACTGACTATAATATTTCTTTAAATTTTATACATACTAATAACTTTAAGAGATTATGTTACATGTTTAGTTTGCCACAAAGTAATTACATACACTTAAAGAAAAATCGGTTTCTATTATGCAAAGTATTTTCTAAGTGATTTTTCTTTTCCAGAAAACTGGTGCCCGCTTGAAAATATTTTCAAACCCAGCTCCACAGAGCACAGAGCGTGTGGTGCAGCTCGTGGGCAAAGCCGATGCTGTAGCGGCCGGCATCAAAGAAGTCCTGGACTTAATCAGACAGGTATCTAATTCATAATATTTTATGATATAATTCAACATACATTGTTAATACTCATTTAATAATTATTTCTAATTAAACACATTCTCGAGCTGTTTGAATTATTTAAATAAATTGTTTAATTTACAATTTCAGGTGCCTATAAAAGGTGGAATACAAAATTACGATCCACACAATTATGATGACTTCTATGCGGATGAGTATGGCGGTTTCGGTAGTGGACAAGGCAGTGGAGGCCCGCGAGGCTCCGGGCCCCGCGGCCCGCCCCGGGGCCCCCCGCGCGGCCTGCCCCCCATGGGCGGCGGCGGCGGCGGCCCCTCGGGGCGGGGCCCTGGCCCTCGCGGACCCGGCGGGATGGGCAGCCGCGGTGGATTAGGACCGCGTAACGCTTTCAACGACTTCGGAGGACCCGGACCTAGAGCCAACTTCTCAGGCCCGCCCCGAGCCAACTTCGGAGGCGGCGGTGGCAACTTTGGGGGCGGCAACTTCGGGGGCAACCGCGGAGGCAGTGGCGGCAACAACGGCGGCGGCAATTTCGGCAATAACGGCGGCGGCAACTTCGGCAATAACGGCGGCGGCGGCAACCAGTCGGACACCACTACACAAGTCACGATACCCAAAGACGTGAGTGTACATATCTTAATTTAGTCATATCTACGAAATATATGTATCTCATATATGTGCATGAACCATTAAAAAACAAATCAGAATGTCAGTGATACTAGTAACAATAAACCGTACACAGCAGAATTATTTGGAAATATTTTAAATCTCTGGATTTTGTTCCAGCTGGCCGGTGCTATAATTGGCAAAGCGGGTTCACGCATCCGTAAGATCCGCGCCGAGAGCGGAGCAGGCATCGAGATCGCGGAGCCTCTGCCCGGCTCCAGCGACCGCATCATCACCATCACGGGGACTCCACAGCGCATACAAATGGCGCAGTACTTACTGCAACAGAGGTACAACCCCAACTAATACTATATCTCATCTCTATGTTCGTAATCATTGTTATTACATAAACACCATATAGTTTAAGATATGTTACGAATGTTATAATCAGCTGTATTCGACATCTATACCTCTGCTACAGTTTCACAGTGCTTTTTAATTATCTGTACTGTACATATCACATGATTGAAAAGCATGCGAACATTATCGCCCATAACTATCGTATCATTGCTAAATTTCGCATCGAGCTGCTATTTTGACTTAACATTTGTTGTTGGTTAAGGATTTGTATCAAACATGCTATTATTAACTGTATATAATTCAATACATTTACTAACACAATATTATTTTGACAATAGAATGTTTGAAGAGTTCCCTGAGTTGGCACCAAACCAAACTAAGATTAAGTAGAGATTATTGAACGGATTTGACTGTATTATGACGTCGATGTTGAAATGCGCAGGTAAACATGCACACAGTTGTTAGTAGCGGGAGCGTAGACCTTTCAGATGAGATGTTCACCTGTGTATCTGCATACTTGAAACTGTCGTATAAAGCTCTGTAGTTACCAAGTATTTAGCAATGATCACAATCATCACTACTTCTAACTCATTGTAATGTTTATTTGTGACTAACATTCTGGTGATTAACATTTCTAGGTGTCATCAACTAACGGGTCTCGACTGAGCCGCGCGTTGTATGGAAGACTAGTGATTTTGTTGTTTTGATTTATATTAACAAAGAATCACTAATCTCCCTACAAAGCTACGGCGCTCTCTTCAGATGCAGATAATCTTGCGTAAATCTTGTTCTTTTTGTGCTACTAACATTTTATTATTATTATATCTTTTGTGGTGCTATTTTTCGGCGATGGAATAGTATACTTAATTTTTATTTTTATTTTACAGTGTGCACGAGAGCAACCCGAATCTCGGTCGCGGAAACTTTTGATTCCGGTGGCGACTTTGAAGTGTGTTAAAATTATTTAAAAATTTACATTAGTCGTCACCTCAAACAAGATTTTAACAAATTTTTACAAAATGAAATCCGCGAGGCTCACCTTATGATTATATGTACATAGTGTCTAAACCTCGCCAGGGAAATAAGAGAACACTAATTGTTTACGTTCATGCATGATTTTTATGTCAAAATGATGGAACGCATGGTTTGAAAAAAAATGTTTTACCAAATTTTCAATTTGTTGCTATATGACATAGATTATTTCTCTGGTCGGGTTTTAGGTATTTAAGATTGCATTTATCATTATTAATATATGAAGAGTTTAACTTAGATTGTGTCAATGATTTACCGATTTATTTGTTACATCGATGTATTTTTAAGTAATAGCAAATAGAAATGGAAAATAAATAGTTTATTTTGTGAACTTATATTTTTATTTTATTTCTAATATAAAAATCCTTGGCATCATAGGCTCTAAAACTTTAAAGTCTATTTATTCTGGTGTAAAACATTTTGTTTTTTTTTATTTTTGAATTAAAAACTTCTTTTTGACGTTCTCTTTTATTAACAACTTCTTGCGTTGAGCACTTTTTGGTTGGGGAAAATCTTACGGGATCGCGTCTCCTACATGCTAATGTTGAAACAAACAAACTCTTCAGCTTTATAATATTACTAGCTGACCCACGCAACGTCGTTTGCGTCTCCTATTGCCCGTAGCGTGATAATTTTCCCCCGTTTTTGAAACATTCTTCATTGGTTCTCCGCTCCTATTAGTCTTAGCGTGATGATATATAACCTTCCTCGATAAATGGGCTATCTAACACTGAAATAATTTTTCAAATTAGACCAGTAGTTCCTGAGATTAGCGCGTTCAAACAAACAAACTCTTCAGCTTTATATATATTAGTATAGATGTATTTTTATACTCTTCTAAGATCTAATATTCATAACCAACAACACATTTAATTAGAAAAATAATATTACGTAATAAGTTGATAAAAACCCTTTGGCAAATAACTCATTATTAGGTACCAACTCTTAGCGTCTTATAGGTACTCGTAATAACTTCTAAACGAAATGCCCGATTGGGATGAAACACAGTATTTTACTTCTACATAAATACCCTTGATAACATAATGCTTAATTTGGATAGGGATTAATATTACGATACACATTTGACGTAGTTTCTTCAGACGATTTAATAATTTTGTGAACACAAAAGTGGTTATTGTGACTAAACCATAATAGTTAGATATATGCTCTCAGGGACTTTTTCGTAGATCTTAATGGGACCTAAAAACCCGTAATACATTATTTTGTTCTATTGTCAATAGTTTTTGCAGCGCACGCAAAAATAGAGTTTCGCTTTCACACCTTTGGTTACGAAATAGCAATTTTCTTACAGATCCCTAATTTTTTTGAAAATAAAATATAACCTATAGCCTTCCTCGATCAATTGACTATACACAAACAAACTGCAGCTTTATAATATTAGTATAGATACTAGATACTCGTAGTATAGATTAAATCCTAATTTTAAAAAAAAATGTTGGTGAAAGCTAAAATAATAACAGTTTTTAAGTCGAGTCAAATGTTACCTTTATTTATTTATTGAACCATTCAACCTGAATGAAAATACAAAAAAACTTCGTTTAAAAAAACCGACTTCAGGAACTAAAAAGTATCAAATAACTTAATTTGTATGTGCTACCTATTCATAGGTTTGAAGTCAGTGCCAAGCAGTGGCGGACTAAGGGCGAGGGCGGTCCGCCCCGGGCCTCTGGTCCTGGGGGGCCTCCAAATGGCTGCAAGTTTCCTTGATCAAATCGTAAATAAACTTTTGAAAACATAAGAGGAAGTTTTGGGTTGGAGGCCCCGTAGACAAATAATTCGTTTTAAAGTTTAGTTTTAAAAGTGTAGTTTAAAAAAAAAAAAAAAAAAAATTATGAATACCTACGTATACTCGTACGATACTCTTAAGTACTGTGCCGGAACCGACACGATGGCCTAACGAACTCTCCAAGGCACGGAGGTTTCTCATTGTTTTTAACCAACTTCAAAAGAAGGAGTAAGTTATTAACCGACTTCAAAAAAGGAGGAGGTTATCAATTCGACTCTTAGAGCATATACAGGGTGTCCCAGAACTCAACGTCAATCCGAAACGGGGTGACAGGATTGATTGTAACCATCATGAGAAAAACAAAAAAATCTATCCCATGCAGTTTGAAAAAGTATGGGCATTTAAGAAAAACCTAGAAGTTTGGTCAAGTTTTCCCATTTTTCGGTTTAGTTAGAGTCTGTCTCTCTCACGCAAGCTTCTGATTGGTTGGTGTATTTCCCACGAAATCAGTCATCATCACATCACCCAATCAGTTTGCTTGATCGATTTTCATGATTCTTTTTTTATTTGAAAGCTGGTGCTTCCCGTGTGGTCCCATTTCAATTTAGTCCAGTTCTTGAAGTCGGTTGTTTTTGTTAAAATGTTGTATTAAGAATTAAGTTTACCCGTGACCAGTCCATAGACTTGGCCTGGTAATGCTTGATTTTGAATGTGCTAACCTACTCGATTGGCTGCGTATTGAAAATTTAATGTCTTAATTTTCAGTACCAAGTTAAAAGAAATTATTCCGTGTCCAGTCTTAAATTTTGTTACATCATGATGGTCTTGAGAATGGAGATAATCTACCTATTTCTTAAAATTCTTTAGTCAAGAAAAACATTCTATACTCTTTGCGCTGTGCCTGTAGCATCGTGGGTGGCATGGTTCAGTTACATTTCACTCTTGAAAGTTGCCGCGATTTACAAATTATGACTTAGTATTTCAGCTGTACTACATTCGCAATATATTAAATCATTAATAACTGTAGTAAATTAAATTAAACCACCACGCACCATGCTGCAGCAGCGCCAAAAGTAGGTATAGTTACAAGTAAGGATAAATAAGATTGTAATTGTAAATTGTAAACACTTGTAATTAATAAGTGTCATGGTTAATAATTGATTCATAGCCAGCTATTTCCTGTTGTGTGTTGAATTCCTAGGATATTGTTCCGCAGAGACAGTAACAGTATACCTACTAATATTTTAGGTGTTAATTTTAACTTGAATAATTAATCGTGTATTGTGGTAACCGTTAGCGCGAAATCGGTATAGGGTCACTAGACTTTCTTTAAAGTTAGCACTGTCCTCCATACAATCACAGTAAGAGTAAATTCGATGGGTGGTTCTGTGGCAACGCGCTCGGCGCCTCCGTAGATACGGTACGGTAACTGCGTTTAGCTAACTGCTTATACCGCTCTCTGAGAATGCCATATGCGCGACCTTCTTTGTGCGGTTAGAGCCACAGTCAAGACCAGTTTTGGAGCAAGCCATCGGAAACACTCATCAAAGAGCCATCTATCGTTAAGAATAGGCACAGATATTTGGTGTAGGCCTGAACCGGTACGAGGATCGAGTAATCAAGACGGGGCCCATAAAATAAGAGGACCTCTGTGTTATACTTATGGGTGTCCCTGTCACCCGTAAGTTCAGCGCCAACCAGTGATGCACCTCTGGCAGACAGGTGCGCCGCTTTTTGGAAGCTCGCCACTAACTAAAGTGTCAGCGCAGCCAGTTTAGCCCAAACAGGAGAGCTTCTCGAAGTCTGCATTGCACGACATGATTCATTCATTTGCTCCTAGCGAGAGAGGAAAAAGTACCGTACTGCTGTTTGGCAGGATAGGCCCGAGTAGAAACACAGCACCCCCTCGTACCAACTGACGCAGATGATGTCCAGAAAACATACTTTGGAGATCACGTCCGGCTGTAACAGAGCGGGTGTAACAGAACAGAGCGAAGGAGAAAGTGGGATTGGGTGTGGTTTAGAACCATCTTAGTCCACCAGGCCCGGGAATGGTCCAGTTTCTGCACTCAGTTCAGGCGCTGGAGATCGCTGAACGACCTCGAAAGCTAAAAGCGCAGGCCTGGAGGTAGCAACAGAAATAAGTTAGTGTGACACTAGAGAAGAGACAGAACCATGGTACCCTGGTCACCACACACATAATATTATAGGAGAAGGCTGCCACTTCCTGCAAAAAGGCGCTGAAAGAGGGAGGGGTGTGATGCGCGGAGACGGGAGCTACGGGGATATGAAAAGAGCAGGGAAATATAAAATTTTGGTTAGTAGGAGCTGTAAATCCACCATTAACAAAAACTGTGACGTAATCGACACTAAACTGGACGATAAAATTGATAAAACTACAAAAATCTATTATATAAATTCTATCACTTTTTTTTAGAAAAAACGTATTTCATTTTTCTAACTGTTAATGTAAGTCTAATTGAAACGTCAATTATAAAATGTAAATCAATTAACACAAGAACGTACCATGAACATACTCAATGGTACATAGGCAATGTGAAATTAATAAAAATCTTTTTACACTAAGGCCTCATTCAACTATGCCGCCCCGGGCCTCTGACGGGGTTAGTCCGCCACTGGTTAGCAGGGTTTTTAGCCGAGCTCCGTCCGCGTGTATGTCTGTTTGTTATCACGGCAATTTGTAATCTAATGTTATTCTGATGTATTAATCTACTGAACTACATCACTGTAAAGTTTTATCTAAATGCGTTCAATAATTTTGCGTGAAAAGGCACAACTTGCAATACTAACAACTTTGTCATTTATATCCGGCTCGAATGACCAAATGTACGGCTACGGTCCGGGTTCCGTGGAACACCAATCAGCACTAGTACGTGTTTACACCAAAATCAAAGGTTTACTAGTATTTCTAACTAGCCAAGTCCCGCGGTTATTGTGGTACCGCGAGTGACGCCGCGGGGCGAAGCTAGTCTAAAAAAAGTAGCCTAAGTTACTCCCTATATCATCAGCTACCTATCAGTGAAGTCCGTCCCGTCAAAATCAGTCCATTCGTTCCAGAGATTACCCGGATCAAACAGACAGACCGACAAAAATTTTAAAAAATCGAGTTTTGGTATATGTATTGTGTATACATACATATGCGTTTAGTAAAAATCGGTTATTTTAATATTACAAACAGACTCCAATTTTATTTATTTGTATAGATAATCTAAACATATATGATGTAAATAGGTCACTTAATAGAGTTAAGTGAATTATTATTCAGGAATCTCAGCTAAGATATGTCATATTCAACTGCTTTTTAATTGTTGCTTAGTATTAATTGCCAGAGAAAACTATTGTTGTAAATTTGTCCTGTTCATTTAATGTTTTAAATATCACATAATAATATCAAATAAAAATAATGTCAATGACATGTCCTTAATCATATATTTTATGCAGAAGTTACATTGTATTTTCTTACAATGATATATATAAAATTGATTTATAACAAATACTATTAAAACTTAAAGCTTTTCCATCAGATAGAGTATATATCAGTCATTGATTAGAATGTAATGGTGGAAGATCAGAAACAGTGTGTTCATGTTTGTCTAAGTAAAACATAACATACACCAGAGGGATCACAACACCAAGAATGAGCATAAAGCATACTAGATGGAACCATTTCAGTCCAAAGTCGGCACCATGTGATGTTAATTCCTTCACTACAACAGCTTCAACAGGAATATTCTCCTTATTGGGTAGAAGTTGTGTGTCCTCTGTTGCTTGTTCATTCTGTTCCGAGTCTGTGTAAGGCACAACAGATGGAGCCACTGTACTATTCATAACAACAGTATTACAGTCAATAGAACACTGCACATCTTTTTGTGTTAAATTATTAGAGGTTGTTTTATTTGGGTTTAAAAGTTCATTAAAATTTTTAGTACTAAGGTCTTGTATCATAGCATTTGATGCCTGGTTGCCCGAAGTAGATGGGATCGGTTCTTGTGGCCGAGTTGGAATAAGTTCTGTCAACACCGAATAAGGGGTAACTGGAACTTTAATAGTTCGCCTTGCAAATATTTCATTGTCTTTATGTATATGGTTGATCCTTTTAAGCTCTGATATCTGAAATGTAATTCATGTTGTTCATAATAGATAACAATGATAAGAATATTCGAAAAAACATTACTTTTATTATCTATAGTAAGTTGTTAAAAGTCATTGTAAATAACCATAACTATGTATAAAGTTACACACCGAACAATAAAATCTCAACGCAATAGCTTGAAGAGTGTCACCCTCCTGTACTTGCGCTTCTATGAAATGTTCTTGGGGTTTTATTCTGTGTAGCTGAATTTCGCTGTGTTCGTTAGCATCGTTCTTTTTGCCCATGTTAAAGCCGACCAAGTCATCTCCAGCATGCATCGAGCGACTTCTAAATATAAATAAACATATAATTAGTAACACGTAAACAACAATGGGTATTGAAACTACTCTAACTCATATCTACACTTACCTCTGTTTCATATTTAAAAACAACACTAATACTAATGAAATCTACCATGACCTGTATATATAGTATAAAACTACCTGTGAGATAATCAATTTTAAATATATTTTGGGTTAAAAAAGTGCAAAACAGCTGTTGATTCACAACTAGACAAAATTTCGTTTGACAAGTAAGTGACAACTAATAATTAATGACGTATAAATTTGGGTTGCCCTCTAAGTAAATGGAACATCCGGAACATCATATCTTATGCTAAATGTGACGATCTTGCGTTACAAAATATTATAAATAATGTTCTTATAGTTATCATATTGAGACAAAATTTTTTTTTCATATTTTGTAATTAAATGGCAAATCTAAAATTACATATTAGTACTAATCATCACGGGAATCACCTTAACGCTCCAATATATTCCTGTTGATGTCTATTCGGGCCTCATGTGTTTTTTTTGTTAGTAGGTACTGGTCATAATACGAGTAGCAATATTATTTTAGTGAACGCACTAATTCATAGAACGGTTTGCAGGAATTCGAACAGGTGAAATCATTTGATGATTAAAGTAAAACTTAAAAAATATTAAAAGTTTAATTATGTTTTTCCTCTATTTTGGGAATTTTATTAGCGAAATAATGTAGGTATAAGCTTCTATTCAATGTCTTCATCTATTTAACCAAGACTAGTCTAGCTTCACGAAAAAGTTTATCCAATACATGGAAAGGATTGTATATTATTATTTTTCATGGAATAGGCCGACAAACGAGCACACGTATCGCCTAATGGTAAGCGATTACCGCCGCCCATGGACACCTGCAACACCAGAGGCGTCACAAGTGCGTTGCCGGCTGTTTGGGGATGGGGAGGGGTTGGGGTATATGGGCCTCCGGTATCCTCACTCACTGGGTGAAATACAGCGCAAGCGCTATTTCACACCGGTTTTCTGTAAGGCTGTGGTATCACTCCGGTCGAGCCAGCCCATTCATGCCGAAGCGTGGCTCTCCCACGGTCAATATATTATATGAAGAGAAATTTATAGTTGACAAGATAATGGTGTTTATGTACTCCGGTAGTATAGGTATCTTGATAAGTTGCCAAACTTACACCACTGGCAAGTGTTAGGACTCCTCGCAAAACCGAAGAGATTGTTCGAATTAGAATAAAAGTCAGTTTTAGTTTTCGATCATTTCATTATAGTTTTAATAACTCAAGAGTATTTTACACAACAGTTACAGAACATAAATACCTTTGGTATTGCGCCATAGAGCTGGTAATAATTGCACATAATTAATTTTGTCCTCTAGCTACATTATGTACAAAAAATACATTAATACAAATTTTGACTTACGTCTGTGTCCGCCAACATCACTAGTTAATAGGTAACATTAGTTTACATGAATACATTATTTATAATAGCTATAAAATGATTCGTGACTCGTTTAAACAACCACAGGCTTCTTGTGAGGCTTATTCATATAATTTCCGCTATTAGAGACAAATATAGAATACCTCAAAAATCTGTTTTTGTACGAGTGAGCCATAAGGTCATTAGGTTTTTATTATTATTGGAAGTACAAATATAACATTACAATTTGTCGCTAAAATTGCAGTAATGGAACAGCTGGATAAAACAACTTATTTTTTAAGAATGCATTTCCAACCCGGTACATGGTCCTAAAACTGATATATTAATTAGAATCACATAATTTGTTTATATTTACAAGGAATTCACATCAGTATTAAAAATAAATACACTTCGGAACTCACAATAAAAAAAATATCACAGTGATTCATAAAACTAAATTCTGAAATATCATAAAAGCACAACTGATTCTTAAAATTAATATTAAATATATATTATTACCTATCACAAAAATTAAAATTTACTACCAAGACATGTAATTTGTGAAAGATATAAACTTTTCATTTTTAGACAGCTCATTACAATTCGTGTACAATATTTTTTTTTACGCGCATTACACTGATGACTCATTCGAGCAAGGTGTCATTAACAAGATTAATAACACAGTATTCAAGACAGTCAATTATATTACAATTATGGAGTGTAGAGATAAGGAGTACAATCTCTATGTTAAAAAAGTGTCCGCCAAAATGCACTAATTAGGTGACGCCACTGTGCAACGAGTGTAAATTTTAAAGAATTAGAAAAGATAATCAAATGAGAAAAAGGCTTCTGCTTTGCAATGGTGTGCATAATAAAGATGTTACTACGCAAAGTTTTAAATTTTTAAATCACAATTTAATTATTTGGTTATGTTTGTCGGACACTTAGTACGCAAAGTTTTCTATTTTTTATCCACAATTTAAAAAAAGAATTAAAACGATATCACACTCTCTTCTCACTCTAGCGCCTCTGTAGTTGGTTCTCGAACTATTATTTAGTCATGTTTGGCGGACAATTTTCCCCATAAGGGTCCATCAGAGATTGTACTCCTTACGTCTATACTCTATGATTACAATGTTGAAAGAAATGTCCAAATAAGTAGAATGTGTATTCGAACAACAAAACATATCGACTATTAAAAATACAATATTGTAACTTTATAGTTAAGACGCGGTTTCTTAAATTTTACGAAATCGTTATAGTTTTTGGCGCTATAGACAGTTCATTTTGGTAATTTCTATTAATATTGTTGGAGAAAGAGCTTTGGAGCATATTTTTAAAAATAAAATAAGTGCGATAGTTAGTACCGCACTACTCTGCTCCATGTCGTTTCTGAATCCATCATACAATTTGCTTTTATCAAAAGTTTCATTACTATTTAGTAAATACAAGATGTCTTCTTATCCGTCTCTAACGGTAATTCTCTTTCAAATTAGCACAACATACCTATTCAAAGTTATTACTTGCCACATGTAATTTATCACTTGAAGTTATTTATGTAACATATCGCTTAGTTAGAATATATCATATTCTTGCGCCCCTATTTTGATGCTAAGTCTCAATTCAATTAAAAAAATGCATTTATTTTAACAAATTTAAAGAAATCACTAATTTAATTAGAAGCGCAGAAACAATACTACACATGCACTATTTTTTATTTTGTTTTTAAACAATTCACAATCAAAAGTGCGCATATAATGATGATAATAAATTTATCGATTATATCTTATGATATACAGTAAATTAAATAAATATTTGAGTCGCATTTCGATACCACTCATCTTTATTTATTTTATTTACTGTTTTATGTGTAATACATATTAGGTATGTCAATCAAAATGAAATACAACTAATTAATGTATGAATACTTCTAAACATTAGGAGTATATTAAATTTAACTTTAAATATTAGGAAGCATCCATTAATTACGTGAACCATTTGCCTGGCCATGGAGAAGTTTCCAGTGATAGAAGAGCAGGACATAAAAAAAAATCCATTCTTCCGGGAGTCCATTAAAATTTAAGTAAAAAGAACATCAATATGGAAGCTGTATATAAAATGTACTTACAAGAATGATTTCATTATACGTAACGTAACTCTCAATTGTCTGACGTCACATTACCTGAACGAACGAGGTAGTTCGTAAGGTATTCGTTAGTAACGCTTAATATTCGAAATGCAGTAACTAAAAAAATATACTAGGCAATATTGCGTCGTGTCTACAAATGAAAGTCCCGATTTTCGAATCTGCACTTAAACTCTCGAGTGAGCTTCATGTCTGGACGCTGCCCTCGATAATACTGTGTTTAATAGTTGTATATAGCATTATTAATTTATAGCAATGTGTGTTGTTCATTGATATCTTTCCCTCGAAATTGCACTTGGCCTTGGTGCAATTTACTTGTTGAAGTAAATTAGTTACTTCAACCTCTTCATATGGAAGGAACTCGCACATGGAATAATTTTGTACAATGCTCCAAGATCATGTACAGTTTAAGAGTGAACGATTTCTACACCAAATAGAGTGGTAAGTCAGGCCTTGATCAAATACTTGACTATCGATGATCTCGACTAGGTAAAATGACGTTACACTCGATTGAGATACCAATAACGAAATACCGTAAATAATTAATTCCACACTCATTTATTAGCGGATTTAAATTTTTGTTACTAATTTATTAGGTGAGACCTATATTTTCATTTTATTGTGTTAAATTTATAACATTATGAGATTTAACAATAGCCAAATTTAAATAAAATTTGATGTCATTTTATTGAACTTCTACCAATAATTTGGAGTTCACGTAATTAATGGGTGTAACCTTATTTGGAATGATTACTTTGAGCTAGCAACTAACTCACGGGTGTATAAATACTAAAAATAAAAAGGGTATTCTTAGTTATCTACTCTTCACAGACATTTTCTATGAACATGTTAGTGAGTAAATCCACGATTACACTTATAGAAGTAATACATATTTGTATTTCCTGTTTTATATTACATAACCTACTTTTAATATTCGTGAAACATTCTATTTACCCGTCTCGAGTCATTTTATCCCCTCAAACAAACATTATTCATATTTATGTAAAATAAGATTTCATAAAATAAAAAAGATGGATTGTAATCAATGCATGTTAACAGTAGCCCTTTCCTTGTAGTCTTAATAAAAAAGATTACTTTTGAAATATCTTAAAATTTTAGATATTCATTTTCCATGATCAAATTATTACCCATGATTTTATTTAATGCAATATACACACATTCACAATTCATAATTCAAACATATACAATAGAAATGCATTATAAATTAAAATGTTTTATAACCATACGAAATAATATTTGCATTACTGCAAAACATAAAAAGGCGTAGATTATATATATCACAGGTTGGATCTAAACGCATGTACAGACTGAAACGTATGTTGTTTGCGATATATACATAATATATGCATAAACATACATGTATGTACAGTATGCTTTAATGACAATGGTCAGTGGTTCTTTGATTTACCAAATTGCGAATATTTTTATTAAAATTATATAAAAACCCTTTTCTCTTTTATCTACATGCCATTTCAGATACAAATATTTACAAAGCATGTAATGTATTGTTATAGTATTGGTAACAGGCTTTAACTACATTATAATAAATAATGTTATATTCTAAATTTAGGCTTGTAGACTATTGTGGTTTTCTCAACAAAGTAGTTCGGTGTTGCAATTTTATAAAAGGCAGGCATTAGTAGTATGTTTTTTAATTCCTAATTTCAAAACAGTTTTCATTTACTACTACTTTAAAAAACTGTTTAGTTGACTAGATATAAGTTGAAATAACATAGATTATTGAGACAAGATATTACCGTAGGGTTTGGAAATAACATTTTTAATATTTAAACTTAAAATGTATGTGTGTGGGTACAATTGATGTATTTATTAACACTTTTCCATAAATGGATGTAGCTACTTTATGACATTGTTATAAAAGTATTGTAAAATATTTCTTTACAATCATAAGCGTAGTTTTTCTAATACACACTGTCATATAACAAAATATACAACTTCCTAAGTTGTATATGTTATTGGATGACAGCTACTAGGTATTTTCTAAGCTCCTAATAGTCACATCTGGTATCACTCATGGTAACCAATAAAAAAGTTTACTATTCTCTTTGCGCTATAGCATGGTGCGTGGTGGTTTAATTTAATTTACTACAGTTTATGGTTTAATTTAATTTACTACAGTTATTAATGATCTAATATATAGCGAATACACGTTCAAGTATTAATAACTGTAGTAAATTAAACCATAAACTGTAGTAAATTAAATTAATTAAACCACCACGCACCATGCTACAGCGCAAAGAGTATAGAAATGCATTTCTATATATGTATAAACGAGCTTATTTATATTAAACAGGGGATTTTATACAAAAATATCATACACTAGATTGTAACGACACCTTTCGTTTTTTGTGTGCGTATTGGACTATTAGTGCTTATAGGTGTTTATGTATTATATCTAACTGTTTCCTGTTCTTATCTAGTGTATAATAAATGTTAATTTATAGATAAAAGTTTAGAATACTTTAGACACTGGGATTTTATATAAAATAAGGTAGACGAGATCCATTAATAATATCATAACTATAATTACGGCAAGACTCTTTATCCATCAGTCCTCTTTCGTGTGCTTATGTACAGTCCGTAACACGATCGTATTTCGAGTTTCCACATATACTTATTTACAATAACTTGTGTTTATGTGCTGTTCTACCGCAAGTGGGGTTATCTCAAGGTGTAGAGCGACGCGTATTTCGCGGCATTTGTCTTTAACGTGCCATCTTATCTAAGTATAGGTAGCAAGGTCAGGAATTGAAACGATGCGTGAGAGTAGCAATTTAAATAGGAATTTAGAAGCGGGCCGAGGTATGCGAGGAGACTCTCGAGGACACTAACCTTCCTTTACTACAATATGATCGTCCGCGTTCGACACGTACCTTTTAGCCCTGTTCCTCGGGTTGACTCTGCGTCGGCGCTAGTGTAGGGCGAAGCATAAAGTCCTCTCATTTCACGCATTATCGAAGCCCTGGAAATCACCCGGCCAGTTCTCTCGTCGCGCCGCCCGATCGGAGCCCGTGCAGGCGAAGAACGCGTCTCCTTCGAACGGGTCGGATTCTCTCGTGAAAATGTTTACCGAGTCCGACTTCCTGATGTCGCGAGAGGAGGGGGCGGAGACTGGAGGTCTCGCTCTTAGGGGGGGGACGTCTCCTTCTTCCTCCTCGGCGATGGAGGCCGTGCGGGGCCTGGGCGGGGCGGGGTTGCTGAAGTCGTCCTCGAACATGGAGCGGGGCGACATGGACTCGGAGTCGAAGCGGAAGCGCGCGCCCGCACTGTCCCGCGCGCTGCTCGCCACTGACGCGGGAGATGCCGCAGCATCCTCCGGCTCGAACGCGAACCTAGCAATACATCAATTCTTGAAAATGGCGTCTATTTTTATACTTTTTAAAAATTTGGCTATTTTTTCATTCATTCCTTTGCCATTTTGTTAAATATAGGTATTTTTGTGAAAAAAAATAATAATCTGAGTTTCATACTTTTAGCACTACACGGAATGTACTTACTAAATTTTTGTTTGTGAATTTTGTATTAAGGAATGTCTTTGCTTTATATAATCCCGGCACAAATAGTATTGTATAGCAATGCGACAAGCTAGTGACATAAAGTTGGGCTCGTAGAAGTAAAATCTCAAGTATTTCTTTTTTTATGTATGGGCCTGCCAAAGTGACTACTCTGTCTAATTGAAAGCATAAAAAGATTCCAAAAGTTGTAGTTACCATACTCATTACGAATGCAGTCAATGCAACAATGCAGCATGGCGGCCTAGTGAGATACTTCTGCATCATTGGGTCTACTCAGTATTTATTAGTAATGTCCAAACCATTGAATAAAATAACATACCTGGTCCCTTCCAAACTGGAGTATGTCGTCCGTTTCTTCCCTGTGGGTGTCGGGGTGTCGTGGAAGTCGTTGTCGAAGGGCGAGGTATGGTCCCGCTCCCTCGGCGAGAAGTCGTTGGAGAAGCGATAGTCGCGAGGTCTGCGGGGTTCTTCTCGCCGAGGCCTGCGCCGCGCGTCTCGTGGCACGTCCCGCTCTCGCTCGCGGGAGCTCTCGCGTCTGGCGGTAGTGTTCGCCCTTCGAGACGACCAGCCAAGAGTGGAACCGTACCTTAAATAAAAAGTATTATTGTAAAAAAATTTTTTTTTTTCGTTATAACCACTGACGAAATATAACTATAGACTTACATCGCATGAACTTAGAGTTGTACGCGGATGTATAATAAGCTTAATGTTCACTAGATGTCACTAAGTGTATCAAATTGTAAATTTCAAAGATATTTTCTGAGCTTCTACTCCGATACGAATCCGAGAGTAAACTGTCAAGTTTATTTGTTTTTGTATTAGTGCAAATGTCCCACTAGATGTCGTTTTCCACATAATTACATTAGTAATTTATGTGATATTTTATTAAATCGTCCAAGAGCACACAAATAAATAAAATTGAAATGTCTGTTTATAATTTTAAATAAACAGCTTCTTAATAAATGCTTCTCAGTAAATACGGTACATGAATATATATATTTTTATTAATTTTTGTATGAAACTTTTTAAATTTTCACATAAAACTCTGTATGTAGGTCTAGCTACTTAATTGTGTTATAATAATCAAAATTTGTTGAAAAAATCCATATATTATATATGTTATATTAGGTTATATTATTCAGTGATGAAAGCTCAGTAGGCTGAAGCCTAGGGCGGCTTCTTTTAGGGGGCGGCAAATTAAATGATTTAAAAAAACTACATTACTGTAATAGAAATGGAGAAATTAAGTCTTGGCAGTTTAACAAGAAGAAATAATGTATTAATAGTACTGTTTGAGAAATTATATATGCTTGTTAAAATATATCTTTGTAAATATCTGTTTATAAGACATCTCAATAGCAGTTAAATTTTACAATTTAAATTAGTAATTTTAACTAAACATTTTCTTAATTACCACTGAAGGTGGCATGAGTTGCTAGAATGCACTGCTGCGTCCGTTTCAGCGGCTGGCGGCAAATTAGGTCCAAGTAGAAATTTTCATCCTTGGTCCTTTCCGCCACCTCTTTCTGTGCAATGTCATCTTCGCAGAAGATAATACTCTGTTGCTATCCACTATGGAGCATAACATGGTTGGCAGCGAGAGATAGTCTCCCATAACTGCATTCTATATCCAACGCTGCGATGCTCAAGTAATGGCAGAGGGAATCGGCTCAATACACTGGACAGGCAGGATTCAACTCACTTCTAGTAACCGCGTGCAGGTATTTCCGAAGCAACTGTGACCGGAAAGAACCTGCGTTACGCGGAACAAATCTCACATGGATATTCCTGACAACGCGCATTTTGCCTCCGTAGACATTATGTGATAAACGCGTGTGGCTCAAACCAACAACACTCTCTACTGTCTACTCTCTACTCTCCTGTGGCGCACCCTACTCTAGGCGGTCAGTGCTACCATCTACACCGGGTACCGTAAAGTGTTATTAACCGGAGAATTCTGCGTTCCATCTTGTCGCAACACTCAGTTTACCTAAATTCGGCAAAAGCTTTCGAGCAAACTATTGAAAGTGTGTGTGTTAAGGAACAGGCCTAGATACATTATTTGGGATTAATACAGTACGAGAACTGAATTGAACACGATTGAGGCGCCTTAAAGTGGCCTCAGATATTCATCTTGGAACGACACGTATATTTTATTATGTCACAATAATGATATCTATGTCGATTACTGAAAGAAAAATAATGTAACAGCTCATAATCTTCACTTTTTAAATATTTAAGTAAAACTTAATCTTTATTAAGTTTTTTTTTTTTCGTGGGTAGGTGTTGAAAAGTTCACACGCATTTGTAAAAGCTCCTTGAATAATTTAATAATTTACTTAGTATTTGCAAGGCCTTCATTGTTTACATGTGTTCACTGAAGTTTCTAAGCCACCTGCCAGCTTTTTTTTGCACAAATATAAACATCTGCAAACCAACTCTTACAAGTTCATCAAGTTCCTCAAGTAATTTTTTTGTTCTGAGTATACAAAATGTACCTATTTCTTATTTCACGCAAAATTCAATTCACTATGATTGAAATACTAATATACAATCGAGTCGAATCGTCAATTGTAAAGAAGTTTCAATTCGGCTGGAATCTCTGGCGGTGCACGCGCTGTGTGGAGACGTGGCTGGGTTACGCATCTGCTATCGTATTTACAATGGGGAGTACTCCGAGCAATTGATTGAATTGATCCCTGCCTCCTTTTTATGCCATCATCCTACGCGACTGCAGTTTCATCCTCATCATTTAGGTGTCAACTGTGCGCTTTTCGAGAAAATTTCTGCCCTACACAACAAAACTGTGGAATGAACTGTCGACTGCGGTATTCCCGGACCAATACGACCTTCAATCAATCTACAAGAAAAGAGCACACTTCTCCTTAAAAGCCTTGTGACACCTCTGGTGTTGCGGGTATTCATGGGCAGCGGTAAATAATAAATAAATAAGTTGCCGTTCATGAGTGCATTGTTTCTCGTTGTTTACTGCGTGTTTTGGTGATAATGATGGTTTTGGAGAAAATTATTTGCTTCCTCCAACGGCTAACTGGATAAAATCACCATCTTCATCCTCACAGTTTTTTGTTATGGGGACTCTTTAAGAAATTAACTAAATTACTCCTAAATATGGACCTTAGCAACTTTGCTGTTGGATTTTTGTTGCTTTTGCCGAAATTGCGCAAACAAATTTTCTGTTACATCCTGATTCAATTTTTAACCGACTTCAAAAAAAGGAGGAGGTTTCTCAATTCGACCGTATATATGTTTTTTTTTATGTGTGTTCGCGGATAACTTCGTCGTTTATGAACCGATTTTGATGATTCTTTTTTTAATGGAAAGGAGATGTCCCAACGGTGATACCATGATAAGGACATTACGATCTGATAATGGCATCCAAGAGAAATCAAGTCGAACATTGAAGTTGGTTTTTGTTTTAGTTAATTGTGTAATTTTTCAAATAATTTTTGCCCGTCTTTATCGCATTTAATGCATGTGTTACTTTTTTTAAACAATGCGTGTTTCTATGGCATCACATATTTTTTTTATTATTGTTCAATGGGCCTATCTGTCAATTTTGTAAGTGATCGATTCAAGTTTTTAGTTTTGTCTATTTCGTATGGTTTGGTAACATCTTGAAACGAAATTTGCTCATTGCCGTTAACATAGTTATTGTTTAAAAAATGATTTTGAATACTTTTAATTAAATGTGGTACATCAAAAAACGCAAATAATTTTACAAAACGTTGCAAAAGAAAAAGGGAAAGTTACAAGATATCCCTGATTTCTTGCATGTATTTTGGTTTTTCGTAGCCCGACCGCAAAAAACAGCTTTTAGCAGAAGCCCACTTATTATCAAATAGTTTATTTATAGTAGCTTTTAAAAGAGTTGTAACAATTCTGCTTTTACTGCTGATGGAATATTATAAGTTACACATTATTGCGATTTCATCGAAAGTGATCACACAAACTTTATCTTTAATTAATGCATTTCGAATTTTCTTAAATAAATGCAAAAACCCAACATCACGTGGTGTTCCCAGGCGGTCACCTATCCAAGTACTAACCACGCCCGATGTTGCTTAACGTCGATGATCGGACGAGAACCGGTGTATTCAACATGGTATGGACGTTGGCAATCAGTTTGTTATATTTAACGGTGAGTATCCAGCACTATGACGTCAATTCAATGTTAAAAGTGTCGTTACAACTTTTGGCACGAAAAGTGTCGTTACATTTTTTTCCGTCTAGCCCCCTTTCGCGACGCGCGATAAGGAACTTCGTTCCAAAATAAAGATTATACTTTGCAGTTCAATCATTTATTTTATATTAAAATGACATATAATGACCTATAATTTATTGATTATGCCTTAACAGACAGGAAATAAAATCGCTCAACTATTATTATCTACACCATAGATTTACATGATTGAATAGAATATATTTAAATTAGGGGGCTTCCATTAATTACGTAAGGTGTTTTAGGGGGGAGGGGATTGAGCTAAATCTTTTCAAATCTCACTTAGGGGGGTCTTGGCAAATATCACGTAATTATTGTCTAAAATTGCGTGAAAAATTATTTCCGAATAAAATATGGCCAAATCTGACACAATAGTGTTTGTCGTATTCGTCCGAACTCCGCAGAGCAGCGCAGTAGCATTCGATTTTGCTTTGCTAGTCTTCAATAGAAGTAATAGAACAAGTTCAATAATCCAACACGTTTACAGCCAAAACATAAATTTGAAGAATCTCGCGTGAGATTTGGGGACGGGGGAGGGAGTTGAGGAAAATCTTACGATATCTCACCAAGGCGGGAGGGGAGGTCGAAAAATTCTCAAAAATGCCTCACGTAATTAATGGACGCCCCTTTACGATATTTCGTTGAAATAATTTGTTTGTTTACTTACTCTTCGTAAGACAACTAACCATTTGACAAATCAAAGTCCGACGTAATTGCAGCCACTTGGTGGCGCTATTATCGCGCATCCAGCATATAATATTCTATATGTCATATCAATAACTTATAAATGTGACATCTAGCGTAGTAAATAGGTCATTATATTCAAGTTTATTTAAATCGATTGCAACGACATCTCCTAAAAATAGGTGATAACTTATAGTTACGCAATTGAAAATTATTTTTTTTTAAACAAGCATTAGAAAGTAAGATTTATATTCGAAAAATAATAAAATAATTACTATAATTGAAGCATATCAATAAAATAGTGATAGAGTTTGTTAAACTATTTCTAGTACCTTATTTTTGCGCGCCTTCTAGATTTAGGTGAATTTTTCTAGCTTTTATCGGTGTACAGTTTGGGCCAGGGGAGGGTCGGTCTATTTAGTATATTGTGTCATTGGTTATAACTAAAATATTTTTGTTGTACATTCTCATCGGTTACCAAACCTAAAGTATTGCTTCATTGATAACATTTACTTTATAACCTTAGTCACACGACATGTTAAAGAGTTTTTTTAGTATGTAAGACATTTTTCTTGGTCACAATTAAAACATTTCCTTTGTAATATAAACCCCAAATTTAGTACTAAACAATATCCGTAATACCTTCTATCACCAGAATCATCACTTTGTCTCATTTCAGCTCTGCGTCGAGTTTCACGCCAGCCTAGAGAACCGTAATTTCTTTCTGTAAAAGAAAAACAAAATGTTTAGTTAGTTAAGCCGCAAAAAGCTAATATTAAATATTTATCATAAGCTTTCGAATGACAAACGTATGATGGGAGACAAGAGATATTAAAATGTAAAACGGAACTCAAAGAATTCCAAATTCGTTTAGCATCAAGCATTGAAGGGTTTAGAATGGTCTCTGGTTTTCATATACACTTGTATCAGGGTGTATGGTATTCCATATAGGTACTGAAAAGCTCACCATCTCTTCTCCATCGTTGATCCTGCCACCGATCCCGTGGAGACGAACGACCGGACCCACAGCCGTCACTGTAACTAACACAATAGAACACAAATTACAAAACGAGTAAAATTAGAACATTGTTTGAATGGAAGCGCTTGAAAAATGGCTTGTATAGACTTCACCGTGGAAAGCTTATTATATTTAAATATGGTTTTGGATGGAATATTACGGAATGGATGTTAAATATGTATACTGTGTATATGTCACCGGAAGATTGTAAAAACCGTGAGATCATAATTTACCTAGCGAGATAGCAAACTAGCGAGATTGTCAACTGTTATATACTGCTTACGCGTGTCGAATTGTCAACCTGACCCTGATTGGTCGGTTTTACAGTAAGCTGTTCAATGGCCATAGAGTTAGGTTAGGTTAAAACTCACAACAATTTAATATACTTATTCTAAAGCCGTGAGGTATTTTCGACAGTTCATTAGTTGTGTATGTATTTTGAGGAGTGAATCTTTATTCCTTCCATTTTCCCAATGTGTTTAATTTATGTTGCAAAATGTGATCCCTCTTTGGTTTATTTATATTAGCGGTCACAGTGTTGGGTATGTTTTATGCTACTTTTAGAAGATGGTGCAGTGAAGTAATTATGAGCCCCATGAAATTATTACATAAAAATGTTGTCAGCTTATGCCAGGTTTATCGTCCGCCACCCCTACCTTGTTATTTTTATAGTAACTGTGATCTCAACTATTCTAACTGTGATTCCTCTGGTATGCCACAATTTACCGTCATTTTCTGATCCAATTGTAGGCTTCGAAACTCGAGGCACGGTCCTAGCACACCGTTTTATTGCGTGGGAAAACCTAATAGAGGAAACGAGACCGTCTCGTAGACTGGCCGTAAATCCTAAGGAAATTGAAGATCAAATTCGCATGAATCAAACATACCACAACAGAACAAGGCAAGACAGATCCAGATCAGGTCGTGGCCGCTCTAAAAACAAAGGACGCAATAAGAAAAAAAAAGTTAACTCTAATAATACGAATTATGATCAATCTTGGCTACAATCAGAACCTAACATATCTAATGGCCATATCCATTGGGGATTTGGAAAAAACAAAACATATGAAGATGATAATGCTGTATTTTTGAAAAACCAAACAAGGAAACAGTGGGTGTCAATAAAAGAAATGCAGCGGAAACCTGATAAACCTCTCCATCACAACTATGCATCTGGGACCTGTGGACCGCCCATATCAGAATATACTCATTTAGTTATCATAGATGCAGACAACCAATCTTTGTTGGCATTTGAAAATATACAAAAAATGTGTAGATATCAATCAATATTAGTAGAATTGGGAAGTGATGAGTATTATAAAATGTGCCAAAGAGCCTCACAGCCTAGGGAGCTTTGCTGTCCAGTGTGGAGTGTGCCAAATTACATAGCTTTATTGTCCGGCAAAAATTCATGTGAAAATTTAAATAAAGAAGATGTGGACAACTCTGTAAAATTATTAGAAGAGTGTGCTGGATATTTCCATAACTTTACTTTAATGGCATCATGTGATTTGGATCGCTGTAAGGTGCCTAAGTATTGTTCTCAGTATGATGCAATTTACAATTTGTAATTTTACTTAATAGATTCAGAAGCATTTACACCTTCAAACGCGTCACAGACCTTTGTCAGCAACGTGATGCTCTTCTTACCATTGCCTAGAAGTGGTACTATATTACCTTATTACAAACAACTGCAGAGTACAAATTTGTCTTATGACACCCTTGTAATCCCGGCCATGGACTTTGGACTGAAAAATGAACTGTTTGATTTGTGGGTAATACAAGATACATGGTTGATTGGCTTAGGCGGAGTGTTTGTATTTATGTGTGTGTGGGTGTATACAAAATCTCTCATTCTCACTTTGCTGTTATTTACAGCGGTAACATTCTCAATTGGTATAGCGTACTTCTTCTACATATATGTGTTCAATTTGGAATTTTTTCCCTTCATGAATTTATTAGTGGTAGTTGTTGTCATAGGTATTGGTGCTGATGATGCATTTATCTATGTGAAAATATGGAAGATGGTCAGCAAACAACTCATTGGAAACAATGTTGTTCCTGAAGAGAATGGTCTCAGTGATATTAAAAATGTCTCTAGTGCTGGTGAAACTATACTCACACAAATTCTTGAGGAAACTATGAAGCATTCTATACTGGCGATGTTTATTACTACTTTGACAACTGCTATGGCATTCTATGCATCATATGTAAGCTATATTCCAGCAATTAATTGTTTTAGTGTCTTTGCTGGCACTGCTGTTCTAGTCAACTTTTTTCTAATGGTTAGTTGGTTACCTGTATCAGTATTTATAATAGATGTTAAATTGTGTACAAGACATTAAACCAATTTACAATCACAAAAATACTTTACATTCGGCAACAAAGACGAATTAACAAACAAATATGGCGGCGCGGGACATATACTGTTCAACCAATCAGCGCGCGAGTTGCGATTCGACGTACCATTTTACAATCTTTCGACTGTTTGCAATCTCGCGAGATAGATTACGGTAACTTAATCATATTTTTAAAAACCATCAAAGCGTCATAGAAAACCTTGTACTGCTGCGGATTATAAAACATAAATAAAAACCATAGACTTCTAGCCTCATCTACAGACCATATGAATCGAAACTATGTAAGATAATATTATGTAATTGTCTACTTACTCTTCCTCTTCATCGTAAGAATGTCTCGGTTTTCTATGTCTATCTCTGTCTTTTTCCCTATAATCCTTAGGCAGTCTTTCTCTACTTCTTGAATCTCTATAATCTCTTTCTCTACTATACGTTCTGTCTCTATCCCAAGAATCATTCTCCCTGTCTCTACTTCTCCTATCTCTTCTATCTCTATGGTCCCTGTGGTCTCGTTCCTTGCTGACGTCACGTCTATCCCTCCCGCTGCCAGAATCTCTTCGGTCCCGAGCTGATTCCCGTCCGTCACGGTTTATATCTCTATCTCTGTCTCGCATATCTCGTTTGTCTCTAAGTTTTTCTTTCTCCCTCCCGCTACCGCTGTCCAAACATTCTCTTGAACCGGAAGAATTGTGTCTGCAATAAAATTCGTCTTTGTAACAAACTGTAAAGATTTTTCATTTAAAATTTATGAATTTATTTATACAACACCACATGCTTGACTGGGAGAGAATGCCAAAATTTATTATATTCACATAAATATATGTTGGTTACATCTTCTGACTAAAATGCCGTCGACTAGCGATGTCAGGTTCAAAGCAGTTACGGAACATTTCCTAAAGGATCTAAAAGTAAAAAAACTACTAGTTACTAGAGGAAGTAAGTTTTTAAGGCTTTTGGTACGCAACATCTTTCTTCTCGCGTTCTTGGAATCTATGGGTGTAATTTCTTGAAAAGGGACGAAAGTGTGTAACAGGAAGGCGGAACCCGTAATAGCGCTCGCGGTACTAGGCTTAAATGTCAGATGGTATGGCAGATGCTACACATCATTTACAAGTATTGTGAGATTCGTTAATTATTTTAATGCCTTTATATGTTGTTATTTCTTTATAAATTTAAAGTGATTAAGAAATATGCTTAAATGGAATAGTGTATTAAAATAAATTTACCTCGAGTCTCTATCGCGATGTGAAGGTGGCCTCTGCAGACGTGTGACAGGAGGCAATTCTTCTTCCCACGGTGATACGTCACGAGAAGATGATGATGTTTGTACTATAATTTGTACGGAGAAGAATATTTTATAAATAATAGAATAGTAAAGTATATAGTTTCAAGGTAGAAGAGCCACGCTGATTTCAGCACGGTTGGGCCGGCTCAACCGGGGCGGTACTACCCTCGCACAGAAGATCTACGTAAAATGACAACGTTCGTGCTGTCGTTCTGTTTCGTTGGTGAATGCGAGACCGGAGGTTCAATGTTGCGTAAGCATCACTAGCCCGCCATAGTGTGGGTCACCATGCTGCGTGCTGGACCACCACTCTTGGATTCTACTTATTCTTTCCATCAGGCAGTCATTTTGGTACATAAAAAAAATTATAAATATTTCTAATGAGATTTTTGTAGTTTTAGGATATATTATATATAAAATGTGCAACTCTGTCTGCCTATCTCAGACGGTATTGTTGTTTTAGTTTTGAGTAGTTAGTAGTAGTGAAAATTCTTCTTGGACTTCCACAAATATTTCATGATTAGAATTATCCAAAATTTCTTAGCCCATGGGCTATATTATATTTTCCGTAAAGAACCCGTGCGAAGCCCGGTTGCATGGATGTATAGAGACCGGCACGTAACTTGGCCAGATTCGTTAGATGCGCAGAAAGTCGTTTTTCAGGTCCCTTTGGTGATAGAGGGACGCGGGGATTAGAGCAGCACCGTTCCGAGCAAGCGATTGGAGCGTCAGTCAACTACACTTCGATTTCGTTTACTTTGATTTGTTGCACTTAGTGTTATGCGCGAATTCACCCCCACTACGCCGAAATCTGGCTAAGTTACATGCCGGTGCCTATAACAGTGGCAATGTGACACGTGTAATGTGTGGTGCGTGCGTACCGATGGGTGGGCGTGCCCGCGCGGGCGGGTCGTGGTGTCGCGCGACGTGGCGACGCGGGCGCGTGCGCGGCTCGGAGTCTCGCGAGTCGGACGAACCGCCCGACGCCGCCGGAGCGCCCAGCACCGCCCAGCGCCCCGCACCCACCACCCCCACGCACTTCTCTGCAACGCACACCCCACACTCTTTACAACCAGAGCCTTTATTTGGATCGTTGGAAGCGAATCATGCATGCCGGCTTTCTGGAGACTTCCGTAGTATTTCATCATCAACAGCCTTTATCGTGCACTGATTGACATAGACTTCTCCTTGTTAATAGGAAATTTAGGCCACGTTGGCTTTCATGCAAAATCCGTAATTTAAAAAAAATACGATTTTAGGTATATAACATCCCATTTCAATATGCATTTCATAAAGTTACATCGTAAATATGTATTTATTATCTTCTATAACATTGTTGTCCTCTTCTGGGTATACCCTGACTAGTACTGAAGATTTTGGAACAAACAGACGGACAAGTTTACATTATGTGTATTATTACGGTGAGTATATTATTACGCGTTTACATGTCATATACACGCATTGAAATAACTCGTTGTTTAACTCTCATATCTGGAAATTAAAATTGTTTCAAAAACCGTTCTGCGTAATTCGTTCGATTCCCGGGTCGGACCAAATGTTTGTATGATCTTCAAATTTTTGTTTCGGAGTTTGGGTGTTTTCTATGTATAATATGTATGTATTTACAAAAAAAAAGTATATATGTATTTGTATCAGTTGTCTAGTACCCATAACACAAGCTCTGCTTAGCTTGGGACTAGATGGCGTTGTGTGTTAGATGTCCGAAAATATTTATTTAAATATTTAATTAGTTTCAATTTTGCTACTATTTTATTTAATTTGCCGTGTGTACATAATCTTTATAAATTTCTATTGTTTTTATATGTATAAATAGATCAATCATTGCAAAACACTGAATTGTACTGAACGACGAAGAACGATAACATACCTTTAGTGTCGGGCGAAGAGCCACTAACAACATCACTTATAGAGCCAGTAGATAACCTCGTTGGAGGCGGTTGTAGATCTCTCGCAGGCACCGGCGTTAGCTCGACAGGAGTCTCCTTCTTCTCCAGTATAGGAACATGAGTAGGAATAATCTTCTCTTCTTCTCTCTCTTTCACAATAGGACTCTTTCTAAACGCGTCCTCTACATGTGTAAATGATAGCGAACTATTGTCGATACAATCGAAGAAATCCGAATTATCAAATCCATCCGATTTCTCATCCGATTTCTTCCTTTCTTTAGGTATTTCAGGAGGTATAGATTCAAATTCGTCTTGTGATGGTTCAGTAATGGTGATTTCACGGAGAGCGGCATATCTAAAAGGGAGTAAAAGTTAGTATTTTATTTTATGTTTACATGTACAATTTGGACTTGTGACATCAAAAGGGGTCTAATTCTTGAACTCGACTGATTGTGAAATATTTACAGGATAAACAAACGACATTATTAGGCTTCATCGCTACCAATAACATTTTTTTTTATGAGCCTGGCTAAGTGACTCTGTGTCTCCACTCTGCCTGATGGAAAGCACGATCAGAATCCAAGAGTATGATCACCTTACTCACTGCGAATACAGACAATGTAACAATGCAGCATGGTGACCCTACACTATGGCGGTCTATTGAGATGCTTCTGCATCATGTGGGCAACCCACGAACAGTTAGTCAATAAGATAAGAAGTTTGCATATTGAGAAGAAAGCATCCACATAATATCTTAATGTATTCTTATTTTATAAAGTTTTACTGTACGGAGTCAAGCATTTTCCATTAATGGGTAACTTGATCAATTAATCAACATTTGTTTGTAGTCACGCTGAAAGAGTAATGGCTTGATGATATGTGTGTGCTTGTGTGTATTTTGATGTGAAATTTAGTAATACCTACATAAAAAAGTTTTCGAGTAACTGTACATACCTATCATTAGTATCTTCCAATTTTACTTCAACATGTCCGTTGTCTCTCGGCGATACACTTCGCCTCATTTTCTCTATCTGCAGAGTTTTCATCACAGACTTTATATCCTCGATCTTAGCATCTATCTGAGAAGGTTTCGGGCTGACAGAATTCCTAAACATATTAAAGGAATCCAAAGTCAACTCGTCTAAAGTTTTCAAAGGACTTCGAGAGAGTTCCTTGCTCTCCGATTCTCGTTCTTGATTCGCCCGCATAAGGTTGTCAATAGCAGTCAATTCCTTTTCGTCAGAATCCTGTTTTGGTTCAGCTTCCAATACGTCAATAGGGTCTAAAATTGATTTAGCTTTTAGTTCCTCTTCTTGTATTTCTCTGAAGGCGGCGTACCTATCGTAAGATGGGTTTGCTTTTTTGTCGAAATCGTCAAAATTTGCGACAAAAGTGTCACTGATTTCCGATGTCGGCGCAAAGTTATCTTCGAACTGCGGTTTAAAGTCGTTGATAATGGCGGCCGCGGGAGGGGGAATTTTCTTTTCTAGTGTTGTGTTTGGTGTCGATAAACCAGATAGTGAAGTTATTGGTTTTTCTTTGTCTGCCCGTGTTGATTCGACGTGGATATGCTGTAAAGGAAGAATGTATGCCTTATTAAATTCGTGTCTTTTAATCACAAATTTCAAACAAAAAAAGACCCGACTTCAAGAACTGGACCAAATTGAAATGGGACCACACGGGAAGCACCAGCTTTCAAATAAAAAAAGAATCATCAAAATCGGTTCACCCAGTCCAAAGTTACGAGGTAAAAAACAAAAAAAAAGTACAGTCGAATTGAAGTCCTCCTCCGTTTTTGAAGACGGTTAAAACCAGCGTACCCGGTTTTTAATTCATGTAGTTTTAAGTAAATTTACCACCTGTAAGCATTATATTGTAAGCTTCATTATTCTCAATGTTTTAAGTTCATATTTGAATAGGTTCCTAAAGAATATTACACGATTCTCAAAAACTGAAATTAATATTGTTTGATACATAGATATAAATAAAACTATACCGCTCTATCATTATCCGCTGCTAAATATGATCGGAGGTAGTCGGTTAGTTGAGGTAACGTCATTGAAGACAAGGTTGCTGCAGGAACACGGAGTCTGAAACATCAAAGTTGGGAAATTGATATGTATATCGAAGCTTTTATTCATATTTTGCTATCATGTCAGTAAATAGATTATTACACCCATTTTTGAAAAGTGTCTTAATAAGATAATCTAGTGCTATTAAACCACAAAAAAAACACACACAAATTCTCAAGCGATAAGAGCTATAAAAATGCATTAAAATTTTTCATTATCAAATTTCGCGCGTAATTTGTCAAAAACGCTGGACGCAGTGGACGCCATATTTCTCAGTGGCGTTGACGTCAGTTTGCTTTGTAAACAAAAACAAATATAAAGCATCATAGAGTTATTATAGATAGAGTAGGGGAGCCAAGATTCTAGCCGTCACACGGTTAGAAAGAGAGAGACGATCGCGGTACCCATCTGTCTCTCTCTAATCGCGCATGCGCATAGCAGAACGATTCGATGGTTAATTGTTGTGATTGAATTACCATTATTAGTCCTTTACTGTTGGACGTTTCAGATTACTGTCAGCCGTATGTCTTCCCCACTCTATCTATAATAACTCTATGTAAAGCATACGCAACAGTTGACATTTGACACTTTAGTTTACAAAGCGATTTGTCGTAATAACATGGCGGCTACTATTTTATGGTTTTAAAGAACAGATTAAAAAAACTGATAACTTTGAAATAAATTATAAAAAATATTTTATTATTTCATGAACTAAAACTAACATTTTCCGACTGATTTTTGCCTAAGGTATCTCAATAATATATTTTTAGTTTTTTTTTCATATACAGTAAAATACACTATTCAAATTCACGCTATAAACTGCCTCCATGGCGTAGAGGTAGCATATGCGACTGCTGTGCTTGAGACCTCGGATTCGATTCCCGGGTCGGACCAAATGTTTGTATGATCTGCAAATATTTGTTTCGGAGTTTGGGTGTTTTCTATGTATAATATGTATGTATTTACAAAAATTAGCTTGGGACTAGATGGCGTTGTGTGTTAGATGTCAGATATATTTATTTATTTACCTATGCGCAAGTTCATCCATGGTGCAAGTCAATAGCTGACTAAGAGTGATGTCGAAGCGTCGCGCGGTTGGCAAGGGCGGTGGAGCTGGCGTCAAGTATTCGTCTTCGCTGCTATTGGTCGCCGCTGACGAGAGGCGGGGCTTCATACTGCGGTCTGCCTGTAATAACAGTTACTTATTGACTTTTAAAATTTGGCGTTCCATGATATAATAATAATTATTTTACGGGAATTAACGCGATCACTTATTTCACGGATTCGACGACGGAGGGCGTGCACCGCTGAGCCAGTCAGCCTCTGACGACGGCCAGTGCAACCTGATCGAAACGTCAGGCAAATCAGAGGTATGTAATACCTTTAAATAACTGATCGCGTTAAATAACCGTAAAATAATAATTATTATAATTATTTATTGAATATATTTTGTGTGTTTTAAGTTATAAATGCTAATGATTAACATCTGTCAAGTGCTGATTCTGTAATATATTTTTTAGGTTATTTATTAGGTGAATTAATGGGGATTTATTAAAAAGCGGTTATTTTCGTATTGCAAACAGACACTCCATTTTTATTGATTTGTATAGATTTGTGGATTATGAACAAGCAGGACTAGTTTCTAATACTTACAGTAGGTTCCCTTCTCATGGCAGGCTTGGGCAAGGGCGGAGCATCGTCTTCATGTTCCTGCGGGGGGCGGGGCGGGGGCCGCGCCAGGGTGTCCTTCTTGGGCGGCAGCGGGGGCGGCGGTGAAGCGCTCTCCAACAACTTGCTACTGGCCACCGGACGTTGGCGCACGGATATACCATCTGTGTTCTACAATAATAATCACAAAATTTAACAAAAAAAAAACGACTTCAATCTGGACCAAATTTAAATGGGACCACACGGGAAGCACCAGCTTTCAAATAAAAAAAGAATGCCGTGTTGCACCCCTGGATATATCTGAGGTCAGTCAGTCAGAGGTGAGTCAGTCCAGGATGAATTTCTTTTTATCATTTTGGCTCTCACGTCTTTGAACAACGGACCTAAAGCGTATACGTGCACGTAGGTGTACGTATTACGCTCTTCTAAATAGTGGTCACTAGTAATATCCAATCATTTCAGTTAAAAAGATTATGTTTAGAAAGCACAACCAAAAGAAAGCCCAGAAATGTTTTATATTGTGTCGTGTTTAGAATATGGTTCTTAAGATATAACAAATTATTATATACTTCCATATAGCCTTGTAAGTATTTAATAATCCAATTTGTTCCTTTTTAAGATTGGAATATTTTTTACCTGTCTTTGCAATCTAGGTGATTTCGGAGTAGGTTCTGGCGGCAGCGTCACTTGCAGAGGTCCGTTAAACACGTTTTTCACACTGTCCAACGATTTGGGTTCTTCAGACTTCGACGTCTCCCTGGTCAATTTACTCTTCACGTCATCCAAGCGCAGTGCACTCGACTTCGGAAACTCCTGCATGCTCGTAAACGGATCATCCTTAATCGAATCCGAGAACGGATCTGTGTTATCGAAAGGATCCGTTTCCGCAAAAGGATCTGATGAGAAAAAGTTGGAACTGAACATGGTATTCTGCGGTGGTTTGACGATCGCCACCGATCCGCCCGAGTGTCTCGACAGTGACGTCATTGTCGTCGCTGGCCCATAATGTTCGATCTTACTATCAGAGACCGGCAATATGTCTGATATAAGACTCTGTGTGGTCGACACCAGGTCTTTGAGCACTTTCTTTGGAGGATTTTTGAGCTCCTGAAAGAAGAGTTTTTTGTCAACGTAAGGTTTACTCCGGCCGGTGCCGAGAGGGTCTAGTTCGGTGAATACGTCGTAACTGAGCGACTGCGTCGTGGACGAGCTGGGCTGGCTCACCTGTAACACAGGCAGGCACCATAAGACTAACTATTTGCAGACGTGATTTCGAATTGCGTTTGATAACAGTCTTAAAATTATTTTATCAAATGCTTTATGCAAGTAATCCGTTGGACAACAAACAAAATTACTACATTTACTGAAGCGTGCGTCTAAAGACCTGACCGCGAAAGTGCGTTTACTCTTGTGCAAATAAACCGGCTAAATTCAAAAGTCGTGCGAGGTTCCTCACAAGAATGGAACATTTGAATGTAAACATTTACAGCAGCCATATTGCGACATATAGGTAGCGACATGCTTTATTTATTAATTTCATTGAAGTAGAACAGATTAAGCGTCACGTCCACATAAATATTCAGTCTTACAGCATAAAGGCTCTCCCACACACGCGCATTATTATCGGTCGATAATACCGGAGGCGTTATTACGATATCTGTTTTTAATACAGTATGCATTAGGACGACACACGATGGAATGGTACGCTTGCGTTCGTCCATCCTGTAATAATGCATCTGATGTTATCGACCGGTAATAACGCACCTGTGTGGAAGAGACTTAAAGAGGCCAGACGTCACAGACAGGGAGCAGTTACTACTTATTCATTCAGGAAATATTATTGCAAAATAATTTGTTTTCATGATTACCTTCCTTTATTTTTCTTTCTTTATTCCTTATCTATCTATGTCTTTATGAGAGGATAAGAAGGGACAGAGATTTGAAATGCAATTTTCACATAATTAATTCAAACAGTACTCGAATTGCCATCTTTTGACGTAAACGGAATAGAATTCAAAGCAATATAAACAAAGCTTAAAAATTACTTTCTTATTATCGCTTCCCATGTTTTATTGATTTCGAGGATTGCGATCAAGTTAGACTACATAACAATTTTCAAACATACTATTACTGTAATTATAAAACCAATACATTGTGTCATCCACAAATTGTTGTTCTATGTCTGGGTGTTATTTGTGTCCGATTCATTTAATTTTGTAAAGTCGCTACACAGGAATATTCCTAGTACCGTAGTTCTTTTTTTTAAAGAAGTAGAAAGTATTTTTTTTTTTAAACCAATATGATATGGTTTTATCAGTTACAAGTTGTCTTGTATTTTACACACAATACAATTTCTACAATATTTTTATGTGATAAAAGTTGCAATAATATTTCGCTGGGTATTCTGAAAAGCAAATATCAAGGGGTCATGCACTATGGTAGGACACTAAACAGTCGTTCACTTACACATACAGTAACACAAACATAGTAACACAACCTTTTTGCTACAAAAATACAACTACATTAAATTTTAATTATCAGATAATGCACATTAAATTATTTTTACACAGTCACGTTAGCACATAAAATTTTCTTTTTTAAATGTATTTTTTTTATAATTAAAGTTTATTTTAGTTTTTTTTTTTAATCATTAATTGATTCAGATTTATCGAACGCGCAAATAAATTAAATTTAAAAAATACATATAAAGAAATATACTAGTATCGAGATGAGAATCGATTAGAAACCTCATTAAACTTAAAGGATCTTATATAATTAACCTTATTTTAAACGTCCGTTTATTTTAATTGATGAAGGGTCTATTTTGCAATTAGACAAATTGTCTGGGTCGGCATTATAATACCAATTCTTGTATTGACTACCACTTAAGTGTGAGATGGAACAATTAGAGAAGATGACAGAAAAAAATCTTTTAGAGTTGGGTAGCTCATTATTAAAGGAATATATTATAGGCTCTATAACATCAGGCAAGGACCTAAAGAGTCAAGCAATCATTAAAAATGTATTCCTTTTGACAGACGCAGTCGAAGTTGGCGGTTTATATAGTGTAACATAATGTGGATAACTCTTATTAATATGAATTTTGTATAATTTTTGTTATCATAGGCATATATTCTGATTAAAAATCCGGGTATTGTACCTTTAGTAGACTATCGAATGTACGCTTGCCATCACACTAAATTGTTCTTTTATCTAAGTGCGTGCTTTTTTGACGAGTCAGGTACCAAAAATTTTAATAATGATTGGACATGCGGCTACTAGCTCCAAAGTATGCATATATCCAGCATCCGATTTAAAACCATAAATTCCTTTTTTCTAATAACCTTGTCAGATAATGTCCTAAAGTGTTTTCATTAAAAGGAGAGAAATAGAAAACACAGCTTTACATTATATTGTAATGACTGCGGATGACTTTAAATGCCGCGAGGGTGTGTCATTCTCCTATCAATCTAGATATTTAGTAGGAGATAAGGTTTTTATTCCACAGTTATATTTATTTATAGCCTTAATTTTACAGGAATAAGGTTCATAATTATATTTTGAAGTAATTTCACTTAAATGGTTTACAGTTATTTCTAATTTTTATCGATTATATAATCGAACACCATTATATAGAAAAATAATGAATAATTCGATATAAACCAAATACAACATCGATACGTACATCCATACTAACCGCAGTGTCGGTAATGTTGTCAACGAGAGCTGGTGTGGGTTCGAATTCGGCTGCAACGGCTGTCAAGTCAAAAGGTAGTGGAGGTGGGCCTTTCCCAGGGCTGAGGAATACTGGACGAGCAGAAGTGGCTGGAGCGCTTCGGCCTCGAGTTGAAGATCCGGAGGGAGGTGGAGGAAGGAGACCTTTCTGTTAAAGTCGACAAATGCACGAAATTAGTTTGATAATAAATAAATAAATATTTCGGACATCTAACACACAACGCCATCTAGTCCCAAGCTAAGCAGAGCTTGTGTTATGGGTACTAGACAACTGATATAAATACATATTATATACTTTTTTTTTTTTTTGTAAATACATACATATTATACATAGAAAACACCCAAACTCCGAAACAAATATTTGTAGATCATACAAACATTTGGTCCGACCCGGGAATCGAACCCGAGACCTCATGATCAGCAGTCGCACACGCCAACCACTAGACCAACGAGGCAGTCCATTGATTTTATATTGATTACTCTTATTTGCGAGAAAAATCTACAAGAGCAGTTATTTTTTAAAATTTCCCGCTAAAGCAAACGTTTTTGATTATGTACCGATTACATCATGTCCAATGGAATCCTTAGGTAAAACCATGGATGCACCAAGTAATACCAAGTGACAGCTGTCACTTTTTTATCGAATAATGGCATATTGGACCTGGGTTGCCGTAATCACGGCATGTTATTAATATTTATTTATTTACTATATTGATTTTATTTAAATAAATAAGTGTTTTGTTTTAAAAAAAATCATAATCAAGATTGGGTTTGTAATACATGTTGTATTTCTAAACGATTTGATTAGAAACGTTTTTAATATACGTTTTTTTCAGTAACACATAGATTTCCAACCTGCGTAGCTGGTAACGCAGTGAAGGAATCTCCGAAGGGATCTGTAGACGGTGTAAGACCCTCGACTTGTGTAAGGCCCCTACGCAGGGAGCTGAGTTCTTGTTCTAAGTCCACCAGTTCTGCCACTCCGCCCTCAGCGCCTGTGTCCACGCTCTTTGAAGTGATTGTACTGGTCTCGCCCGTAGATGTTATACTCTGATGAAAGAAGCAACGGAGGCTTAGATTAGTTATTTTATTTGTTGCATCCCAATTTATAAGCGTGTTTTGTATAACGAAGAACGATAAAGGCGGTACGCTTTAACATGAAATATTAAGATCGTACGTTATACCTAGCTATGGTCAAATCATTTATAACCATTAATCTGAATTTGAGGACAAGTCATTTTGTACTTTGAGAGGATGTTAGTAAACCCGGCAAAATAATTTATTTAAACATAAGAAGCCTTTGGATGCGGGCAGCAAAAGACCGGTTGTTGTGGAGAAACTGGGGAAAGCCTATGTCCAGCAGTAGGCATCTTTTGGCTGAGATGATGTCACGATACTGATCGGAATCTACTAAGAATGTGTATCAGTATGTAAAATAAAATATCAAAAGGTGTTGTTTAAAAAAAATATATGTCGATTATCTTCTTTCTTATTTTCATTTGACTTTCTATTGATTTATTCACTCGTCGTGTACCTGAACGTAGGATGTTCTGTTTTTGAACATGCAGCAAAATTATTACTGTAGTTTAAAGACATAACTTTAGCATTTCGTCAAATGGTATAGTAACAATTAATAACTAACGGAATAATAATTATTGGCATAACAGATTTGGTTAGACTGAAATCAGATTCATACTCGTGGTAATATCTCAGCCATGAAGGAGACTACCCGGATCTTGTAAGTTATTGCACAATTAGGTGTAGTTAACACAATAAGAATGCTCCGGACCAAAATAGTATTGAAGATCAAGTAAGTACGTGGTCGATTTTCGATCGTTTTTATTTCACGGACCAGCATAAATGGAACTCTACCTAAAGGTTTTTAAATAATTTATAATGAAAGATCAGAGAATATTGTATATTTGATGCCTTTAGTTATACGAAATCGTTTTCACGTCAATAGTTATCATGATTTTAACAGACTTCAAAAAAAGGAGGAGGTTCTCAATTCGACTCTATTTTTTCATTTTTTTTATGTTTGTTACCTCATAACATTCGACTGCGTGAATCGATTTTGTTAATTCTTGTTTTATGTGTGCTTCCCGTGTGGTCCCATTTAAATTTGGTCCAAATTGAAGTCAGTTTTTTTTTTGGTAAAATTTGTGATTAATCTTTATAACACTTTATAAGAGATGTGCGAAACTTTTTACTGTGTATACTTCTTTTACATTATAAACATCTATACAAATATAACATGCTTCCCTGCGTCATGTTTGTTTAAAAAGAGGTATAAAGAATTTCTTCACATACCAAATTATATATAGATAAACATTCAAGATGTAAAGACGTGTAATGTAAAGCAACAATGTACGGATGTGAGAATTCATCGAATCAAAAACAATAGGAGCAATGAAACAGGTTTTGTTTTGAGAAGAACATAGGCATATAGGTTCGTCACAAATTCACAATACATACAATTACACCCTATTTAACTTCCTCTGAGACAAAAGGTAAACAAAGAAACCAATGTTTCTCAAACGAGTTGATCGAGAGTAAAGATGGCCGGTGTAACCAAACTAATTACAAAATTTCACATTTCTACGTAAATTATTTGCCTTATCACTACTCTTCAATTTAGTAGTGTAATAATACGTTCAAAGTTTGGGAACAGCTACAGTTTTAGGTGTTTTTAATGTCACTTTTTAGTCAGTCCACTGTGAACTCGGAAAATTTGGACAGTTGCAATTATTTTATTTTGTAACACACATTTCCGTTGTACTTGACACTGGCAGAATTGACGACATCGGCACAGTTTGCCATTTTCCAAGAAAAATAAAGAAAATGACACTTTTTTTATTGATTCTAGATGCATATAAAATTTGACCTATTAAAGAACCTTTTTCTGGTTTGTTTACCTTTTGTCTCAAAGGAAGTTGAATAGACTTATAGGATTCACTTATTTTAGGGTCCGTTCACACAGACCGGCTCGGAGAGGAGAGCACATTCTTATCACATTGGAAACAGATGTTTAAGTAATTGTAGTAAGGTTTATTTTTGCATGTGCACTTCTTTTGTCATCAAGAATTCTTAAACGCACTTAGTGTGAAATAATAAGAGGAGCCGACCGGCTCCGATTGCGTGCTCTTTCTTGCTCGCGCAGCCGATCGGCTCTGATTCTCTTCCACAGCCTGTCTATGTGAAATGGTTGGCGGCTCCGCTCTGGCCAATTCCAAGCGTATACGATCTGGTCTGTGTGAAAAGAAAAAAGCGAGCCGTGTGAACGGACCCTTACGGTTGCCATATATCCATAAGGAGTCGCAGATAAACAGAGTGGCTCAAACTACTCGCATCTTAAACAATTATTTCAAGTTTGTATTGTACTACAAACTTGAAATAAATGACTTTTTCATTTTAAAATGAAAAGTAGGTCTTATAAATCTGGACTAAATTTAAATATCAGTAAATACTCATGTTCATGTCACCATACAGCACAGTATACAGTATGACGTTTATTATAACCAACAAAAATATTATAAATAAAACAGCGCACCCGATTTTATCATTATGACAATCTTCAATGCTGTTGGTCATTGACCTGCAGATTATGTCGAAGCTGTAGGTATAGTGCAATGGCCAACAATCGTTATCCTTGTAGCCTTAACCATGAACTATCGATGTTTAACATACGATAAGAGTATTGATCCCAGAATTAACTGATAGGAATACCTACATTAACTTTTTACAAGGACGTCGGTTTTGTAAATAATATAACAGGAAAAAATAACAACCTCTCTCGAACAAATCGGATATTTTATCAAGATTAAAATTACCGGCAAAAGGAGATGTCTATTTTTGCCCCAGAATAATCCGAGATCATGTTTTAGTTTTTGGAATAAATAAAATAAATGATGTATTTTGAGTAACTTTATAAAGTCCGTATCAAATACGGAAAAAAAAACTCAAAAATCAAAAAGATTTTAAGCGGTGCTTGCATCTTAAATTTACTTTGAAAGAATTTTACTTGCCATATGAGAAAAACATGACGCAAAGTAGGGTAAAATATTAAATCTTTTTTTTATTAATGTGCGCTTCTTATTAAAATCCTAGGTTATTGTACAGTTACTGAATTCATGTAATAATTATTTTTAAAATATTCGTCATTCGAAATCACTTACTAATAATTAATTATTCAAAAATAAAGAAAGAGCATTTATAAAAAGTCGAACTATGATTTGAATATTGGCAACGTTCAATAAGCTTGACAATCACTCTTAAAAGGGCTAGAACCCAGAGCCGTAAAATCTAGGTTAATGTCAATCACATAAAAAAACAATTTGCAACAACTCGTCTCACGCGCCGATTTTCGTTCCGTTTGTTTTAAGGTTGAAGTTAACAATGTTAACATAATTTTAATAAATGTGAAATATTCATATATTTTTTACAGAGCAGTAGCGTGAAGAAACATGGTATATATTATAGGATGTAATGATGTAAATTGACATGAAAATGATCAAGAACTGTATTATTCCATCAGTGGTATTGAAAGAATATTCTACTAACATGCAGTTATATGCATAAAAAAATGTTCTTTCTTTTATTTTCATTCTCTAAAACTAACCTTGTAACCAACAATGGACAGATGACATATTTGTTTTTGGAGATCTATAACGTTGGAGAATGACACAATTTACTTTTCATGGACTTTCCACACGAGTGGAGCCATGGGATTACGCCAGTAGTACATATTTTGACATGAGCAAACATAAAAAATCTTTATAGTAGACTTGACAGAATAACTTTAAAATATATTGGGGAAAAAATGATTTTGTCGGAGTGCTATAATTTTTTTTAAAACCTTCATAACTTTTTTCAGAATCTGCTTTGCTTAAATTCTTTTTTTAGAAGATCTCAGCTATCAAATATCACTTATTTGATCTCCATATAGTCTGGGGCACAAGCCCATACATTTTTTGGACATCTCCTTTACGTAAAATAGGTATACCTACGTGTAATGTAACCGACTGCTCAGAAGCTGAAGAGTTTTGATATCCCTTTTTGAGTTGCTAAAAAGGCCACTACTTTATTCGTAGTAGTTCGTAGTATGTAGAAATGAAAATTCATGATGCATTGCCTAAAGTCCGCTGTATGGATGCGCGAGGAAAAGACAATGCATCGTGCAAGGACGTCCGGATTTCAAGGCATTCAAGAAAGTAAGCTAACCGACCAGTATATTTTAACACGTGTTCTAGAGTACGCATTTTGGCATAGTAAGATTTTTTTATAGAATAGGGGGCAAACGGGCTGGGGTATGGGCCTCCGGTATCCTCACTCACTCGGTGAAACACAGCGTAAGCGCTGTTTCACACCGGTTTTCTGTGAGACCGGTCACTCCGGTCGAGTCGGCCCATGCATGCCGAAGCGTGGCTCTCCCACGGTAAATGCTTTTTGTTATGTTGGCACATTGAAATTTATATGTTCTTCATAGATCTTCACCATTTTTTTTTTGTTTTAGCTGCCAAAATGACTCTGCTCTACCTGATGGAAAGCATGAGCAGAATCAAAGAGTGGTGGTCATCATACTCAATGTGAATGAGTACAATGCAGAATGGTGACCCGAGATCATACTTCTACTCGCGCGGTTTGGGTTCCCGGCAGATATCCATGTCCAGGATCGAGGCTACCATCCTTACATTCGGTGCAAAATTTTGTATACGGTCGGACACATTACTAAGATTTCAAGAACAAACCGTAAACACATTTAGTTTATCATCCTCATTAGTCTATCGCAGTCCACTGCTTGACATGGGCCTCTTCGATTGCACGCCACTTGGTTCGATCCTTAGTTAAGTAGTTAAGCGCGAAAAAACATTTGTATTTACACCGATTGTCATGTTTCTAAACTGTGCGTAGGTAAGTTCCGGAAGGTAAATATTAACATATACGTTGCATTACATCACCCGTTGTAAAACATATGACTTATCTCAAAGGGTTTCAAGACAATTATGATAACATCAAGTGTTATTTATTATATTATTATTGAAATAATATATGTCTCCAATAATATTATTTAAATTATGACGCGGAAAATAGATGATAAAAACAACGGATCCTTATAATAGTAGCGTAAGACATCTCACCAATTTTCTGAGAGCCATTTCTAGAAACCCGCGGGCTCATTGGTCTCTAATCAAATAGCGTTATACCTTTCACCTCTTCCCAACTTCCAGTTACACACTGCCATCTGTTTTCACGAAGCAGTATTACTCATATAGATTTCAGATTTCAGGTAACTAGTAGTTTGAGCACTCACCTCGCAAATTCCCCCCGGCGCTACGTATTGTGGGTTCGATCCCCACAAGCGATAAAAAAATGCCGTTCTGAATCCGGGTGTTCTTTGTGTGCATTTTATAAATGTCTGTATTGTCACCCGCGACACAGAATTTATTTCTAGTTCGGAATTGTTTAAAAAATAACAGGGCCCTCGAACACTGGTGTTTATGATCGGCAAATAATTTGAAAATTCTGACAGTGCAATAATGCAGAAGCATCTCAATAGCTTACTATAGAGTGGGTCACCATGCTGCATTGTTTCATTACATTCGCAATGAGTATGGTGGCCATGGTGGAATCTGTTTGAAGTCGTTGCCAAGTGACTATCGCTTAGACTTTTGTAATTGTTCGTTTGTATTCTTTTTGGCTTAGCACCGACTTCAAACAGATATTAGGTACCTAGCACCCATTATAATACTACTATTTAAATGAATAAAGAATTAGGTATAGGCAATTTATGAAGAACCAGTTTATTTTACGCTTTTAAGTGTTTTTTGACAGAGAGTTTTCGTTGGATGTTTTTGGAAGTCGGTTTTTTTTTTTTATAAAAAGTTTTTATTTTACAGTTTTTAGTGCAAACATTCGTAGGTAAGTAGTAAGTTGAATTATTTCATCAAATTTCATCATCAAGAATAATACAAATTAAGGTACGTGTAATATTAAAATCATCCTCTAATCCCTAACTGTTGAAGAGTTTAATCTTCTATCATCAGCTCACCTAAATAGCTTGAAAGTATACGACTGAAGGTCTTTAGATACGTATGAAATTGAAAGAATTATTCTCCAACTCCTAACCGTTGAGGAGTTGTACCTTCCACCTTCCATCATCAGCTTACCTAAATAATTTGTAAGAATACGACTAAAGGTAACTTATATACATATGATATTTAAAGATTTATCCTCCAACTCCTAACCGTTAAGGAGTGGTACCTTACATCATCAGCTCATCATCATAAAATGATGACTACCAGACGCAAATACCGGTGTGACTTCAGAAAATATACGAAAAACATAGTATGTGCCTATAAAAAATGAGGGTTTCCCTCGATTTCCCCGGGATCCCATCATCAGATCCTGATATGCTGGCAATGGGACCACCACGGAAGCATACCCTGTCGAATACAAAAAAAATATTCAAAATCGGTCCACAACTGACGGAGTAATCAGGTAACATACATTAAAAAAAAAAAAAAAAAAAATACATACAGTGGAATACTACTCCTCCTATTTGGAAGTCGGTTAAAATAGCAAAAAAGAAAATAAAGTTATCAAAATTTAAATCTTTATTAAAAACCTTTGGATACGTAATACACACATCAAAAGTGTCTAGGGATCAAGCATTTTTATGCGGATTTCTTGAGATTGAGATGTGGCTTTGGCCCTGGCCTGCTCAGTCGCCAGACTTGAACCCGATTGAGCATGCATGGGATATGCTACAGAGAAGAGCTCTGCCGAATATGGAGGGTATCCAGTCGCAAGAAGACCTTTTTTTGTTGTTGCAACGAACATGGGCGGCCATTCCACAGCGTGATTTGGATGAACTCATTTTGAGTATGCCAAACCGATGTTCTTGTGTTAGTGTTCGCGGTAGAAACACGGATTATTAATTGTTTAAGTTATCTAATAAAATTTTAAAGAAAACTGTTATTTCAGTCTTTTTTTCGAACTTTAATGTTAGTGGTTCAAATGTCAAAAATTCTTTTATTAGGAAAATGGCAAATTTCTTTATTAATGCAAAGGTGACTTGGTTTATCGTTACTGTGACAAACGAAAACACTTTATTTGATGAATCCTTAAAGAAAATTTTAATTAATATCAATCAGGAGAAAAGTTATTGTAAAAATATATGTTGATCCCTAGACACATATGTTGATCCCTAGACACTTTTGATGTGTGTATGTTTTAAAATCAAAAGTTAACACGGTTTTTAGCTTATAAACGAGTCTAACAGACATCCTACCCAACTAGTCTTACTATTAGGTCTTTACTTATGAAATTGCCTTTCTTCAGTACTGGTCATTTCAAATAAACAAAAGTTTGTAATGGCTCTGTATTCTAAATTCAAATTAATTTTGTTTTAAAACCATAACATTCTATTTACAAACTCAGTCTTTTCTTTTTTGATTAGCGTTGTATTTTCATTACATTTGAACATTTTTCGTCATAATGGATACTTTAAAAATTCGTGTAATTATGGAATATGAGTTCCTTCGTGGCACCAACGCGACACAAACGGCACGTAACATCAAAAACGTTTACGTAGAGAACTGTACAAACGAACGCACAACCCATTATTGGCTTTCCCGGTTCCGTTCTGGAAATTTTGACTTGAAAAATGAAGCTCATGGTCGTCCGGAGACTTTGGTAAACAATAATGAATTAAAGGCGATTGTGGAAGCTGACGAAACTCAATCTACAGCTGAGCTAGTAGCAGCTTTTAATGTAAGCATCAAAACAATATTGAGCCATTTGCGACAAATTGGCAAGGTAAAAAAGCTTGATAGATGGGTGCCCCACGACCTAGAGGAGCGTACCGTCGTGTACGAGGACCGAGAGGGCGTCTTGAGACGGCGACCCATGTCGTGCGGCGTTCCGCAGGGGTCTGTCCTTGGACCACTCCTGTGGAACGTGGGATACGACTGGGTCCTACGAGGTCGTCTCCCCCCCGGGCTGGGCGTAATATGTTACGCCGATGACACTCTTGTCACAGCCCGGGGGGTGAACTTCCAAGAGGCGGCGCGCCTGGCCACCTGGGGTGTTTCTCTGGTGGTCGGGCGCATCGAGGCGCTGGGCTTACGGGTGGCCCTGGACAAGACGGAGGCCCTATTGTTCCATGGGCCCCGTCGTGGTCCACCCGCCGGCGCCTCCATAGAGGTCAACTCGGTCCTCGTACCGGTTCGGGCCCAGATGAGGTATCTGGGCCTGATCCTCGACGGTAGGTGGCTCTTCGACGAGCACTTCCGACAGCTTGGACCCAAGCTGGTCGACGCTGCCTCCGCCCTTGGGCGACTTTTGCCCAATCTGGGTGGAGCCAGCGTCGCAACGCGACACCTCTACACGGGGGTGGTCCGGTCTATGGCGCTGTATGGCGCACCGGTGTGGGTAGCGGCTCTGACCGCCCTAAATAAGGCGCGACTCTGGCGGCCTCAGAGGGTATTGGCGGTCAGAGCCATACGTGGATACCGCACGGTGTCGACCGAGGCGGCGTGCGCCCTGGCCGGGACACCCCCGTGGGATTTGGAGGCGGAAGTGCTCGCCGAAGTTTATCGACGGGTGGCTGAATATCGGGCGGAGTATGGCTATCGCCCTCCGCCCGAAGAGGTACGCGAGTGGCGTGAAGCCGCCCGTCGAGCCACCATGGCTAGATGGTCGTTCCGGCTGGAGACTCCACGTGCTGGCTTTGCCGCCGTGGAGGCTCTCCAGCCGGTCATCCTCGAGTGGGCAGGGCGGCAGCACGGGACCCTTTCCTTCCGACTGACGCAGGTCCTTTCCGGGCACGGTTGCTTCGGAAAGTACCTGCACTCAGTCGCCAGGAGGGAATTGAGTCCCGCCTGCCACCACTGCGACTGCAGTGAGGACTCGGCCCAGCACACGCTGGCGGTTTGCCCCGCTTGGGCGCCGCAGCGTCGGGCCCTCACTGCAGTCATCGGAGGAGATCTCTCGCTACCGGCCGTCATACGCTCCATGGCCGGTAGCGATAGCAGTTTTACCGCGGTCGCAACCTTCTGCGAAGAAGTCATCTCGCAGAAGGAGGTGGCGGAGAAGGCCCGGGAGGATGACATCCACTCGGACCCAATCCGCCGCCGGCGAACCGGGCGGCGGAGGCGCGCCTATCAGCGCCTCATGCCGCCCTGAGTGTGGCCGCGGATGGTCGGGACGGGCTTTCCCTTCCATCCGCTCTAGTGGCCACCCGCGAGGAGGCGACGTTACGTGTGTGCCGTACGTTGCCTAAAATGAGAGGTTAACAGCTGACGGTGCCCGCTTTTGTGCGGGCAAGCGCTGGGAGGGGTCCGGACGTGTTAACAACTGCAGTTCCCGGATTCCTCCCTTCACAGGCGCAGAGTGGCACACCGTGTGGTTTTAGTCGGTTCGAGTCCGACACACCGCCCCGCCGCAAGCCCCGGTGGGGTGACGGTCCGAGAGGATTTCCACACGTTAAAAAAAAAAAAAAAAAAAAAAAAAAAAAAAAAAAAAAAAAAAAGGGTGCCCCACGACCTTAACGAACGACGAACGATGGTCACTGTTTGGTGGTCTAGTGCGGGTGTGATTCACCACAGCTTTTTACAAAATGGCATGAGCATTAATGCAGATGTGTACTGTGAAGAACTGGAGAGAATGATGGAGAAGCTTGCACATCTGAAACCAGCTTTGGTCAATCGGTCGTCCCCACTGCTCCTTCACGACAACGCGCGACCCCATACTGCGCAACAGACAGTCTCCAAGCTGCAAGAGCTGGGGTTGCAAGCTCTCCCTCATCCGCCATACTCACCAGACCTTGCACCCACTGACTATTACTTTTTCCAAAATTTAGACAACTTTTTAGTGGGTAAAAAATTCAATTCCCGAGAGGCAGTACAAAATGCCTTTGAAGAGTTTGTTGCCTCCCGTCCAGCTGATTTTTACAAGAAGGTCATCAATAAACTGCAATTGCATTGGCAAAGATGCGTCGATTGCATGGGTGATTACTTCGAATAACAGAAATAAAAAAGTTTGAAAAAATAAGTACTTTCACTTATTGCATACAAAACGGCAATTTCATAGGTAAAGACCTATTATTATCATAAATGCGAAAATTTGTGGGATGCATGGATTTTTTAACCGACTTAAAAAAAAGGAGGAGGTTCTCAATTCGGGTGTTTTTTTTTTTAATGTTTGTTAACCAAATAAGTAACCAAAAAAAATACCATATAAGTCTTCAATTTGCATTAAGTATATGCAGAGTTTGTTTGTTTGTTTGAACGCGCTAATCTCAGGAACTACTGGTCCGATTTGAAAAATTATTTCAATGTTGGATAGTCCATTTATCGAGGAAGGCTATAGGCTATATTTTATTTTCAAAAAGAATAGAGATCCGTAAGAAAATTGCTATTTTGTAACCCAAGGTGTGAAATCGAAAACCTATTTTTGCGTGCGCTGCAAAAAGTATTGACAATAGAACAAATTAATGTATTACGGGTTTGTAGGTCCCATTAAGATCTACAAAAAAGTCCGCGAGAGCATATATCTAACTATCATGGTTTAGTCACAATAACCGCTTTTCTGTTCAAAAAATTTATTAAATCGTCTGAAGATAGAAACTACGTTAAATGTGTATCGCATTATTAATCCTTATCCAAATAAAGCATTATGTTATCAAGGGTATTTATGTAGAAGTAAAATACTTTTTGTTTCATCCCATTCGGACATTTCGTTTAGAAGTTATCACGAGTATATAGGCGTGTCTCTTGCTCCTAAAAATAACAAAACAAACTAACAAAATGTTTTTACACGAACATCAAACATAGGGATACGGTGTCAGTAGCATCGAATAAAAAGTATCGTACTCATAAAAGTATCGAAACGGAAGTATCGATACTTCAAAGTATTGAGTACTTTTCTTATCTAGAAAATTTGATAATTTATTTTTATATCTTACCATGATTGAATGGCTCATAATGCTGATGTTAGGTAACCTTTTAATATTATTTAAATTGTCCTTTATAGTTACGTATTTTATATAAGTATATTTAAATATGAATAATATTAGTATTAATGTAAGTTCAGTTCAGTTTCATTATACGAGAAGCATAAAATGAAAATAAAAAAAATGTATGAATAAGTATCAGCTACTTAATTATAACGAAAATGATCACTGGTTAGCAAGTCAATAACATCCGATTTGTAAATCAAAACCATTAATCTTTACCTCCGCAATGACTAAAGTGAAGTATGTTATGTGGTAAATGCACAACCCTATGTTAGCAAATGAAATCGCCCTCCCCCCCTTGCAGGCGAACACGGGGATGTTTTCCGTCCGCTTCGGATAACGCGTTTGTTTGTTAGTTAGAATTATCAAAACAGTTAGGCCACGCCTATATTTTGACAGATATTTGATGTTTGGTGTTTGAAAACATAAAAAAGTGTCGCAGGAGACCCGGCTTAAGACGCTAAGAGTTGGTGCCTAATAATGAGTTATTTGCCAAAGAGTTTTTATCAAAATAATACCTAATATTTCTTTAACCAAATAAATGTGTTGTTGATTAAGAGTATTAGATCTTAGAAGAGTATAATAAATACATCTATACTAATATATAAAGCTGAAGAGTTTGTTTGTTTGTTTGAACGCGCTAATCTCAGGAACTACTGGTCCAATTTGAAAAATTCTCTCAGTGTTAGATAGCCTATTTATCGAGGACCCTAAGACCAATAGGAGCGGAGCACCAATGAATAATGTTTCAAGAACGGGGGAAAATTATCACGCTACGGGCAATAGGAGACGCAAACGACGTTGCGTGGGTCAGCTAGTTAACGAATAACTCAATATTCCCGTATGGTCCTGTAGCCTACTTATTACATACATTTTATTTACATATATTAAAACTATTTACAACATTTAATATTATTTATACACACATATTTTATATACATATCACATACATTAAACATAAACATTTATAACAAGTATATGATACTATTATTCATATCGTGCATTGGAAACGCTCCGTCGGCTCGCCACCAAAACCGGTTTCGTTGAATTCCTACAGAGACCCTGCGCTCGCGCCGCCGCCCGCGCCAGTCGATATCTGTCTATGTCACGCGAAGCTCATGTCGCTCGCGGCTCGGTCAGTTGTACGTACTACTTACGCGGACGGTTATAATATTGCAATTTGTGTTATTCTCTTGCTATCACTATCATCTTTCATACTCCTTCATTTCTATTTTCTATATACTTTGTGTCGTGTGTTGTGTGAACTATTTCTTATGTGTTGCTGTGCAAAATAAACTTAGTTTCTTGTGCTACTTGCTTGTGCTTCATTTACAATCACACTTTCACCTCACGACCCACCATAACTGGTGACCCCGAACAGAACATACAATTAGTTAAGATGAGTGACAGCAGTGATTCGTTAAAATCAGTTAATTCAAAACCGGACGCCAATATCACCACGCGACGTACTCGCAAAGTGCGCGTTTCCACTGACCGCGAGGACAATATCGTGCGAAAACAAAGAATTAAAGTGCCGTTGTTTTCACCTGAGGATCCGGAGTTGTGGTTTGCACTCCTGGAAGGTCAATTTGAGAGTCAGGGTATCACCGATGACTATATTAAATTCACAAATGTCACAAACAATTTAGATCTGCAATACGCCAAGGCAGTAAAGGACATTATCATTAGCCCGCCGTCAATGAACCGGTATGAGAAAATAAAGACCGAGTTAGTGAAGCGACTTTCTGCTTCTCATGAAAAGAAGGTAAAACAGTTGCTCACTCATGAAGAACTCGGAGACAGAAAACCGTCTCAATTTCTTCGACACCTTCAAGACTTGGCCGGGCCTTCTGTACCCGAAGACTTCATCAGATCCATATGGAGTAACCGCCTTCCTCACAACATCCAGACTGTGCTAGCGTCTCAACCCACTCATTCTTCAGAGCAACTGGCAGACCTAGCAGACCGCATTCAAGAACTGGCATCGCCATATACTGTGGCCGCCGCGTCTAGCAATGGACACGGATCTCATCAATCGGACGAAATCGCGGAGCTTAAGAGGATGGTGCAGCACTTGACCATGAAGCTGGAAGAACATACCCGCGTAGCTTGCTGTGCCGCCGACCGATCTAGATCTCGTGAGCCCCGACGTCGGTCATCATCGCGACAGCGAAGCCGTTCTAGTTCCAGCTACCAGGAGTACCCTATCTGTTGGTACCATGCCAAGTTTGGACCACGGGCTCACACCTGCATCAAGCCCTGTGACTACTCCTCTTCTAAGGCGGTAAACAACAAGGACAGTCGCTAATGGCGACTGACGACTGTCCTTCCGCCTCAGGTCGCCTCTTCGTCACCGACCGCAGCACCAACGTCCGATTCCTGATAGACACTGGGAGCGATCTTTGTGTTTACCCCCGTTCTGCACTTCGGGAGCGTCGGTCCAAGGCGGATTTCCAGCTCAGCGCCGCAAATGGTTCTACAATTGAAACTTACGGCTTTATTGAGCTTACTTTAAATTTAGGTTTAAGGCGTAGTTTTATCTGGCGGTTTACGGTGGCCAATGTTACCAAGCCAATAATAGGCGTTGATTTTCTGTGCTTTTATAATTTAGTAGTGGATTGTAGCAACCAGCGCTTAATAGACAATACTACTAGCTTGTCTGCTTGTGCTTTTCTCGCTAAAAGTAATATTTTTTCTGTAAAGGTTTCGACTGGCGACACGCGTTACCACGACATCTTAAGTAAGTTTCCTGAAATTACACGCCCTTCAGGCACACCGATGTTTCCAAAACACGACACTGTTCATTACATCAAAACTACACCTGGTCCTCCTATTTTTTGCACCCCCCGAAGACTGGCTCCTGACAAATTAAAAATTGCCAAACGGGAATTTGAGCTCATGCTTAATAACGGTACGGCGCGTCCTTCCGACAGCCCCTGGTCTTCTCCTCTTCACCTGGCGCCTAAGAAGGATAGTGGATGGAGGCCTTGTGGCGATTACCGGATGCTTAACGCACGGACAATACCAGACCGTTATCCACTCAGACACATACATGATTTTTCCCACGCTATAGCAGGTTGTCAAGTCTTCAGTACCATCGATCTGGTTAAAGCTTACAACCAGATCGCGGTCTTTGAGCCTGATATTCAGAAAACAGCCATTACCACGCCATTTGGCTTATTTGAATTTCCCTTCATGACCTTTGGCTTGAGGAATGCTGGACAAACATTCCAGCGATTTGTTGATGAGATGACGAGAGGACTCGACTTTGTATATCCCTACTGTGATGATTTTTTGGTTTTCTCCAAAGACCACGCACTCCACGAGACCCACCTTCACCAACTTTTCACTCGCATGAAGGAATATGGTATACTTGTTAACACCTCTAAGTGCGTTTTTGGGGCATCTGAAGTATCTTTCTTGGGATACCATATCTCCGCATCCGGCACCAAACCGCTGGGATCCAAGGTCCAAGCTATAAGGGAGTATCCAGTCCCCAAGACAGTTCGACAACTCAGACGATTCCTGGGGATGCTCAACTTTTATAGAAGATTTTTACCTCACTCAGCTGCAATACAAGCACCTTTAAATGCCCTTCTTTGTGGTTGCGTCAAGGCATCTCAAGCTGTTGACATATCTGGTGAGGCACTGTTGTCTTTCGACCAATGTAAGGAGAGCTTAGCCAACGCTGCACTACTCGCTCACCCAGATTCTCAGGCCGAGCTCGCTCTGGTGACAGATGCGTCCGACTTGGCAATGGGTTCAGTTTTGCAGCAATTTAAGAATGGTATGTGGCAACCCCTAGCGTTCTTCTCTCGAAAGCTGAGCTCCTCCCAACAAAAATACTCACCTTACGACCGTGAGCTTTTGGCGATTTACGAAAGCATAAAATACTTTCGTCATATGCTAGAAGCGACGCATTTCGTAGTTTATACCGATCACAAGCCCCTTATTTATGCGTTCAGTGGAAGGAAGGACAACTGCTCGCCTCGACAGTTTCGCCACCTCGACTACATCTCGCAGTTCACGACTGACATTAGACACGTTAAGGGAAAGGACAATGTTGTCGCTGACCCTCTGTCACGTGTCGATGAGCTGCAGATGCCAGTCGATCTGGACGTCCTGGCTTCATCTCAAGCCTCCGATGATGAATTGGCTCAACTTTTGAGAGAAGAATCGTCACTGCAACTGAAAAAGTTGGGCATTCCTAACTCTCAAACAGAGCTTTATTGTGACGTCAGCACTGCTACCCTAAGGCCTTATGTGACAAAACCCTTTAGGAGACAAATTTTTACTAGTCTTCACAGCCTCAGTCACCCAGGCGCTAATGCGAGTGCTAAACTTGTGGCTGAGCGTTTTATTTGGCCTGGAGTGCGCAGAGATTGCCGTGAGTGGACTCGTCAATGTCTGGCTTGCCAACGTGCCAAGGTCCATCGACACACGTCTTCTCCTTTGGGCGTGTTCGATCTTCCTCGCAGTCGATTTACATTTATCCACGTTGACATAATCGGCCCCCTCCCTGTGTCACAAGGCTATCGTTATTGCTTCACAGCGGTGGATCGTTTCACTCGCTGGCCAGAAGTTATCCCGATGGTTGACATCACAGCTGAGACAGTTGGGAAGGCACTAATATCCTGGATATCCAGATTTGGATGTCCCTCGGATATTGTCACCGATCGCGGTCGACAGTTTGAATCGTCACTTTTCCAGTCTCTTGAAAAAATGATTGGATTCAAACATCGAAAGACAACCGCGTATCACCCAGCCTGTAACGGGCTAGTGGAACGATTCCACCGCCAATTGAAGGCAGCAATAATGTGCCATGCCGATAGCAATTGGGTTGACGCTTTACCCTTGGTAATGTTAGGCATAAGGAGCGCTTTTAAGGATGACTTAAAATCGTCACCGGCCGAATTAGTTTACGGAGAGCCGTTACGTTTACCTGGTGAATTTTTCCAGGCAACGGTTCCTGAAAATACCGATATATCGGACTTCACCACTCGTTTGTGGCATTTCGCATCGAAAATACGACCGGCACCAGCTGCACGTCACAGTAAGGACAAAATCTTTGTTCACAAAGATATGAAGACATCCAGCCACGTATTTTTAAGGACCGATGCATTACGAGCTTCTTTACAGCCACCCTACTCCGGCCCTTATAAAGTCGTTGAACCAGGTGACAAAACCTTTAAAATTCTTGTAAAAGGGAAGATTGTCACGGTATCCATAGACCGCCTCAAACCGGCCTATACATTGGTTGATCCATCTCCCGATCCTATTGCTACTACCACTCACACCTTAAAGTCCGATCTTAGTTTCCTGCCAGACCCTGTGTCTTCGGCACTACCTATTCCTAATTCTCCAACTCAGGAGGATGTTAGAAGAACGCGTTCGGGCCGTAAAGTCCACTTCCCCGATTTTTATCGCCCATCGTGACGGTCTTGGGGGGGAGTGATGTAGCCTACTTATTACATACATTTTATTTACATATATTAAAACTATTTACAACATTTAATATTATTTATACACACATATTTTATATACATATCACATACATTAAACATAAACATTTATAACAAGTATATGATACTATTATTCATATCGTGCATTGGAAACGCTCCGTCGGCTCGCCACCAAAACCGGTTTCGTTGAATTCCTACAGAGACCCTGCGCTCGCGCCGCCGCCCGCGCCAGTCGATATCTGTCTATGTCACGCGAAGCTCATGTCGCTCGCGGCTCGGTCAGTTGTACGTACTACTTACGCGGACGGTTATAATATTGCAATTTGTGTTATTCTCTTGCTATCACTATCATCTTTCATACTCCTTCATTTCTATTTTCTATATACTTTGTGTCGTGTGTTGTGTGAACTATTTCTTATGTGTTGCTGTGCAAAATAAACTTAGTTTCTTGTGCTACTTGCTTGTGCTTCATTTACAATCACACTTTCACCTCACGACCCACCATAGTCCCATTTAAATTTGGTCCAGATTGAAGTCGGTTTTTTTTTTTGTTAAAATTTGTGATTATGTTATTCTTTCATGCAAAAATGGATTTAGATTAAACTTTACAGTTATGTAACTTATATATCAGAATTACACTTAGGCTATTTATTTACCGCGATCACAGAATAATTAATAGTACTGTCGTACAGAAGTTTCACTCTCGAACAAAAGTCAAGTTTAGGCATAAAAAGTTTTTAACTTTGTCACCGTGCACGCGAATTTGAATCTTGTCGTGTTACTCGAGCGTTCATATTCCGTTAGACACCGCTCGATTTACTACAAGAGCATGGGGCTGCCGCTTGCTGTACATTCAGGTAAATATTAAAATTAATTATAAAAATTTAACAACTTAAGTAATAAAGAAGAAAAATTTTAACAAACATAATAATCATGTCTACGTAACGTACTACTCGTTCTGGGTACCTTCGTGATAAGTTACAGATTTTTGTATGGACAAAACATGTCTATCCTAACATAGTTTCCAAACAACTAATTAAATAATTTTATTGCTAACTACAATTTTGTACAAACAATTAGTTCGTTTTGAAGTCATTTTTCGCAGTAAGTACATATACTAATATTCAACTTATTTCCGCGCAACGCGGTTAGCGTGCGAGCCGAGCGCAGAGTGGCAACCATTGCCACATAGTTCTTCCCGGGAGGCGCTCGGCGAAAGACACCTAAACTGAGAAGTGAAACCCCCCTGCCGCGATAACGGAGGCGGAGACGATCATTTTGAAAGGTTAGCTGAGCAACAGTAAAGGACACGAGGTATCATTTATATACACACATCAAAAGTGTCTAGGGATCAACATATGTGTCTAGGGATCAACATATATTTTTGCAATAACTTTTCTCCTGATTGATATTAATTAAAATTTTCTTTAAGGATTCATCAAATAAAGTGTTTTCGTTTGTCACAGTAACGATAAACCAAGTCACCTTTGCATTAATAAAGAAATTTGCCATTTTCCTAATAAAAGGATTTTTGACATTTGAACCACTAACATTAAAGTTCGAAAAAAAGACTGAAATAACAGTTTTCTTTAAAATTTTATTAGGTAACTTAAACAATTAATAATCCGTGTTTCTACCGCGAACACTAACACAAGAACATCGGTTTGGCATACTCAAAATGAGTTCATCCAAATCACGCTGTGGAATGGCCGCCCATGTTCGTTGCAACAACAAAAAAAGGTCTTCTTGCGACTGGATACCCTCCATATTCGGCAGAGCTCTTCTCTGTAGCATATCCCCTGCATGCTCAATCGGGTTCAAGTCTGGCGACTGAGCAGGCCAGGGCCAAAGCCACATCTCAATCTCAAGAAATCCGCAAAAAATGCTTGATCCCTAGACACTTTTGATGTGTGTAGAAGGAAATTATTAGTCTCGATTTTAGAATGCAAAAAGCGTTTTATTAAAGCAGTTCTGTTATATAATTTGACGACTAATTAATCTTGTAAAAACCTGCTAACTAATAATAAAAAAACGTAGAAGGTGTTGTATGTCAGTACTAGGCATTTCTTTCCAGTAAAAGGCATACTCCATACTCGGCCAGTTTCATCAAGTCGAGCGATTCAAATAAATCTGTCTTCCTCTCAATGATGTAGAATGACCTCAATTTATATTTTAATACATTTAAACCGTACGATAGCAATTTTTATTCAAAAGTGAATAATGAGGTTAAAATTAAAGCCCACGGATGCTGCCGGAGTCGCGAGTCGGTCAAATGTGTTCACAATAGGTAATATTAATATCACAATATTTTTGTAACCTACTTCAAATAGAAGGAGGTTCTGCATTTTTGTGTAGTGATGAACGATATCTACATACTTGGAAAGAGTTTTCTTTTTTTTTACATTTGAATTAGTGCTACTCAAAGTAGTGGTCCTGTTTAAGAAAATATTTATTTATTTATAACTTTATAAAATTTTGTACATCGGCGGACTTAATGCCCAGGGCATTCTCTACCAGTCAAGCTTAGGGTGGTGTAGAAATCTTGTGAGGTAGGCGCACATAGGTACAACTACTACGGATTTAAAATATACATTACATGTCACATACATACATATCAATTTACACTATATTCATACACTATGGATTTGAAAAAAAAATGTTGATGTGTTATCGTTTTAATAATTCAATTATATCATTCGGAAAGAGCTCATGTACCTTCCTTTTAAATGCAAAACAGTTAGTGGACTTCCTAATTTCTAGCGGGAGCGCATTCCCGAGTACGAATGCTTGGACGAAGAACGAAGAGTTCACGAAGTCTGAATTGTGGGAGGGCTGAGAGAAGCAGATTGTTGTCTGAGCGAAGATGGTGGACAGGAAGCGGAGATAGGAAGCAAGGTAAGTGGGTGAGGATGTGGAGGTAAGAAATTAAAATAAAGAGTTCAGAGCTCGCTGATTGCGGCGCAGGCGAATGGGTAACCAATTTACTCACATCAAAAGTGTCTAGGGATCAAGCATTTTTATGCGGATTTCTTGAGATTGAGATGTGGCTTTGGCCCTGGCCTGCTCAGTCGCCAGACTTGAACCCGATTGAGCATGCATGGGATATGCTACAGAGAAGAGCTCTGCCGAATATGGAGGGTATCCAGTCGCAAGAAGACCTTTTTTTGTTGTTGCAACGAACATGGGCGGCCATTCCACAGCGTGATTTGGATGAACTCATTTTGAGTATGCCAAACCGATTCTTGTGTTGTTAGTGTTCGCGGTAGAAACACGGATTATTAATTGTTTAAGTTACCTAATAAAATTTTAAAGACAACTGTTATTTCAGTCTTTTTTTCGAACTTTAATGTTAGTGGTTCAAATGTCAAAAATCCCTTTATTAGGAAAATGGCAAATTTCTTTATTAATGCAAAGGTGACTTGGTTTATAGTTACTGTGACAAACGAAAACACTTTATTTGATGAATCCTTAAAGAAAATTTTAGTTAATATCAATCAGGAGAAAAGTTATTGCAAAAATATATGTTGATCCCTAGACACATATGTTGATACCTAGACACTTTTGATGTGTGTAGTTGGGAACGTAAGGACGACCCATGGTCATACTTGCGAAGGTTGAAAATGAACCGAATGCAGTTATTAAGAAGGCGGTCTAGCTTATTGAGGAGGTCTGCATTCAGGTTGAAATAACATACATCACCATAGTCGATTAACGGAATGATTAAGGATTAATTTAACCTTTAAAAAAAGTAATTAAGGGATAGATAATACAGTTTGACACTTGGTTAAAACAGTTCTTAACCTCGACCGTGGGAGAACCACGCTTCGGCATGAATGGGCCGGCTCGACCGGAGTGATACCACGGTCTCATAGAAAACCGGTGTGAAACAGCGCTTGTGCTGTGTTTCACCGAGTGAGTGAGGAAACCGGAGACCTATACCCCAATCCCTCCCCCCATCCCCCTCCCCAACCCTCAAAGGCCGACAACGCACTTGTGACGTCTCTGGTGTTGCGGGTGTCCATGGGCGGTGGTAATCGCTTACCATGAGGTGATATGTCTCCTCTTTTGGCCCCTAATCCATAAAAAAACCTCAAGAATGGAGGCTTTGGCCTATTATAGGTACCACGCTGGCCAAACCAGTTGGCATAGTTTTTTCGAGTTTTCCTTCTCTTGTCATGACAAGTTAACCACGCATGCGTAGTTTGCTCCCTTGGTGACTCATGTGCTCTCGTGCTCTTACGACACCCATAGGATGAATAGGAATAGTGATAATTTGTATTCTTCTGTGTTGTCAACACGTGTTGGTGACAATAGTTTTTGTAATTTCCTTGTGTTGGCAACAAATGTTGGAAACCGTGTTTCTGTTTTTGGCGGTAAACTTCAAAAGAATACGCTTGTTGCAGTTATTTATTGGCTCTGTGAAGACGCTTAGTTGGAATGTTTTTCAAATTGTTGGCGACTAGGTGTAGACACAATGGAAACAAAAGTTAGCGATTTTATGAAGAGTTGCAAACAGTTGGAAACACTGAAATTGCCAACAATTTCGGTGGATACGCGCCTTAATACGTCGCCCCACGGAGAACGTGAATGACTAATTTATAATATTTTTATTATTTTACTTTTTTTATAGTTTTTTTTTTAGTGTCAATGGTAATATAGGTGGCATCAATCTCCCTACTTAAATATGTTTGTATTTTTGATTTCTTGTTCTTGTTACTTTCTTTTAGAACCAAAACAGGTTCATTTTTATTTATTTTTATATTATTTTTATTTTCACTTGTTTCTATTGGTGCATGTTTTGACACCTTGAAATGTTGTGCATTTAAATTAGAGTTAGTGAACTTACTGTTTCTTATATACATAAGATATAATGTAACAACAACTGGTTGTCCAAATAAATAAATAATAACATTTTATTATATTAGCCAGTTAGGAACGATAAGCTTCATAAGTTCATAGTCCATTTATAACAAAGACCAATTTAAAAACACATGATAGATAAGTATTACGATGTGTTATTAATCACTGGAGCAACTAATGTGAGACATTAGTTGCTTCACTAAGCCTATTTAAATGTAGTAGGTATGTGGGTATAGTAACTATAAATGTTGATGGAAAAAGTTTATAACATTCTCTAAGTTGCTTATATAGTGCTTCAGTTTATATGCCATGTATAGACGGGTTTGTTGGCCTAAATTTTAGATGTCTCTTCAACACTTTTGATATCCTTAGACTCTAACTCTAAGGCGCTCATAGCCCAGTTGCACTCGGTGATACGAAACAATCACCGAAGGTAAGCAACGTCGGAGCGGTCAGTACCTGGATGGGTGACCGCTAGTGGCACTATACCATGAGCATCTTCGTGATTCGGAGGTCACGTTAAGCAGTCGTTTCCGGTTGTTATCGTAGGATAACAGTCTTGAAGCTTAGTTGAAGGCCTTTGGGCGGCTTAAAAACATCCAACGGCAAGATTACGTAGCCACAACGATGTGTTGCCAGTCCCCAACCCGCACTTGGCCAGCCTGGGGACGTGTGGCCTTAACCCTCTCCTTAGAGGAGACCCGAGCCCAGCAGTAGGACGTTAAGGGTTGTTGATGAAGACTCTAACTAAAAAAAAAGTAAAAAAAATACAGTGCAGCATAAAAGGCTTTCTCTTTTATTTGTAAACTAATCGCAGTGAAGCAGACTCGAAGGTATTTATCGTTTGCCAGTTTTACTGAAAAAACTTAAAATATCATAACATGATTTCTGGTATAAATGCAAACTGTCATTGAAATCGTATAAAAACTATTCCAGCGTTGAATAATGGGTACTATCTTTATTGAAAAAAAATAGCGTGCTTTATTTTCATGGCTGCAAGTAATTATAAGGATCAATAATCGCATACTATCAGGCAACAATAAAATAGTTTATTAGAGGTATAATTACTTGTAGTAAAGTGTATTTTTGTCTGATGCATATTTTCAGCCCATAAAGTCTACCTTAGTCTGTCTAAAGAGGATATTTTATACATCTATGGTTAGTTTAAAAAACATGATAAAAATACCTTTTTCTGGATGTTAATGGACACCTCAGGAGGTAGAAGCCACATCTTCCTATTAACACTTAACACCGAACGATTAAACTAATAACATGAGCAACGGGCCGGCAACCATTTCGATACTGTTTGTTGATGTTAAGATACCGAGTTATTCGATGTTTGAACAACAATCGATTTGACAAATCAACGTACAATAGTATAATTGCTATTGTAAGAAGCGAGAGAGCATTTGACTGGTCGGCATGTCGACTATTGCAGGGGTATTTAATTTTTAGCGGGAAAGGAGCATTCCAGGTCGAGACCCGAGACATTGGAAGGAAGAGGATGTTACCGAATATCAAGTGGCTGAGTATTTTATTAAAAATCGACTTAGAAGTTCAAATAGTTAGGTTAGGTTAGTTTTTTAAATCATCTTGTAAAGAATACACGGTTCGGAGAAGCTCAGAAGAAGACAATTATCAAGAGGTTAAAATTACCCTGCGCATTAGTTATTCAGGCTTCCCCGAAATATAAACGCGAGTAAAACCATATATCTATATATAAAAGCGAAATACCACTCACTTTTTAATCACAAAATCTAAGAAACTATAACACCTACAAACTTGAAATTTGGCAGGTAGGTTTCCTTATAGGGTGTAGACATCCGCTAACAACGGATTTTACGAAACTCCACCCCTAAGGGGGTAAAACGGGGGTTGGAAGTTTGTATGAAAGTCCTATGTTTTTGAAGTAAAAGACTTGAAATTTAAAATGTATGCTCTATAGATGGTGTGGAGGTGTACTAATAATATATCTTTAGAAATCAACCCCCTTTTGGGGTTAAAACGGGGGATGGTAGTTTGGACGCAAACGAGGTTGCGTAGGTCAGCTAGTTCTTTATAAATAAGAATATAATTCATATGAAACCCTACTATATCAAGACAGGTTGGTATTAGATATGTTTTAAGTTTTCGTTCTCTTTGCAGTGATGTAATCTTACGTAGTTTGCTCCCCGGGGCTCGCCTCTTACGATACCCACGAGATGAATTAATATTGGAAATAAAACTATCACAAAACTTTTCCATAATGTTCTAGCGGCCCGACAAACACTAGTTATATTTGTCTTTCCTCCCTTGTCCCCCATACTCGCCTAGAGATAAACTAGTCCATTGAAATAGATAACGCAACACAAGGCCCTATTTGATTTATGATATAACTACTGCAGATATAGTAAAAAAAGTTCAGCTCAAACATTTCAGTTAATTAAAATTCTTCCAAAGCAATCAAATTCGTGCCTATTACGGTGCTATAAAAATAATTCACTAAGTTGAGTTATTTTTTAAACTCCAAAGGTTGGCAAAAACCATGAAACGTTGAATTCATCGAAAAATCCGTCAATTATAGTCACAACACTTTAATTACAGCATAAATACAATTCATTAATGACTTAAAATTTTGGAAAAATATCTGAAAAAGGATGTGAAAGAATATAATTTCTTAATTACCTTAGTTTTACTTTCAGTCGAGGCATTGGTCGCGTGCCTGACGAGGCTGCTGGTAACTGTTTTGCCTTCCAGCTGTTGCTTGGCCATCTCAACTTCTTTTTTCTTGAGTTCGAACACGACTTGAAATAAATCTCTCATAGCTATTACTACCTACAAAAAAAAACAAGTTTACTGTAATACATAATCTTTTTTGAGTTTGTTTGTTTGATATTTTGATATTTACATCCAAAGTTTGTGTCGTAACTGTTTTTTTCTATGGAATAAGGGGCAAACGAGCTGACGTATCGCATGATGGTAAGCGATTACCGCCGCCCATGAACACCCGCAAAACCAGAGGCGTCACAAGTGCGTTGCCGGTCTTTTCGGGAAGGGGAGGGGGATCGGGGGCGGGGTTGGGCCTCCGGTATCCTTACTCACTCGGTGAAACAGAGCGCAAGCGCTGTTTCACACCGGTTTTCTATGAGGCCGTGGTGTCACTCCGGTCGAGCCGGCCCATTCATGCCGAAGTGTGGCTCTTCCACTGTACTTATTGCATTGTTTAAAAGAAGTTGGTGTATACAATAAATATTATTTTATTATATTGAAATGATTATGTCTTATTTACATCAGTATGTTCTGATTTCAAATGATTTTATCATTTGTATACGATATTCATAATACTTCAAAATAGTCTGGCAAAACTGACAAATCTTATGCCCTTCGAACACATTGGAAACTAATGATTGGAATCCAATGTGGCCGAAGGGGTCTCATGACACGAGTCTGGTTTAATTTCTGAAAGAGGAGGTAATGAGGAGACGAATGACTTGATAGACAGTGACTACCGCCTCCCACGAATGCCTGCAACTCAGAAGACATAAGCATGTTGTTGGATTTTGAGGAAGGTCACACCTTTGATTTACCAGTCGTCCATTTAAATCATAATCGTGTATGATCATAATATTACTCTCTCAAACTGTTTAACGTCCGACTTTTTTAATATTCGTATTTATAAGAATTTATAATCCCAAATATTAAATCTGTCAAAATTAGTCATTTAGGTACGTCTGTCTGTTGTATTGACAATAATAGGATTATAAATACAACATAAGTATTTTATTCTTTGTGTATTTCGTTCATAACAGTTTATAAAACAGATATATAATTTTCTGGGCATGCTCTCTGAGTTTAAGCAGATCTTTAAGACATATGCCTAGAAATTGCCCTGTCAAAACAAAAATAAAGTGTTAAACTAAACATTATTCTTACACGTGTTATATAATTATGTACTTGGTTAATGTGTTTCAGATTCTTCGAAAACACAGACATAATTTTTTTATTGAAGTGTAAAGAATTCCATAAGTACAAAATGATGTTGGACCAAGGCTTAGAGAGAGTTAGGGCTACCACACATAACTGCGAATTCGCAACGCATCGCAAATATCTGCGAGCTGGCACGAATGCACCGCAAGAACTTCACGCCGTATCGCACCGCAAGAACTTCACGCCGTATCGCATCGCAGTTACGTGTGGGAGCCCTAACTCCTGCTTCATATATTTGGCAAAATTGATTAGCGGCTAAATAAAAAACGAATATGTTAGCCAGGCACTGACCTTGTAAGAATAGAGGTCAGTGTAGCCAGGTCACTATGGATAGGTGACCATTCTCAACCCGTACCCTTCCGTGCCTCAGAGCACAATAAGCTAAGTTCTAGTACGGTCCTAGTTGCAATACGTTTATTTGTAGCAATCTTAACGGGCGGTAAGATCCTAAAGGGTTCGATAACAGTCTATCTGGAGAACTTCGTAATCGACTACTACTCGGTCAGGTCTTTAGCAGTCGCTACACGCATAAAGCCGAAGTTCAGTCGTGTCATAGTTGACTGAAAGCTGAGCGCAACTTAGTTTGGGAAATTGGGGTCGGCTTTCAGTCTGTTACGACAAGGCTGAACTTAGAATTCTTAATTTGGAAAAAGGGATGATAAGCATAGCCAGTGTAAGTACATACATCAATACTGTATCAGAATATACAGGTGTATTCAACGGTCCCAAGTCAATGGGACATTTCTTGAATTTACATCATCATTACAGATGATTTGGGGAGTATAAACAATAACTCGACTATTTAGGGGTTAACTACTTACTTGACTAGCAGCTTTATCAGTCTTGATTCCAAAAAAGCGGTGTCCGGTGTCAGGTGAGCCAAATATATATCCAAATGCTCTGGAATCGGTCATGTCCTGAGCGATAAACGAGATCTTGTGCACCGGGTGATGATACAGGGAATCCTGACAAGTTTAAATAAGTTAATGGTAGTTATAAATGTGGTGATGTGGGTTGACAGTTAAAAATAATTAGTAACCCTGTATTTTTAGCCGTTTTTAGGGTTCCGTGCCAAGCAAAAAACGGAACCCTTATAGATTCGTCAAGTCTGTCTGTCCGTCCGTATGTCACAGCCACTTTATTCCGAAACTATAAGACCTTTAATGTTGAAACTTGGTAGGTAGATGTATTCTGTGAACCGCATTAAGATTTTTACACAAAAATAGAAAAAAAACAATTAATTTTGGGGGTCCCTATACTTAGAACTGAAACTCAAAAAAATTTTTTCATCCAACCCATACGTGTGGGGTATCTATAGATAGGTCTTCAAAAATGATATTGAGGTTTCTAACAATTTTTTTTTCTAAACTGAATATTTTGCGCGAGAGACACTTCCAAAGTGGTAAAATGTGTGTCCCTCTAACTTCTAAAATAAGAGAATGATAAATCTAAAAAAAATATATGACGTACATTACCATGCAAACTTCCAACGAAAATTGGTTTGAACGAAATCTAGTAAGTAGTTTTTTTAATAGGTCATAAATCGTGAACTGCAATTTACCTTTCATTCAATCAACACAAATGTAAAAATATAAAATATAAATTATATTATGTTACTTGCTGCTGCGGAACCCTTCATGGGCGAGTCCGACTCGCACTTGGCCGCTTTTTTATTACTATTCTAGTAGCATCCCTATCTAGTAGCACTGTAATAAATATGACGAGAACTTTGAAATGGTAACAAATAAGTTATTTTATAAAGGCCTTGTTTAAATGATTTATATCTGTTTTTTTTTTGCGATTCCTAGAGTGTTAATCCTTATTTAATTTCCTTTTATATGCTACACGGAGCAAACAAGCTGACGAATCATTTATCTTGATATTGCCAAATCTATTATATGTAATTCTCGTGTCACGTTTTTGCTAACGATGAACTACTAAACTAACTAAACGATTTTTATGTTTTTTTGTGTGTTTTGCAGTCGCTCGTGTCTAAGAAACCGCCTTAACATCACGCTTAGATCAATAGGAGTCGAGCATAATTAAGACACGAAGTGACGTGGGTCAGCTAGTACAATATAAATTAAAATGTATAGGTATGTGGAGGAACGGATGTCATGTCCCACCAACACAAAGGGAGGATCCTCCGACCAGGCGAGACGATTAAGCCTGGCGGGCCGCGGCCTAACGGTTGATGTTGGGATGTTTGTATATACAAACATCCCGTAGTATTACAAAAAGTATATACAATAATATGTAAATTGGCGCGAGAACTTCTATTGCGTGATTTAGGATTGGTAGTTTCTTCGTACACTATGTTACTCCGTCGTTTGGTGTATATTCGGTAGATGGCGCTGTAGTGTGTTTTCTTTGTATGTGGAAGTCGCCATAGGTACACCATAAAGGCTCAATATAATATAATACGTTGGTACCTAAACACATTGGGATTTAAGAAGCATTGGACTGTCAATGAGTAGGGTGTTTCGATTTATATTCATCCTGTTTGTAATACAATTTACTTAAAGAGGTCATAACACATAGAGTATAGTCAGAATATATAAATGTATGATGTACAATTCCTTTATAAATACGAACTTGATCGTTGTATTACAAATAATATAGTACCTAGTTGATTGTTTTTTTCCAATGTTTATGTAAGGGATATTATATTGTATGAAAATATGTCCTTTATATGTCTATACTCTATATACAACCTTTGACACAAAAGAACAATTAAGTGTGACCGATTTCACATATTCTTTCTGACTTCTGTTATAAATGTTATTTTCTGTGAAGTTGGTCACAGAAGTAAGTTAACTTAAGAAATTACTGCTTATCTTACTTTTTTTTATTTCATCTATACCAATATTATAAACGCGAAAGTTTGTAAGTATGGATGGATGGATGTTTGTTACTCTTTCACGCAAAAACTACTGAACGGATTTGGATGAAACTTTACAGTAATATAGCTTATACATCAGAATAACACATAGGCTACTATTTGCAGCGATAACCGACATACACGCGGGCGGAGCCGCGGGCAACAGCTAGTTACCAATGAAGTCAGTTAAGATGAAGTAGAGTTGAGAAAAAAAAACCCAATGTATTAAACAGCGTTTAGAGCCTTAGAGGCTATTCTAATATTCTAATTCTATAATCTAATGAATTTCTTAAACATGAGTTATGTAACATTGATCGTAAACCACGCAGAGGCCAGACTGCAAGATACGTATCGTCTGGTACGTCTTTTACTTTGATTTCAGATGCTGCTTGGCTTTTGTTAGTAAATGAGGTGTCCTAATCTATCAAATTGTATGATACTTGGCACAAAAAAAATACAGTAACTGATAGGCTCCTGAATAATGGCCGAATCAATACGAGGAATTCTTCGTTATTCATATTGGTTTCCATTGAACCTGACAATTGGATTTCAGTATTTAATTGTAGTATTCTAATTTCAAAAAAACATAAAAAGTTTAGTACATACCCCAGTTTTATCATCCCTGAGCCTAAGCCCATCAATCGCTACATGGACTTGTATCCGTTGCTTGTGTTCTCCAGCGGCACGTATGGCCATTTTGAGGTCCGCCAGCGCTTCCTGACACATCCTGTCCCCCCGCGCCTCAGGGACTTCAAGTACCCCGATCAGCTTCGCGCGGAACGACACCCCCTCGCCCAGAAAACGGCCAGGCTCGTTCTTATCTAAACAAATAAAAATACCGATAGGTATTTTATACCAACTACTTTTGACGACATCTTCACCTCGATGAACTTTTAACCAATGCCACATGGAATATTTTCATAATAAAGACTTATATTGTTGAGTTATTTAAAGTCTGTACTAACGATGGAAGGTCACACAACAATATAAAACCATAACTAATACTAAGCAGTTACCAGCTAAATACAAAATCGTAAAGCGTTAGTTAAGTGCACACAGAAGAGGCTTTAATCACCTTTGGACGAATGACTTTTTGATTCGATCTTTTTTAATGTCATTTTTATTATGTTATCTTCTTTTATGGATAGAACAACAACGAGACAGTTTCAGAGCAAAATAAAAGTGAGCGGCGTCCTATTTTGGCCCCTGTTTACGGTGCATCATTCCCGCTTTAATTGAATTTCCTGTTTTTAAATTTAGAACCTCAATAGCTGCGCACCAGCCAGTACCTGTTTTATGACTAGACATTACTACATTTTTCGCGCGAAACACTGTGATAATTTTTATTTAAATATTGATACTGCAAAGATAACAATAGATTTTAAGAATGAAGTAAGTATCCACAGTGCGTATTTCTGTTATTATTATGTACCGAGATATTTGACTATGTTAGTGAGTAGAAACAATATGTAAAATAACTTTGTAGAATATTGTAATAATAGAAGAAATAAAAAAGTTTGAAAAAATAAGTACTTTCACTTATTGCATACAAAACGGCAATTTCATAGGTAAAGACCTATTATTTAAAAAACATTACTCAAAAAGCTTATTATTGAAATAAAATCAACTGAGAAAATAATTACAAATTTTAACAAAAAAAAAACCGACTTCAATCTGGACCAAATTTAAATGGAACCATTCGGGAAGCACCAGCTTTCAAATAAAAATAAAATCATCAAAATCGGTTCACCCAGTCCAAAGTTATGAGGTAACAAACATAAAAAAAAAACAGTCGAATTGAGAACCTCCTCCTTTTTGAAGTCGGTTGATTAGTAGCTTTTTGTTAATTTTATTAGATGGCTAAAATCTTTCTTTTCGATAGCAGCCAGCAACTATTTTATACACATTATCTACCACATTTTTGAGACCCGAGTCTGTTTGAAGTCGCATTATTTCAAAACATGTTTAACCATGTAACTACGTAACAGTAGAAGGTAGATTTCTATATTATCTATGATAAATAGTACGTAATAAATGTGTACCTTATCTTTATTAAACTATTTGTAAATAGAAGAATGAAGCGATCGAAGTTTTAAACTATAAATATGGCAAGTAAAGGTATTAAGGGAAGCAGTTGTAAATAATGAAAAAGCACTCGACATGCGATGCTAGCGCCGGGCGTACACACAAGCATGATAATTTCATATCTATGGGCAGATTTACTCACCGAACTGCCGCAAGAGATGCTGGAAATGACACACCTGCATAATTTCCCGTACAAACCGACAAATAGCAAGTTATCACGTTAGTTCCCCCGGCGCACCGACGCTCCACATCCGCCACAGGCCCACAACACACCCTCTGTCCAAAACACCACGGGGGTCACTCAAGATGACATGGGACTAGCAAGTGATGGTAGCAAGGTACTGAGTCCACCGCCAGTTATTAGTCGAGACTCCTGACTGATCCATGCATAACAAAACCGCAAAATATAACAAAGCTATATGCGAATTACGTGATCGGGTAACATTTAGCGCTATCTATATTAACATTAAATTACCGTATGAAAAGTATATAAAACATCGTGATCAGAAGCTTAAGTCGATCTAAACACGTTACGAACTCACATTTGCAAGGGCTGGTTTTCTTACGGAGGGTTTGCATTGGAAAGTCAGTCGGTAACTTGTGATTGAACATCGGAACTTTCTATATGTTCACTGAAATATAAATACACTATTGGAACACACTCCACACCGCCCGGCGACTACATTACAGGCACTGTTAATATAAATTGTAATATCCAACGTTTAACTACGAGATTTATTGATTTTTATGTCCTCGTTCGCAATATGCGGTCTTGCGTTCGATATTAGCCGCTATCGAATGCACATGGCGGCCGAGGTGCCCTCCTAAAGGGAAGATACAGGAATAGAACTTCGTTTGTGGTTTTAACATTACTGTTTAATAGGGAAGGCAATGGATGGCCCGGCTACAACGGTGGTCCTCCACATGGGCGCTGAGCGCACTCGGACCGGCGCGCGCATGCCGGGCAAGCGCCCCTCGCGTCGTCCCGCGCACACACGCGCAACTAACCACCCCTAATCAATATTCGCTCCCGATCTTCGCTATGTACGACTTTTACGACTCTGTCATAAAACTGTGTCAAATATTTGTTGTTGGGATGTGTTCAACGTTTATGCAGCATTTTTCTCATTTACGACAAACCAGTTGCTTTAACTACAAAGTGTTATAAATTATCGTGTTCGTAAAAAAAAAAAAATTATTGTCGTTTGTTGATTTGCAGATATAAAACATCGGGTGGTGCGGCGCCAGGACCTGGCTTCACTGATTTTACACTAAGTGGCACGAAGCCAGGACCTGGCGGATCGCTCATGTCGATATAAAATGCAATAAAAAACGAAATTGTCGACTGATATTGCACTTGCACCTACACTATTACGTCAAGGAGGGACAACGTCAGCTAAGCGCAACAAATTTTAGCCAGGCATAGAGAAATTCCGTTCGACATAGCCCTTTCCAATTCGGACGAGACGGAGAATGTGTGTGTCAATTGTGGCGGGAACGAAATATATTTAAAAAGTGGTGTTTTTTTGCAGTTTTGTGATTATGTTGTATTAAAAAGATGTCTGGGTAAGTAATCTACTATATAACACCTTTTGTTTGAGTTTCTCTTTATGTTTTAAATGTAAATTGTCTCAGAAATGAAAGTGTATACGTGCTAGGCCACCATCAATGAATTTTGTTTATTATTTTGAAAACTAAAATGCATGCATATATATATTTAGTGTTTGTATTGTGTGTTAACATAACTCAAGTGACGAACGAAAGTTAAATCGAGAGCATCGGTGCAGTAATTTCATAATTATTCATCTAAATACCTAGCCGTGGCAATTGCCGCTTGCGTGCATTAAAAGCCCGCGTGATTCCACGGATGTCGGTTGGAAATGGAGAGGGTATAACACAAAAACTATGCTCATACTATGCTCGTCTTTTTTTAGTTTGAATTTGTGAAGTGTGTGGATTGTATACACGGTACATATATTCCATAGTAACATTTTTATGGTTTTTGTCCATTTGTTTGTTCCAGCTCATATCTGTAATGGCTGGACCGATTTTGATGGGACTTTCGCTGGCTGATAGCTGATGTAATAAGATATAAATTAGAAGGAGGTTATCTATTCTACTGTATTTTTTCATGTATAACTAGTGGCTGGACCGATTTTGATGTGACTTTCACTGGCTGATAGCTGATGTAATAAGATAAAATTTGAAGGAGGAAGTTATCTATTTTACTGTATTTCTTCATGTATAGCTAGTGGCTGGACCGATTTTGATGAAACTTTCACTGGCTGATAGCTGATGTAATAAGATAAAATTTGAAGGAGGAAGTTATCTATTTTACTGTATTTCTTCATGTATAGCTAGTGGATGGACCGATTTTGATGAAACTTTCACTGGCGGATAGCTGATGTAATAAGATATAAATTAGAAGGTAGAGGTTACCTATTCTACTGTATTTTTAACCGACTTCAAAAAAAGGAGGAGGTTCTCAATTCGACTGTATTTTTTTTGTTACCTCATAATTTTTGACTGGGTGAACCGATTTTGATAATTCTTTTTTTATTTGAAAGCTGGTGCTTTCGCAGACGCCCATTTAAATTTGGTCCAGATTGAAGTCGGTTTTTTTTTGTTAAAATTTGTAGGTAATTATTTCATGTATAGCTTGTGGCTGGACCGATTTTGATGATTTCTTTCAGTGGCAGATAGTGAATTTTATTAATGTGTGGTTTTCCTTTTTTGTTTGCTTTTATATTACACAGGTAATGAGAATGAGAACAGCGGCGGTAAGCGCGCTCAACACCTGGCGGCCGCGGCTGACATCTGACAACGGCTCCAACTGACTTCTGAAGGGCAAACGAGCAGACGGAGCAAGACAAATGCGGGAGGGCAAATGACAACAGACCGGGTCATCTACAGAGTGGACAAACGAGCAGACGGAAGCAACGTCTTATAGTATAGATAAAGGAAAAATTGCGAAAAGCACAGATTTCTTATATCGCATAATTTTTTTTTTTTAATTTAAACTGGCTACCACTTTCCTCATGAACGCGTAGACGTATAAAATTTAAATTCATATCAAAGACTCAAGTCTATAACACCTTCAAGCTGTAACAAAATTAAACTTTTATATTAACGCAATCTCAAGAAACAACATATTAAGCCCCATATTTGGAAACTCGCAACTACTCGCAAGGGAATCAAAACCTAAAGGATACTTCCCGCCGTCCTAAAATCTTGAAATTTGGCACTAAGTAACGTTTTATAGCACAACTAAAGGAAAAATTTCGAAAATATAAATTTTTTTGTTACATTACATGTTTCTTTTATAATTATATAACTATGTATTACCGTTTGCCTCATGAACGCGCAGAGGTATCAAGTTGAAATTTATATCAAAATTAGGTGTAACAGCCTTTAAGCTTTGAAAAAAAAAATAAGTCAACGCAAAAACGCAAAGGTACAACCATTTATACCACATATTTTGAAACTCGCGACTGCTCGCAAGCGAATCAAAATCTAAAAGCTACTTCCTGTTGACATAGAAAATTGAAATTTGGTTAGAAGCAATAGCTTAACAGCACAGGTAACAGAAAAGTTCAGAAAACTTGTACTTTTATACCTACAGGTTTGTACGGAATCCTCGGTGCGCGAGTCCGACTCGCACTTGTCCGGTTTTTTTTTACACTTTGTCTATCAAAGAGCTATTGAAATTGAGGTGAGGTAGAAAAGTCATCATAATTTACTTACTTTAAACCAGTAAGTTGACTGTTAAAATACTTATAAACTCAGCGGTGGCTTCACAGTATAGTAAACCAGTAAGTTGACTGTTAATATACTTGTAAGCGGTGGCTTCCTGATATAATATCTTGTAAGGGCTATGTTTTGGCCTGAATCAGTGCAATTATTATGTATGTGTATTTATGTCTGACACTCAGTTCTTTCCACGGCACTGATGGTGAGCTCGTGCTGCACAGATCCCATTTTTTTATTGTATATTATTATTAAGTATGTGTTTCCTATATGTAAACAACGGTAAATTTTTAAACACCTCATGTCATGTTATGGTTGTCTAAAAGAAATTGCCGTGAGCGGTAAGACCTCTGATTGTTATACTTGGATACTTTGTTACTCTAATTTTGAACCATTTTGCTTTGAGTGTGCAATAAAGAAAAATAAATAAATATTACTTCCAGAAATAAATAAATAAAAAATCATTACTTACAATAGACAAATAAATAGGTACATATTTAAAAAAAAATACTCACAACACATAATTTTTATAAATATAACATTTAAAAAATCATATGAAAAAAATTTTTGACTATCACAATGCCATGTCCATTTCACACTCTACGTACGTAGTTTCCCGCGCAATGTTAAATTCACCGCTTGTCGTGCTCTTGTCGCGCCCTTGTCGTGCCCTTGTCGTGCTCTTGTCGTGTATGTTTGTCAGCTTATTTCTAATTGTTTTTGTTAGCAAGTACTTATTGTTTTTTATGTATTCTATAGTAAATATTGTGTACTATTTGTAACAAACAAGCGGTAATGAAAAAACCGCGTGATTGTTGCTTTAAAAGTGTAAATAGTAAAGTTAGTCATTTGAGTGTCGATTTGAATGGGTTGATTAATATGGTCCGTTCTTTGAAATAAAGGAACTTATACATCTGATACCTATATTATATAAAGTTCATGAACCATACTACTCAGAAACAATTAAATCAAGCCACTTCATTACGGCATCTGTCGTCAAAGCTACTTGAAACTCTCATGTTGTTCTAGGAGTGAGCGAGCGCGGGAGAAATGGCGCGCTGAGTTCTAATAGTCGTGGTGTAAAAACTTTGTATTGAATTTGTCAAGTGATGATTAAATTGAATAGATTTAAGGTTTAGCTTTAGAATAACACAAAAAGTATGTGTAGGAATAATTTATTTTTAAAAATATATACAAGTTTATACAAATTTTTCGTATTTTTTTATCTCTTCCTTAATTTCTAGCGATTTTAACAACAGATACGTAAAAAACTTTACAATATTTTTACACTACTCTGTAGGAAATTTTATCAGGAATCCAAATATAATAAATATTAGTAGGTCTTCTTGGAAAACCATTGATAAATTGGCGAAAGAATGCATCGGCGCATACGTAGCGCGGCCACCCTGCAGAGGCCCCGCCACGCGACGGTTTCGCGCCCGCCGCGGCCCGCCACACGAAGGGATAATTTATCATGTTGTCATCTGGTGTTCTGTTAAAAACTAAAGTCTCATGAACTCTGATAAGATAATGTAAGAAATAATAGGTCTTTACCTATGAAATTGCCGTTTTGTATGCAATAAGTGAAAGTGTACTTATTTTTTCAACCTTTTTTATTTCTGTTATTCGAAGTAATCACCCATGCACTCGACGCATCTTTGACAACGCATTGGCAGTTTATTGATGCCCTTCTTGTAAAAATCAGCTGGACGGGAGGCAACAAACTCTTCAAAGGCATTTTGTACTGCCTCTCGGGAATTGAAATTTTTACCCACTAAAAAGTTGTCTAAATTTTGGAAAAACTTATAGTCGGTAGGTGCAAGGTCTGGTGATTATGGCGGATGAGGGAGAGCTTCCAACCCCAGCTCTTGCAGCTCGGAGACTGTTGCGCAGTATGGGGTCGCGCGTTGTCGTGAAGCAGCTGCAAGAGCTGGGGTTGGAAGCTCTACCTCATCCGCCATACTCACCAGACCTTGCACCTACCGACTATTACTTTTTCCAAAATTTAGACAAATTTTTAGTGGGTAAAAAATTCAATTCCCGAGAGGCAGTACAAAATGCCTTTGAAGATTTTATTGCCTCCCGCCCAGCTGATTTTTACAAGAAGGGCATCAATAAACTGCCAATGCGTTGTCAAAGATGCGTCGATTGCATGGGTGATTACTTCGAATAACAGAAATAAAAAAGTTTGAAAAAATAAGTACTTTCACTTATTGCATACAAAACGGCAATTTCATAGGTAAAGACCTATTATAATAAATGGGGCTTTAAACATTTATTGGTTTTTGTGTTTTTTGTTATTGTATCAATTATTACGATTTTTTTTCTTTATGGTGATTGAAATAAATTATATTACTGATTGCTTGTTTATTGTTTTAGTAGACAAAAGTATTAGTACCTAGTTAGGATGTAAGTGCGTATTACCATTAATATCCTTTAACCATGAATAAAGTCAGTATCCAAATTTTTCCTGTCTAATAAGATTAATATATGTAATCCTTATTATCTCAGAGGGATGATATCCATAAGGATATCATCCCTCTGAGATAATAAGGAACATAAGTTGGCTAGGGTTTGATCATAACCTAGGGACGTTAGGTCCTTTTATTAGGTGATAATCTTACAGCCATTTATCACTTCAAGCTCAAGTGTTTCAGTTAAGATTTTTTGCTGTTTTTAGTATTTTTTTACAATGCTTTATTAAGCATATTGACTGCACAACATAGCATCTATAAAAATAAATAAAATTGGAGTCTGTATTATTAAAATAACCGCTATGTATTATTAAATTACTAAATGCATATGTATGTAGCGGTATATTTACCAAAATAACATTTTTGCAATGTTTATCTGTCTGTCGGTCTGTCAGTTTTTTGTTCCGGCTAATCTCTGGAACGGCTAGACAGATTTTGATGAGTCTCACTGATTGGTACTTGATGTATATAAGGATTAACTTAGGCTTTTTGTTAGACAAGTTTCGCCCTGCGGCGTTACCCACGGTCATTGTCGTTCAGCTAGTATCACATATATACAGAAAATTTGTCTAACTTTAAAAATTACTAGTATGATATTAATCACAAGAGAAAATTCTACATAATGTTGTTTTTTTATTGATACATTATAATAATTACATGAATTGACAATTATAGATTTAATGTTCAATTTCTGATTCAAAATATCAAACCTGTTTGGATTTGAATATATCTAAATAAATTTAATATACTTGCTAGAATTTTCTGATAAAACCAGATCTATGTTTTCATTTTGAAAGTTGTTTAAAAAACTAAGTTTTGTATCATCATCATCGTTTTAGCGTTGTTCCCGGTTGCTTCCAAAGCTGGCACTTTGGAGCCCGGGGTCCGCTTTCCTACTTTTTCTTCTCCACTTTGCCCGGTCTTCGGCATCCTTGGTAGTGAGACCATTAGCACGCATGTCACCCCTTACGACGCCAAGCCAGCACTTCTTGGGTCTACCCCTTCTACCGGGACCCGGCGGAGGCGGCATGGCCAGACATTTGTTTCCCACGTAGGAAGGCGGTTGCCGCAAAACGTGGCCGAACCAGCGCAGGCGACTCTCCTGCAGTTTGTCTGCGATGTCACGGACACGGAGGCAGCCGCGAATGCGGGAGTTTCTCACACGATCCTTTCTCGTGACTCCACACATCCACCGCAGCATATTCATCTCCGTGACGCGCAGCTCTTGCTTGTGTCGCTCCAGCACCGGCCACGCCTCACAGCAATGTAAGAGAACAGGCCTAATGATGGTTTTATAGACCTGTCCCTTCAACCTAACCGGCATTTTGGGGTCGCAAATGACGCCTGTCAACTCACGCCACTTGGCCCACGCGGCAGCAATGCGTGCCTTGACGTCGCAATCGATGTCACCGGACGCCCGAAATACAGATCCCAGGTATTTGACCTGGTCCGTGCTCTCGACTAGGTAATCGCCTATGCGGACGGGTGAGGGATCTGAACAGTTGAATGCCAAGTACTCGGTCTTCGTCTCATTAAGCTTCAGACCGCCGTTCTCAAGCGCCTCTTTCCATGCTTTCCCACGTCGCACCAATCTACCCCTGTCCGCATCTGCCAGCGCGATAGCGTCAGCATACATGAGCAACCATGGGGGTTGCTCATGTGTGTCTCGAATGCTGTCCGACAAAACGTCTAATATCACGCTAAACAGGAACGGGCTAAGAACGGATCCTTGGTGTACCCCGACTGACAGGAAAGGGTTTCGTGTCGCCAACAGCGGTCCGGACTATGGAGTCGGATTCGTGGTACATATCTCGGATAATGTCAATATAGATCTCTGGAACCCCTTTCGATCGCAGTGCCCACCAGATTACGGCACGAGGGACACAGTCGAAGGCCTTCTGCATGTCCAGGAACAGGCAATGCAGAGGCGTGTTCTTCGTCCTGTATAGTATAAAACTAAGTTTTGTATACTTACTTTAAAGAAAAAGCAAGAAACATTATGGTTCTACAGGGTATATGGCTTCTTATTTTTCCAACTAGATAGTAAACAAGTAAAAAATGGCTAAAACAGTGGGTTTACTACACATGGTGGTACTCTTTTGTTTTTTTATCAAAAATAATATTTTGTATGTAAAAAAATCTATACTAATATTATAAACGCGAAAGTTTGTAAGTTTGTTACTCTTTCATGCAAAAACTACTGAACGGATTTGGATGAAACTTTACAGTAATATAGCTTCTACATCAGAATAACACATAGGCTACTATTTACCGATTCGCGGGTAACCACTAGTATTTAATAATATTAGAAGAATAGTGGACTTTCATGTTCTTAAAAAAAATATAACTTGCTGCCCATTTGAAAATTATTATTTACTTCAAATTACTTATAATAAATGAAATTTCATTCAAGTTTGTAATTTAATTCAAATAACTATTTCATTTCAAATCATACTTTTTTTAAATAATTTATTTTTCATGTAGTAAACAGTTATGTCTGATCTGCTACATTCATAAAAAATCTTACGTACATCTCATGTAGGTCTCATTCTCAAAGATGATATGCATTTCATGTTGCAATCTTTATCAAAACCGGAAAACAAGAAGGTGCAAAATCACCAAAACTTATAAGTGTTCAAAATACAATAAACACATAGATAAATAATTACCACCACCTATTAGTAAGTTTTCATGTAATAATACAGTTACAAGAAAGTTACCTTTAATAGCAGCCATAATCTAATAGGAAGATCTTCAAATCCAAAACATGTTCGCGAATTTTATAAAACAGTTTCTATAAATGAAAACAATTCATATATTAACTAATTTGTTCATAACAGTATTATTTATGAGTAGTTGTAAAATAACCAACTATTTTAGCGATTTCTTACTGACTCAAACTGTATTACAAAAATAAACAACAACGTTTTTAAGAAAACTGTTGAGAATCGTAATTACATCGGCATCGTTCTTTGCACTTCACCATAACAGATTCAGCTGTCAGTCAATGTCAATTCTGAGCAGTGTTGCCAGCCGTGTCTTGTCAGAAGTTACCTGAATTATTTCAAAAAGTAACCTTTTTGTGTAAAAAGTAACCTTCCACATTATATACACTGAAAAAACCCAATTTTGATGTTCTAGGGTGAAATATCGATTATCTGAATCCATGAAGTGCTACATTTTGATTCAGAAGTAAAAAAAATTAACAAAACAATTTTTGCGAAAAAAAACCTACTTCAAGAACTGGACGAAATTCAAATGGGACCACACGGGAAGCATCAGCTTTCAAATAAAAAAGAATCATCAAAATCGGTTCACCCAGTCGAAAGTTCTGAGGTAACAAACATTAAAAAATACAGTCAAAATGAGAACCTTGTCCTATTTTTGAAGTCAGTTAAGTAATCACAAATTTTAACAAAAAATAACTGACTTCAATCTGGACCAATTTGAAATGGGCACACACGGGAAGCACCAGCTTTCAAATAAAAAAAGAATCATTAAAATCGGTTCACCCAGTCGAAAGATAAGAGATAACAAGTAAAAAAAATAAGAAAATACAGTCGAATTGATAACCACCTTCTTTTTTTAGGTCGGTCCACCATCCTTGCTGATTAAGCAAAAGTAGGAACAAGAATATAAACATAATACCTGGCGTATTTATGTATAGTTAATAACGAACCAGAAAGTAAAGCGGGCCAGAACCTTATAGTAAGGTTCTGGCCCGCTTTACTTTCTGGTTCGTTAGTTTTGGTATATTTATTCACATAAATGTAAGAAATTGAATTAATTCTACAAATGTCGATTAGTTACCTAAAAGTAATCTTTTCATTAGTGTAACCTAACTTAAAAGTAACCAACAGAGTTGAAAAATTTTCTAAAAGGTTACAAAAGTAACCTTCTGGCAACACTAATTCTGATTGAAGTGAGAGCTTTCGTTTTTTAATCATTGTTGTGAATACATTATCTTTGTGTTACAAAACAGATAGCCAGGACCTTAGAGCATTTATATCTGAAGAGGAAGCCGAACGGGCGAAAAACGTGATCGAAGTAGAGAGATAGAGAGACTGAGTTTGGGTAGTGCCTGTCTCTCTCACGCAAGCTTCTGATTGGTGGACGCACATACCTATTTGCATAACTGATTTGGCGGGAAATACGGCTCATCTGCCTCTCTAGATATATATGCTCCAAGCTCTAGTCTGACTGACGGAAAGCATGAGCAGAATCCAAGAGTGGTGGTCCCCATACTCATTGCGAACGCGGACGATAAAGCATGGTGACTGGTGACCACAGAACACTTTTAGCTGGTGACCCACACTTTGCCGGGCAAATGAGATGTTTCTGCATCATTTTGCCTCCGGTCTCGAAGATTTTCTGACGAATATTTGTTTTTATAATAATTTTCTTTGCTTATTTGTGACTGTTCGAAAAATTGAGATTGTAATTTATTATAGCAGACCATTATCTAAGAAAATAAATAAATAAATATTCCGGACATTTAACACACAACGACATCTAGCCCAAAGCTAAGGTGTGCATCTGGACTGAGGGCCCAATTTTTAAATTTTGGCGAAACGATATAAAATTCAAATAGGAATTAGTTAAAAATAGTAAAAATCTAAAGCTAAAGGTCATAAATTTCTTAAACGTGAAATAAAGCAGTTATGATCAATTAACTTGGGCCCTCAATTCAGACGCTTGCAATAAATGACATAACCTAGATCTCAGAAAGTACTGCCTCTAGGTCAATGCTTTTTATTTTAGAATTTAGTTAAGAATTTCTTAAAAGTATTAAGAAAATCCCAAAACTGTAGAATACGACATACGGATTTATGGCGGCATAATATAGGGCCCTCAGTTCAGTAATGTCTCTACAGAGGAATCGGCAAAAAATGCAATTATCTGAACAAATACGTTACTAAAACTTTATAATATTTTAGTTAAAACCCTTTGTGAATTAGTTAAAAAGAAAAATTGAGTCAGAACTCAATTTTTAAGATGTAAATCAAAGTTGAATTTTTCTAAAACGTTTGAACTGAGGGCACAAGGTTTTTCGCCTTTACTGTCTAAAGTCAACCTCACAGATTACCTCAAACTCTACTAAGTTTTTTACTATTTTTTAACTAAAACCTGACATTTCATCCGTTGTCCTCAATGCTATATTTTAAGAGAAAAATGGTTTTCTGTTTTTTGTATGAGAAAATTTTGTAGGGCGGCCATATTTTTTTATATTTTCAGGACAGATGAGTTTGTATTGTTAGCGCAGTCAATTAAAAAGCATTTGTTTCTTATTTTATTTATTTATGTTTATTGTACAAACATAAACAAATAGAAAAAGAAGAGTAACAATATACAAACGTGACAGTTAGAATATCTTACAGACAACCTTTATACGGATATTATGATGTAACGTAGAGAATTTTGTTAATTAAATTTGCACTGATGGCGACATCTGTTCGAGGGTACTTTTCAATATATGTTGTGAATATTAAGCAAGTATTATTTTACTTCTTGTCATTTATTCAAAACTAGTTGAGCCCGCGGTACAACAAGCGCAGGTAACACCGCGGGGCAAAGCTAGTCTTAAAAAAGTAGCCTAAGTTACTCCTTAAGTGATCAGCTATCTGCTAGTGAGTCTCGTTAAAATCGGTCCAGACGTTCCAGAGATTAGCCGAAACAAACAGACAGACGAACAGAGAGACAAAAATTGCAAAAAATATTATTTTGGTATATGTACTTGCCGTGTATACTTATATATGCATTAAGTAACAACGGTTATTTCAATATTATAAACTAAAAAAAACCTAAAAAACTAAAAAATCATGTATACAAAATATTCTCCTATGAAAAATTTAGAACCAATTTTCTCTTAAAGTATGGCATTGAGAACGACGGATAAAATGTCAGGTTTTAGTTAAAAAATAGTAAAAAACTTAGGATAGTTTGCGTTAATCTGGGGGGTTGACTTAAGTCAGTAAAGGCGAAAAACCTTGGGCCCTCAGTTCAAACGTTTTAGAAAAAATTTACTTTGATTTACATCTTAAAAATTGGCTTATGTCTAAATTTTTCTTTTTAACTAATTCACAGAGGTATTTAACTAAAATATTATAAAGTTTTAGTTACGTATTTGTTCAGATAATTGCATTTTTTGCCGATTCCTCCGTAGAGACATTACTCAACTGAGGGCCCTATATTATGCCGCCATAAATCCGTAATGTCGCATTCTACAGTTTTGGGATTCTTTTAAAACTTTTAAGAAATTCTTAACTAAATTCTAAAATAAAAAGCATTGACCTAGAGGCAGTACTTTCTGAAATCTAGGCTATGTCATTTTTGCAAGCGTCTGAACTGAGGGCCCAAGTTATTTGATCATAACTGCTTTATTTCACGTTTAAGAAATTTATGACCCATTGCTTTAGATTTTAACTATTTTTAACTAATTCCTATTTGATTTTTATAGCGTTTCGGCAGAATTTTAAAAATGGGCCCTCAGTCCAGATGCACACAAAGCTAAGCAGTGCTTGTGTTATGGGTATTAGACAACTAATAAGAATACACATATACTTCTTTTTACATATTAATTCATATTATACATAGAAAACACCCAAACTCCGAAACAAATATTTGAAGACAATATAAACTTTTGGTCCAACCCGGTAATCGAACCCGAGACCTCAAGCGCAGCAGTAGCATACACTACCACTGCGCCACCAACGCAGTCTACTAAAATAATGGTCTAATGGACCATGGCGAAGTATATTGTTATACCATGTAGCTGTAGCCTTAGAGCAAACATATATTTGGTATTTTGGAGGGAGCGCTGAACGGGGGAAGGCGTGACCGTAGTAGAGAGAGAGAGAGACCGAGTCTAGGCAGAGTCTACCTCTCTCACGCAAGCTTCCCCTAGATAACCCTCAGCGCATGCGCAATGCACTAACCAATCACGGAGACTGTGTGAGAGAGATATACTCTGCCTAGACTCGGTCTGTATCTCTCTACCCCGATCACGCTTTCCGCTCGTTCAGCACTCCTTCTATGTATGTATGCTTATGCTTTTAACAGACTTACTGACTTTTTAATCACTTGACAACATTTACCAAAGGTGACAGTATCAGCTGATTGGTGCACAAGACTTGACTGAAAAAATTGAGACGAATAAAATGAGTGTAATATACAAAACCGGTGATTGCTACTTTATTGATCACAGGGAATATATTAGTAATGAATACCAGAATGTTTCTGTCAGTCATACAGTCACAGTTTCATACACAATTTCGTCAAAATTATTTTCCATTGTTATCAAAAAAGTTGAAAACAGTAGAAAAAGAACCCTCAAATCTGCGTCCTACCATGAAGAAGTAAGTACCAACTCTTTAAAGTATTTGTAATGGGCTGTCTTTTATTTAAAAAGTGTATGGACGTGTGTACCTCATTCTTAAACTTTTTTATTAAACTAGAACTACCATGATATTAAAATACCATGAACTAGACTATCAATGAACTCCCAAATTTTCTGATTGTCATTACTCTCAAATATATCTTTCTTACTGTCATTTAAAAACCGGATTATTACTAATTTTACAAGAATTATTTCTTACTAACAAAATTATGAGTTACTGAAAAAGCCATAGAGCAAAACCGGACCGGATTGAAGTAAAATAAAATAGTGGAACAAATGAGTTTAGTTCTAAAAAAATTATTTAAACTTTAGATAAATCTGTAAATGTTATAAAATAAAGTTGCTTTTGCTGTCTGTTCGCTTAGATCTTTTAAACTAATTAATGGATTTTAATGTAGTTTTGTACGATTGTTTGCACTAAAAAATGAAAAATAAAAACTTTTTATAAAAAAAAAAAAAACAACTTCCAAAAAACATCCAACGAAAACTCTCTGCCAAAAAAACACTTAAAAGCGTAAAATAAAGTGGTTCTTCATAAATTGCCTATACCTAATTCTTTATTCATTTAAATAGTAGTATTATAATGTGTGCTAGGTACCTAAAATCTGTTTGAAGTCGGTGCTAAGCCAAAAAGAATACAAACGAACAATTACAAAAGTCTAAGCGATAGACACTTGGCACCGATATGTAAGGTAAGAATATATGGCGGTAAGAAGTTCGCCAGGTCAGCTAGTGTTCAATAAAAGTAATTGGTGCTTAAAAATCCTAAGATTGTTCATATTTTTTTCTTGATCAATTAGTTGTTCTTAAGCTTTTATTTTAAACACAAATACAATAACACTTATTGAGCTTTATTATTGTTTACAGACTATTAAAGTAAAAAACATGTTTGAAAGAATGCTTGTAGAATTGCCTTCCACCGTTGCTGCCTTTGTCCTAAAATCTAAACTATTAGATACCTCAGCTGTTCGAGATCTGGCACAGAAGTTATTTGAATCAACTGTGTTTAATTTTGAAGGATTAAATGGCGGGAATAATTCTGAGGTTCCAATAAAATGTGTTATTAATGAAAATGACTTTTTAATACCACCACATTCAAGGTAGTTTTGAGAAGTAAGATTTTTATTTTTATGCTTTAATATTTGTATTATTTTGCTTTTTGAGTGACTCATGGCCTACTTAGTTGATAAGAATGTTGTAAATTGAAGTAATCCTAGCCAGGTCTGTCTTTAGATGAGAGCAAGCTGTCGGTCCCCATGATCATATGAACTATCTGTGGCAATCATTTTTTTTTTTTTTTTTTTTTATTTATGTTTGGCCCGCCAAAATGACTCTACTCTGCCTGATGGAAAGCATAAGCAGAATCCAAGAGTAGTGGTCACCATGCTCACTGCGAATGCAGACAATGCAGCATGGCGACCCACACCATGGCGGCCTAGTGATGCTTCTGCATCTTTTAGTCTAGTCAACAAGTATGGAACTTGTTGACTAGACTAATTGGGCCTCCGGTCTCGCGCTCATCAACGAAACACGACAGCACGCTGTCATTTTACGTTAATTTTCTGTGCGAGGGTAGTACCGCCCCGGTCGAGCCGGCCCGTTCGTGCTGAAATCACCTTGCAAAATGAGTAGTTGAAGCTCTAAAAAAGAGCACCCGGACTCAGAACAATAATTTGTGGGTCACATAAAATGTTTTCCCATGTGGGTTTTGAACCCACAACACTTCGCAGAGTGCGGCGCGGGGACTGCTTAAACTGCTAGGCCAACAGCGCAGTATTGTAATAGTATATTTTAATTTTTCAGGTTTTATTGTGGTAATGTCATTGAACAGTGTCAAAAGTTAAAGGGCAAAAAGTTTGACATACTGATTGCAGATCCTCCCTGGTGGAATAAATATATACGAAGATTAAAGAGTGCCAATGATAAATTAAGGTAAAGTTTCTATAAACACTTGGTAATTCAGTTTTTCACTTTTCTTCTTAATAAAGTAATTTAGTAGTAGGAATCCTCCTTTTTTTTACATTTTTTTTTCTCGTGCAAAAATCCCCTCTGATACCACCTCCTGGTGGTATGTCCGACTCGAACCGACTAAAACCGCACGCCGTTTCGGGTACTAGGAGACGGGGTAACCAGGTGCACCTTAGCAAGGAAAACACTGGAACCCCAACGTATTCTCGGGGCGGGGCTCCGCCGTCTCCTTGGCAAGCATAACTTGCTCGCAGAAAGAAACGGCGGAGGTCCACGCGCTCTCGCTCCGCAACATGGCCGTAATCATGTTACCGAGCGAGAGAACCCCGATGGCCGCCACGAGATCACGGCTCAGCTCCCCCCTAGGCCGGACATTCTGCCAGCGTGTGGAGCGCCGTGTCCACGGTCTGGTCATCGCAGTGGTGGCACTCAGGCATTGGCTCCTTGCGGATCAGACACTGGTGATCTCCGAAGCATCCTTTTCCAGTGATCACCTGTGTCAGCCGGTATGAGAGGGTCCCGTGACGCCTCTCGAGTCAATCCTCCATAACGGGTCTTACCGCCGCAATTACGGCGTGCCCAGCGCTTGGTTGCCCAAGTCGTTCCTTCCATTCCTCCACTAGGACCTGGCGTAGTTGGGATTTCCGATCTCCGATTCCTCGAGTCTCAGGACTCGTACCCAACTCCCGCGCCTCCTTGCGCCACTGATAAAGAGCCCCGGTTGGTGGAGATCCGGCCAGGAGACTTGCCGCCTCAAAAGATCCATCCATTAGGCCCTCAGGATCATAAGGGGGTACCGCACGATCGTACGGTACCCCCTTATGACCCTGATGGCCAGCAATAGCGCGATAGTGCTGGCCTTCAGGGTCTCTGCCCACACTGGGGGGCCATGGACCGCACAAGTCCCGCGTAGAGTCTTCTGCAGGAGTCATCGGACCACCTCATGTTTGGCAGCAACCGTCTGAATGCACGTGCTGCAACCAGCTTGGGAACCAGACTTCGGAAGTGGTGTCTGAAGTCCCATCGGCCGTCGAGTAAGAGCCCCAAATACCTCATAAAGGGGTAGATGACGGTTCTCTCCGACAGATATACCCCGACTATGCGGCGTAGGTAGGGAGGCACGCGGTGATACACTAGTGCCTCCCTGATGCAACTCCAGGGCAAAGTGTTGAACGCGTTGGCGATGTCTAAAGATACCGTCAACCCTACTTCACCCCAGGAAACTGCTTCCTCTGCCAGGGCCTTCACGCGCATGATCGCATCCACGGTGGAGCGCTCCTGACGGAAACTGTACTGGTTGTCCACCAGATCCGGCCCTACCCTGAAGAGATGCTTGACGAGGCGCCATGCAATCACTCTTTTTGCAAACCTCGTCAAGCAACACTATGGGCTGGTAGGCGGATGGTGAGTCCGCCAGGCGCCCCTCCTTCCAGATGAGGTGCAGTTTCTCCGTCTTCCACGATTCCGGTAACTGGTCCTGCTCGAGACATGCGCTAAACAACCCTCTCAGTCGGGGCTCGAGAGCCGGCGCCTCATCATCTAGAGGTAGGACCCACGCTCGGCCTGGGATGCCATCTGGTCCTGAGGAGTAGGAATCCTCCTAAAGTAATTTAGTAAACTTACTATTATGCAAATGAGAAAAGGCGTGCCACCAACTTTTAGAGACACACACCACACCAGAGACAAATTTATACATTCTTTGGTGTGTGAAGGTATGAGTTTAATACTAACGAAAGAGTTGATGTGAAGGCCCACAGTGTAGGCCAATCGCAACACCAAACTCTGTCACCGTGATGATCTAATTTATATGAAATAAACTCACAATCGGCCCACAGTGCAGACCAATCGCCAAGCTGAACGCGGATTCTATGACGATTGATTAAATGTAAAATAAAGTCCCAGTGGGCCCTTTGGTGAGTGTATACAGGTATTCTCAAACAGGCAACTTAGTTTGAGGCCCACGTAATGTATAAAATGACTATTGAAAGTTGTGAAATAGTGCTTTCCTTATAAAACAGTATCAGTGTATCTTAATATTCAATGTTGCAGTTACTCAATGATGTACAATGAAGATATCGCGTCAATACCTGTAAAAGAACTCCTATCAGAAAACTGCCTAGTTGCAGTGTGGTGTACAAATGCGCCAAGCAACATTGACGCTGTAAAAAACTTAATATTCCCTAAATGGGGTGTGGAATATGTAACCACATGGTATTGGTTGAAACTGACGGTGGATTTGAAACCATTATGTGATTTTGGGTCTGGGTGTAAAAAGCAGCCGTTTGAAAGAGTTCTTATAGGCAATGTTGGTAATGTAAAAGATGTTCCTCATTGCAAGATGATCGTCAGTGTGCCGAGTGCGTTACATTCGCATAAACCACCCTTATTAGGTGAGAACATTTACATTTATGATATTGTAATTGCATTGAACTTAAATCTTCAAAGTAGTATGGCTTTTAATTACAAACATTAAGATATGATTTTATCTCTTAAAATGTACTTGAACATTACTTTATGCAATGTTTGACGGTAATATTTAAATTTAAACATTCCACTAGTATTTAATGCCTTGATTTATTTTGATTACTAAATATTTGTTTTCTGATGTTATTAAATAAATGTTTCAGACGTTTTATCACCGTTTGTGAATACAGAAAACTCGCAAACACTTGAACTATTCGCAAGATATTTGCTTCCGAACACCACTAGTGTCGGCTTCGAACCTTTGAAATGGCAACACATTTCTCTATTTGAAGAAATTAGTCAACCACTGGCTTAAAAGGGCTAGAACCCAGAGCCGTAAAACAAGTACAAAACTTTTTTTTTAAGAAATTACATAATAAAAATCGTTCTGACGAAATTGTTTTTCCTTTTGAGTCCTTTTCAACATACTTCCAATATCGTTGTTCATTTAGATTTTATTTATTGCCCTTCCGTTAATTTTAATTATTTAGAGTCTTCCCGTGACCACGATCCGTGCAATTCAATCGAAACGTCGGGTAACCAAAAAAGGTATTGTACCTTGTAGATATTATCGCGATTAAGTCCCGATTTACAGTCGAATAATTTAAATTATATAAACAAATTAGGACTTTAAACGAGAAATAAATAAAGAACTATTACAATAACATCATTTTTAAATGACTGGTTTGCACATTGTGCTTTTAATAATAATAATAATGTCTTTATTGTATACTAGGTAAATTACGAAGGGTATTAATACAAGATAAGTAGGTACAATTGGCGGCCTTATCGCCCGGAGGCAATCTCTTACAGGCAACCATAGGATGGAGAGAAATCAAGGTAGGAAAAAGTAGAGGGTTGTGTCTGGTGTTTTAAACAGGGCCGGATTTACCATATGGCTTTTTGGGCTTAAGCCCAGGGCCCCGTGGATTCCAGGGGCCCCCAGCTAAGTCAAGTTAAAGTAAAAAATAGACGATAATGCGTGTCGATTATTTACGGACGACAGTATGTTTTCATAATTTTCTAGAGTTGTAGATACTGCTTCAACAATTTTACACGTTACGATTTAATATTTTAATAACGATTTTGCTCACATATTAAATAATATAACACAGTTTTTATTCCTCTTACGTGATTAACGTTAATACTTAAAATATTTCTTAATACCATGTGATAATAACTATGTTCCGCTAATTATACCCACATCAAGTATTTTTCGTTCGATAGTAAGTATATTTGGCTCATATATCTTGCTAACAGTCCATAAGGTAGTGAGTCTATGGGTGAGTCTATAATACGGGGGAATTCCCGCCACTTATCACCTAGCGTAATTTTGTTCTTTTTTGCGGTTCTGTTCTCAGTCCCAGAGCTATCTTATAATGATCAGTTAACTATCGTACTTCGATACTGTTTTCGGGGAAAAGTATACGAAATATGTATATCGTTAATTAAAATTGGTAGTCATACTAGCTTACATTTATTTAATGTTTTACAACACTTTTTGGAAAAAATGGATTACCACTGGATAACTGTAGAAGACAGTCAAACGGTCGTGCGGTCCATGGCCTTTTATGGGGCCTCAGTGTGGGTGGAGGGCCAGCACCAGCACTATCGCCCTATTGCGACGACAGAAACGACCATCAGGATCATAAAGGGATACCGCACGATCTCTTTTGAGGCGGCAAGTCTCCTGGCCGGAAGTCCACCATTGGACCTGGAGACAAGAGCCCTTGCGGCTCTTTATTAGTGACTCAAGGAGGCGCGGAAGTTGGGAAGGTGTCCTGAGATTCGAGAAATCGAAGATCAGAAATCCCAACTCCGCCAGGTCATCGTGGAGGAATGGAAGAACGACTTGGGCAACTGAGCGCTGGGCACGCTGTTATTGCGGTGGTAAGACCCGTTATGTAGGATTGGCTTGAGAGGCATCACGGGAGCCTCCCATACCGGCTGACGCCGGTGATCACTGGAAAAGGATGCTTCGGCGATTACCTGTGTCTGATCCGTAAGGAGCTAACGCCTAAGTGCCACCACTGCGATGGCCAGACCGTGGACACGGCGCTCCACACGCTGGCAGAATGTCCGGCGGGGGAGCCGAGGCGCGATCTCGTGGCGGCCATCGGAGTGGAGGTTCTCTCACTCAGTAACATGATTGCGGCCATGTTACGGAGCGAGAGTGCATGGAAATTCGCAGTCTCTTTCTGCGATTCTCATTATGCTCGTGCAGGAAACGGCGGAGCGGGACCGGGACAGGTTATGAACTCTCCTGGTCCGCCAGGCCCGGGAATGGGCTCAGTACCGCAAAGGACTCAGGCGCCGGTGCTTGCAGAACGATCTCCGTCCTCCATAAGCGCAAGCCTGGGGCTGGCAGATGAGGCCACCTGTCATCCTAGCAGAAGCAGGACGGGGTGGAGGCTCAAGCGCTTTTTTGTAGCAAGAGAACATCGGGGTTCGTGCTTTGCACAGAACAAAAAATATAGGTAGAAATGTTATGTAGGCGGGGCAGGCGTGCCGCGAAATAAGTCCAAATACCTCTATTTTGTCTGCTGGCATTAACTGAACGGTCGCATTCGCATTTTACTTTCAACGGGAAAAAACAATAAAACAATCATACATTGCGTATTAAATTCGATTACTAACTACATTGTTTCCACAAGAGTACGCAATGAACTGCATTTCCTGCGTGAATATTTCGATTTATTTCACCCGAACAGATTTAATGTAAGGCATAGGGGTGTGCCCAAATATTTATAATGCAATCGATACCGCAAAATTGTGGATGTCGATGATATTAGTTTGTGTTTTTCTTAAGTAGAAAGAGTTGATTTGTTTTTAACCGACTTCCAAAAGGAGGAGGTTCTCAATTTCATCGGTTTTTTTTTTTTTTTTTGATGTATGTACATTGATTACTCCGTCAATTGTGGACCGATTTTGAAAATTATTTTTGTATTCGAAAGGGTATGCTCCCCATGTGGTCCCATGGCCACCATATCAGGATCTGATGATGGGATCCCAAGGAAATTGAAGGAAACCCTCAAATTTACGTGAGCGCCTGCAATAAAGTTAAGGCAATTGTCTGCATGCTTTCATATTCTGTAAACATCATGTCCGAAATATTTATTTATTATTTTATACAGTATGTTGTATGTTACCTTTAGTCGTATTCTTTCAAGTTATTTAGGTGAAATGATGATGAGAGACTTGAGAGAGACTAAAAAGCGAAAAATAAAAATAAAAGTTCGTTTAAAAAAACCGACTTCAAAAACTGAAAAGTATAAAATAACTTAATTTGTATGTGCTACCTATTCATAGGTTTGAAGTCGGTGCCGAGCCAAAATGTAATAGTAGGACTCGCCGCGCGTGACCTTGAGCGGGATAGCTGCTCTTCGCGTAGGACAAAACAACCGAAGCGTCGGTGACGTCGTTGACGTTCGTCTCGGAATTTTTTTTGGAAAGCTTTTTGATGAAATGGAATAGGAATAATAGAAATATTTCTTTTAAAACTTAAAACATATTTTGAAGATTTACATTTTCAGGCCGTCCGACGTCTATACATTGTTTTTTGTATTTAAATTTTGATATAAAAAATGTACATCTTGTGAGGATATAAAAATAACCTCATAATTACTGTTGATTACAGGGTTCTACAGAAATTTTTTTAAGATTATGTGTGTTACGTCTATAGAAAGTTGTGTCGTGTTGATAAGTAGGAAAAGTCAAACTCCAAAATTAGATGTACAATATGTACTTATGTTTTGACAAAACAAATGTCTTATTTTGATATTAACACAAGAAACTAGTACAATTTCACTCAATCAATTTCTAAGACAGTGAATTTCATATAAAAAATAGGATAGCGATATTTAAAAGTAAGAACTATTTCATATAGAAATTAAGCAAATTTAATTATTACAATCGACAGGACCATATCTCTACGGTAGGTGGGTCATAAAGACGAAGATCCACCTCTAAACACAAAATTGCACGTAAAACTCTACTTAATGCCAAGAGCATAAGGTTGTAGTTTAATATTATATTCATTAAATCCCTTGGACGAATTAGAATAGACTTAGTTATGTGTGTATAATATTATTAATCGTTTATGTGTGCGTCCCGGCGACAAAAGATTACTTACGAAATTACGTCAAAGGCTTTTCTAGTAGTTCTGTGGTGCTTAGGAGAGGGCCATCTAGAAAACCTATGTGGCCCGTGGTACGTCGAGGTTCCAGGGATTTCCAGTAATTTCGAGGGTGCACCTGGTTCCCCGGCTCCTGGTACCCGAGGCGGCGTGCGGTTTTAGTCGGTTCGAGTCCGACATGCCACCAGTCGGTGGTATCAGGGGGATTTCCGCACAGGGCCGGATCGTGAGTTTAGGGGGCCCTGGGCTAATACTACTTAGGGGCCCACCAAATTCTTTTTTTTAAAGACTACTCCTGCATTAGGAATATACATCCTGTGTCGAGGGGGACTCTATAAACATACATGTAACGAACACAAAGAACACACAGACTTATAATAACAATTTGTGGATCACACAAAGTGTGGTCCCATGTGAGATTTGAACCCACAACACTTGGCACAGTGAAAAACGGCGTGGCGAACGCTTAAACCACTAGGTCTTGGCAATCATCAATCAAACAATTACTCAAATATATAGGATAAAAATTTAACGATACAATATTTATTTTGCATTTAAGTATATTATGCCTTAGGGCTTAGTGTTTAATAAGTACGTTAATAATTAAATTGACAAATGATAAAGCAAACTTTCTGCACTTTACTTTGGCAAATTTAATTTAAGTTGCTTCTCACATTCTAAATTCTTATTTAAATCAACATTTATGGACAAATCGGATAAAAGCCTATATATGCCATCGCTCGGCTTCACAACTTGTGATTAGTGTGGTTAAATATATTTTTAAGATTGTATAGCAATTAGGAAATACGTCTATTGATAAAAAAAAAAAACCCGATGAAATTGAGAACCTCCTCCTTTTAGAAGTCGGTTAACAAACAGCGCTAGAACGCTTATTATTATGGATAGTTTTCTCGTGATCAAAATGATGTGTATCTAACTTCGATCAATAATGTACTATGTACTTACTATGTATTAATGTAATATGTACTATTGTACTATTATTGATCGAAGGTATCTAAGTAACTAGAATTTCATGGCGGTTACGCGTGTCGTTCCAGTGCGCAGCGTAGGTATAAAAGCGCGCCAAGCATCGGCGTTGAAAAACATCCTTTTCTTTAAGGATGGCATGTAGGTAGTCAAATTAATACATACAAGGATACACGTAAGTACATATTCTTATCTATGAAGGATACATATTAAGTGAAATCTACTAAAAATAAATCACATTTAGAAGTTAAATAGGCTTATTTTATTACGTAATATAAATAACAAAGTTGTTGTAAATGCATTAACTGTTCCCATTTACGATGACACTGGTCTTCTTGCTCTTCTTAGGGTACCCGTCTGGGTTCATCGTCTGCCATCGCCAGAAGTCTGTACCTGTGATAACGGAGTAATACAATATTATAAAATAATAATACCATTTGTCCCAACTTATTTCTAAAAAAGAGACCGCCATTACGCCATAAGATGCCATAGGTCTCAGCTATCATGCTTAGTGGGCAGGTTATAAGTTAATCTATTCTGTGGTCTAGGTCCTAGGATAAAAGGCTATACTTGAAACAGTTGAAACTATAGTACACGATTTAAGCTAAATTCCTTTACAAAAAGTTCAAATTGTCCTATATTAATTAATTGTGGTAGTGTGGTGATAAAATATGTTGTAGTGGGATGGAATATAAATGTATGCATCTGAGGGCAATTTTAAAGGGACTGTTTGTAAAACCTGCAATTGAGAGAACAGGAAATAGTCGGTATTGCATCTAGGTGTAGTATTTACATTATCCTACTAATATTATAAACGCGAAAGTTTGTAAGTATGGATGTTTGTTACTGTCACGCAAAAACTACTGAACGGATTTGGATGAAATTTTACAGTAATATAGCTTATGCATCAGAATAACACATAGGCTACTATTTGCCGCGATGCGGGCAGAGCCGCGGGCAACAACTAGTTTTCTCTATATATTTTACATGTAGTGTAGTTGCAAGTAACGAATACTTACACATCTTCTCAATGGTGTACTTAGTGCTCCACCCGAGCTCGGTTTTAGCTAGTGTAGCATCAGCCCACATAGCCGTAATGTCTCCAAGTCTTCGCTCGACGTACTTTAGCGGTATCTTAGTGCTAGTGACACGCTCGAATACATCTACCAACTCTTTGACGGAAACACCTCGGCCAGTACCAAGATTGAACACCTGCGAAATTGAGATTCACTTATGGTTATTTCACGTAAATGTAACATGGGTTTTCTACATCATTGATGTTGTTAATACGAGTTGCGATGTTAATAACAAATAGTATCATCCTCTGAACTGAACTTCGATTTTTAACGTGGAATGACTGCTATCCGACCTTCATAACCCAAGTAGACTCTCAAGGGCCTTGGTAAGACTTTTGAGGGCTCCAACTTAATAACGTAACGACTGCCACAGATGTTTGTATAGCTACCGAACTCGACAAAGAGGTCTCTAAATGTTAAGAATGGTCACCTATCTATAGATTTACTCTTTCATTTGATCCTATCTAATTAACATTATTAACAAAGACCTGAGTAGGTAGTCATATATTTGTTTAGTTACCTTGAGGCCAACTTGGTTACTGCTGAGCAAGTTCAAAGCTGCAACATGGCCACTTGCGAGGTCCATAACGTGGATGTAGTCTCTAATACCTGCACAATGTTCAAATAAATTTTTAAGTTGCCACCTCAGATCAAACAAAAAAAGGTAGATAACGCACCGCCTTGTTCTTGTTGAAGCAAAAATCCAGAAAAAAGTTGTAGACCTAGAATCGTAAGTATTTAATAATTTTTCAGGTATAAGTTAGCGCATTAATTGAACGCACGGATGGCATAGATAGGTAGTGGTTCCTCGCCGCTCTCTACTACGCTAAGTGTTGAGGGCTCATTCCCCACATTGGGCATTTTATAATTTTAGACTTCTTTTTATGGTAAAAAATATATGTTCTATACGTACCAGTCCCATCAGGAGTATTATAATCATTGCCGAATACAGTCAGCACGGGTTTTTTGCCCAGTGCTACCTGTGCCATAAACGGCATCAGATTGGTGAACTCTTTGGTTGGGTCCTCGCCGATCAGGCCCGAAGGATGAGCGCCCACCGGGTTAAAGTACCGCAGAGATATTATATTCCATTTCTGTCAATTGCATTTTTATTAAATTTAGTTTGAATTTAGAAGTTAAAATTATACTAATTTTTCAGTTAGCGGTACCAAAGCTCCTGTACGTTACCTTATCAGCAGCACTGAGGTCTTTGAGCATCTCCTCGATGAAGTACTTAGTCCTTCCATAGACATTAGTGATGTTACCAGTAGGGTGTGTTTCGGTGATAGGTAAATTCTCAGGCTCCCCGTACACTGTACACGAAGACGAGAATACCATCTGGTAACAGTTGTGAGACCGCATTACCTGAAATTAAACAGTTTTATTGTTATTTTTTAATAACTATTTAGTTGAATGTTGCCAAATGTTTTTTTTTTCATCTTTGCAGCCAGTGATGGCACTGGCTGGAAAGATGAAAAAAAGTGGAGAAATTAAAAATACTCACAAGAATAAACAAATTAAATGTAAATGTTTTTCTTTATAAATTCTAAAATGTGTAATTTAAAGTGTTATATTACGAATATACTTAATAATTTCATTTCTTTTTATTGTTTAACAATTGCCAGAAACTGTTTTTTTTATTTGGTACTCAAATATGGACGGTTTCTATTAAAATAAAAAAACAAAGATAAATCTGATTGCAGTAACCATTATTTTTTTTATGGAATAGGGGCAAACGAGCAGACGTATCGCCTGATGGTAAGCGATTACCGCCGCCCATGGACACCCGCAACACCAGAGGCGTCACAAGTGCGCTGCCGGCCTTTGGAGGAGGGGGAGAGGAATGGGAGGAGGGGTTGAGTATGGGCCTCCGGTATCCTCACTCACTCGGTGAAACACAGCGCCGGCGCTGTTTCACACCGGTTTTCTGTGAGGCCGTGGTATCACTCTGGTCGAGCCGACCCATGCATGCCGAAGCGTGGCTCTCCCACGGTAATGAGAGAAGTATCTTTCTATCTAATACCTCCAAACGAGTAATTCTTCTAGAAGAAATATACATACATATATTCGAAAAACATAACCCACCTTTCGCAGTCGGGTAGTAAGCAAAATGGTGACCTAAGAAAATAATTCATCATCAGCCCGTTGCAGTCCACTGCTGGACATAGGCCTCTCCCAAGGAACACCACAGAGCCCGGTCTGTTGCTTTCTGCATCCAGTCGCTGCCAGCCCTCTTACGTAAGTCGTCCCGCCATCTGGCCAGAGGGCGTCCCACACTACGTTTGCCAAGACGCGGTCTCCACTCTAAAACACGCTTACTCCAGCGGTTGTCTGTCCTTCGACATATGTGACCAGCCCATTGCCACTTCATCCTACCAACTTTCAGAGCTATGTCGGTCACTTTGGTTCTCTGACGGATTACTTCATTACGAATTTTGTCCTTCAGAGAGACTCCAAGCATAGCTCTTTCCATGGCACGCTGAGCGACTTTGAGCTTCTGGATTAATCCTATGGTCAATGTCCACGTCTCAGCACCGTACGTTATTACTGGGAGGACGCACTGGTTGAAGACTATCGTCTTCAGGCTCTGTGGTATATCCGACGAAAATATGTTGTTTAACTTCTTAAACGCTGCCCATCCCAACTGGATCCTCCTATCGGCTTCCTTCTCGAAGTTGTATCTACCCAACTGCATTAGTTGCCCGAGATAGATATATTCCTTGACAACTTCGAGAGGCTTGCCATCAATGACTACTTGTCCCGGAGCGACGAGGTCATTGTACATGACCTTCGTCTTGCTCAGGTTCATCCGGAGACCAATTCGTTGGGAGGATTCATTTCAGAAAATAATTAGAAATAAATAATAAAATAAATGTTTCGGACATCTAACACACAACGCCATCTAGTACCAAGATAAGCAGAGCTTGTGTTATGGGTACTAGACAACTAATATAAATACTTAAATAGGTAGTTTTTTTTGTAAATACACACATTATACAAGGTGGTTATGACGATACGACATTAAACAAAACCGTGGGCTATTTAAATGTATTGGTTCACTTTGGAATTGTTTAAATTATCTGAAAACGAATATAAAAAAATCAAAATTTTCAAACAAACTAAATATCTTAAAAATTAAAACCAATAAGGACACCATTTGTAATTTAAGTTCACTAACCTGGGTGGCCGCGGCGCGGTCCCGGCCGTAAAATAGGTACCTAGAGCACCGAACGACGCGCAACGTAGGTTTATAAAGTAGATACCTACTTTATCAACGTAAGCTAAATAGCACAAGTAATATTATGTATTCACGTTTTTTTAAATTACACAGTCAATCTCGTATCGAGGTTACAACTGTAAGAGCATTATCTCTATTCTCGTATCTCCTGGATAGTTTGTACAATAATTCGACTATTAGTAGGTAGTAGGATAAACGAAAATTATACGTAAATTAATATTTTATCCGCAGTAAATTATTCATTAGCCGTAGTCGAAGTGTATAGCCGAGTGAGGGCATTGTTTCATTTAAATTCACACAAAATAACATAACGTTACGTAACAACTAACAAACTTAACTAACGTGTGTGAGTCACTATAAAATCACTACAAAATACCTAATTATTAATAACCGATACAACACACACAACGCGACACAGGGCTCCCGCGCCAATGGCGGCGCGCGGCGGCTGGTTCAAAGGGAGCGCGTGCAACGACGCGACACGGCGGCGACGATAGGTAACATCGGTCATTGACCCAACTGCATCGTGTAGTAAATTTCATAAACGGAAAATAGGGTCCTATGGCTAAACTACTGAACCAATTTGTTTGGAAATTTTGTAGATGGAATTGTAACATGTGCAGGTAGGTCTAGTTCAAATTAATGTCGTATTGTCATATCCACCCTGTATATAGAAACACCCAAACTCCGAAACAAATATTTGTAGCTCATACAAAAATTTGGTCTGATTCGGGAATCGAACCCGAGACCTCAATCACAGCAGTCGCATACTCTGCCACTGCGCCACCGAGGCAGTACTAGCCACTAAACTAAGACTAGCCAAAAAATTTAACATAGTATAGAATTTGGCTAGTTTATTTTTTACCATTGGTAACCAAACTGCTGATAAACATAGATACTTACAATACATATGTCAGAGGGCACGCGAATATAACGAGCACATGATTCACGGATATAGCCAGTCTGGACTATAGCCAAACAGTAATCACTACTAAACGGATACGAATTAACTTAAACACCATCAGCAACCCCACGAGGGGGTTGGGGCAACGCTCACGACTCCGCGGTGCCCTGTGGAATTCGTCACCAGACTTGTAATTCCCCCACAGGTAAATATCGCTTCACGCGGATCAAAGGGAGAGATTAAGGACCAATCATCCGGTACTCACACACACGATATAAAACACAGAGATACAATAAATCACAAATCAAATAATAGAAAACTACTACTACTCCATGTCACAATTAAGAGATATGGTCTTCGCGAGATCTGAAGAGAAACTGTGTCATGTTTTCAATCGCGCCGCTTTATATACTAACTCGCCCGACTCACGGAACCACACTTTTATTATTCGGATACCCTCATTCTGACACGGCCGATGGCCGCCCGCACTACCATCGAAAATGGCGCTTCGCTAGGTTGACATTTACGGTTTTGCCAACCTGATGTTTTACGGATACGCCGTCACATACATAACATAATCTTCTTCTGTTTATATAAAAAAGAGTCGTGTTAGTTACACTATTTATAACTCAAGAACGGCTGAACTAATTTGGCTGAAAATCGGTGGGGAGGTAGCTCAGAACCAGGAGACGGATATAGGACTTTTTATTTAGGTAGTTTTCGCGGTTGTTGTTGTATCGCGGGCAACACCGCGGGGCTCAGCTAGTAATAGACAAATGATACCCAGACAGAGAACAAATGATGGTGTTCATCATACAAAAAATTGTCCTGAGTGGGAATCGAACCCACAACCTCTGACTTAGTAGTCTGACCACTTGACCAACAGAGACGTTCTGGACCCTATAGAAATTAATTGACAAATCAAGTAACATCGTAGTGCATGTGGCAGCGAATGCGACTACTGTGCTGAAGATCTCGGATTAGATTCCCGCGCGTCGAAACAAATGTTTGCAGGATTTCTTTCGGAGTTTGGGTATGTTTGTTTATGTAAAGAAAAGTTAAAGTATTCTATTAGTCAATCTAGGTTTATAGTCCAAAGTCAGATTAATTTAAAACTACATAGATGGCGTTGTGTGTCAGGTATAAGAAAATATTATTTTATGAATCATTTATTAAAAATCTGTTCATTATTATTTTTTATTTTATTTATTTCGGATCACCAACAAATGATACACACATCAAATATTAACATAAAGAAAACAAAATACATGCCCTGTGCTCATTCAGTTATAGGTAATCACAGCTAACAAAGAATAATTATTAGTACTATTTAAATTAAACTAAAAGAATATAATAATAATGATAATAAGAAAATAACCAGTTAAAAGAAAAAGCTATAAAAAGAATCTAAAAACAGCAATCCCATTTAATTAGGATTCTTCGACAGGCCATAGTTTCACTCTGGCGAGCCCAGGCCTATCGAAGTCTACTTTGTTATCACCACTTGTGTACTTGCTACTGTTATTCATGTATGATAAGCTAACTAATCAGATATTATTGCCGATATGATATAAGCTACATACACTCATTTATTTAAATTGATAACATCATGAATAAAAAAACAGACCGACACTATCACTTTTTCAATTATTATTTTTTATCTAAGACTAAACTCAATCACGTAACAAATGTGAACATCAATTCGGATATTTTGACGAATCATGAAAAAACACCATTCCGGCAATGTGAACGTCCAGTGGCGTAGCTAGGCGTGGGCGAAGTGGGCCCTCGCCCACGGCCTCGCACTTAAAGGGGCCTCGCAAGGCCACCAGACTTTTTTTTTTAATAAATACCTAAAAAATATTGGCCACATCGTCACAGGCTGGCAACACGGCTTAGCTTTGTAAAACGTTTCTTTACACACATACTTCATACAAAACAGCAAAGTTGATAGTAATTTTGGATAAAGGAAAGATTTCTAAAATTCTAGAAGTAATTAATTCAGATTAAGATAGTTTATTCGTTTGTTTAAATGGTATATCAATGATGAAAGTTGAAGTATTTTTTTTAAAAATTAAATACCATAAATTTTTTTCGTCTCCAGCTGACACATCCTACCTCACTTACCCTGGGTACGGACTTGAACACCCCTTCATCTCTAACGCTGGAAAGAGACGTGCGTGTACCTCAGAGACGATGTCAGCTCTCGTCGCCTCAGCAATCTTGTAGGTAGGGACCGCTCCATCTTATGGCTCCGTGTAGACAGCGACGACCATCCCCGCGTCTATGTGTGTCTCTACAGGTACCATAGCGGCGATGCCGAAACTGACCGATTTATTGAACACATCCAGATGGCTACATTGGCTACAGACTTCTTGCAGCAGCAGATCCCCACCGCAGAGATCATCGTACTTGGCGATTTTAACGCCCACCACGCCGACTGGATCAGTTCCAGTGAAACGGGTCATGCGGGGAGATCTGTTCACGACTTTGCCATGGCATACGGCTTGACATAACTGATTAACACGCCCACGCGAGTCCTAGATGTGGAGGGTAAGTTGGACCTTCTGCTGACTTCTCATCCGGAAGGTTACCGCGTATGATGTAACGTAATGGCTCTTCAGACCATTGCCTTGTCCGGAGTACAGTGCCTATCACACGCTCGCCGCGATTGCGAGTTGCACGCAACCGTCGGGTGTGGCACTACAAGTCAGCAGATTTCGATGGGATGCGATCCTTCTTTGCGTCCTACCCTTGGAGACAGTTGTGCTTCTCGCCGGATAATTCCAAAACCGCTGCTGATTCTGTTGATGATGTTGTGCTGCAGGGTATGGAGCTTTTCATCCCATTTACTGTGGTCCCCGTTGGTGGTAAGTGTCGGCACTGGTTTGGTTCATCTACCAGAAAAGCTTCTCGCATAAAGCAGGAAGCTTACCAAGCCTGGGCTGACGCGGTGGCGGTACGGGATCAAAATACCAGCGCTCTAAAAAAGGAATATAACTTTGCCTCCAGGTCCCTCAAAAGAGACATTGCAATGGCGAAGTTTGAGCACATTGCTAGGATTGGTGAGAGGCTTGAGCGTCTTCCTTCGGGAACTCGGGCATTCTTGTCTCTTGCCTTTTTTTAAGCCATCCTTTCCACCTCTGCACATAGGAAATAATCCGTTGACCTAGGCGCGACAAAGTCGTCGAGTTGCGGAAACCCAGCCCGCGAGTTCAAGATCAAGATCCGTTGACCTATGACGCAAAGGAGAAAGCCGATTTTCTGGCAAAACACTTTGCGTCCAACTCGACCTTGGACGACGGGGAACAGGAGCCGCCTACTATACCGCAGTGCGAGAGCTGTATGCTGGAAATGTAGTTCCACCAACGCTCAGTAGGTACGCTTAGCACTTTTATCCCTTGATCGGATATCAAGGGATAAAAGTGCTAAGCGTACCTACGTCGCCTAAGTCGAGTGGCCCGGGTGGAATCCGTCCAATTGTGTTGAAGATGTGCGGGCACCGGTCTTAACGCGTCTTTTTCGGCCCTTCTACTCTTCTGGTATAGTCCCGACATCATGGAAGGCAGCATTGGTCCACCTGATCCCTAAAAAAGGCGATCGCTCAAATCCGTCCAACAACAGGCCGCTAGCCATAACTTCCCTCTTCTCGAAAATAATGGAGTCCGTCATTAACCATCAACTCCTGCGGTACCTAGAGGATCATCATCTGCTTAGGACAGCATTACGGTTTCTGTAAAGGTCGATCAGCTGGTGAGCTTCTGGTATACCTGACACATCGCTGGGCACAGGCGATTGAGACTAAGGGGGAAGCCTTGGCAGTTAGTTTGGACATTGCGAAGGCCTTCGATCGGGTCTGGAACAAAACGCTTTTTTCCAAGCTCCCTTCCTATGGGCTTTCCGAAAATTATGCGAATGGGTCACCAGCTTTTTTAGCAGGTTGAAGCATAAAGGTCGTAGTCGACGGTGAATGCTCTGACCTGTGAATGCTGGTGTCTTGCAAGGCTGTGTGCTATCGTCTACTCTGTTCCTCCTCCATATCAATGACATGCTGCAAACAAACGGCATTCATTGCTATGCGAATGACAGTGCGGGCGATGCTCTCTACACCGGCCGCGCTTATAAAAATTTGTCTCTGAAATTGAAACCTCTTTAAAAAAGGTTTCAGATTTGGGTAGACTCCGTTTAGTCCATTTTGACCCCATCAAGACACAAATTTGCGGGTACACAGCTAAAAAACTGCCGGGGTCATCGTATGTCCTCGGTTTGAAGACACTCCCCTATCTGCCTCAGCCAATATTGGAATGCTTGGTGTCGACATATCGAGTGAAGTCCAGTTCCGTGGCCATTTGGAGGGTAAGGCCAAATTGGCCTCGAAGAAGCTTGGCGTGCTCAACAGATCGAGACAATATTTCATATAAGGCCGGTTCAAGTCGGCCTCATATGGAATACTGTCCTCATCTTTGGGCAGGGGCACCCGAGTACCGGCTCCTCCCTCTGGACCGCATTCAACAGTCGTGTGCTCCGAGTAATTGTTCGGCCTGATTCCTGCCGCCTCTTTCCGCCATCGTCCTACGCGACAGCAGTTCCATCACCATCACTTAGATGGTTGGCAGTCCACAACTGTGCGGTATTCTAAGAATTTTTTGCCTCGCACAACAAAACTGTGAAATGAACTGTCGCCTGCGGTATTCCCAGACCAATACGACCTTCAAACCTTCAAGAAAAGAGCGCACTCCTTCTTAAAAGGCCGGTAACGCACCTGTGACGCCTCTGGTGTTGCGGGTATCCATGGGCGGCGGTAATCGCTTACCATCAGGCGATACAAAAAAAGGTATTCTTCCACTACTCATTTGCATTTTTTTTACTACCATGAGGCATTTCATATCGAAGCATGTTTGGTAAGATAAATTTATTAGGTAGATCTTGGGGGCGAAAGAAAAGGGGCCTCGCTGATGTGACTTCACCCACGTCTATGTAAGTCCACGCTACGCCACTGTGAACGTCCATCCGTCATGATGACGTATCTTGATTTTTGAGGGATCGTCAATGACCTAGTCCTTGTGAATGCGCACTTAGTAGTCAAATATATATTAAAACTTAATTTAGGTAGATAAAGGTACTTAGGGATTTTAAGATGGAAAAATTTTCTTATGGTATTACTAGCAAACGGGTAATGGTTACCGCCTTCGTCAGAATAAGAAGAAGGGGCGAACGAGTTCACAGAGGGAAGACTGGCCATATTTAATTATGCACCCTTCAGTAGAAATGTACATAATAAATGTATATGTACAAGGTAGGCTTTGAAACACCGTCAACTTAAACAACATTTGGTTGAGAAAGAGTTAATTTAATGTAGTTTTGTTACTTACCTCTAATAAGTTGAGCATGCCGAGTAGATTATTCTGGTAGTATAATAAGGGTTGTTGCATAGATTCCCCAACAGCTTTTAATGCAGCAAAGTGGATCACGCAGTCTATCTCATGCTGTAAACAATATCAATATTAGGATTTTGGCAAAAGCGGACTTTATTTTTTTTCAAAGATCCATCTGGCCAAATATGATTCTAATTCTAACCATATTCTGTAATCTCCAGCGTGTCTTTGAATACTCCAACGTAATGAAATGTAAGTCTCAAATTTTCATAAGCATATAAAAGGACGGTCTTGTTTTGTCAGCGAGCGAAACTACATTTTGTATGGTGACAAACGAAGTTATACCATAGGTGAAGTAAAGAAGGGTTTTAACAACTGTTTAAATTATAGCAAAAATAGTACTAGAATATTAATAGAAGCGTTATTAAAGATATAGGCACAAACCTTATCAAATATTTCGTTAATCTGCGGTTTGTCCAACAAGTCTGCCTTGTAGAATACAATCTTTTTGCCAGTGATTTGTTCTGCCCTCTCAAGAGCAGGTGATCCTTTCTCATCTCCCACGGCATTGGCAAAGTTATCTATGGCTATGACATCATGTCCGGCTTCTAACAGATCCACTATGCAATGGCTGCCGATGTAACCAGCTCCACCAGTCACCAAAATATTCTTGAAACGTGGCATGTTTTATTTTGAATTTTCTGTAATTATGAAAATAACAACTTTAATGGCAGAGATTAAAGTTACGTGACACTTGCTTTTAGGGTAGGTACGTTTTTCTCGTAATAGTTTTTTTTATTTATTAAATTGAATATCGATTCATGGTTTTCATTTTAGTTAAATAGCATAAAATTTCACTGTCGTTGAGACCCTGGTATTGCAATAACACTGATGAATGATGAGAATCATAGAGCAATATGGATTTTGTTTGAAGATGATTTAAGTATAAGTAAGAAAATTAAAGTGATTATAAATTAAACCCAAGAATATAATGCGTAATATTCTAACGCGGTCCTAAATCTTTAAGTATTACGAACACAAAAGTCTGTGAAATGTACCTACATAAAAAATCATTATTATGTAAAAGTGTAATGCACAGTCTAGGTACATGATAAATGAAAACACACATCTTTAAAAGTGCCCCGAATATATAATATAATCATTTAGCTAGTAAATATTTAAAAGTTGACCTTGACCATCTGTAAATAGGTAGGTAGGTACACATATCTAGGGCCAGGAACCAATGCTAAGTACAATAAACAATCTCTACCTCTAGGTTCAGAGGTAGTAGAGCCACGCTGATTTCAGCACGAACGGGCCGGCTCGACCGGGGCGGTACTACCCTCGCACAGAAAATCAACGTAAAATGACAGCGTTCGTGCTGTCGTGTTTCGTTGGTGAGTGCGAGACCGGGGGCCCAATTAGTCTAGTCAACAAGTTTCATACTTGTTGACTGGACTGAAAGATGCAGTAGCATCACTAGCCGCCATAGTGTGGGTCGCCATACTGCACTGTCTGCATTCGCAATGAGTATGGTGACCACCACTCTTGGATTCTGCTTATGTTTTCCATCAGGCAGAGCAGAGTCATTTTGGCGGGCCAAACATAAAAAAAAAAAAAAAAAAAAAAGGTGTGCAACTTCTAAGTTGTATTCAGGAAACGATTTGCCTTTGAGGCAGTCATTTATTTCTACAATATATTATATCCTGGACTTGTGTTTGCTTCATACAATAGACCATTATGTACCCTTACTTAATATAGTTACAAACTGTACCTAAATGCTAGTCACGAATCTGGCGAACTTTTAAATTGGTTTAATGCGAATTGTAATTGCAAGCAAGGCTGCAAGGCCAAATTGTTTCGTTAAAACCACTACACTTATAAGTAAAATGAAAATTAAGAAAATATAAAAAATGATAGGTACCATGAAATGTGGCAAATAAGAAATAGCGCATTGCTTTAATTGTCTCGAAAATATCGTCTACAATTTTTTTTACCTATTAATAAATCTTTGGATTGATACCCATCAGTTTATACTTAGAAGAGTGAAAAGATTATTAAGAAAAACCAAAGTGAAGAACATTAAGAAGGAGAAGAATATTTAAAATAGATATAGCACATAGATATATTTATGTTTTCATTTATTATGTTTCTTATAGTTAAATGTGTACCTAGATGATATTGTTACGAATAATAATCTTCCAGCCTTATCTGCGCACACAAATACACATACACTTCTTATCGATCTCCTGAGGTAAGGAATAATGGACCTTATCTCTATATGCATAGTGTCGGATATCGATTGGTTGTTGCCTTTGATTATTATTAACTTCGATTATTTTTATTAGCGTCTTTTCGAGACGACTCTCGTGTTTTATCGTAGGTTCTAGAAATGTAGGAATAATAATTATATGAGTATAAATAGAGCGTCTCGCGGGCCACAGGCAGTTCAGTACAGTTTGAGCAATAGTGAGATAAACATCGAAGTGATATCAGCGATTAACCTAGGGACCTCGGCGACCTTTAAGTATTGTAATTCAGAGTAGTATTGTGATTTCAATAGTGGTGTTAATAAAGTCTCTTTAACACGTCAAAAGGCTTCCTTCTCAAATAAATCGAACCCTAACACGTAACAGTATCATCTGATGGTAAGTTAAAGACTGCACAGTTGGCCTAGTGGTTGAAGCGATCGTCTCGCCGTTTTCTACTGCGCCACGTGTCGTGGGTTCAAATCCCACACGGGTCAACACCTTGTGTAATCGACAAATTGATGCCTTGAGTCTAGATGTTCTTTGTGTCCGTTCCATGTATGTTTGTGAAGTCCCCTGCCACACACGATGTATGTTTTTTTTAAAAACAATTCCCGCATTAGGGTTACGAGCCTAGAAAGTTTGAACTAGACCCAACCTAGGACCTTTAATTGAAGCTAAGAATATCCTTAATAAATCTCTTTTTAAATAAAAATAACCATAATTATCTCTGTCGACAGCCGACACCCTCGCATATTAACTCGTTACTACTATCTTGATATGCTTTAATAGTAAGTAACAAATTATGAAATGGCAATAAATCTATTACACCATAAATTCAAAACTTAAATCAGTTTCTTCATCTGAATTGTCGAGAAATAACTGCGAAGCTTGCAAATGGCATCTCTCAGAACCTCTATGCCATTTACAAATCACAGTCTTGACCTTAAACTCATCACCGATAGCCATAATGTCTATAAAATGATAATTATATGTATGACCTTACGTGTTTAATAGAAATTCCTATAAAGTATTTATTAGAAACTCACTTAGATTCTCACTTACACGGTAAGTACTTGACTTCTAATAAAAAGTAATAAGATTTATTATTATTTTTTGCATGTAAAATTTACGTGACAATCTTTAAAGACGTTTTTTTAACCAGGACGATGGTGGAGAAAAATAATCCTAAAGAGCAAACCTAGAAAAAAAAAAAGCGACTTCCAAAAACATCCAACGAAAACTCTCTGTCAAAAAACACTTAAAAGCGTAAAATAAACTGGTTCTTCATAAATTGCCTATACCTAATTCTTTATTCATTTAAATAGTAGTATTATAATGGGTGCTAGGTACCTAAAATCTGTTTGAAGTCGGGGCCAAGTGACTATCGCTTAGACTTTTGTAATTGTTCGTTTGTATTCTTTTTGGCTTAGCACCGACTTCAAACAGATTTTAGGTACCTAGCACCCATTTTAATACTACTATTTAAATGAATAAAGAATTAGGTATAGGCAATTTATGAAGAACCAGTTTATTTTACGCTTTTAAGTGTTTTTTGACAGAGAGTTTTCGTTGGATGTTTTTGGAAGTCGGTTTTTTTTTTATATAAAGTTTTTATTTTACAGTTTTTAGTGCAAACAATCGTAGGTAAGTAGTAAGTTGAATTATTTCATCAAATTTCATCATCAAGAATACAAATTAAGGTACGTGTAATATTAAAATCATCCTCTAATCCCTAACTATTGAAGAGTTTAATCTTCTATCATCAGCTCACCTAAATAGCTTGAAAGTATACGACTGAAGGTCTTTAGATACGTATGAAATTGAAAGAATTATTCTCAAACTCCTAACCGTTGAGGAGTTGTACCTTCCACCTGCCATCATCAGCTTACCTAAATAATTTGTAAGAATACGACTAAAGGTAACTTATATACATATGATATTTAAAGATTTATCCTCCAACTCCTAACCGTTAAGGAGTGGTACCTTACATCATCAGCTCATCATCATAAAATGATGACTACCAGACGCAAATACCGGTGTAACTTCAGAAAATATACGAAAAACATAGTATGTGCCTATAAAAAATGAGGGTTTCCCTCGATTTCCCTGGGATCCCATCATCTCATCCCATCCCGATCCCATCATATGCTGGCAATGGGACCACCACGGAAGCATACCCTGTCGAATACAAAAAAAAAATTTCAAAATCGGTCCACAACTGACGGAGTAATCAGGTAACATACATAAAAAAAAAACAAAAAAAAAAAACATACAGTGGAACATAGAACCTCCTCCTTTTTGGAAGTCGGTTAAAAAAAGGTTTGTTTGTTTGTTTTACCAGGCCATTTCCGCACTTAGCCTCTTGATTGGGCCGTTGTACGTGAGTTTGTCATCTTCCTACTCCAACCATCCTAGGTCATCCCAGAAGCTCAGGAGCCTTTTCAGGTCCCTACATGCTTCCGGGAGTGATGTTGATTGCAGGATGTCCGCCCGTTGATCTGCCACACTTCTACATTCTGTGAGAACGTGCTGCGGCGTTTCTTCTGCCTCCATGCATCCCCTGCACAGAGGGCTGTCTGTTGCACCTATAGTGAATAGGTGCTTGTTTAGGATACCTGTGACCTTCCTGAGATCGTCTCTTTTTAGTCTAATCAGGTTGCGGGCTAGTCTTTTTGATGCCACCGGAACTGCACTTTTTGTTTGCCTGCATCATTCGTTGTTTTGCCATTCTGTTTTGTGTTTTTCTTCGGTTTTAGCGCGCAGCCATGTTTTTGTTTTGGGCTTGGGGCAAAGGCAGTAGTGGTTCCGGTCCACACACTGTCGTAGAACAGAGGTTAAAAACATAGCTTCCCAACCGCTATAATCTACCTACCTACCTATCTCTGAAGAATAGAGAGGGAGAAAAAAAAAACGAAAAAACCTGCCGAGTGTGAGTCGGACTCGCGCACGAAGGGTTCCGTACCATTATCTAACTAACAAAAACGAGCAAAAAATCACGTTTTTTGTACGGGAGCCCCCTTTAAATATTTATTTTATTCTGTTTTTTAGTATTTGTTGTTATAGTGGCAACAGAAATACGACGTCTCTGAAAATTTCAACTGTCTAACTATCACGGTTCATGAGATACATGGTGACAAACGGACGGACAGACTAACAGACTGACAGCGAAGTCTTACTAATAGGGTCCCGTTTTACTGTTTGGCGTGGAACCCTAAAAAAGACCACCATTTCCATTTTGAGTATTCTACAAGCAATTAACAGATCTATTAAAACTATTAAAAGGTTGTACACATTTCTACTCCTATTTATATAGGTATTTATCACTCTATGTATGTACTGTACGTAGTTGGAAGCTATCCGTAAATCCATCTTCACTCATCACTCACGAATTTCCTGTTCAAGATGACGTACCTATATGAGCTTTCGTCATTGCGTGATCAGCCGAAGGACTCGACTCTCAATCGTGATAAAATTGTAAGCAACAATTAACGCCAAGATCGATTAGATGTACCTACTATATAGCAATTATCGGAAACATTTAATTATTCTTTTCAACAACATTATCGACGGATGTTTTTAACTATGATTCAGGATGTAAGAATATCAGAGAAAAGTATCTATTCGTAGAATAAGGGGGGAGCTTGTATTTAAACCACCTTATTACGAGTATAAGTAGATCTTTTTCCTTCCCCTGTTTGTTCCCCTCGTTTTATTTAGGTATATTAGGAAAAATAGTATATCCTAGTTTTTATACTAAAAACACGCTTACAAACAAACAAACATACCTACCTACAGTGAAGCTAATGAAAGCGTGTTAAAAGAAAAAGTTTTTACATCGACGTTTTATTTTATCATTATAGCCTAAAATTAATTAAATTACAGTTTGATTACTTTTAAGTATTGATTATAATTATTTATAAAGTAAATAGAAACCGGGTATGTTAAAGTAGGTTTTGATTAATGAAACGGTTCATTGTTAAAAAAGAAGCGTCTTCAAAATGATCTCAAACGACCTATCGTTACTAACATTAAGGAAAATATAAGAAGTTCTCGAAAAAACCCAACCATTGGTCATATGTGTTACCCATAATTCCTATCCATGCATAAAACAAGAAGCCAGGGTATAAAGACTCCTTGCATCTTTGCTTTTACAACTTCCTGCGTTTAATTGAGTTCAAACACCCCGAAGTACCATTAGTGTGCAGTAAATATGTGTGTACACGCATACTAAAATATCTTGTAATACAGTTAGATGTACTTAGTATACCTATGTCGATTCTGAATGTACAGTTGACTGAAATGCTCATGTTTAAATAAAGAATAGATTATTTTAAAAAAAGAACACTTATTACATTGTTAATGTAAAACCATAGTAAACAAATAATTTTGCAATAACATGAATAGAAAACAAAGTTCAAGGCCTAATGATGCAAAAGCACCTCAATAAGCCGCCATAGTGTGGGTTGTTACCATTCTGCATTGTTGCATTGTCTGCATTATGGTGCAGTATGGTGACCACTGCTCTTGGATTAATGCTCAGGTTTTCCTTCAGGCAGAGTAGTGACTTTGACAGGCTAATATATAAAAAAAATAAAAAAAAGGATTCCCTTTGGCCTGGTAATATTTTATATGATGGGAATGTCCCAAAGACATTTCCATCATGTTAATAACGCCACCAAAGATATCTGTGATATGACTCAAGAGTCATAACTTGTTGCTTTTGATTTTTCCCCAGGGAGAGATAACTTCACTTAGTTACTAAAGAATTGGTTAATTTCGGTGTAACTGGTGAAACCTGGTAAATTTATTCCGAAGCACTTTTCTCCCACGTCTAAACAGCTGGCTAGTTAAAAACAATCACTGGTTTCTTTGAACCTCAGTGATGTACACATCATCATCATGAGCCCGCTGCACTCCACTGCTGGGTACCTATATCATAGACCTCTTCCGAGGCACACCACAGAGCCCGGTTTGTTGCTTTTCGCACTCTGTCGCCGCCGGCCCTCTCACGTAAGTCGTCCCGCCATTGGCCCGAGCGCGTCCCACACTACGATTGCCAAGACGCGGTCTCCACTCCAGCCAAAGTATAATTTGAATGAAATAAGTCATCAGTTGAACTATGGAAAGAGCTGTTTTTGGAGTCTCTCTAAAAGACAAATTAAGGAACGAAGTGATCTGTCAGACAACCAAGGTAACCGGTAAGCTCTGAAAATTTGTAGGTTGAAGTGGCACCGGGCTGGTCATATAATAATATGTCGTAGAACCGATAACCGCTGGAGTAAACGTGTTCTACCCCCCTAGCCAGGTTGCAAGCGTTCTTCTTTCTGCAATCGTTAACGCCTAAATTCTCGTGCGTCATTGGCTAATCTTAGAAAAAGTAATATGAGACAAATTATTAGCCTACCTACTAATTTTCAGAGCTTACCGGTTACCTTGCATGGGGCTTGGTTCACTGACAGATCACTTCGTTCCTTAATTTGTCTTTTAGGAGACTCCGAAAACAGCTCTTTCCATAGTTCAACTGATGACTTATTTCATTCAAACTATACTTTTTTCACATCAGTGTAAAAAAGTATTTTTTTTTTTTTTTTTTTTTTTTTTTTTTTATGTTTGGCCCGCCAAAATGACTCTACTCTGCCTGATGGAAAGCATAAGCAGAATCCAAGAGTGGCGGTCACCATACTCACTGCGAATGCAGACAATGCAGTATGGCGACCCACACCATGGCGGCCTAGTGATGCTGCTGCATCTTTTAGTCTAGTCAACAAGTGGAACTTGTTGACTAGACTATTTGGGCCTCCGGTCTCGCACTCACCAACGAAACACGACAGCATGAACGCTGTCATTTTACGTTGATTTTCTGTGCGAGGGTAGTACCGCCCCGGTCGAGCCGGCCCATTCATGCTGAAATCAGCGTGGCTCTACTACCTATGATTGAATTTGAATGAAATACTTCAACCAAATGTATGCGTTGCATAATATGAGAACTAGTCCATGTACGTAAGTACTATTAGTTATTCTGTGTCCATGTTACAGATATTTTTATTTATCTGAGTTGCAGTCACCTAATAATTTTGACGTCTTTTAAAACTCGTCTAATGAAATATAGGGAATACAGCTTTTCCTTATTATATTTGTTGAATTATATTGTGATCTGAATCCAATTACTTGTATTTAATATTTAACATCACTATCTTAGTCTACTACATGAGCGGTGATGAACGATGAAGGCAGCACAGGACCGGTCTTTGAGGCCTGTGCCTAGTAGTGCACTTCTTTGGGCTGAGATGATGATGATGACTGCAAAATACTTTGTGGTATTATTATCATAGACCGTGCGCTTGGCGTGTGTGGTTTCTTTTTCATTTATATCAGACAGGCAGAAGTAGCAAGTAGACAGTCTTTAAGATATGTCTAAATTATACGAGTATACTTTACTAGTTCACAGCTGGACATAGACGATAGACCTCTCCAAAAGCTTAAAAATGTATGTTCCAACTAAACTCCTTCTTTACACTTTTCGTAGAGAATGAAAATATACAAAGGCAAGGACAGAACCCTAATTTTGTAGAAAAGAAAACAAAATTATCTCATTAGCACTGCAGTAAATTAATATAGGTACTTCAATTAATTAAACAAAGATAAGATTGAGTGTAGATAAGCAAATAAAAGGCCCGGAAATCTAAGATAACTCCAAATAATGCATACGTCCTAAAGATAATAACGTTTTATTTAAGCAATTACGTCAAATACTATTTTATTTAATCTGTGATGATTAAAAAACATTAGGTAATTAGAAAAAGAGCTGCTAGGTGCCGAATTAATTTAATATTTTTAACAAATTGAGTTATGATCTCAATATCACGTTGGCCTCGGTCCATATTGTTGTTATATAATAGAATTAATGGTGATGTCTCAATTTACATAAATTAACACAATTGGCTGCTGTAAAATTAATTCCAAAGTGTTTTTCTTGTAGCTCCAAACTAGATACATAGCCAGTTTTTTGGTTTTTCTTGGAACAAATCCAGCTCACAAAAACACCTGTACACCAGGATCAATAGCAGTCACCCACGAACACACCGAGTCATGACGATCGGGAAGTCTCAGGAAAAAAATAAACTGTCTTGGAACCCGCAAAGAAATTAAACAAAAGAAAAACTGGAGGAGTTGGAAATTTATTATGTCCAACATAGACAGTTGTCACTTCATAATGTCAACTCCTTCATGTGGTGACGGATTTAAGAATATGGAGTTTCATTCCGTGAATTGATCTAACTCAAATGATCCCGTAAGTGTCGTACGAGATACCTAATTGAGCAAACTGGAGTTTCTTGACGGTTCTTCTCCATAGGAATGAAATTTTGGAACTGCGTAACTAGAGTAATCAATGTAACATCGTATATCCTATTGGTATAGTAAGCCAAAATCTCCTTTCTAAAGAGAAGCCAATGTTCAGAAGATTAATAAAGGCTATTGATAATGATGAATATCAATGCGATATTCCTACAGACTTAGGACAGACTCAAACGACAAGTTTTTCGCCACAAGATGCGCACAATTACGAGTTTTACAGCTGCGGCTTAATGTCTCGTCGAAGAGTTGTAACTTGTTACAAACATGTTAGTACGAGCCCGCGACTTCGTTCGCGTGGAACAGTGATTTTGGGTAGCAGATTTAATTATTAAGGCTAATATTATTTTAAAAATGAGACACACTTTTCACTGTTAAAAACATATTTAAGTATTTATATAAGTACATAAAATAAAAAGTATTTTGTATGAGCTTATTTCGACATTCGACATGGCCAAGGCTTTCAACCTGTTCTTGCACCGTTCGCTTCTCTCCGAGCTCTAAGCATTCGGTGTGCCTCCTAGAGTCGTCTCTAGATTGACTCTTTTCTTCATCAGCGCCTTCGCATTCGGGTTCTTTGCGACGGACGGCGCGGCCTCTGTTTTTCTGGAGGTAAACGCTAGCGTACCTCAGAATTCGGTCCTGTCGCCCAAGATGTTTCTTCTGCATGTCAATAGCAAATGCAGACGATAGCACAGTGCATGGGCGATATTATGGATACCCTGCAGCCAAGATAGTAGACGTTGAGGAAAATGGATAGGAGCTTGTCGCTGAGCTTGACCGGGTTTTGAACCGCATTTAACAATGGGGTGATGAGAATCTGGTCGAGTTCAACGTTAAGAAAACACAGGTGTGCCCGTTCTCTACCAAAAAGTCTCCGTTTCTTCCCCTCCCCACTTTTCAGAGCACTCAACTGCCACTACGGGATAAGCTCGGTGTCCTGGGCATGGATATTTGCCGAGACCTCAACCCACGGGAGTACATCGAGGGCACCACTAAGACAGCCTGAACAGGGTGAGACGGGTTTTCGCACCCGAGCATTTGTGACTCCTTTATAAGACCCAGGTACGCTCGTCCGTACTGTTTTCATCTTTGTGATGGATCTAGGCATTGATTTTCTCGATCTTTTGCAGCGGCAATCAGTCCGCATTATCAACAGTCCCAATACTACCGATTCCTTTGAGCCTCTGCAGTTGCGGAGAGATATCGCCTCTATGGCAGTCCTCTACCGCTTTACCATGGAGAGTGTTCTGAAGCGTTCTTCAAACTGATCCCACCTTCTCCCTTCCTCTACAGAACAACACGTGCTGGTCTTGGAAGTCACCGCCTCAGTCTTAGAAATACGCTCTCGAACCAAACGGTTTGGTTCTGCATTGTCTGCTTTCACAGCGAGTATGGTTGCCTCCACTGTTGGATTCTGCTTGAGTTTTCCCTCAGTCTGAGCAAATTCTCAATGTTTACAATTTTAAAATACTACGTTTTTGATTTGCCATCCTTTGTCAAAATATAGTGATTTAGATGATTTGATACACGCGATTGTGCTGCCCATTTGAAAAACATGTTTTTTTTAAATGAACTGCAACTTTAACCGTCTGTCTTTGGGCTTTGATAATTGGTAGTGCAAATGTTGTTTTCAGCGGAAACTGCATTCTTTTAAATTGAAATTGCAAATAAGTTTGAATTATTGGAATACGGGGAATTGAAACATTTTCTTTTACAATGTTGTATGTGTATTTTGTAGCCGTGTAGCATTACATATCTTTGTCGCTGAAGATTTCTTATTAATAGGACTGGAACATTAACTTTCATTCTTAACTTATGGGAAGGCGCTCCTGATAATTCTAAAGATTTAAAAAACTTTATGCATAAGCTATGATATGACTGGTTCAGTTTCCCTTGCATTGTTTCCTGAGAGGTATTCGTTAACATCTTCCTCCGCGTCTGACATGATCCGTTCGTTTATTTGATAACTGTCTCATTAGTCGGCGGATCAGAAAAGATATTATTTTTAGATCATGTGTGCTATCATATACCAGAACTCACGTCTCAGTGTAATCATGTCGTTACTGTCATTTGGCATACAATCATCTCCTATTTTTAGAAGAGCATTTGCATATTGATACTGCTCATAAATCATTGTGAAGTTGTACTCGCATAATTGTAGTAAGACAAAACTTTTTAGCATGTACCCATAATACATATGTTTCATACAGGCATTTATTTCATCTTGCGGCGTAACCCTCTTGCTTTTTTTTTGTGTTTAAATCCCGCCGGATACTTTTCCTTCGGATTTTTTCACGAAGAAAATTATTTGAATAAACAAAAAATCATGTAAACAAATCGAATCCTAGTGAATAATAACGAATTTGTATTAGCAAAATTCAACATCCGCATGCGGCACAGTCGTCTGCCCTCACATGTCTGCCCGTTCGGGTAAGCACACTTAGGCATATTGTGATATCTCAGTAAATGTTACATCTGAATAGCTCTAATATTTTGTCTCCTGTCCCAAACTCGTGAAACAATTTCGCAAACCTTGCATCATCATCATCAGCCTATCACAATCCACTGCTGGACATAGGCCTTGCCTTGCCTTCACAAACCTTGCATATTTCCATACAAACTTTCATCCCCTATTGCTATTTTACCCCCTTGATCTTAAAATTTTTACAAAATTTAAATGACATTTTTATTTTTATGTAATCAACAGCCTAAAATATAAAGTTTAAGATTTTAGCTTAAAATGACGACACTGTCATTTTAAGCTAAGCTATACACTGTTTTGTAATTTGTCTTATTTATTTCTATTAATATAATGAACATACAAATCATATTTATGAATGTATGTTCGTTGAAAAGGAGAAATATTTTTAATGAATTTGACATCCTTATTTACTCGTTGCCAAGACGCCCGGTGTCACCAAGGTAACGCGCAGGCGTGTGGCGATTGAACCACCACTCTTCTATACAATCTTTCATCCACCCTTTCAACCCCTTATTGCCTTTTTTTCGCAATAAAAAGTAGCCTTTGTCCTTTCTCAGGCTCTAGACTATGTGTGTACCAAATTTCATTGTAATCGGTGCAGCGGTTTGGCCGTGAAAGCAAGACAGACAGACAGACAGTTACTTTCACATTTATAATATAAAGTATGGAAGTATGGATAGCCTTCCTCGATAAATGGGCTATCTAACACTGAAATAAGTTTTCAAATTGTACCAGTAGTTCCTGAGATTAGCGCGTTCAAACAAATAAACAAACTCTTCAGCTTTATATATTAGTATAGATGTATTTATTATACTCTTCTAAGATCTAATACTCATAATTAACAACACAATTATTTAGATAAAGATTAATATTAGACATTATGTTGATAAAAACTCTTTGGCAAATAACTCTTTATTAGGTACCAACTCTTAGCGTCTTATACTCGTGATAACTTCTAAACGAAATGTAGGATTGGGATGAAACAAAAAGTATTTTACTTCTACAGAAATACCCTTGATAACATAATGCTTAATTTAAATAAGGATTAATATTACGATACACATTTAACGTAGTTTCTTTCTTCAGACGATTTAATAATTTTTTCGAACACAAAAGCGGTTATTGTGACTAAACCATGATAGTTAGGTATATGCTCTCGCGGACTTCTATGTAGATCTTAATGGGCCCTACAAACCCGTAATACATTATTTTGTTCTATTGTCAATAGTCTTTGCAGCGCACGCAAAAATAGGTTTTCGATTTCACACCTTGGGTTAGAAAATAGCAATTTTCTTACGGATCCCTAATTTTTTTGAAAATAAAATATAGCCTATAGCCTTCCTCGATAAATGGACTATCCAACACTGAAAGAATTTTTCAAATCGGACCAGTAGTTCCTGAGATTAGCGCGTTCAAACAAACAAACAAACAAACTCTGCAGCTTTATAATATTAGTATAGATATAATTAAGTCGAATCACAAATCGTAAAATATTCGACTTAAAGGTAATGAACATGTTAGATAAGTGTTGTAAAACTTCTTTTATTATGTTTATGCAATATTAAAGGAATATGGCATGATTCTTCCAAGAACCATAAAAGGATAAATGTTCTCATATTAATGCATAATTCAAAACATATGCTCACTCACTAAGACGCTTCCGTTTAATTAACTCCAACCAATCACGATGCTTTTTTTTTTAATTGACATATGCCAACACGGTTTTTCTACTGTGTATTGAGTTTTTCCACCTTCAACCACCAGTCCACAAATTGAAAGTTCATTGTTAGCTATTCGCGGATTCTGAGACATATCATATACTAGTGGTTGCCCGCGGCTCCGACCGCGTTTATGTCGGTTATCGCGGCAAATAGTAGCCTATGTGTTATTCTGATGTATAAGCTACATTACTGTAAATTTTCATCCAAATCCGTTCAGTAGTTTTTGCGTGAAAGAGTAACAAACATCCATCCATCCATCCATACTTACAAACTTTCGCATCTATATCTATCTATCTATACTTATAATAAAAATGTAACAGGTCCAATTCTGTACATTAAAGATAATTTGAAATATTTTTTTGGAGGGCTCTCTATTATCGATACTGAAGCCAAAACTGTTTTTTTTTTTTCATTTTTGTCTATCTGTCTGTCCGTCTGTATCTTGGCCGCGCATCACGCCGAAACTACTTAATGGATTCAAATGAAACTTGCCATGATTTGAGTTCACACTACGAGGTAGAACATAGGATACTTTTTATCCCGATATTCAGCACGGTTTCCTGGAGAGAGGGGATGAAAGTCAAAATGTGTACTTGGTTGTAATTCAATAACACATAGTCCGATTTCATTCATTATTTTTCTGCTAGAAAGAAAAAAATAAAAGAGAACGGGAATGGTCTTTTTTTTTGTCCGCGACAGTACACTGCCTGTGGGAAGCTGAGACAGATATGTAAATATGGCGGTACGAAGTTCACCGTGTCAGCTAGTACTACTTATAATAAAAATGTAACAGGTCCAATTCTGTTCATTGAAGATATTTTGAAAAAATTTTTTGGAGGGCTCTCTATTATCGATACTAAAGCCAAAACTGTAATTTTTTTCATTTTTGTCTGTCTGTCTGTCCGTGTGTCTGTCTGTCTGTCTGTATCTTGGCCGCGCATCACGCCGAAACTACTGAATGGATTCAAATCAAACTTGGCATGATTTGAGTTCATACTACGAGGTAGGACATAGGATACTTTTTATTCCGAAATTCAGCACGGTTTCTTGGAGAGAGGGGATGAAAGTTAAAAATGTACGTAGTTGTAATTCAATAACACATAGTCCGATTTCATTCATTATTTTTCTGCTAGAAAGAAAAAAATAAAAGAGAACGGGAATAGTCTTTTTTTTTGTCCGCGACAGTACACTGCCTGTGGGAAGCTGAGACAGATATGTAAATATGGCGGTACGAAGTTCACCGGGTCAGCTAGTACTACTTATAATAAAAATGTAACAGGTCCAATTCTGTTCATTGAAGATATTTTGAAAAAAATTTTTGGAGGGCTCTCTATTATCGATACTAAAGCCAAAACTGTAATTTTTTTCATTTTTGTCTGTCTGTCTGTCCGTGTGTCTGTCTGTCTGTCTGTATCTTGGCCGCGCATCACGCCGAAACTACTGAATGGATTCAAATCAAACTTGGCATGATTTGAGTTCATACTACGAGGTAGGACATAGGATACTTTTTATTCCGAAATTCAGCACGGTTTCTTGGAGAGAGGGGATGAAAGTTAAAAATGTACGTAGTTGTAATTCAATAACACATAGTCCGATTTTATTTATTCTTTTTTTGCTAGAAAGAAAAAAAAAAGGTAACGGGAAAAGTCTTTTTTTTGTCCGCGACTGTACACTGCCTGTGGGAAGCTGAGACAGATATGTAAATATGGCGGTACGAAGTTCGCCGGGTCAGCTAGTTTATAATATTAGTATAGAAGTATAGATATAGATTTATCCAAACTACTATGATCATCTTCAGTTTTTTTTTTATGGAATAAGGGGCAAACGAGCAGACGTGTCATCTGATGGTAAGCGATTACCATCAGATGATACGTCGTAAGTGATTATTGTGACACCACTAGATGTGTCACAAGTGCGTTGCCGGCCTTTGCCCCCTATGAAGGGGGATGGCTTATTAATGTCCATTAATGGAGACGTGCGACTAAATATTATGGGGGAAGCGAATAACAGTAGTAATTGGATGAACTGCCCTTAACATTGAAGATGTCAGCAACATTTTGTCCCAAAAAAACACGCCACTTTAAAAGTGTAATAGGTACATATCACTTAAATTCAACGCAAGTTACAGGAAAATTAAATCGTACTTCTAATAAAACTAGTAATAACAAACATTGTGTTAAGTGCTGGGAAACAGACAACGCATTAGAAACCATAGAAAAGGATAAAGGGGTAATGGCAGCTAGTGGGAGATGGTTAACGACTTAACGTTCTAACATCGAAATGAACGAACCTAAGGGTAGAAGGGTATTGGCCTAAGAGACATTAGAGATACTGGTATTGTCGTTATAGATTCCCCCACCATAGTTTACTGAGTTTATGATCAAACCAGTTCAGTACTCATAGAGAGAAAATCTAGATCCGAGGTCCACATATTTTTATAAACGTGAATCTTTCTTATCTTTATTATACACTAGCGACCCGCCCCGGCTTCGCACGGGTGGATTTCAGATGCCCCCGCCGACGACACGATTCGTGCATTTTAAATCTTTAATATCTTCGAATATATTCATTTAAATTAGTTACTGTCAAGGACCATTTTGATCTATATTAAATGCACAATGTATTTAATTTACTTAATTGTATAAGGATTCATTCTGTATTGCTTAAAATCACTTCGTAAATAAGCCATTATTTCTCGTAAAAAGAAAGGAATAAAAAATGGTTGTTGTGGGTTATCCCTAAGAGATAGACATATACCGTCGTGGACTTTTTTTGTAGTACTTTTTAAGGTGTACAATACTGTAGTACATTATTTTGATCTATCGCGTAGGGTGCAACCAGCGTTTGCAATGTAAGCGCAAAAAATGTGTTTATTTAGAAACCTCGAAAATTAACAGTGTTCCCATACTATATTATGCATTAATTATACATAAAAACCTTCCTCTTGAATCACTCTATCTATTAAAGACACCCGCATCAAAATCCGTTGCGTAGTTTTAAAGATTTAAGCAAACAAAGGGATATAGGGACAGAGAAAGCGACTTTGTTTTATACTATGTAGTGATGATGATGATGATGTAGTGATAGTGATGATATAGCTATTCTACTTGTGTCTACACCCTAGTCCCAGAAAAAAAGGTTTTCATCTCAGTATTTCATATTTAAAAGAAAAGTAAAAGCTAAATGGAACAATTTTCTTTTTTTGTACCACTTTACTATTTAAATTTTGTATTCCAATTAAAATTATAAGTACTTGTTTCCTAAACTTTATACCAAACTCTTTTGACATTATAATATATGTTAATACACTAACAAAACAACTAAATATTAACATAAAAATCTTGTTCATTATCTTACTTTAACCACTTCGATATCATCTGAAACTTACGACAAATATAAAATTACCTTTCAAAGAATTTTAGTTAAGTGTTAAGAATGCAGAAGAACTATTCAATAAAACATCAAACTGAAGTGTCAATTACCCCTTTATAACCGCAAAGTTTTTCCTCAATACTGAGTCAAATACAAGACTTACAATATCAATAAATATATAATTCTACTATAGTATCATAATAAATATCAGCTCTTAACAAACAGAAGAGAGATTCTGTTCAAAACTATTGAAAGCATTCAAACGTGTTATAGCCCATAAGTACATAAAATAACTGTTTTACAGAAACCGCTCACTTTCTAGTACCGTTAGAGAAATTGTACTTACGTCTATTGTACTGATGTTCCCATCAATTTATGAAACACTTGTTGTTAATACACTAAGTTACGATAATACTAATTAAATTAAATTATAAATAAGCGGCACGTACGGTGTGTTCTGTGCGCACACGCATCTGACGGATTTGAAGACGGAGCTCGGACTCGGAGGTCGAACGCGCGATGCGATACTTGCTGTCTAGCGCGGCGCGGACGGTGCTCCAACGTCACTGATGTAGTTTGCAACCTGCTTGGCCGCATTTACACAGTTATACCGTTTCAAACATTCGCTAAGATCGAACGTGTCGCATGTCATAAAATATTTTTTTTTTGTTACATCATCATCATTGTCACCAACCTGGATAATGGCCAAAAAGTCATAGGAATCTTCCTGGATCTTGCCAAGGCCTTTGACACGGTTTCTGTCCCCATGCTTATCAAGAAGATGGAATGCCTTGGAATTAGGGGTACTCCGCTCCGGCTGTTCGAGGACTACCTTAGTGAGCGAACGCAGTGTGTTAAGATTGATGAATATGTTAGTGATGAGCGGTTGGTCTCATACGGAGTGGCTCAGGGTAGCGTCATAGGACCGACCCTCTTCCTTATCTATATTAACGACCTGGGTGTGCTCACTCTCCCAAATGGTAAAGTGATTACATTTGCAGATGATACTGCCCTCCTATTTAATGCTGACTCATGGAGTGACGTCTATAAATACGCGCAATCTGGGTTTGATATTGTGAGTGATTGGTTGCGGAATAATGTACTCACCCTAAACGCATCAAAAACACAATATGTAACATTTACAATTACACGCAAAACAGCACCAAACTTGTCAACACCACACTCGATCATAGCCCACTCCTGTCCTAAACCACACCATAATACCTGCTCATGCTTACACCTACAAAAAACCGATGAGGTGAAATACCTTGGTGTAATACTGGATAGTCGCCTTCGTTTCCATGAGCATATATCTGCTCTCAGTAATAGGATGCGAAAATTGATCTACGTATTTAAAAACCTAAGAGAGGTGGCAGATGATAAGTTGAAGCGATATGTTTACTTCGCCCTTGCTCAATCTCTATTGACGTTCTGCATCACATCTTGGGGCGGTGCTCCAAAAAGCACTCTTCTTGAACTAGAAAGAGCCCAAAGGGCAGTACTAAAAGTTTCAATGTTCCTACCGTTCACTTACCCTACCTCTCTCTTATACAAAAATGCAAAAGTTCTAACGGTGAGACAGTTGTTCATTAAGCAGATAATATTAATGCAGCACAGTATACTAGTATATGATACTATTTTGTCACGTGACAAAAGGCGATACAATCCCGCTGAAACAAGTAAAGTCCAACTTAAAACCCTTTATTCAAAAAGATACTTCTGCTTCTTAGGGCCTTACTTATACATATAATAAAATAAATAAAATCTTATCCATTTTTAAACTACAAAAAATAAAATGTAAAATGAAAGTAACTGCTTGGCTCGCAGACTTAGACTATGATGACACTGAAAGGCTGCTTGTTGTCTTATCATAGATAAGACAGATGGACAAACAAAAATTTTGATTATTTGATGTAAGCAAGTTAATTTGAAATTATTATAACATACACTTTAAATTCATTTATTTTTAAAGAGTTCAACCATTACAGACATGTTAGAAAAGAAACTGAGTTATATCACTACAAAAACACGAACGGAAACAAAAATATGTACACGACAAGCAAATTAATTAGCAATTAGAGTACCTACCTATTTTAATGTGTCACTTACAGAAAATGAAACAAGAAAAAGTAAAAAAAGTATAAACGGACTGCGTAAAAACTTTTGATAAAACTTATCTAGCCTATGTCTCCTGGGTCATTATGACGAATTTATTGATTTTCCTCATTCATTAATCAGTTCAGTAGGTAGTTAAGGCGCTACGATGGAACATAGCAGGTAGGTACTAACATACATAGACTACCAAAACTGTTACCCTTTATTTTGTCTTCGACGTAGTCTAAAAAGAGTAACTTCACATAACCTCCATTAATCTATTGACTAGAAACTTTTAAAAGATCAAAATTTATTGGAAGCAAAAAAAGAGTACATAATGCTATTTTTAACCGACTTCCAAAAGGAGGAGGTTCTCAATTTCATCGGTATGTTTTTTTTTATGTATGTACATTGATTACTCCGTCAATTGTGGACCGATTTTGAAAATTATTTTTGTATTCGAAAGGGTATGCTCCCCATGTGGTTCCATGGCCACCATATCAGGATCTGATGATGGGATCCCAAGGAAATCGAAGGAAACCCTCAAATTTACGTGAGCGCCTGCAATAAAGTTAAGGCAATTGCCTTCCTATTCCTAATCTGCATGCCTTTATATTCTGTAGACATCATTTAATTTATTGGTCTGAGTTAATTTCATAATATAGTCCTTTTGAGATTTTATTGCAAAAAAAAATCCTGAAGTCGTTTTTGATTCTATACAGTATGTTGTATGTTACCTTTAGTCGTATTCTTTCAAGTTATTTAGGTGAAATGATGATTGATTAGAGACTTGAGAAAGACTAAAAAGCGAAAAATAAAAAAAAACTTCGTTTAAAAAAACCGACTAAAATACTACCGACTAATTACTAAAAAGTATAAAATAACTTAATTTGTATGTGCTACCTATTCATAGGTTTGAAGTCCGTGCCAAGCCGAAATGTAATAGTACGTACCGCACTCGCCGCGCGTGACCTTGAGCGGGATAGCTGCTCTTCGCGTAGAACAAAACAACGGAAGCGTCGGTGACGTCGTTGACGTTCGTCTCGAAATATAGCGAGTGTGGTACCTACTATTACATTTGGCTTGGCGCTGAATTCAAACCTATGAATAGGTAGCACATACAAATTAAGTTATTTTATACTTTTTAGTTTTTGAAGTCGATTTTTTTAAACGAGGTTTTTTTTTAAGATTTCGCTAAGTTTTTTTTTTATATAGGCTTAACTGGTCTGTATGCAATGGTGTAAATGCAAACCAACATCGAACGACAGTGACCTCATAACGTCCTATACATATAATCTATGCTAATAACAACCAAATACCGTAACTCATCTAAAAACCTGGCTCCCAATATGTTTGTGAATCAGATGAATAGTTCCGTTATCATCCAGCTGTCATCCGTACATGAGCTTTAGACATTGATAAAAATTTGATTGATCATTCTAATTAGGTGTATAGCATTTAAAGAAGTTGTAACTAAAGATACCCCAATTTTGAGGACGTTTTGACTTATTTTAAAAACTTCTGCGACTTTTGAAGTCTCTCCACCCGGGGCACAAACAGACAAAGTCATTTTTAAACCCACTTCAAAAAAGAAGAGGTTCTCAGTTTAAATGTTTACATGTTTTATCTATGTTCGGGCATAGCTCTATCATTAATAGAGGGATTTGCAAAATTATTTTGCAAATCGAATTATTCAATGGGGGTTTATAGATCTGTTGATGAGTTTGACAGACAAGGAAACTCTTCAAAAAATTACAACAAATCATCCGCGATTGCTGTTGTGCTGTTTTAAATGTTTATGCAATTAGGTACAGAGTATTGTTTGAAATCGGTTCAACTTTTTTCAAAGAGGATTTATCGAGTTTCAATATAATGAAATACGTTAAATGTACCTACCTAGTTTTGCCACTGGTATAGAAAAGTCCTAGATGTCGTCGTTCTGTTTGTCTTGCTTCCGAAAATAGAAATAACCATTTTTTATTTGATTGTATTTAAATGAACTAAAAATCAATAAAGTTGAACAATATTTTTTAAAAAGATATATGAAATAAATACACAATACAGAAGCAGGAAGAGATGTCTTACAAAGACATACTATATACTTAACCTTAGAATTGCCTGATGCCACAAAAATGTTTTTTGCAAAGTGACTCCAATATGATGCAGGAAATTATCCAGGCTTTATCTACTTATTTTCTTTGGAATGCATTAGGACTATTAGGAGTTCTCATATTTAATTAATTATACATAGATTACGTGCATATTAATTGAACTAAATACCGTTATAATAGTATTTATTATAGGTACAGAAATTCAAACCCGTAATATTAAACACAGCTCAAATGTATGGACGTAAAATGTATGTATCTCTCTATTTTTTTATTCGTCTTCCATGAAGTTTCGTCGTGTTGTCATCCTACTAATATTATAAACGCGAAAGTTTGTAAGTATGGATGGATGGATGAATGGATGGATGGATATTTGTTACTCTTTCACGCAAAAACTACTGAACGGATTTGGATGAAACTTTACAGTAATATAGCTTATACATCAGAATAACACAGGGCTACTATTTACCGCGACAACCGACAGTTACTAGTTCATAATAATTTAATATCCAGTATAGGTAGAATCAAGTCTGTTTTTCAAGTATGATTGATTAACCTGAATTCAGTGGCTCACTGCAAGGAAGTGAAAATACGATCAGGACTACTCCTGATCGTATTTTCACTGCCTACTACTTCCTACTCTACAGTAGTCTTAGAACTATATCTATAGTATTTGACGCACTAGATCCGAATTCCGCCATCTGATTTATTTCCACTGTCCGTGAGTCTCCATTTACCTAGAAGTAGAATTAATATCTATTATGTGTATGAACTTACTCAGATTTTTTCCTTCTTTTCTGTGTCGTTCGCACTTACATATCATTGCCAGAAGTCGACGCTGATCGAAAGGACTCATGATGAACATCGTGAACGCTTTGTTGTGGCTCCGCGAAAAATCACGTATGCTAAAACGTTTGCCTTCAACACCGTCAGTCATGATATCCTCCTGTCTATCCTCTCGTATCATATGATATCACCTGATGAACTGGAATGGTTCTCTTCATATCTTCGAGGGCGCCAGCAGTCGGTTCGTGTCGACGAATCCACTTCCGTACGTATGGTGTGATCTTGACTCTGGTGTCCCTCAAGGCGGCATTCTCTCTCCACTATTATTTTCAATTTTTATAAATCTGATCACTCAAAATCTTCAGTGTGCGTACCATCTTTATGCCGACGACTTACAACTTTATTATCATGCAGCTGTTGACAACGTAACAGAGGCTATTGCCATGGTAAACCACGACCTAGATACTATCAGAGGTTGGTCAGTTAGTTTCGGTTTAACTGTGAACCCTACAAAGTGCCAGGCTATCATCTTGGGCAGTCAACATACGGCTTGATCCAGATACTCTGCCACCTATTCTTTTCAACGGATAAACTATTCCTCTTAGTTCTACTGTGAAGGATTTCAGTCTGTATATCGATAACAACCTTAGTTGGCAAACTCAAGTCACCAGTGTAAGTCATAAAGTTACAGGAACCCTGCGGGCGTTATACAGACTCAAAAACTTTCTACCTGCCGAGACATAAACGATGTTGGTGCAAACCTTAATTTTATCCATCTTTGATTATGGTGACGTGTGCTACTACGACCTGAATGCAGATCTCCTCAACAAATACGACCGACTTCTGAACACCTGCATTCGATTCGTTTTTAATTTTCGTAAATACGATCATATCTCCTCCTTTCGTCTTAAATTAAATTGGCTCCCTATTCGTCAGCGTCGTCACCTGCGCGCCGTAACGACTCATTACACTATTCTTAACTCTCCTAACTCGCCTACATACCTAACTTCCTCTTTCCAGTTCCTGGGATCCAATCATGACAGAACCCTACGTTCCACAAATAGCCTCCTTTTGTCGTGCCCCTCTCACACTTCCGCATGCGTTCATTCTTCCTTCCTCATTCAATCTGTCCTTCTCTGGAGTGCCCTTCCCAAGGAAATCAGAACGGCACCCAGTCGTAACTCATTCAGGGTCAAGGTAAGGGCTCTTCTAGCGGGAAGCATAGCGGAATCATCACAAAGTTGATATTTAATATAATATTGATATGTATGTTTATGTATGTATTTTATATTTATCTGTTTATGTGTATGTTTATATGACAATCTGTATGGATATTTAGATTTGCCATTTCTTTTTTCTCATTTGTTTCTTAATTATTATTTTTATTGTCTATTTAGAATTTTAGAATCCCTTACTAATGTGTAGTGCACCTTTTAATTCATTTCCACACCACCCAACGGTATACTGGTAGAGAATAATAATAATAATAATAAATAATAATAATAAATATTTCGGACATCTAACACACAACGCCGTCTAGTCCCAAGCTAAGCAGAGCTTGTGTTATGGGTACTAGACAACTGATACAAATACATATATACTTTTTTTTTTGTAAATAAATACATACATATTATACATAGAAAACACCCAAACTCCGAAACAAATATTTGTAGATCATACAAACATTTGGTCCGACCCGGGAATCGAACCCGAGACCTCATGATCAGCAGTCACACACGCCAACCGCGAGACCAACGAGGCAGTCAAAATGCCTGTGCCATTAAGTCCGCCATTGTACGTTGTGCATAAAGTTGTTAAATAAATAAAATAAATAAATAAAAGGTGACCCCCGAATCGCTGGATTAAGATCAGAGATCGCAATATATAAAAAAATATGCGAATTCAGTCAGTCAGCCTTTCGAACCCGGAATCATGGATAAGAAAACGGGGGTGGTGCAAAAAGCAATTTCCGAATTCAGCCCGAAATTTTTAGACCAGTTTTTTAAAGGCATACGGATCAGATGTAGTGCGAAACTGCTCTAAAGCATTCCAGTGACTTTTTGACAGTGAATAAGTCTGTCGGCGGTATAAACATAGGCATTTCTGATTCGTTGAATATAGAAACACGAAAAACGATGGTGTGAACATGGAAAATTTGTGTGGCGTCAAATGAATTTGGTTTAGACCTAACAGATAGAGCGTCATGGAAGTAGCCATGAAACTTACCACACGTGTCGGTTGTTGCACACAGTTGCAACTTTCAAGCGAGTTTCCTGCAATCTGCAATCAGTCTATTTTTCTGTTGCATATCATGAATATATTATATATTTATATATATACTATTATTATACTATTATTATTATTATATATTTATTATATTATTATTTATTATTATATTTGTATATATATATTATCATTATCATCAACCTACTGCAGTCCGTATATTATATATCCGTGTTATATCTACATATGCAACCGACCTATAGCACACTAACGACAGCGACAGTATGAACGAAGTTGAAGAGGTTGCCGTGGCCAAAATCGGACGAGGATGTCACAGTTGTGTCTATGTTTTATTAGTCCTTCTAACTTAGCAACAAAATAACAAAATGGAAACTGTTTGGATAAGTCAGTCAGGCTCGTTGGTCTAGGGGTATCATTCTCGCTTCGCGTGCGAGGGGTCCCGGGTTCAAATCCCGGACGAGCCCCGCGCCCTGTACTTAAACAAAGGTTGTAAGTGACGGAATTAGTTTTGTTGTACTTAGTGGTATTGTGTAGCGTGTTGTATTTTTATTAAACCATACTCTCTACAACTTATGTCGGATATTTATGGGCTTTTTTGTTTTTCATGGTCTTTGTTCTCATTCGTTCGTACCGAAAACAAACGCGAGTAACACTGGGGCTCAGCTAGTCGTGAATATAAATAAAGAATAGTTGAACTGAAGTTGGAACGATTTAGAATATGGCTCAAATTATATTATAATTTGTTATAAATAATCTAAATATACAAATAAATAAAATTGTCTATTTATAATTTCAAATTAACAGTTTTTCATTAAAGGCGTACCTATGAAAGTATATACAGTACTTACATCAAAAATACATTCAAACAATCTGTTTGTTCCGGATTATCTCTGGAATGGCTGAAACGATTTTGACGGGCAGATAGGCTACTTATTTTAGACTACCTTCGCCCTACGGCGTTATCCGTGGTTGTTGTTGTAAAGGTAACACCGTGGGACTCAGCTAGTATACATAAAAATTCTTATCGAAAATACTTAAAACACTACTGTTCAGCTAGGTTTTTCGATTTTTAATTCTCTGTACGTCAGACATGATGATTATCATCATTATCATATCGCCATTCACTCCTGAACAACGGCCTACCCAAGGTACGCCAACTATCCCGATCTTGGGCAGTCCGATTCCATTACCTACCGGCCACTTTCATCAAGTTGCCTTTTATTCTTACTTAATTTAATTTGGGAAGTAACAATAGTAAAGAAAACATCCAAATAAATAAAAACAATTTTATTGCTTCCTTTATCATACCCAGATTATCTTAAAACAGAAATAATACTCAGTTATACTTATGGTAACAAACAAAATCATCCTGGCCACACCTGGCAACTTGTCAGACTTTTCTAATAAAAAAACGAATATGTTATGAATATTATTATGAATTATTAATACATTCCATGAATAAAGTGAACCTCATCGCTAGCACCCTTGCGAATTAGACAGTTTATTCATATCGTCAGTTATATTAAATTAAAAACAGTGTTTGAAATGTAAAGGAAGTCGTCTTAGTCGATTTTCGTTTCGATTAAAATTAAAAATACAATTACAATGCTCGATGGTTTTATAGTTTTTTCACTCAACGAAAATATCTATGACATACATTTATTAATTGAACAGACGAATATTATGCTTAGTCAATTATTTTATTAAGGTAATATTTATTTATGGCAAGTTACAGAATAGTAAAAAAAATACATTAATCATCATATTTTTGGCATTTATGTAAATCTAGGAACTGAATAGCTAAAACGTCTACTCCCACTACGATAGTAAAAAAACTCATTATAATCATATTAAAAAAGTAACTTTACGACTAGTGGATCTTAAAACTAATGAAATCAAAACTTTGGTCGTTGTGCCATTTTTTTAACATTTAAGGACTTTTACAATTTTTTTCTTTTTTTATTAGTTTTTCTTATCATGTAGCCTTAACAATAGCCGTCGCATTTTATATTGTCGGTGTCAGCTGATTACGTAGAGCACGTGTTGTGGATTGTAAAATACGACCTGCCAAAAATTAAATTGTTTTAAGTATATAGAGAGATAAGAGATATCGCAGGAGACCATTTTTTGATTTTTCGAAAGATGTTCCCATTTCATGTCATCCACATTTTTATATTTTTTATCGTTAATTTTATCACGATGAAGACTTGAAGAACTAAGATTTAAATACTATAAATACTTGACATTGGCTGAATAATTTATCGAAGTTAGTACCTCACTGGCCATCACTCGTCATTAGCGATTTGTATGTAACTAAATTAAGTTTCTTTCAACTCAAAAACATTTAAAAATTCTCAGGGCTTACCTATTGTTACGGCTAATTAGTTTTTTTAGTATCTTTAGACTCTTCTTTAGGTTGTCCCTTGCCGAGGAGTTTAGCGAGGGAATCCCAGATGCCGCCCATGAATAGCGCACAAAACAAGTTCTCGAACGGCACGAAGGGATCGTGGATGCCCAGCAGAATTGATGAAAGCTGGAAAACAGACATCAATATTTTAGTAACGCAAACAACGGAAGCTTTTGAAAACTTAAAAATTATAGCCCCCTTATTTATAGGCTCTATTAAACCAAAAATAATTTGATGATCATTATTTAGGTACAAAAGTATATAGGCCAGCCGTCTCGAACGGAGTGATATCATAGATTGGCATAGATTCACTGAAAATTGTTATTAAGGAATTCTTTCGTCGTTTGCCACGGACTAAGTGAGGTTTTCGGACGTATAACATACCCTCCCCCCCTTTCCCTTTCTCCTTATTCATAGGTAGAGAATGAAATACAGGTGTCCTTTGGTGCTGGTGGTTGCTTAAAACCATGTGACCCATATTTTAGTATGCCCTGTCCCATGGAAATCTCGCAAAAGATACAGACCTTGAAGTAAACGAAGAATATGACAATGCCGAAGTAGACAAGGGCATGCGGCGCCGAGATGAGGTCAGTCTTCTTGTCTAGCACGAAGATAACAGACGCAACGAGAGATGCCTTCGTGTAGCTGGAAATAACATAAAGGGTATATTGATTACTAGTTCTTGATACATTAATTATAATCAATAACTTTCCTAAGATTAGCTCTAAGTCCAAAAATGCTCATCACACTCGCCGCCTTTTCAGGCTGGATTACGATGGCTAGTCTCTGCTCCAGGACCGATCCGAATATGAGCGCCGTACTCTAAAGTATGCTAAGAGCCTTTATCCAATCTCCTCTACAAGGCTTTACTCCAAATCTCATATACTATACTCGCGAAATTATTATATTTAATGTAAACCTTTCTTGGTGCAATAATTAAAACTTTGAATTCTCCTAATCGAGTTCTAATTTATCTCACGTTATCTCACCATTAAGGCTTCACCTAGCAACCTCATGGCTCCTAAAGGCCCTTAACGTTATACTGGCGCCCAACGTGGGGCCGAGCAATGGTCCAGCGGTGGGAAGCGGCTATGTCGCGTGGCACATTTATGGTAAAAACTTCTTCTAGCCGAGTTTTTTATATGATTTAGCTACCAAAATGCTCTGCCTGATGGAAAGCATGAGCAGAATTCAAGAGTAGTGGTCATCAGTCATCATACTCTAAGCGAATAAGGACAATGCAGCATGGTGACCCTTTCGAGCATACAATATATGGAGGGAGATGAACGAGCGGCAAGCGTGATCGGAGTACAGAGAGAGAGTCCGAGTTTAGGTAGAGTCTATATCTCTCACACAGTCTCCGGTTATTTGGGGGAGGCTTTTTCACCAATTTCAATATCGTAATGTATCTCATTACGTACTTGTGCATTATTGTAATGTAAAACGCACGTTTTTTTTAATAAAGTAAAACTCACGGTTTATCAAGATGCTCGAACAATACCTACTCTTTTAAATATTAGCAAAGATTTTTTATGTCAGAAAAGTGGTCAACATTTTATGAGTGAAAGTAGCAGAAACGAGACCACAGAGTTCCGTAGCCGCCTCCGCCGCTGCCGCCGACTGCTGAACTCTGTGGTCTCGTTTCTCCTACTTTCACTCAAGAGAGTGAGAGAGAGACTGGTGAAATATAATTAAAAATAATTACTTGACAAGCTTAAAAATGCCAACTGGCAACGTAATAATCAATTATACAAATTGTTCAAATTTTTATAACTGCTTTAACAAGTAATTAAAGATTTATTCGATCAAGAAAGTCCGAGTTTTATTTATTTCCTCGCAAATATGTTATAAAACGTCGTATGACATACGTGCGCTTTGATAATTACAGCCTCAGCTTACCTTAGTAGCAATATCGCCTCGGTTGTAATTTTCAACTTACCGCACTTATATCATACACGGCTTTTAAAATATTTCGCTTTTAACTGTTACTGTAGGTACTGCCTAGGCAAGAGGTGCCTAGTTGACATTCTACAAACGTAAACGATAGCAGAAAACTAAAAAATGTAGGTATGAGAATGACGTCTCTCAGCGCTAAGTAACGTGGTCAAAACAAAAAAATAATTAGCAGAAAAACAATTGACTTGAAAAACTTGCAGTTTGGTTAAAAAGTTGAGCAGTAACGGATACCAAATTGTTCTTTTTCAATATTACTTTAATTTTATGTACTTAGATTTTACAATCAACCTAAATGTTTTCTATCTGTTTATACGAAATTAATAGGTTGTTACTTCTTTGTTTGGCGGCGAATGGGGTAATTCTAGTATTTTTAATGGCTACATTAAAAATTACGTAATTAAGAAAACTATTAATCGTAAAAAGGAATATTTAATTAATCAGATATGTCTTCTGAAGAAATTAAAACGTTAATTACTAAAACGTTTATGGATCTCACTCACCTGGTGCAGTTTGATACCTACAAGGTCATACGTCATACGCTAATCAAAATGCAAGATGCAAGTTACACTTTTGTAATTTTTTGCAAAAATGCAGAAAAAAAAATTATGGCATTGGGGCATTCATTGATGTATTATTCTGTATTAATTAAGAATTTGATGGAATATATGGATACATTACTTATTGATTTGACAAGAAATATATTGTATACAAGAACATAGGAAAAATAAATGCTTTAGGGTTGTTCAACACAATGAAATTGGCGTAGGCAACTATCTTCTTAATTTACAAATTCTACTGATTTGAAAATAAAAAAATACCTAAGTGAATAAAAAAGGTACTTTAAAAATATGCTTGCTGACATATTCTCCACATTGACTACAATCCATTCCATACTAATATTAAAAATTCAAAAGTAATTGTCATTGCATGGCATTTTGCATGGAAGAGGAAGTACATAAACTACTCTTTACATAATAACCGACATAAACGTGGGCGGAGTTGCGGGCAAAAGCTAGTTAATTAGAAAGCAGCTGACACTCACAAGCTTGGCTGCATGGTTTCCATGGCGGTTGGTGTCCAAGCCCCACGGATGAGTCGCTCCAGCAACTTGCTGAAACCGGCACCATTACCCTTTAGGGTACCTGTAAATGTATTTAGTTTCTGTTAGTTATATTCAATTACAAATAATTTGGTGAAAACTGGTTGGCAATACTTTAACTTATTAAAACTAAGTTGTTGTCATTCTCCATCACAATCTTAACTTAAGTATGTACTAAGAATTTTAATTAAATCACTTCTACTCCTGTGAGAGAATTTATGGTATTTCCATCTCCGCTAATTTTCTTCTGATTAATTTCGTTGCGGGTCCCAGGACAGCTTTAAATTTTCCTGGGACTTCCCGAGTGTGTGCGTGTATGGGGACTAATCCCCTTAAATCACTTCTCTTACCATGAATCTACCTTACTTGAGACCTCAAGTTGCTACATTTATCTGCTACACAACAAACAAACATAAATCATTGAACATAAAAGTATCATCAATCTTTGAACTAATCAAATTGCTATTCTATAGTCTGATCTCGTTTTTCAGTTATCAGTATTTCGCACCCACTGCACGTACCTATTCAGTTTCTCAAAGCCCCGGTTTATCTATATCTCTACTATGTATGTCTGTTATTCTTTCACAGATAAACCACTCATAATAACCAATTTATTCGAGCGGAGCCCCTTGCAAAAGCTAGTATAGAATATAAGTTAATATCAGCTCCTCCATTATTTCTAGAACTATAAAGGCGGGGACCACTGCTTACCTACAATAATCATTATGACATAAGCATTAGGATACAGTTTGGCGGCGTGGCTCACTCCGTCGTACACTTTCTTGGCGCGGTATATTTCCTTCATTGCAGACGCTACCACTTTTACTGGTAGAAACTTCGCCACTTTGTAGCCGACGTCGAAAGGCGTGTAGAATACTAAGTACCTGAAATAAAAACCAGAAGATTTGATGTAATCTTTCAAGGATTTTATGTTGAAGAATGTCACACCGTTTTATGTTATATTAGATACGAACTCTAAAATTTTTTATGCAGTAGATCTTGCCCTAGAAAAGTTTTAACCTACTACGAGTATACCACGCTGACCAACTGGGTCAGTATAGAGTGTGTTTTAAGTTTTTCTCTTTACAGTGCTGTTATTATTTGTATTGGAGTATTTTGCTCATTTGTTCGACTCTAACGACACCCATTGGATGAATAGGGTTTTGGAAGGCCAAAACCATGTTTCTAAGGTGTGGTTTGTGTCTAGCAGTCGTCTACTAAAGGTTGTTGATGATGATGATGACGTAAGGGAGGTAATATGCACTATTCAAAATAAGTATCTTATTGATTAAAGGTCTTTGAAGTTATGTATAACAGCTACATAAGTGAAAATGGGTATTAATTGGTGTGTGTTTTACTGAAGACTTGCTTGGGTTTATTCTCCTTAAGAAAGATTTATTTAGGTATGAACTGTGCGATATCGATACAACAGTTGATAACCAGCCCGTAGGTAATGTAAATATTGTTATCTTTGCATTGCATGGTAAATGTGATAACATTTGCAAAGATTGTACAACGTCAAATAAGTAGTAAGATGATCATTTTCAGGCCACTTTATGATATTTTTTCTTTGCTCCTTTATTTAGGTCTTGGTTTATGGATTTATAGTTTTCATAGTTATGTTCCTGCGTTCATTACCTACTCGACAACACAAAATATATTTTCAAAGAAGTAACTTTAAGTAAAAGTACAATGTAAAAGGTACAATAATGACTTTTAGAAACAAAAACTAGTGTAATGTTAAACTTTCTAATCAATAGTTATTACCTAACTGGTAAATTGTAGAATGAACCGTGGTGAACGAAACCGCATTGTCACCATTTCACAATTGACGACAAAATTTATCTCAATAGACACAACCTTACGAACAAATCACGTAGACGTTCATTTCTTTCAAATTTCTTACCCAATTGCTTCTTTATACATTTGAAATAAAATCTAAATATCTCGAAGGTAACATTTTGTAGGTTGGTTCTCACGGAACAATTTACTGTTCGGTGTTGGTATGTGTTTGCCAAACTTAAGTCGGTGTTATGCCTCTGTTTACCCTTTTTAGGGACATAAGCGTAAGCGCTCGATACGTCGCCGCGTCGTCTTATGTCTTTATCCCAGTAATAAATCTTACATTATGTGCAGCGAGTGCCACATAGAGTGCAACAGCGCCATCTATTTGAGACTCACCGACCTACGAAGTACCTGCAAATGCTATATCGCGATATAGAGAATTTGGTCGTCGCATTATCATAATATATATTTCAACAGCAACCACTGGACAACGGCTCGCTAGGCACGATCACCTCGCCTGGTCGGAAAATCATTCCTTTGTCCACAATATGTGTTCGGAGTAAAAGAGTCGGTTAACGACTTACCAACAAACAGTTCCTATGACAAGCTGTGGTGTGTTTTTAAGTGGCGCCAGGATTGGTTCTCCCAAGAGTCCGTTGGCCACCATGCCGCCCGCGAAGATCACCAGCATAGTGGACAGCCAACATGACAGTGGATGTTTGCGGGAGAATGACTGGGCACCTGCCAACAATGAGTACATTAGGCACTACTACTACTAAATGCTTTCCTCAGTGGCGCAGTAGTATGCGACTGCCGAGCTTGAGGTCTTGGGTTCTATTCCTCACTTGAACCAAAAGTTTTGTATGATCTACAAATATTTGTTCAGAGTTTGGGCGTTTTCTATGTAGGTATAATATAATGTATGACTTTACACAAAAAAGCTATCAGTCAACTTAGCTGCCATAGTACAAGCTCTACTTAGTTTAAAATAAATGACATTAAAAAGCATTTTAAAAACAAGCTTTTACTATAATGCCTCGAAACGAATCAAATGAGTCCAAACTCGATGATGTTGCGACGTTTCTTAACAGAGTTCCTATGGCCATCTCCAGCATCAGATCAGCTCCATGTCATTATAATATTGTATTATCACACTGTATACATATGCTTGCAAAATTTCAGCAAAATCGGTTGACGATATCTGTTTCAAAATTGAGTTGAAAGATTCCACCCGAACATACAAGCATACATACATACATACATTGCAAGTTAATAAAAGCTCTTTTTTTTTATGTTTGGCCCGCCAAAATGACTCTACTCTGCCTGATGGAAAGCATAAGCAGAATCCAAGAGTGGTGGTCACCATGCTCACTGCGAATGCAGACAATGCAGCATGGCGACCCACACCATGGCGGCCTAGTGATGCTACTGCATGTTTTAGTCTAGTCAACAAGTATGGAACTTGTTGACTAGACTAATTAGGCCTCCGGTCTCGCACTCACCAACGAAACACGACAGCATGCTGTCATTTTACGTTGATTTTCTGTGCGAGGGTAGTACCGCCCCGGTCGAGCCGGCCCGTTCGTGCTGAAATCAGCGTGGCTCTACTACCTACTTGTAGCTTGTAACTAGGTGGCGTTTGTAACATCTAGACCTATCAGGCGGTTCCCAAGGTGGATCTCCTAGACCTGATCAGGCGTGTCACTCACCGGCAACCCAGCGGTAGTTTTTGCATGAGCCCAGGGCGCCTTATAAAAATTAAATAAAGAGATTAAAGAGATAAAAAAATATAATTAAAGAGAGAGAAAGTAAGAGATGTGTGTGTGTGTGGGAGCCCTAAGGATCACTTCAGAGAAACAACAAAGGCTCAGTAACTCATAATTATATTTCTATTATAAAACACAAAAAGTACATTTAAAAGATATACAGTTTTTACATTAAAAGTAACACCATAAAAATAAAAGGAGGTATGTATACATTTTTACAATTTAAAAATTAAATTTAATTATAGAATTCTATATCTAGAATATAGAATAGAAATAAGTCTTCCACCTTATCTCCCCAAAAGCTCGAGATAGCTAGGGTTTGATTCTTCATCATTGTCTCCCCACCAGCTCAAGGTAGCTGGGGTTTGACTACACCTCATCGTCTCCCCACAAACTCAGGGTAGTTTGGGTTCGACCACACCTTTATCTCCCCACATAAATAAATAATAAAAACTACACTAAAAATTACATGACCTTTTTTTAAGGCATGGCAGTGCAGATCAAGTATGCTGTGTGCACTTGAAGACGTACCAATGAACAGGATACTTGGAGACGTACCCATGAACAGGATACTTGGATCCGATACTTGGACCCTACAAACAAATAGACCACCTAAACATGTTTTCAAAAGAAACTAGACATGTACAACCCGGTCACATTATCTAGAGACCTCGCTGGAATGCGAACCTCCCGCCCCGTTCTCCTTTCACCTCCCCGCGCTCGCCACGGCGTGTCAGTACGGTTAGCACTTTCGTTGCCGATACGCGTTGACTTGTTTTCGTGGTATATTTTTAAACATTTCATTGTTATTGTTACGTTTGGACTTTTATTGTTATTTTGTTATTGCTGTTACGTTAAAATATTGTTTTTGTTGCAACGTTGGACATTTTTGTTAAGTTTGGACATTTTGGTTTAGTTTGGACATTTTTGTTACTATTTCGTTGCTTTGAAGTGGGACAGTGAAATTATTTTCAAATATGGGAAAACCTATTCACAGTGAAGCAAGAAATTTAATCCTGAAAGTTCTCGCTTTCTTTGAATCAGAGAAAGCTAACAAGCAATTCGTAATACCTGTAGATCAAGTTGTTAAACGAACCTGTGCTGCAACAGGAATATCAAAATGTACTTTGATGAGAATAAAAAAGGAGGCCAAAGAATTGCGGCATGCGTCACTGCAACATGCTACACCGAGTACGAGTACTAGTCAAGGTTCTAGCAACGATACACGTGAAGAAAAATTGTCAACACCAGGTAAAAAGCGCAAGAAGTACAAAAAAAAAATCGAAATTGATGATTTTGACATCTGTGCCATACGTAATATTATTAACAGTTTTTATACTGTAAGAAAAGAAATCCCAACCTTAAAGAAAATCTTGGCAGTCGCTAAAAGGGATATAAATTTTAAAGGTGAAAGAAGTTACCTTAGAAAAATTTTAATTGACCATTTGGGATATAAATTCAAAAAATGTAAAAACGCCCGTACAATTTTAATACAAAAGCCAGATATTGCCGCGTGGAGGGCTCGCTACCTGCGCCGGATGAAAGAAAACAATGACCTTGGCGCACATAAAAAACCGGTTACGTTTCTAGACGAAACATGGATTCACTCACACTACACCGTTAATAAATGTTGGCAAAATAGTACCGACAGCAGCGTAAAAAAAAATTTTAACCCCGGCCAGAGATGGATTCTTGTGCATGCTGGGGGAGAAAACGGTTTCATACCAGGCGCAGAATTACTATATAAATGTAAACAGACAACAGGCGACTATCATCATGAGATGGACACGGATAATTTCTTGAAATGGCTCAAAGAAAAGTTGCTACCTAACTTACCGCCGAACGGTATAGTCGTCATTGACAATGCACCTTACCATTCAACGCAATCAATAAAGGCACCCACGAGTGCATCACTCAAATCTGTTATGCAAAACTGGTTGCGTGACAATAACGTTCCGTTTGACGAGAATATGACGAAAAAAGAATTGTACCCGATAATTTTAAGGACAAAGCCTCCAAAAAAATACGTCGTCGACGAATTAATGAAAGAGAATGGTCAGGAAATAGTACGTCTGCCACCCTATCACTGTGACTTAAATCCGATTGAATATATCTGGAATCTAGTGAAGCAAAGGGTGGCAGACAAAAATGTTACCCAGTCGGAAAAAGAAATAGAAAAATTAACAAGAGATGCGATTAATTCCATCACTCCTTCCGACTGGAAAAAAGAAGTAAATCACGTTGAAAGATTACAACAGGAGTATTGGGAGAAAGACCACCTTGAAGAAGAAAATGTTCGTGAAATAATTATATCCCTAGGCGAAGAGAGTTCGGACAGTGAGATCAGCGATAGCGATAATGAGACAATGACTGGCATTGAGCCAATCATATATTCTGAAGAAGATTTTTAGTCTAATTTTGTGTAATAAACACTTCTTGTACCCACTTAACCAATATTGTTTCATTTATTTTCCATCATTTTAATCATATCATTATAATTATATTAATTAATAAATAAATAAAAAGCCTTTTATTTCTTGCATTTCATAGTACAATTTCATTTACAGTGTGCATGTAAAATAGATTAGAAATAGATAAATTAAAATTAATGTGATTATGATAATATTATTATAATAATATTACCTACATTAAATTAATTAACACAATATTTGTTTTGTTGGAAATCTTATTGTTTATAATAATATCCTACTAGAGGATACTTGTTTTGCGCACCATATCAGAGCGCCGACGCGACGTGACGTCATCGACGCCAGGTCTCGAGATAATGTGACCGGGTTGTAAAAGCTTAACAAAAAAATCACATCAACTTACCACTATAAGCGGGTACAGGTTACACAAAGTAGAAAATAAAAGTCTACATGTTGACAGACAATTACAATACACAATTATTATTGATTTTTATCTATAATAATAATCAAAGATACCTATTATATAAAAAAGAATATTATAAAGTTGAAGTGTCTGTTTGTTTAATTGAGAACACTAATCTCAAGAATTAATAGTTCGAAATCAAAAATTCTTTGAATGTCTATTTATAGAAGCTATAAAATATGTTATGTCGAGCTACCAATAGCTGAGCATAAAAGAAAAATGAAACTGCTCTTCCGTGACACTAAAGTAGTAAAATTTCCATCCCAAGGATGTCTGGTAGAGATCGCTATTAGAGATAAGACCACCCACAATTATTTTTCTTTTAATGTCAAGTTTCTATTTATGTTTTGTATATTGTGTAAAATATTGTTACTATTGGTGTACGTACAGTGTGTGTATTGATGTAGGTATGTTTTTTTATATGTAGTATCAATAAATCTTCTGAAACAAAACTAATGTTGCGCCATAGAGATATGCGTCTCGTATAAACAAGAACATTCGAGAGCCGAGGACAGCACCATCTAGTATCAATGATTATGATTAATGATTCCGATATTCTAGGCGCTAGATGGCGCTGCAAGTAATTCTAGGACATTCTATTTGGTACAGAATGTTCCATCGAATATTAGGGATTATTCTAAATATTTCGATAGCCATATAAAAGCGGAGCGTGTTAGCCGTACGGGCAGTATTGTTTCACAATACAGCGGATTAACATCGAGGCGATTTTCTAGGTGCGACTAACGAGTGATTGAGTGAATTATTGTTATAAAAGTGTTGTCAATAAAGATTGTGTTATTTTTTTGGTAATCAACCGACCACTTTTATTTATTTAATACCCGGCTCGTAACACTAATAACTCCCTGTTACTTCAGTAATTATATTACTACTAGCTGTTGCCCGCGGCCCGCGTGTGTGTCGGTTATCGCGGCAAATAGTAGCCTATGTGTTATTCTGATGTATAAACTATATTACTGTAAAGTTTCATCGAAATCCGTTCAGTAGTTTTTGCGTGAAGAAGTAACAAACTAATTAGTCTAGTCAACAAGTTCCATACTTGTTGACTAGACTAAAAGATGCACAAGCATCACTAGGCCGCCATAGTGTGGGTCACCATGCTGCATTGTTGCATTCGCAATGAGTATGGTGGCCACCACTCGTGGATTCTGCTTATGCTTTCCATCAGGCAGTGTAGAGTCATTTTGGCGGGCCAAACATAAAAAAAAAAAAAAAAAAAAAAAAAAAACATACACACAAACTTTCGCCTTCATATATTAGTGTAATGTAATGTAATGTGATGTGATGTGATGTGAAGATGTGATGTGATTTTTTTCGAAACGGTATGCTCCCCATGTGGTCCCATGGCCACCATGTTGATGGGATCCCAAGGAAATCGAAGGAAACCCTCAAATTTACGTAAGCGCCTGCAATGAAGTTAATGCAATTGTCTGTATGCCTTCATATTCTGTAGCCATCATTTAATTTCATAATATATAGTCCATTTGAGATTTTATTGCAAAAAATTATCTGAAGTCCTTTCGATTCTATACAGTATGTATGTTACCTTTAGTCGTATTCTTTCAAGTTATTTAGGTGAAATGATGATGAGAGACTTGAGAAAGACTAAAAAGCGAAATTCATATTTATAGGTTTGAAGTCGGTGCCAAGCCAAAATGTAATAGTAGGTACCGCACTCGCCGCGCGTGACCTTGAGCGGGATAGCTGCTCTTCGCGTAGAATAAAACAACCGAAGCGTCGGTGAAGTTGTTGACGTTCGTCTCGAAATATAGCGAGTGTGGTACCTACTATTACATTTGGCTTGGCAAGTTTTTTTTATTTATTTAATACCCGGCTCCTAACACTAATAACTCCCTGTTAGGTACTTCAGTAATTACATTATTATGTGAAAGTTATATGTAGGTAAATCGACCCGTTTCAGAAATTAACCGGAACAAAAAGACAGACCGACAGGAATCGTTAAACTGTGTTTCTTTTTTTGTAGGAATACTAAAAATATTTGTATATACCTATACTAATATTAGGTATAAATCTGAATAGTTTGTTTATTTTTACGCGCTAATCTCAGGAAACACCGTATTAAAAGCGTAGCGTATGGGACTGCTGTGCTTGACGTCTCGGGTTCGAATCTCGGGTCGTACCAAATGTTTGTATGATCTGTAAATATTTGTTTCAGTATTCAAGTATGTGTTTACAAAAAAAAGTGTATTTTTATTTATATCAGTTGTCTAGTACCCTTATTACAAGATCTGCTTGGTTTGGGACTAGATGGCGTTGTGTGTTAGATGTACGAAATATGTATTTATTTAAAACATATAATATAAACATAATATAATATAATATAAACATAATAGGAACTGAGTATTTTTTAAGATGCAGACAAAATTTCGCGGTTCAGTTATTCGCGTAAATGAGGTGCAATTGTTTCCTGAGAATGTTTTTTTTATCTATAACATCGTGATAGCAACGAAATAAACACTGAACAGTTAAACATACGACAGTGAAATAAAAAATATTTACTACAGTACATTCACACGGCTAACAATATAATCTCCCGACGACGTAGAACCAAGTGTGCGTGGCTGGCCACAATAGTAGAGGTGGGTTATTTTCGTCTTGATCCATACTACAGTCTGGTCATTAAAGGTAGCTACTTATTTTCCTGTACGAGTTATGGCAGCCGTTATTGCGGCTGAATGAGGAATTCGAAGCTTAATTTGGATGATGCTTTGAGTGCCAGTACATATTAGAGTACTATCAAGTGGATAATGTTAGTTACATTACATTAATAAATTGTATTTAATAAAATAAAGAATACACAGTAAAATTATCAAAAATAAGAATGTTAGATAATTGTATAATATTTTACATTTATAATAAAGACGAAAGCTTGTGTGGATGTTTGTTATACTTTCACGCTAAACGACTGAACGGATTTGGATGAAATTTGTCAGAAGCAGATTTAAATAGTCTAGTTTTATTCCGTAAAAAATGTAATGTTCTTGTTTTATAAGCAATTTAAGCTAATAAGCTAGGCACTATGCCTTAGGTAAATTGTCCATCACCCTTCTCATAGTTTACTATGGGAAATTTAAGAAAGAGATAAGAGATTCTCTCAACTTTATTCGTAAAAGTTGCCAGTGGTATAAGATGTTTTATTTTTATTTTTTAAGGTTAAAACTTAAAAAAAATATAACTGCGAAACATTGACAAAAATATATTATTTACTAAGCTTTCGCCCGCGGTTACGCTTGCATTTACCTAATAAAATGTATCCTATGTTACTTCTAATACCTCCAAGAATATTATTATGTGTACAAATATCATGATGATCAGTTAGGGGAGAGGGGACGAGGACGTTAAGGAAAAAAACACAGTAAAATAATCAACACAATGGATTTATTAATTAAAACTAATCACAACACTTTGGTTACTTATTAAACTATCATTTAGCATATAATTTTATGATGTAAATAATCATATGACGTTACAATTTCAATTTTTTTACACTATAATGAAAACCCCATCGTGGCCCAGGGTAGGGGCAGTATGGGGTACCTACGTATTTATTTTGCATCACAAGCAGATGTGGTTTTTTTCTGTATTCTCGCCGTCTACACCAGTACAAGCTATATGAGCCCACCGTCCACATAGTAACAGTTGGCAATCCACCCAACCTTCCGTAGACTTTAAATAAGTTTGGTTCACGTCAAGGCAGTACAGGCACATGGTATCCTCGACAGCATTTTCTACACCAGAGGGAGCTTTTTGGGTCTTCTGTTTCTTGGAGTTCTTCTTTAACTTGGGGTCATTTGGATTAAAACACTTCTTCGTTCTCTTAAGTTGTTCTCGTTCTTCTAACTCAATTTTTGGGGTTGAAGTGAGAACAACAGTTTTCCCTCGGCGATAGTTTTTTCTCGTTTGGTTTCTTTGTTCGACTGTCGGGATCGCGAGAATTTCTTGAGGCGAAGCATTTGCAAAGGAAGTTGTCAAATCTTGACATACTTTTCGAATCGGAGATTGGATTAGGCTGTGTTGATAGTCTAGGCTGAGGCTGAGGTGTTGCCTCTTTTTTTTTATGATATAGTTGGCAAACGAGCAGACGTATCACCTGATGGTAAGCGATTACCGCCGCCCATAGACACCCGCAACACTAGAGGCATCACAAGTGCGTTGCCGACCTTTGGGGGATGCGGAAAAGGGATGTGGGGAAGGGTTGGGGTATGGGCCTCCGGTATCCTCACTCACTCGGTGAAACACAGCGCAAGCGCTATTTCACACCGGTTTTCTGCGAGGCCGTGGCATCGCTCCGGTCGAGCCGGCCCATTCATGCCGAAGCGTGGCTCTCCTACGGTAATCCCTCTATCGAGGAAATATTAGCGTAGGAGACATATAAATTCCTGCTGCATTAAAACTCACCTCAACAGTAACTGTCTGCCCTCGTTCTGCTGAGGAAAGCGATCTCACCTGTTTTCTCCCCTTTTCTGCAATAATTTTGTGCAGTTCAAATATTGTTTTAACGATAAAAAACAATCAAAGAACTGTGGATATTCAAATTTTCACTAACTGTTTTTATGCCATCGATCACACATCTATCTATAGATGTGAGCGGTTTTAATTTTAAGTTTAGCATTCGTCCTGTGATTGAAGTGATTTTATTACGGAAATGAATCTTACTATTCATAATACCCCTTGATGCACCACCAACGTTTTGCAGCCCATTGCTCGAGCTGCCGATGTAGCTTCCGGTTTTCTGATAGTTAAATCTGGGTGGCGCTTCAAGAATCCCTTTAACCAATCTACACCAGCTATCTTTTTATCTTCATTAAAATTGTGAGCTTTGCCATTTTTTTCGACTAGCTGATAAGCTAGCTTCCGTAGGACGATAGTGGTTAAACCAAACAAACATTTCTCCATTCCTATGCTAGGAATGGATTCCTATGCTATTCCTACTTTACCAGCTCTTCTTCTTCTTTTTTCGAAAAAACGGGCTTGAAGTTACCTGGAGTAGAGGCAAGAGATACCTCGCATTTCCTTATTTTACTGTGGTACACTATATAGGTGAGCTGCTCTTCTATAGCCAGCAGTTTTGCTTAAGACTGCATCAATTGCCTGTTTCATGTTTTCCACGGACCAACTAAGTCTCGAACTTGTCTTTTTATACGTTCGTACCTTTTTTATACCTAAAATTAAATATTTTCTATTATCAAACGAACAAGTACGATAATTCAGTTAATTTACAAAACAGGGGCATAATGGGGACAACGCTTGCGGGGCATAACGGGGTACCCCATCGTAACCCGTAGCCATGTCCCCATTATGCCCCAATTCTCACATTATTTAAAATAACAAACCAAATAAAATGAGAGACGTTTAGAGTATTTTTTTTCAAAACGTATCAATAAGTAACATATTATCTGCAAAAACAAAATAAATACATGATAATAGCGACATAAACACTTACTTTTTATGTGCGTATTCGTAGTCACTCAAAATTACATAAAATTACGTTGAAAATAGTATTGTTATACCATGGAAAATAGTTTTTTGTTTTAAAAATCAAACGCGCGCAGTCTAGTCGCCGGTCACAGTCAGACTAGAGAATGTGTTCTGTGGACTAGAGAGATACAAAATGGCCACCTATTAGCGAAAACAAAACACTTCTAGAGCGTATAGTTTTTTGTAAGTGTGGGTGGCCCCGTCGTGCCTCGCGTCCCCGTTTCGGCCCGAGGCGAGCCGAGGTAGTACGAAGTAAGACGAAGTGCCTCTCCACACTATCGTATTCGCCTAAACTCGTGCAACTTCGCGAGCAGTGTGGAGCTGGGATAACAAACAAACTTACTTTCGAATTTTTAATATTAGTTGGAATTACTTTGTTTTGGAACACAAGGTATGCAACAGTTTTTTTTTAATATTTGCAGGAATAATAATACACTAGGGTTAACGTAAAAGGCGGCAGTGATTAGGTACTTTTTTCCGTAAATAGTTAACTCCATTGCCTCCTAAGTACATAATTCACACTTTATCTGCATGAGTGGTAGAGGGCAAAAACAGATACGGACAGAATGGGCATAAACTGGGAAAATTGTTTACTGGCGGACCGGGAGTAGTTTAGAACTCCCCCGGTGCGATAGGCCCGGGAACGAGCAAGATACCGCAGACGACTCAGGCGCTTGAGATCGCAAAATGATCACCGTCCTTCAAGCCTGAGGTTGACAGATGAGGCCATCGGTCACCCACGCAGAAGCAGACTCGGGTTGCGGCACGAACGCTGCGATGCGCACCCCTCCTCCCTTTTGATGACAGTAACGGGTACATCGGGGTTCCCACACAGGAGATTCATCTACAAACTATAGGTGGCCCGACGTACGTCGGGGTTCCAGGGTTTTCCTTTCTAGGGTGCACCTGGTTCCCCGGCTTCGAGCCTCGGGTGCTCGGCGTGTGATTTTAGTCGGTTCGACCCGACATGCTACCTGTAGGTGGTATCTGAGAAGATTTCCGCACAGAAAAAAAAAGTTTTATAGTACAAGCTCTGCCTAAACCTAGATAGCGTTGTGTTTCAGATGTCATTGTTTCATTTTGGTAATTTGATAAATCATCAACAACCTATAACAGTACACTGCTGGACATAGACCTCTCCTTAGCTAGAAGGTTGTCATAAATTGTTAATTGTCATAAATCATATTGTCATCATAATTGTCACAAATAAACGATTATTCTATTCTAAGGTTTATATTTTATATTAAACAGCTATTAAAATTAAAGAAATGTGACTAAAAGTTTTTGCCCAGTTAAAAGACATTTATTCGGCATATACGGGCATTTATTGGGCGCTTATTTTTTATGCCCAAGTTGCCCGGGCATAAACCTATCTCTAGTCGTGTTGCAATAGCAACGAGGAAACCATGGCTGTACGTCTTAACGTTACTTTATTATAGAGGTAAGTAATTGTTTTCGCTGGCTTTGTATAGTAAAAATTTGATTTCGGTGAATCGTTTTTCTTTCCTGTAAACTTAAAACTATCATATTCAAAAAAAAAAAAAATAGTACATATTACATGTACATGATTTTAGTAGAAAATGTAAACATTAGAATTTGAAATTATTTTTAACCGACTTCAAAAAAAGGAGGAGGTTCTCAATTCGACTGTATTTTTTTTATGTTTGTTACCTCATAACTAAATATACCTAGGTAGTAGAGCCACGCTGATTTCAGCACCTACAGGCCGGCTCGCCCGGGGCGGTACTACCCTCGCACAGAAAATCAACGTAAAATGACAGCGTTCGTGCTGTCGTGTTTCGTTGGTGAGTGCGACACCGGAGGCCCAAATAGTCTAGTCAACAAGTTCCATACTTGTTGACTAGACTAAAAGATGCAGAAGCATCACTAGGCTGCCATGGTGTGGGTCGCCATGCTGCATTGTCTGCTTAGCAATGAGTATGGTGACCACCACTCTTGGATTCTGCTAATGCTTTCCATCAGGCAAAGTAGAGTCATTTTGGCGGGGCATACATTAAAAAAAAACTTTCGACTGGGTGAACCGATTTTGATGATTCTTTTTTTATTTGAAAGCTGGTGCTTCCCGAATGGTCCCATTTAAATTTGGTAAAGATTGAAGTGAGTTTTTTTTTGTTAAAATTTGTAATTATTTACACTATTTACAAAATATCTTAATATTTTGATTTCAGTGGTATTAAATTCGGTGTTATCCGTGGCAATGTGTCCAAACAGAGAGGAAAAAGACAAGAAACGTTATTATAAAAGGAAGAATGAAGGTAAGATAAAGCCTGAAAGTGAATTAAGTCCTCGTCAGCAACGCATACATAGAGAGAGGAGAAGAATATCTTCGGACAAACATAATCGGAAAAAAGGCTCAGAGAGTTGAAATGCCTTGAAGAATATTTAATGTTCATACCAGAAGTAGTCGATACAAATGATGATCCTTTGATAACTTCACAAATTCCAACCGAAACTTTTAGGACAACGTCAAATAACCACCAATAGTAAGGACTCGGCTTACAACTCAATCAAGTTCCGTCAGTGATTTATTACCATCGAGTCAATCAATCATTTCATATTCTTTAACACAACGTATTAAGACTTATTCAGGATCGTCAGTACCATTGTGTCAATCTAGTGATGCCAGTTTTGCTTCAAACTCAACAACTGGAGTTACCACCTCTTATGAGTGATAGGGAGTTGCCTTTGACTCTAAAGACTAATGGGACTAGTCCTACCCACACGCCCACCAATGTACACCAGGATCAACAACAGCGAACAGACCGAGTTACGACACTCGGGAAGTCCCAGGAAAAATTACACTGTCTTGGAACCCGCAATGAAACTAATCAGAAGAAAACTGGAGGAGTTGTAAATTTAATAAATCCACTTTCATCCTTAGTAAAACGGTAGACATAATGAAGTCAAAATATGGAGACACCTTTTCAAAACCGGGAAGCACAACGGATAAAAAAAAATATGGGTCCTAAGTGAGCTTTATTTGATTACTGAAGTATGTATGGGAGAATCACCTAAACGCACAGAAATTCACCGCAGTTTACACAAGATCCCCACAGTATACAGCCTCAGATGTCATTTGTAAGCTATTTAGCATTGTTACGTTCATTGTACCAAAGGCTACATTTCCAGAGGACATGATGAGCCGACTGTTAAGTGATAGAATCAGGTGTTGAGCATTGATACAATGATGAATCGACTAATTTAAATGAGTGTAGTTTGCTCTTAAAGTTACCTTGGCCTGTGAGAAATTGAGCGACACAGTGATTCACCTCGAGCCATGTCCTCGACAACCGTTCGCGAACAGATGGAAAGAACTGGTAAAGGTAGAGGCCCTTAGATGATTCGTCCCATCGTTGTTGCCATTCATCCATGAGGTCGTTATAGACATTCGACTGCTAGACTGACTCTAAAGACTAATAAAAAGCCAGATAGCAAAGTTATTATACGTAGACTTAAATACCGCATGAATAATTAATTAGTACCACCTTTTTGATTTGGAAATGAAGAGGTAGAAACTTTACACTTAACTTTTTTAAGCTTCATGCCAAAGTTGATTGTGGTAAGTTTATGTAACGTAATAAATCGTAATAATTAATCAGATAATTGTTTTATTGTAATATATGTATATCAGAAGTCCCTTTACAATATTAGTTGTGCTTACCTGACTGCCTCGGTGGCGCAATGGTAGCGTATGCGACTGCTGTGCTTGAGTTCTCGGGTTCGATTCCCGGGTCGGACCAAATGTTTGTATGATGTACAATGTGTACAAATGTGTGTTTGTGTTTCAGAGTTTGGATGTTTTCTATGTAAAATATGTATGTATTTACAAAAAAAAGGTATATATGTATTGATATCAGTTGTCTAGTACCCATAACACAAGCTCTGCTTAGCTTGGGACTAGAGATGGCGTTGTGTGTTAGATGTCCGAAATATTTATAATATTTATTTTATACCTGAATTTATAATAAAATCCTTTTTCTTATATAGAAATACCATGTAAATCATTTGGAAACATAAATAACGTTTTTGATTTCTGTGAAAATAAAGGTGATTTCGGTGGTCGCTATATTTTTAAAAATTATTTTCGTAACCGTTCATCCAACAAGATTGCCTCCAGTACAAATATAGATTTTAAATTTCTTACTAAGTAATACATATATTGAAATTTAAAAAAAAAACAGCCACCGAAGTCAACTAAATAATGAGTTACTTGAGAAATACCCATAAAGCCTATGCTACCCCGAGATGTGCGGCTTAGTCTTCAACAAATATCGTTAATCGTTATGTTTTAGCCAATATTCTTAAAAAACTCTCTGCCAAAAAAACACTTAAAAGCGTAAAATAAACTGGTTTTTCATAAATTGCCTATACCTAATTTTTTATTCATTTAAATAGTAGTATTATAATGTGTGCTAGGTACCTAGAATCTGTTTGAAGTCGGTGCCAAGTGACTATCGCTTAGACTTTTGTAATTATTCGTTTGTATTCTTTTTGGCTTAGCACCGACTTCAAACAGATTTTAGGTACCTAGCACACATTATAATACTACTATTTAAATGAATAAAGAATTAGGTATAGGCAATTTATGAAAAAACAGTTTATTTTACGCTTTTAAGTGTTTTTTTGGCAGAGAGTTTTCGTTGGATGTTTTTTGGAAGTCGGTTTTTTTTTATAAAAAGTTTTTTTTTTCAGTTTTTAGTGCAAACAATCATAGGTAAGTAGTAAGTTGAACTATTTCATCAAATTTCATCATCAAGAATACAAATTAAGGTCTATACGTACGTGTAATATTAAAATCATCCTCTAATCCCTAACTGTTGAAGAGTTTAACCTTCTATCATCAGCTCACCTACATAACTTGAAAGTATACGACTGAAGGTCTTTAGATACGTATGAAATTGAAAGAATTATCCTCCAACTCCTAACCGTTGAGGAGTTGTACCTTCCACCTTCCATCATCAGCTTACCTAAATAATTTGAAAGAATACGACTAAAGGTAACATATGTAAATATGATATTTAAAGATTTATCCTCCAACTCCTAACCGTTAAGGAGTTGTACCTTACATCATCAGCTCATCATCATAAAATGATGACTACCAGACGCAAATACCGGTGTAACTTCAGAAAATATACGAAAAACATAGTATATGCCTATAAAAAATGAGGGTTTCCCTCGATTTCCCTGGGATCCCATCATCAGATCCTGATATGCTGGCAATGGGACCACCTCGGAAGCATACCCTTTCAAATACAAAAAAAATTTCTAAATCGGTTCACAACTGACGGAGTAATCGGTGAACATACATAAAAAAAAAAACATACAGTGGAACATAGAACCTCCTCCTTTTTGAAAGTCGGTTAAAAATACAAACAAATTATAGACGAAAACCTTCTTCAAGAATCACTCTATCTATTGGTAAAATCCGCATCAAAATCCGTGTAATAGTTTTTGAGTTTATCGTGAACAGACAGACTGACAGACGCGGCGGAGAACTTTGTTTTAAAGTGGTAATGACATTTAGCTTGACATTACATATTTTATTTGAAATGTCAAGCTATCTGTAATTTCACCCTTCCGTTAGACGGCTCGTTGGTCTAGGGGTATGATTCTCGCTTCGGGTGCGAGAGGTCCCGGGTTCAAATCCCGGACGAGCCCGTGATGATCTTATTTTTACGAATCGTTTGCATCATATTTTTGTCACAAACGTGCTCACTTTGAATATTTTTTTGTGTAAAAGAGTAACCAAAAATATATTTAATATAGCGCCATCTCTGTTACAATGTAAACATCTCTACGTGGATTGCCTGTTGCTTTAGTGTACCAACTACAAAAAGGGTTCAAGACTTAAATCTATAAACCTAACCTCAACCGGCAATTGCATTCACCATTCAAAAATAATTTAATAGGTATTTATAGACACGAATCCGATTACCCAATAATCTTTTTCCACGTCAGATTATGTCGCAGATAATTCATGATAAAAGATAATTTATTATAATACATACACTGATTATGTATGCGCCTTATATTAATAATAAATAAGATAATAATACAGTAATTTTGACTAAGTATATCTGTTTCCATTACTTAAAAAAATAATAATATGCAAAGGTAGATTTGTTCGGTTACCATTAGCTGTTATTAGAGCTATTCGGCCGTATGATGCTGCGGGAAAAGTCTATTTTTAAACACCTATAGGTGTCTTTTATTTTGGTACATTCCAAAAAAAAAAAATTCAACAATCCGTAGCGCAGGATATCCATTATTAACTGATTGTTTTCGCGGGTTTAATTTAAAAATAAAACAAATAATTACTTACCAACTCCTAAATCCTCTCTGACTGCAAGAGCGCAGAGTATAGAATGTGCTATATCAAAATATGGGTACATTTTCAGTTTAATGACCTGGTTGGCCAAGTCCAAAAAGGCCTCGGGATCCATAGTATTAGTATTTTAAGTCTCCTCTATTTTATAATCAATTATTTCCACAACTAAACACCGACAATAGCGAATAATGAGGACGCGCGTCCGCGACCGACCGCGGGCGAAGTAGCCGCGAGACTGGGATGGGAAGCTGAATACGCTTGCTCACTTTTGTTTGAGATTTTTTTTTTTCTATTTTGTGAACAGAATTATTATCTGCGTTTTGACAATCGCGTTTTAGGCAACAGACAGGTTGTTTGGTTCCAAACAATATATTTTGTTATAACCTTGATAGCCTACATTAAATTTATATATCAGGGACATGTTTCCGTAGTGTAGCGGTTATCACGTGTGCTTCACACGCACAAGGCCCCCGGTTCGATCCCGGGCGGAAACAGTTAACTTTTTCCATCTTATTTTAGATTTTTACTTCAGATATATTTTTTATATTATTAGTAGGTATAGTAATCTATATATAAAAGAAAGTCGTGTTAGTTACACTATTTATGACTCAAGAACGGCTGAACCGATTTGGCTGAAAATTAGTGGGGAGGTAGCTTAGAACCAGGACATAGGATTTTTTTTCTTTTTTTTTAAGGGACTTTTACCCTATTAGGGTATGCCAGTCCCATAAGGCCTTAGCTTAAACAAGTATCAATTTAAATATTATATGCTAGACTGTACAATTTAATAGCTTTTTTTGATGTCGATAATAATAGCCGTTTAAGTAAAGATAATTTTTACATAGTTTTTTTTTTTACTTTGTCCCGTGGCGTTAACCGCGGTTGTTGTTGTACCGCGGGTAACACAGCGGGGCTCAGCTAGTAACTAATAGTATTTTAAATTAACCAAGAAGGTTTTAGGAACGCTTTAATGATTAAAGATAAGAAAAAATAAAAACATGTAAATATTCCTATAGCAAATAAGTTTAAGTTTATAGTAATTGGTAATCAGAGCGACAAGATCCTATCGTTTTCATGGACGGGGAAAAGCAGAGAGGTTGAAAGACCTCACAAAAAAAAGAAAAAAAGTATAGTCTATTCGTTTAGATAGTGTCGGTGCACCCGCACGCAATTGTGGTTATTGTTGTGAAATACGAATATATTAATTCATACAACGGCGGCGCGATAAGGTGACCGTATCTAAGCGAATGGACTATACTAGGCGATGTCGAAGTTCTGTACTAAGACGAACGAACGCCATAGATGTTAGATGTTTAAGTCGGTGCCAAGTGACTATCGCTTAGACTTTTGTAATTGTTCGTTTGTATTCTTTTTGGCTTAGCACCGACTTCAAACAGATTTTAGGTACCTAGCACACATTATAATACTACTATTTAAATGAATAATTTTTTTATTTAATATTTATAAAATAAAAAATTTATAAAGAATTAGGTATAGGCAATTTATGAAGAACCAGTTTATTTTACGCTTTTAAGTGTTTTTTTGGCAGAGAGTTTTCGTTGGATGTTTTTTGGAAGTCAGTTTTTTTTTTATAAAAAGTTTTTATTTTTCAGTTTTTAGTGCAAACTATCGTAGGTAAGTAGTAAGTTGAACTATTTCATCAAATTTCATCATCAACAATACAAATTAGGTTCTATACGAACGTGTAATATTAAAATCATCCTCTAATCCCTAACTGTTGAAGAGTGTAACCTTCTATCATAAGCTTACCTAAATAACTTGAAAGTATACGACTGAAGGTCTTTAGATACGTATGAAATTGAAAGAATTATCCTCCAACTCCTAACCGTTAAGGAGTTGTACCTTCCACCTTCCATCATCAGCTTACCTAAATAATTTGAAAGAATACGACTAAAGGTAACATATATACATCTGATATTTAAAGATTTATCCTCCAACTCCTAACCGTTAAGGAGTTGTACCTTACATCGTCAGCTCATCATCATAAAATGATGACTACCAGACACAAATACCGATGTAACTTCAGAAAATATACGAAGAACATAGCATGTGCCTATAAAAAATGAGGGTATCTCTCGATTTCTCTGGGATCCCATCATCAGATCCTGATATGGTGGCAATGGGACCACCTCGGGAGCATACCCTTTCGAATACAAAAAAAAAAATCGGTGAACATACATAAAAAAAAATACATACAGTGGAACATAGAACCTCCTCCTTTTTGGAAGTCGGTTAAAAATAAACCTTACTACAATTACTCAAACCTCTGTTTCCAATGTGATACAAATCTGCTCTCCACTCCGAGCCGGTCTGTGTGAACGCCTTAATATGTTATCCGAAGCACAAAGGGGTTACAATATGTTAAGAAATGGTCCGCCATCCATAGAATGACCTGGCTAGAATTGCTTAACCTTGCAATGTGCTAACCGACTTGATTACCACTTAGCCATGAGACGAGGGAAAACAAATAAACTGAAATGACAAGAATATTTATATTAATATGTGACCAGTTAGTAAATATGAGGTTGAAAATTAAATCTATGGTTAATATATTTTATTCTAGAATTAGCACCAAAAGTTCAAAAACTCTTTATCAATAGCGTCAACTAAAATCAGCGTCACGCTTTCGTCTGAAACAATGCTGAGTTGGGTCCGTATTTTGGGAATGAAAAATTCAAAAAAAAAATATATGTTATCTATCAGAATTTTTATGTTAACAAAATAAATATTTTTTCTTTTTAGGTTTATTTATGATCACACAAGAAAAGTTTGATCGTTTTTGTGTAATACAAGGAACTATAAATAATAATAATCGTACAACATTCCAGAAACAAAGAATATTAATACATTTCTTAACTCTAAGATAGATTGGCAGAGAACGCAGATGGCATACGAGTCCGTTATTATATTTTTGTGGTAAAAAGGGTAAATAAAACTAGTTGTATTGTTAAAAATGTAATTATAACATTATTATCATAATTTAAAAGTTTATAAAAATACAGAATATATAAGAATTTAGACAACAACAATATTTTGTAGTAATGTTAATCGTTACAATCTTATCAGTCTTTTAAAATATATGATCTGTGCACAGCCAAATCTTTGGAAACATGATATAAATATTATCAAAAAAAAAAATATACAAAAATTCATACTCGTAGCAAGGAACATGAAATGTAGCGACAAATTAAAACAATAACATGCCCAATAATATTACAGTATTAAAAATGAGTATTTAAAACAAACATTACATTAAATTAATATCAAATTATATGTACAAAAGATAAATAATTATAATTAAAATTTATTTTTCTTAACCACAATGATTAATAAAATATCTAGATTTTATTAATTACCACTTAACGTTTATATAAAAATAATTCATTTTAATTAATAAAAAACCAGTAGTTGCAGAATTTTATGGATTGAGTGTATGTATGATTGAAAGCCAATGATGCAGAAGCATCTCAAGTGAGTATGGTCACCATTAATCTTGGATTTTGCGCATGCATATATAATATATAAAAACTTAATGCTGTGATTATCTCAATAAAGACTTTTCCAAGCTTTGTTTAATGATAATGCTTCGTCCAATGTAATCATTTATAGCAGTTTAATTTTATTTCAAGATTTCATATAGTTTCATTAAAAAACTGGCATCACTTTTTCTACCTGGGGTTTATAACATCCTATACTATTATGTTCATATGCGGGAATTAACGCATTCACATAACGGACAACATACACTTGAATTGCCTGTCGTTGAACTAGAGGGCCTAGTGTGAGTTTGAGATTTACATTTGCATGCTCTCGACAGCGAACTCGTTTGGCGTTGTAATTGGTGGAGATTCTAGTGCGGGCCAATAGCAACGCTGAACGTGATCACTGTGACGATGGAATGTATATAAAATAAACTCGCACTCGGCCCTCAGATTACACTAGCAGTGGTGTGGAGTCAATCAGTCTGTGCGCTGATTTCCGTTTATGAACATAATCTTAAAACATCATACATACTATATGCCAACATGAAACTTCTTATAAATATTTCTGAATCATCAAACTTATAAACAGAATCAAAAGAATTAAAAAATCTCAATTAAATAAAAAAAAGTTTCGGGATTTGTACTAAGCTAGAATAACCTTGTATGCAAAAAAAATATGTAAAAGTACAGAGTTGTTTTTGTTCTGATATAATGTTCTCAGTCTCAACGCAGACCAGACAACTACGCAGTAGATATTATAGTGCACAAGTGTGTGCGCAAACACAGGTGCACTCTCTGTTCCCTCATTCTCATAATCCAATGGGACGGTTATCCGACACGACCGGAGAGAGGCGCAGGTCCGTTGCAACGATTTGTACAGATATATAAATAATAGTTATAATTAAATATGCCCATAATTCTATGAGATTCTCATGATTAAGGATGATTGTAAATGAAAATAATATTATTATTTACGGTTTAAATCTACTAACTATCTTCAATATTCAAATTTTAACAAAATATAGCACTGTATGGTAAAAAATTAATCATTACTTATATTTAAGACGTTACTTAAACAATATATGTCCACAAGTTATATAAAATAATTGGTTGAATTGCACAATTGGTGTAGATATTTTAGTAATTATTATTAAATTAAATATTATTACCATAATTCTAATAGATTGGCAACAGCATAAGTTAGCCGAGATAGACTGGATTCAGAAGTCAAAAGACCGATATGATACGACGTTAATTACCAAAAGCCTATGTGCAGCAGTATAAAAACTATATTATAACACATACATTTAAAAAAATAACAAGATTTCTCAACACACTCTTAGTAGACATTCCTTAAAATTGTATTCCAGCCATGAGTTCCACTATCCTATAGTTCCTTTTATTCAATAGATTTGGACGTAATTAAGATTATATTCCTTAGGTTAACTAACTTTAAACTTAGGACCAACTGCACAGCAGTATCCAGTTATTCACTGCACTGCACCTGTAAAAAAACAAAAATATTTTCAAGATATTTTGAATTATTAATGATGTAATGGACCATAAGTCGATAACCTTATTGTTTTTTCCGGAATGACAAAAAGGGGTAAAAGCGCTAACGCTGTGTATTACCACCATTCCTAGCGCAAATGGGCATTACTACCATTCCTAGCGCAAATGGGCATTACCTACTACCATTCCTAGCGCAAATGGGCATTACCTACTACCATTCCTAGCGCAAATGGGCATTACTACCATTCCTAGCACAAACGATGTGATGATTAAGGATGATTGTAAATGAAAATAATATTATTATTTACGGTTTAAATCTACTAACTATCTTCAATATTCAAATTTTAACAAAATATAGCACTGTATGGTAAAAAATTAATCATTACTTATATTTAAGACGTTACTTAAACAATATATGTCCACAAGTTATATAAAATAATTGGTTGAATTGCACAATTGGTGTAGATATTTTAGTAATTATTATTAAATTAAATATTATTACCATAATTCTAATAGATTGGCAACAGCATAAGTTAGCCGAGATAGACTGGATTCAGAAGTCAAAAGACCGATATGATACGACGTTAATTACCAAAAGCCTATGTGCAGCAGTATAAAAACTATATTATAACACATACATTTAAAAAAATAACAAGATTTCTCAACACACTCTTAGTAGACATTCCTTAAAATTGTATTCCAGCCATGAGTTCCACTATCCTATAGTTCCTTTTATTCAATAGATTTGGACGTAATTAAGATTATATTCCTTAGGTTAACTAACTTTAAACTTAGGACCAACTGCACAGCAGTATCCAGTTATTCACTGCACTGCACCTGTAAAAAAACAAAAATATTTTCAAGATATTTTGAATTATTAATGATGTAATGGACCATAAGTCGATAACCTTATTGTTTTTTCCGGAATGACAAAAAGGGGTAAAAGCGCTAACGCTGTGTATTACCACCATTCCTAGCGCAAATGGGCATTACTACCATTCCTAGCGCAAATGGGCATTACCTACTACCATTCCTAGCGCAAATGGGCATTACCTACTACCATTCATAGCGCAAATGGGCATTACTACCATTCCTAGCACAAACGATGTGCAATTCTACTCTTCCTAGTGCAAACTTCTCAATTCCTGAGCAAGTTCCAGCCAACGTAAGCCCGACCTCCGTCAATATGGTACGATAACCATAATTTAAAGGCTCTAACCCTAGTTGTCTCAATAGAATGCCATATTTGACGCCCATATTTTTAAAGCTCTTATTGAATTTTATTTTCATGGCTAAATAGGTGAAAAACATTGAAACCTAACAACTTGTATATGTGTCAACCTTTTCATGGGCAATAAAGAATTTGAATTTGAAAATAGGTACCTTCATGAACTACATTGTGGCATTCCCCGATGTATTCTTTTCCACTGATGACTCTGAATCTCGTCTGTCTTTCTCCTTCAAGGCTCCTGTTTAACACAAACAAAATCTTTTTCTATAAATAAAAACAATTTATCTATATTTTTATGTCATAGTAACACTATGATAGTATGGAATATAAATAAATATTTTAAATATTTCGGACATCTAACACACAACGCCATCTAGTCCCAAGCTAAGCAGAGCTTTTTTTTTTTTTTACCCACCCAGTTGATACAAATACATATATACTTCTTTTTTTTTGTAAATACATACATATTATACATAGAAAACACCCAAACTCCGTAACAAATATTTATAGATCATACAAACATTTGGTCCGACCCGGGAATCGAACCCGAGACCTCATGATCAGAAGTCGCACACGCCAACCGCAAGACCAACGAGGCAGTCAACATGGACGATAGATAGCCATGAATCGTTTAAAATAAAATATAAATAAATATATAAATAAAATATATATATAAAATAAAATAGTGCTCTGTTCATTTTCATAGTGTCATTTTGATCGTATACTTTTTAGTTTAGTATTTTTTTTATAGTTACTTGTGGGCGTGGTGTGCGCGCGGCTCCTTTGATTCGTGTCGGCGTTCCTTTGACAATGAACCACACGAGCCAGGGCGGCACTATCAAAATGGCACTATGAAAATTAACAGGCTATAACCGCATATACTTTAAGATTTAGTTTGTCATTGTCCTTCAAATATAATGTAATTTTATGTTATTAATGTCGATGTCAAATGGTTCAAATATATAATTTTAATTGCAACGTAATTAGCAGCGTACTCTGGCATGCAATAAATGTCTTAGCCAAAAAACATCCAACTGGTTACAAAATAATGAAGATAAAATGGATTCCCATGATTTTAAACTGATAAAATATAATTGCGTGGAAGTTGTTTTGCTATGATATCGAGATCTAGCGATAAAAGAGAATGAATATAATTATGTATGTATGTAAAATACTCAATTTTGACGTTTGAACTAACACACTTAGCGCACTACGTATTTTTACGGCATATTTTTGAAAATAAGATGTTTTTTTTATCAATGACATGAATTAAGCAGAATGCTATTCATAAAAACGTTCGGAATACCTTTCTTTTTGCTGGGCACACTCTTAACTGTTCGCCCATTGGCTGAAAAACAAAAAAAAAAACAAATAAATAAAACGTACCGATACTAATCTCATGCTTGTGTATAGAAAATTTCTTTTTCATTTGTATAGACCAAATCTTTAATTTCGTACCAATTTTCTGTTCATTAATCGGTGATCGGGGTATCTTTGACGGTGTGGTCTCTTGTGTTCTCTTTGGTTCTTCTACTGGTTTCTTCTCTGGTAGTGGAGAACTATCTTCCTCGGTTGCAGAACTCGCTTCCTCGGTTGGAGAACTGGGTTGCTCTGGTGTGGAGCTGGCTACTGCTGTCATGTCGGTATACTGATCGCTTGAATCATTTGCTTTTTCGTTTTGACTATCGGAGCCGTTGTAAAAGACTGTGTCCTGATCCGAATCTATTGTGATATCCGAGCGATCGCTTTTTGGACCGGTTGCATTGGTTAGCTGGAATGAATATCTTTACATAGTATAAAATGAAGTCGTTTCTGCTATCCGTTCTCTTAGATTCATTAAAATACTCAATGGACTTTAATGCAGTTGTCAGCAATAGATAGAGTGATTGAAGGGGAAGGTTTGTAACATATTTAAAGTAGTGGAAATCCGAGCATTTCAGTCTTCAGTACGAGTGCAGGGACCCCTTCCTCGGTCGCTAGTTTGTGATTATATTTTACGCACGCAACTTCCATAATGATTTTAATAATATAAGTAAATAAATGCAAGTTTATTCTCTCGAAAAATACCTTAGATGTATCAAACAGCTGTTAAGTTGCTCTTTGTTGATATTTAGACTAACTAGTAACATTGTTTAGGTAGCAAGCAAACAATTGGGCTTATCAATGAGTTCCTTTGGTGTAGTCCAGATGCAGACAATTTTTTTACTCACATAGCGTAATTTTAAGACATGTTTATTTTCATTTAAATGTTAAAGACTAATTTTATAGATACTAAATAAAATTAAGCTTATTTTCTTTTTACATATTTTTTTTCATTTAACTTTTTTATTAGAGTGTTTTTTTAGTATTACTTACATATAATAAGTATAAAGATATAAGCGATTTGGTGTAAACTGTAATGCTTACATTTTATTTAATAAATTGAATTGAATAAAGGTGTACTAAATCACGTGCTCAGACTTAGTGCCCTATTAATTAAAAACTTCTTTCCGTTTCCTCCTTTAGTGTAGGTGTACTACTGTATCATATCTACAAATGAACATTTTATGGGTTCGGCAATACATGTAAAGTGTTTATTTCATGTAGGTAAATATAGGTTCGAGTCCGACATAACCACCAGTTGGTAGTATCTGAGGGGATTGCCGCACAAAAAAAAAGTGAAATATATCTGTAGCTACTCGTGTTTCATGCAGTAAAACTGGCTTCCTCGTACTCTTCCATATACACACATCAAAAGTGTCTAGGGATCAAGCATTTTTATGCAAATTTCTTGAGATTGAGATGTGGCTTTGTAATAAATTTATGATTTTATAAATTTATATGGATCCTTTTTGGTGCATTTCATAATTTGAATCAGGAACTGTCAATCAAATTCGAGTAAAAAATGAAAATCAGCTGTCAATATATTCCCCATAAAAACATACAACGCATTGAAGACATTATTAGTGCTACTGTTTCCCTACTACTGATTAAAACCAACGTTATTATGGAGCGGCGACGTCATTTAAGCAGGGAAGAAATGCTCAGAGCCGTGGGAATGATAGAAGCTGGTTCCCGGCAACGTACTGTGGCTTTAGCTCTGAATACAAGTCAGAGTGTTATCAGTCGACTTTGGACACGTTACCGAAGCACTGGTACCGTGGCTGAGCGCCATGGAGGACGGTATCGCTGCACCACACGGAGACAAGACCGATACATTCAAATCTTAACTCGAAGAGCTCCAACAATAACCGCCATGATGTTAGCCGTGAGGCTTCATCACTCTTCAGGGAACTTAATTAGCGACCAAACAGTCAGAAACCGCTTGCATGAAGTGAACCTTCATTCCCGAAGACCGCTACGGGTACCACCTATAGCAATGCACAATCGTAGGATTCGATATCAATGGGCTCTTGAACACGGAAATTGGGCAGAAGAACAATGGCGTTTCGTGTGCTTTTCTGATGAGTCTCGTTTTGGTATGAGACCGGATACAAGACGTATACGACACTGGAGAACCCCTGGACGCCAACAGCGATTAAAATCCTGCCAGGAAGTCCATCCTTATAGTGGTGGAACCATCATGGTATGGGCGGGTATTTGGATCGGCGGAAGAACCGAGTTGATTTGGATCAGAGGCAACCTCAACGCTCAAATTTATGCTGAGACGATTGTATCAGACGTCATCGTTCCTCTACAAGTGCAAATCGGTCCCTTATTTCAGTTAATGCATGATAATGCACGACCGCACACCGCAAGAGTTGTAAGACAGACTCTCGCCGCAGCTAACATCAATGTCCTGCCCTGGCCTGCTCAGTCGCCAGACTTGAACCCGATTGAGCATGCATGGGATATGCTACAGAGAAGAGCTCTGCCGAATATGGAGGGTATCCAGTCGCAAGAAGACCTTTTTTTTGTTGTTGCAACGAACATGGGCGGCCATTCCACAGCGTGATTTGGATGAACTCATTTTGAGTATGCCAAACCGATGTTCTTGTGTTGTTAGTGTTCGCGGTAGAAACACGGATTATTAATTGTTTAAGTTACCTAATAAAATTTTAAAGAAAACTGTTATTTCAGTCTTTTTTTCGAACTTTAATGTTAGTGGTTCAAATGTCAAAAATCCCTTTATTAGGAAAATGGCAAATTTCTTTATTAATGCAAAGATGACTTGGTTTATCGTTACTGTGACAAACGAAAACACTTTATTTGATGAATCCTTAAAGAAATTTTTAATTAATATAAATCAGGAGAAAAGTTATTGCAAAAATATATGTTGATCCCTAGACACTTTTGATGTGTGTAGTTACAATACGAGAGATAATGGTACTAATTCTGATATTTCGTCAATAAATTAAAAATTATCTTTTATTCTCTTATTTTAGTAATTTCCAAAACGGTATTTTGAAAATTGTTTCACTAAAGTAACAGAACAGATTACGTCTATTTTAGTGTGACATACCTAATTTTAGTTCATCTTTGACATTTAGAACGTCTTCTCGCAGGACAAAACTCATTCTTAGTGATTTTTCGTTTAGTTTAGAGAGATTGCGAACAACAGAATTAGCTCCGCGTGACCATAATTTAGTTGAGCATTAAATTCACTTCACTTTTGACCACGTAAGCAAAGTCTCGAATAACAACTAATATAAAATCTCACAGTAAAGCTGGAGTCTTCATCAGAATCAGCGTCGAGGTCGACCATCATCTTCTCAATGAGCCGCTCCATGGTCGTTTCGTTGGTGGTGGCTACAGCGGCGGGCTCTTCGCGGACACGCTTGCTGCGTTTCACCACCTAACACATAATCAAGAACTTAGATAATCCTAGATGGCTTTAAAACATTTTTTCACACCATGAACCTTAATCAAATACAGTATTAGATTACTCATGGAGGCATTACATCTCATACAATGGATCATTTGAACCACCAGGAGACCTGTATAGAAAGATACAGGAGCATAAAACAATAACATTCAGCACTATATGCCCTCACTTCTAAGCTGTCTGAGTAACAGTGATTTCAATACCTCTTCTAAATTATACAAAAATCATGCGACAAGGGAGAAAAATCGAGGGTCCCCTTCAGTGGTCCGGAGGGTGGGTGACGCTGTACAAAATCAAATGACCAAATTTTCCGAGAAAATTGCCAGAAAATCAAAACAAAATCCGACTTTGTGACACAAGATTTTTGTACGGCACTACGTGTTTTTTTAATTATTTTTCATGGATGGTAAGAATGCAGTACAAAAATATATGACCAAAATATTGAATTCTCACCTGCACTGCAGTGACGGCATAGTGCTAAATGTTATTATTTTAAGCCCCTCTATCTTTCTAAACAGCCCCCTACCCAAGTTGCAAGCATTCTTATTTTTGCAATCGTTAACGCCTAAATTCTCGTGTCATTGGCTAATACTTTCTCTAAGATTAGCCAATGAAACACGACATTTTTTTTTCTATATATCTTGATACAAAATTAACATTGTTTATCGATAAATACAAGGTTGACAAATTCGCCGGCCAGGAGATCTATAAACTGATAAATAAAATTGACTGTAATTCAAATAAACAGCTTTCCACTTAAAGTATATAGAAGCGATTTTTTATGTAAGTACCGTATATACTTTGTCTGTTACTTCCGGCTAATCTCTGGAACGGCTTTACCAATTTTGACGGGACTTTCACTGGTAGATAGCTGGTGATATAAGGAGTAACTTAGACTACGGGTAACACCGCGAGGCTCAACTAGTCTGTAATATAAAACTAATCCGTCGATACACAAGCTTACCAGTACTTCATCATTGTTGCTAACACTGGTGGTATTATTATTGGCATAGTGCGAGGACTGGCGGCGGAAGCACATGGTAAACTCGAACAGTGAATGTAAGGCGTTTGACCAAGACTCACGGGGCTGGGCACTGCTGGTCCGTGCGCGCATTATCCGGTTACCTTGATACTTGAGGGTGCGAAGGTACCGCCGCTTGCTTTGAATGTACATTACCTGGAAATTAAACGGAATTCGTAAAGATATTGTAGATCCATCGACCCTACGACAGACTATCTTCGATCAAGACCTATTTACGCATTCGAACAGATATTGTTGACTGTTGTTTTAATAAAATACTACATAATTTAATTGTACATATGTATAACTACTCTATGTACTAACTGACCCATAAAACTTCGTTTTTTTGCACCGTTTTTTATTAATACTCACCGTGGTCGTACCGTGATGTTATTTGGCCGTCTTCTATAAATGGGCTGTTCAACACTATAAGATTTTTCAGCAAGTAACAGTAGTTCCTGAGATTAACGCATCCAATCAAGTAAACAAACTTCATAAGGGAACGTGCAGGAACTATAGGTGGCAGCACTAAATTGACGAAAGCGACACAATGCGGGCAGTAAAGAAAGTTATCAGACCTGTCATCGTGCTTTCAAATAAGTAAATAAAATTTTCTCTCTAATTTAATATTTTTTATACGATAAAAGTTATAGCATCGGTTGCGGTCTATCAATAATGATGGTCGTACGTGGACAAAATATAACAATTCTTACCACTATTTATTTCTACAGACTTAATTAGCTCGTTGTATTCAACGTTGGAGTCTTTTAAATATTTGTAATTTTTTAACCAATTTTATGATTTTTCTTTACCAGTGAAAATTGTAGGAACGTATGAAGGATGTAAAGGATTTTTTGTTTTTTTTTGTTGCCAATGAAGTGAGCACTGCATATTACATCATAATTATTATCCTTCACACAGGTTATGACTTAGGAGATCATAACTGCACCCATAATTATTGTAACATGTTAGTTATTTTACAATGTAGCATCTATTATACCCATGTACTGCAATACATATTTGTAAACTGTCAATAAAGTTTTTATTACCTATTAATATTATATTGTTATATTTCTAGATGGCAGTCAACCATTCGAATGTTTGCTGAAAAAAGATTGAAAGATTGACTGTATGAATAACAAAACTTAGTTATTTTCACTACAAATATTATTGATTATTTCTAAATGCTCCAAACTCATGCTTACGTACACTTCTTTACGGCGTTTATCCATTTTTGGTGTTTTTCACATAACCAATATTCTTCGGAAAGTAATAAAATTTGATGCTATTTGATTTATTTTTAGTTTTTCGGGATGTATTGGTATATACAAAATGCAACAATTCATTATGATTAGTTAGAATAATAATTTTCACTTATAAAATTAATTCTGTTTACTTCTTATAAATGCCTATGTCAAATATTAATAGAGTACAAGATTCGTATTCGCGACACCAGTTGGCAGCACCTTCGTTGTGCACGTTGCCTATAAAAATTAACGACTGATACAATAGGACCTGCCTTCTTAGTCAAGTTGCACGTGTTTCACGTCGATTCTCTTTCTAGGTTAAGTCAGTAAGTTTTTCTTAACGCTAAGTCATGTGATCAAACCACGTAGTTGAGATACATCATTCCAATACATTTGTTAGTTTTCTATAAACGATTACGTTTGTAGAATGCAACTTGGATAGGTTTTTTTTATGCTATTTGTAAAATATAACGAAAATAACCATCTCTTACCACATCGGCTGATCTCACAGGTGGTTTCCCCATCACAAGATTGAGCAGCGATATTGACTCCCTCGCAATTCGAAGCGACACTAGCATCACCAAAAAGAAAATCCATGGCAGTGGACGCACCAGCTCTGGTTGAGGGCGTTCATCTTGATCCACTGGAAGGAAGTACATAATAATATACGATAAAGAGTAATGTTTGAAATGTACTATAGTGTAACTTAATATCATTACGGCATATTAGAGTGTCGCTATGTGAAGGTGAGGATAAGTAGTTTGAAGCGGCAATAGGCTGGTCAAATATAAATAATAAATAAATATTAGGTCTTTACCTATGAAATTGCCGTTCTTCAGTGCTGGTCATTTCAAATAAAAAAAAGTTTGTAATGGCTCTGTATTCTAAATTCAAATTAATTATGTTTTAAAACCATGACATTCTATTTACAAACTCAGTCTTTTGTTTTCTGATTAGCGTTGTATTTTCATTACATTTGAACATTTTTCGTCATAATGGATACTTTAAAAATTCGTGTAATTATAGAATATGAGTTCCGTCGTGGCACCAACGCGACACAAACGGCACGTAACATCAAAAACGTTTACGGAGAGAACTGTACAAACGAACGCACAATCCGTTATTGGTTTTCCCAGTTCCGTTCTGGAAATTTTGACTTGAAAAATGAAGCTCGTGGTTGTCCGGAGACTTTGGTTAACAATAATGGCAAGGTAAAAAAGCTTGATAGGAGGGTGCCCCACGACCTTAACGATCGCCAGCGCAACGTACGCGTCGAGGCCTGCCTTGCGCTGCTCAACAGGCAAAGAAATGAAGGAATTTTGAAACGAATTGTTACGTGCGACGAAAAATGGATTCTGTTCGACAATCGAAAGCGCTCAGCAAGTTGGTTAGACCCTGGTTCAGCACCAAAGCAATGCCCTAAACCAAAAATGACCCCTAAAAAGGTGATGGTCACTATTTGGTGGTCTAGTGCGGGTGTGATTCACCACAGCTTTTTACAAAACGGCATGAGCATTAATGCAGATGTGTACTGTGAAGAACTGGAGAGAATGATGGAGAAGCTTGCACATCTGCAACCAGCTTTGGTCAATCGGTCGTCCCCACTGCTCCTTCACGACAACGCCCGACCCCATACTGCGCAACAGACAGTCTCCATACTGCAAGAGCTGGGGTTGGAAGCTCTCCCTCATCCGCCATACACACCAGACCTTGCACCTACCGACTATTACTTTTTCCAAAATTTAGACAACTTTTTAGTAGTTTGAAGCGGCAATAGGCTGGTCAAATATAAATAATAAATAAATATTAGGTCTTTACCTATGAAATTGCCGTTCTTCAGTGCTGGTCATTTCAAATAAAAAAAAGTTTGTAATGGCTCTGTATTCTAAATTCAAATTAATTATGTTTTAAAACCATGACATTCTATTTACAAACTCAGTCTTTTGTTTTCTGATTAGCGTTGTATTTTCATTACATTTGAACATTTTTCGTCATAATGGATACTTTAAAAATTCGTGTAATTATAGAATATGAGTTCCGTCGTGGCACCAACGCGACACAAACGGCACGTAACATCAAAAACGTTTACGGAGAGAACTGTACAAACGAACGCACAATCCGTTATTGGTTTTCCCAGTTCCGTTCTGGAAATTTTGACTTGAAAAATGAAGCTCGTGGTTGTCCGGAGACTTTGGTTAACAATAATGAATTAAAGGCGATTGTGGAAACTGACGAAACTCAATCTACAGCTGAGCTAGCAGCAGCTTTTAATGTAAGCATCAAAACAATATTGACCCATTTGCGACAAATTGGCAAGGTAAAAAAGCTTGATAGGAGGGTGCCCCACGACCTTAACGATCGCCAGCGCAACGTACGCGTCGAGGCCTGCCTTGCGCTGCTCAACAGGCAAAGAAATGAAGGAATTTTGAAACGAATTGTTACGTGCGACGAAAAATGGATTCTGTTCGACAATCGAAAGCGCTCAGCAAGTTGGTTAGACCCTGGTTCAGCACCAAAGCAATGCCCTAAACCAAAAATGACCCCTAAAAAGGTGATGGTCACTATTTGGTGGTCTAGTGCGGGTGTGATTCACCACAGCTTTTTACAAAACGGCATGAGCATTAATGCAGATGTGTACTGTGAAGAACTGGAGAGAATGATGGAGAAGCTTGCACATCTGCAACCAGCTTTGGTCAATCGGTCGTCCCCACTGCTCCTTCACGACAACGCCCGACCCCATACTGCGCAACAGACAGTCTCCATACTGCAAGAGCTGGGGTTGGAAGCTCTCCCTCATCCGCCATACACACCAGACCTTGCACCTACCGACTATTACTTTTTCCAAAATTTAGACAACTTTTTAGTGGGTAAAAAATTCAATTCCCGAGAGGCAGTACAAAATGCCCTTGAAGAGTTTGTTGCCTCCCGTCCAGCTGATTTTTACAAGGGCATCAATAAACTGCCAATGCGTTGGCAAAGATGCGTCGATTGCATGGGTGATTACTTCGAATAACAGAAATAAAAAAGTTTGAAAAAATAAGTACTTTCACTTATTGCATACAAAACGGCAATTTCATAGGTAAAGACCTATTATTTCGGACATATAACACACAACGCCATCTAGTCCCAAGCTAAGCAGAGCTTGTGTTATGGGTACTAGACAACTGATACAATACATGTATGTATATACTTTTTTTTTTGTTGTAAATACATACATACTATACATAGAAAACACCCAAACTCCGAAACAAATATTATATATTATAAACAAACAAATATCATACAAACATTTGATCCGACCCGGGAATCGAACCCTCAACCTCAATCAAGACCTCGTGATCAGCAGTCGCACACACCAACCGCGAGACCAGGGAGGCAGTCAAAATATCAAGTCAAAATATGTCGCAGAATCGATAACCACTGGAACCGTGTTCTCGAGTGGAATATCACGTCTTGGCAGATATATGCCCTAGGATTCGATTAGGGGAACAAACAATACCTTATACCAATTCGTATGATTACCATTGGCTAATAGGCCAAGAACTCCTATTTCTAAAGAGAATACCTATGTCCAGCAGTGGACAGTAAAAGAATTTTGATACTTACGTGGAGGCGGTACTGCCCATCTAGCACACTTCTCGACCACCCAGAGTGTGCGATCCAAGTACCTCAACCCCGCCTGGCCAAATCGGTAGCTGGCTGCATGCTCCGCCACGTTTTGAAACAGGTCCTTAGCCAGACCTACTAGCTCCATCTCTGTGATAGAGACAAACTGGTTAATGTCCCGTAGAGTGATAAACGAAGTAGTTGCTTAGGCGTTCATCTCTATGCTTCGTACTGCGCCAAGCGTTTTGGATCGATTGTCAAATGTGACAACACTTTGGGGAATCCAACACCTCGCCCGTTTTAAGTATGTTTTGTGACTTCCCCCGCGAAACCTAGTGCCAGAGTTGTTTTTTTATTAAGTATATAAAAACAAAGTAGTGCTGAAACATATCCATCTTATCAAGAAATGCAGTTAAATTGTACTAGTCTAGTCTTGTTACTCTGCAGCCTGCAAACAATCTTTTGTCGAAAAGTTTGAAATAATATTTATGTCACACATTTTCAACAATTAGTCATATAATTAATTTATGTTTGAAATAATAGCCATTCGCGATTTTGAATAGAGAACTTTCGAGGCAACTTTCAGAAAAAAAAACTGTTAAAAACATAAAAACTGACTGAGAAAATATTAAAATAGAAATTAATTTCAACCACCGATTCAATTATTGCTCTGTGTCACTCACATACTGACATACATGCCCCTAATGCCTACCTTTATATTTACTTAAGTATTATTGTGTAATCTGAAGATAAAGTCAATTTTTATGACCACACTGCTATTTAAGGTCATTTACGTAAATAAAGTTATGTAGATAAACATTATTTCATCTCTTAATCTTGCAACCTTAGAGATAAATAATTTAATCTTACTTTTTTCACTTTTATTACTGACCTACAGAACTTTATTTTATTTACTTTTTTGTTATAAATACTGGCTATCTTGGAGTCGTTAGTCGCAATGTCACATACTATTCCCCGTGGGTAATGCTTCGCTATCTTTCTCAAATAACGGATAATAAAATCTATATAGGTACATAAAATAAAAATGTAACAGGTCCAATTCTGTACACTAAAGATATTTTGAATTTTTTTTTGGGAGGGCTCTCTATAATCGATACTGAAGCCTAAACTTTAATTATTTTCATTTTTGTCTGTCTGTCTATCTGTATCTTGGCCGCGCATCACGCCGAAGCCGAAACTACTGAATGGATTCAAATGAAACTTGGCATGATTTGAGTTCATACTACGAGGTAGGACATGGGAAACTTTTTATCCCGAAATTCAGCACGGTTTCTTGGAGAGAGGGGATGAAAGTCAAAACATGTACTTAGTTGTAATTCAATAACACATAGTCCGATTTCATTCATTCTTTTTTTGCTAGAAAGCAAGTACTTTATATATTGTTCCGTGATCTACGAGTATTTATTTGTTTATTATACGACTTTAGTGTGTATCTATCGGTTAGTTCCATAAAATCCTAATAATGGCGGTTTGGCATCTAAGTTGCACAGATATCCGATAGGTGGCGCCGTATTTCTATTTCTAGAATTTTCAGAAATGTAGAAAATATTTACAAAAAAAATGTGGCGGTATGAAGTTCGCCGGGTCAGCTAGTCCATAATAATATTTTTAATTCGAGAGTAACTTTATCTGTCTGTCTGTTACGATGTCACGGCTAAACTGTTGAACCAATTTAAATAAATTTCGGTATGGCGATAGTTTGGACCTTGGAGAATATAGCCTTGGGCATAGGCTACTTTTCGTCGCGATAACGTCATACATTCGGGCTAAACCGCCGGCAAAAGCTTGTAGAAAATAAATCCGGAAACCAACAACAAAATATTAGCTCATTGTAAAAAGAAGTTCTTATATAGATAGATATAAGTACCTACTTTTATTCATTCAAATCATTCAAATTTTAAAAACTTAATTTTTGCAATAAATTTAAAATGTCTTACTTATAAATAGTTTCTCTATATATCTATCTAGCTCCCCTATTTTTTTTAAACTTATATGCCCACGATTACTGGCAACTAGTTCAACCTTCGAATTCAATTTACCCTCAGGGTTGCGGAGGTCCGATGCCAGTCGTTCATTGTAAAAACTGATATTCAGGTAAAACCGGTTGAGCTAGTAGCCGACCCCAAATCTTGCGAATAATAAAGGCTAAGAAGATTATGATGAATATGCCCACGATTAAACTATAACGTAGTACAATAACATAACGTTAAACCATTTTTAGGGTTCCGTGCCAAAGCAAAAAACGGAACCCTTATAGATTCGTCATGTCTGTCTGTCTGTCCGTCTGTCCGTCCGTATGTCACAGCCACTTTTTTCCGAAACTATAAGACCTATAATGTTGAAACTTGATAAGTAGATGTATTCTGTTAACCGCATTAAAATTTTCACACAAAAATAGAAAAAAAAACAATTAATTTTGGGGGTCCCCATACTTAGAACTGAAACCCAAAAGTTTTTTTTTCCATCAAACCCATGCGTGTGGGGTATCTATGGATAGGTCTTCGAAAATGATATTGAATTTTCTAACATTTTTTTCTAAACTGAATAGTTTGCGCGAGAGACACTTCCAAAGTGATAAAATGTGTGTAACTTCTAAAATAAGAGCATGATAAATCTAAAAAAAATATATGATGTACATTACCATGCAAACTTCCACCGAAAATTGGTTTGAACGAAATCTAGTAAGTAGTTTTTTTTAATACGTCATAAATCGTGAACTTCAATTTACCTTTCATTCAATCAACACAAATATTAAAAAAAATATGTTACTTGCTTCTGCGGAACCCTTCATGGGCGAGTCCGACTCGCACTTGGCCGCTTTTTAACATAGCATGTGTTATGGTATGAGTTCATTGACACTTGATGTCATCTATTCCTCGTAATTTGTTTTTTCTTTATCAGTGTCTTGTGATAATAATTATGTAAAAAACGAAGCCGATTGTTCTTGATTAGGTACTATTACAACACAACGTGTTTGACTGAGTGACAAATGCGTTGGATAATTTCGATAAAACTCTTTCTGGAATCATTTGCTTCTTTTAAGCTTTTTTATCAAAAGTAATACATAATTTTTTGTTTGTGTAATGTGATGTAAACGTTATTTAGAATCTTATTTACAACATTTTTTGCGTACCGTTTCGTACCGTGCCAACTGTACTTTTATGTTTTGAAGCCTGCCAAGATGACTACCTACTTGCATACTTGCCAATAAAAGACCGGTCTGGAGATTAACTGGAACAAACAGACTGACAGATCGACCGCCAAAATTTTACAAATCGTTTTTTTTATGTAAGTACTATTAACTATCTGTGATAATGGTGCAATTAGGTTTTAAGTATAGCGTCACTAATTGTCTGTTAGTAGTTTTAGTTATACTGTCCTTGGGCCTAATTGAAAACCAGCGTCAAGTTTTTTGCCTGACACCCTGCTGAATTGGGTCCATTATATAAAGTTTTTAGATTGTGTATTTTTTGTTGTTGTTTTTTTTTTAATGTTGACAAAATTAATATTTTTTATTTCATTTACTAAGTACCGTATATACTTTTATATGCATTTAGTGAAATGCTGTTAATCTGAAATTACAAACACACTTCAATTTCATTCACGACCGGGATGGTACTACCCTCTCACAGAAAACCTAAAATGTCAATTTTCGTGCTTTCGTGTTTCGTTGGTGAGTTGACCGGAGGCCCAATGATGCAGAACCATTTTTTTAGGCATAGCCTACCAAAGTGGCTCTGCTCAGCCTGATGGAAAGCACAAGCAGACTCCAACAGTGGCGGCCACCATACTCACTGCGAAAGCAGACAATGCAGCATTACAATAAGCCGCCATAGCACACTGTGTGCATTGTGTGCTATAACGGCCTACGGGTCACCATGTTGCATTGCTGCATTGTCTGCATTCGCAATAAGTATGGTGACCACTAGTCTTGGGTTGCTCTTAATTGATTGATCGATGCTCATGCTTTCCATCAGGCAGAGTAGAGTCACTTTGACAGGCCCATACATAAACAAACCCAGAAAGTAGTACTAAATGATGAAAAGTTTAGATGAATTGGTTTACCCTGGTATTCGCATGTGATGCTATAGATAGACGATTAATGAAAAAGATATGATAATTTTATACAATCATTGTTATTTAGAACGTCGTTTGACAGGACAAAACTCATTTTTGGTAGTTTAGAGTTTTCGAAGAACACAATGAATTTTCAATAATTTAACTAATACGTTCGAATTCCAACCTTCGATGACCGCTAGTGATTGAACATAGATCTGTTCTGTAGCCATAATTTTGCACCTAAAATGAATAACGAAATAACCCCAAAGGCAAGAATGAAAATAACGGGTGGCAAAATTTATTTGCATTGTAATGTGTTGAACTCCGCACTCCGCACGCATGAATGTCGGTTATCGTGGTAAAAAGCCTAAGTCCTTCCTCAATAATCAAAGTATCTCCATGCCAAATTTCATTGAAATCAGTGCAGCGGTTTAGACGTAACAGCTTAAAAGATAGTTACTTTCGAAGTTATAATATTAAGTATGGATTGCTTTTACAGTGATAATCGGCATTGAGTTAAAAACTAAAAGAACCTTCACATTCACAAGAGAACCGGACATTAGTTAGTAATATGCCTAGTATATGGAACTTTATATCAGCAATGAGGTGTAAACAAGAAATTAATATGTAGATAAGCATATTCGTGTCCAGAATTAAATGCATTCCAGAGTCCAATGTAAGTTAAATCAGAATAGAACAGTGCATGTAATAATTTATCTTATATCAATGACATTATTTTAAGTTATAACATAACTTGTAAAATCTTGGGCGAAATGTCTATAACATGCAAATATTTTTTCGTAAAATACAACTTAAACTAATATACTAAAATGTTATAGTATCTACACACAGTTAAAAGACAAAAGTAATAGATCTAAATCAGTTCTTAAAATATTAAGATAATATCGCATTTAATGTTACGTACATTTTATAGTATTTAATATAATTATGTAAATACATTAACATTAAAATAAGTGCAATATTATACGAAATATAGTTTAAATGAAACTAAAACAAGCAATTTAAAAAAGCTATAGAGTTACATAACAAACAGGCACAATACCGGACTTATCGGTGAAAATATCGACATGAACAGGTAACTATGCAATCTGTGCATAACAATAGGTTAATCTTATTTAATCTGTATAAAAAATTACCTGTACAATTTCCGTAAAACAAATAACAGCGGAACACGTAACACCGAACATTCACTGTGCGCATGAACTGTATATTTAAAAAAAATCTCGTAATGAACAACTGTTATCTTTTTAATTTTTATTGATGCACATTGGTATTGAGTGCAGGAGCCTGAGCGAATACATCGTTCTGTCTTCTTTATACCTTATAGATAATAAGCGGCGCAGAGCAGAGGTCACTGCAATCATAGACAGATACCGCGAGGCCAGTGAGACAAATATCCAATATATCTAATTACTGGTGACTCTCAATAGGTTTGACTGCCTTAGTTTACTTGTAGACAATTTACCAATTCAACGCAAACTTGCACGCTGAGTTTTATTGCGCTCAATTGACAAATAATAGAACACCACTTGGCGTTTGATGACAACACAAAAAGAAAGACAAGAATACGGATCGAGATATCTTATTATGATATATCTTTTCAAGAACTATTAAAACCACACCATAATGTATTACTGTGAATTGCTTTTTCCACTACTCTGTAATAAGTTTTCGCTTTGACAATTTTTGGTTTGACTGTTGGCAAACAATGAGGAAAGGACATCCTTGCAGAGGAGAAAAAATATTACCGACTCTAGCCAGTAGGTGATCCTGACAACTTTATCTCTTTGATCATCTTCCTAGCTTTTATTAATCCCAAGATTATTTGGGGTCGGCTATTAGCTTAACCGGCTTTATTTGAATGTCAGTTTTTCAACGGAGCGACTGGCATCGGATCTCAGCAATCCTGAGGGTGAACTGAATTTGAAGGTTGAACTAATTATCAGTATTTTTGAGGGCTCTGACTACCTAATAACGATTGCCATAGATGTTCATGACAACTAGGACCTACAGTTTAACGTGCTCTCTGAGGTACTTCAAAACTTTGTCTCTTTATAAAGGAAAAATCCATTGATTGACCAATCAGGTCAAAAGTAGGAGAAGTCAACATAAGTTAATCTGGAAAAATGGAAGCTAATTCAAAAAAATCAGACCCTATGGAGAAAAGAAAAATAGAGGATATTTTTTTCTCAACACGTTTTTGAAAAGTAACTTGTGTTATTGCACCAAAGCGTAAGTTAAATGAGGACAGTATAACATATCAATTTGTAGATTAACCACTTGATAGCTGACCACCACTCCCATTTATACTATCACCAAAATTATCTTCAAAAACTACGTGAACAAACGGACATATGAGAAAATATGTGATATACTTTTATCTATATAAATAAAAATGTATGTTGCTAAGCCCATAACTCGAGAATGGCTGGACCAATTCGGGTAATTTATTTGTGTATGATCCTTAAGGTTTTTTTTTATGGAATAGGCGGGCAAACGAGCAGACGTATCGCCTGATGGTAAGCGATTATTGCCGCCCATGGACACCTCCAACACCAGAAGCGTCACAAGTGCGTTGCCGGCCTTTTGAGGATGGGGGGGGGGTAAAGGTAGGGATTGGGGTATGGGCCTCCGGTATCCTCACTCACTCGGTGAAACACAGCGCAAGCACTATTTCACACCGGTTTTCTGCCCATTCATCGTGGCTCTCCCACGGTCCACGGAAGGTTTTAATAAAAAAAAAAATATGCGTGTCCACGGTAGGTTCACTGAACGAAGTCTGTCCGGGCACCTAGTAGATAATACGTATATACGTATGTCGAACACGAATATATATATTGATACGCGAAAAAAAACTTTGTATCCCTTTTTACGAAAATTATGCGAACGGAGAAGTATGAAATTTGGCACAGTTAAAGTTTATACAGAGGATTAAAAATAAATGAATTATGTATATATGTCTAATATAGACCACTGGACGACCACTTGTAAAGCTGAATTGTTTGTTTGGTTGAACCACAGAACAAAAAATATAACTGGGTTGAACGCACTAATCTCAGGCATTACTGCCGTGAGTTAAAAATTATTTTAGATTTGGATCGCTCATTTATCGACGAAAGCGATAGGCTACAATGTATAACAGAAGGCTATCAATAAGAACCAATGAAAAATGTTGCAAGAGCGGTAAAAAAATATTCGTCCCGTGTTGGCACTCTACTAATTTATTGACTTGAAATCACAGGAGTCTACGACATATTATTTATAGGTTTTTCTTGGTATGTATTAAAAAATCGTCATTCATATTTTACCAGTGATATTATTTAAAAAATTGATACAATATCTTGGCTCTCTCTTGTTGTCTTTATTAAAGTGTAAGGTTAGCAAATATTTTGAGTTAATTAGCTGAAAACACGTATCATTTCCGTGCCGACTAAAGCGATAACGGAATTCGGCCTTCGTACAGTATTTAGCAGTTTATTGCCCAAACAGACCATCCAAAGTGCTATTGGAAAAGATATACCTACCTATCAAATATCGTTACAAGGAAAAACTCGTTTTTCTATTGCATATAACATTTATTACTGTAATGTGTGACTTATGTTATACATTATTAATATGTAATAGATTTAAAAGTATATACATATACTAGCTGACCCGGCGAACTTCGTACCGCCATATTTATATACAATAACTAGCTGATCCGGCGAACTTCGTACCGCCATATTTATGACCCACGTAACATCGTTTACGTTTTTGTGAATCTAAACCATTCCCAGATCCCCTTGAACACACACAAAAAATTTCATCAAAATCGGTCCAGTCTTTTTTGTGAATCTAAACCATTCCCAGATCCCCTTGAACACACACAAAAAATTTCATCAAAATTGGTCCAGTCGTTTAGGAGGAGTTCAGTCACATACACACGCACACAAGAAATATATATATTAAGATTAGCAATAAATTAAAATTGCGACTATAATTTGAGATTTAAACTATCCTATCTCTCAATTTGGATCGAACTGCACATGGTGTGCAAATTTTATTATAATCGGTTAAGTGGTTTAGGAGTCCATTGAGGACAAACATTGTGACACTAGATTTATATATATTAAGATATAATCATCACTTCACCATATTTCGGACCTCTGACACACAACGCATCCCAAACTAAGCAGAACTTGTACTATGGGTACAATTCAACAAATATAAACACATATATTCTTTAACTCTCCAAACTTCAATATAAATATTTGAAGATCATACAGACATTTGGTTCCACCCGGGAATCAATCCTGAGACCGGGGAAATTCTCTGGAGAGTCTGGTGCCTAGTTGCTGTGGCTCCAAATCCGCCACCTAAGGATTTGTCTTAGGGACTCTAATTATCATGGCATTTATAGAATGTCATGCATTTAAAAATGACCGTAAATCATAATCCAGCGAATTAAAGCGGGACTAAAGATGGCTTCAGAAACGATACTTCCAACAATCGAGTTTATGATCCAGCAATGTCTATTCTCAGTTATAAAACACTAGCTGACCCACGCAACGTCGTTTACGTCTCCTATTGCCCGACGTGTAAAAATTTTCCCCCGTTTTTGTAACATTCTTCATTGGTGCTCCGCTCCTATTGGTCTTAGCGTGTAGATATATAGCCTATAGCCTTCCTCGATAAATGTACTATCCAACACGGAAAGATTTTTTCAAATCAGACTTATAATAACTCTTCAGCTTTATAATATTAGCATAGATGATGCTATCAACAGACTTACCATATTCTCAAGAATCATATCTTGATACATTTGTGTCTATGTTTTGACATTTTTTCCACAAAAATATGGCTCAGCGAAATATTTAATACCATTTTTGTATGGAATAGCGGGCAAACGAGCAGACGTATCGCTTGATGGTAAGCGATTACAGCCGCCCATGGACACCCGCAATACCAGAGGCGTCACTAGTGCGTTGCCGGCCTTTGGAGGATGGGGAGGGGGATGGGGGAAGCGTTGGGGTATGGGCCTCTGGAATCCTCACTCACTCGGTGAAACACTGTCGAGCCGGCCCATGCATGCCGAAGCGTGGCTCTCCCACGGTAAGGCGCGAAAACTGAATTTTGTAATTTGAATGTAGTTATTATGTGCACATACGGAGTTTATGGGCTATGGTTATGAGCTATATTAAGTAGTAAAAGTACTTTTCTAAAAGGAGGCCCATGTGTCAATGGACAATTAAAGCTTTGGATGATGGTTGATGATGAAGAATAGCAGTCGTTAATTAAATGTGCAGACAGTACAGCAGTTAAGCCAGGTGAAATTTCCATTTGGATGAGAGGAGATGCACTTGGCTTCTCTCCAAGCTTCAAAGGCATATTTTTTCTTTGAATGTAAGTGCTTAGCTTTAAGAAGTAAGTAATGCGGAGTCTTCTATGAAAAAATATTTACTGATTTACTCTATGTACATAGACAAAAGTAAAATTTTAACAAAATAAAAAACCGACTTCAAGAACGACCAAATGATCATTTGAAGCTATCATCAGATCATAATGTCCTTATTATAGTACCGCCGTTGGGATTTTCCTTTAAAACCACACCAACCGCAAACCTTTCCATTAAAAAAAGAATCATCAAAATCGGTTCATAAACAATGAAGTTATCCACAAACACACATAAAAAATATATACTTATATATATACAGTCGTATTGAGAACCTCCTCCTTTTTTGAAGTTGGTTAAAAACAAACTACACAGAAATAAAAAAAAATATAGATCAGTTTTTTGTTTTAAATCCACCCTCATCTTCATCTTTATGATAGTATCTTTTTTTTTTTTTTTTTTTATGTTTGGCCTGCCAAAATGACTCTACTCTGCCTGATGGAAAGCATAAGTAGAATCCACGAGTGGTGGCCACCATACTCATTGCGAATACAACAATGCAGTATGGCGACCCACACTATGGCGGCCTAGTGATGCTTGTGCATCTTTTAGTCTAGTCAACAAGTATGGAACTTGTTGACTAGACTAATTGGGCCTCCGGTCTCGCGCTCACCAACGAAACACGACAGCACAAACGCTGTCATTTTACGTTGATTTTCTGTGCGAGGGTAGTACCGCCCCGGTCGAGCCGGCCCGTTCGTGCTGAAATCAGCGTGGCTCTACTACCTTTTAGTATCTTTAATTACTTTGCTAGTATCTAGCATCATAGAACTGCTTACCTAATAGAGCCATTAGGCTGCAATATATCAGGAAGAGACTAAAATTACATGACATAACGCATATTCTCTAATTGGTTTCTGATCAGAACATAGACAAGACAGAAGAATAGGTGGACACAATCTAATAATTATCTAATGAAATAAGGTGACAATTATATTGACCGATAAACCTATTGTTTTATAAGAAATCCTGTTGTTATCTGAAAATATACTGGTCTGCTATTGTATAATTTTGGGATAATTTTACTCTACTAGTAAATAACAAAACAATTGATGCTTTTTAAAACTAGGTAATATTTTATCTAAAAGTTTGGGAGCCCTTAAGGTAAGCTGTATATCTATACTAATATTATAAAGCTGTAGAGTTTGTTTGTTTGTTTGAATGCGCTAATCTTACGAACCGCTGGTAAGATTTGAAAAATTCTTTCAGTGTTGGATAGTACATTTATCGAGGAAGGCTATAAGCTATATATCATCACGCTACGACCAATAGGAGCGGAGCACCAAAGAAAAATGTTTCAAAAACGGGGGAAAATTATCATGCTACGGCAATAGGAGACGCAAACGAGGTTGCATAGGTCAGCTAGTTAAAGATATATATTAAGAAAGTTATAAAAAAACCTAATTAAAATAAAAAAAGCTGACCATGTGAAAATGTGTGTGTACTTAAAATTTACAAACTAACATTTTTAATCTTCAGAAAAACTTTCACAATAGAGTTGTAAACTTTTTTCAATGTAACAAGGATATTTTTTTTGTTTTCTTAATTAATTTAAATAATATTATAAATATAAAAAACATGAATTATGTGTATCGGTAATAGTATGTTAAATACTACCAGTTTTTTTATTTTATTTATTTGCATTTAGTGTCTACACCCCTATTATAATTTAACATACGTAGATTTCGAGATTTGGTATTGATTATCCAGTAGTCCTATATTCAGACAATAGTGTGCCAAAAGATATATACATATACACATCCATACCCTCGTAAAATAATAACCCTCCACCACATTCACACAGAAAACTTTTATTCCCAGCCAAATTAGAAAATTTCTTATGTGCTATTGTACATCACACTACAGCATATCGAAATCACTGATAATGTTAATTAGTTTGCAGGGAATCGATGGGACTTCAGCTAGAAAGTTAAGTTGTTTAAATCTTAAAAAGTTTAGAAAGTGAAGCCAGAAAGAGTTAAACCCTATACAATTAAAGTTATTTAAAAAAACTAAAATTTTGCTACCAAAACTCCACTTTAAACCCTAAGAAACATATCGAAGTAAAAAATACTGGAATGGGTAAATACTTTACTACTACTTCCACGAAGTATACGTGAAGACGTATTAGGTGAGTAATTAATCCTACCTAATTAGGTATTAGATTAAACCTAGACAGTTTTAATAACTTTACAACAATACAAAGAAGTTAAAATAAAATTTTATGTATTTCTATTTAATTTCAACTTTAGAAAATGCCGCAAAATATTTCCGCTAAGTAGTTAACTACTAAAACTTATTTATGGATTTTTAATAAATTAGTAGGGAACTTATTACCTTTGCCTTCAATTTGTTTTCAGCACCGTGACAACGCTTAAATTACACAACTCACAGTTTTTAACTTTATGAAATCGAGACAAACAGAATTTAGCCGGAGGATCTCTCGTGTGAACGTGACAGCTTTGAGTTTGACAGTTTTGACGGAAAATTGCTTTTTACCTATTTGTTGTCCTCGTACTAGGTAAATGGATTAGGTTTTCTTATCAGCATAGAGTCAATCCTCAAGTTGATCCTACGGATTAGATAGGAATGATAGGATAGAATAGAAGTTAAGGATTTAGTACAAATATATTGGATATAGCTTATTTAAGAAGTAAATAAAAGTATAGTTTCGAGAGACTGGTGGTTATGGAGAAAATAGAAGGCATAAGACGCAGACCTTGAGCAGACCAAAGATAGTCGAATCAGATTTCCGAATAACTGGAAATATCTGTCAGTGCCACTTTCCTGATGGAAAGTGGCACTACAGATAGAAGAAGAATCTGATTCGATCACCTGATGGTGACAGACCGTATCAGATGGAGAAGACCAACTGGTTTTTATGGAGTCATGATCTTCAGTGATGGGGAACAGTTCTTTTTCTCGAAGTATTTATAGTTTAGATTTATAATTTTTTTGGGTGAATGAGGTGAATAGTGCCCTGCACTCCTTTATTGCCAACAAAAGCGCATCGAAGTGGGCACGTTTAGCTGTATTTAGTAGGGAATCTTGGGTATGGCAGAAGAGGCACGAAAGTAGAATAAATGCCCTAAGAAGAATGTGTGGTATGAAAGTTAGTGACAGAGTCAGGAATGTTGATACATGAATAGATAAGAGAACATTGCGGATTGAAAGAAGACGTAGTGACAAGGATTGAGAACGGCATGCTTCAGTGGTTTGGCCATTTAGGGAGAATGGATGATAAAAGACTCACGAAAATAATTTATATATTGAATGTGTGTGAAAGTGTCAGAAGAGGCCGTCCTCGACGAACACTTTCCTACCAAATATGTGATTTTATGAAAGGGGGTAATTTAAAAAGCACCAGGAACCGACAAGCATGAATGCAGCGATTGATGAATGTGTATGAATCAATGGAGTTGTGTTAAGACTCAAGACTCGTAGAGAATGGGGATAATTGTCTCTCTCTGCCTAGTCTTTTGGGAGACAGGTGTAATTCTGTACAGGGTGTAAAAAGACTACTACAGAAAACTTGGGGGTTGCAATCAGACCATGATTTTGTGTTATTTTTTTGCGTTTATTGAAACACTCGAACCAAACTTAAATGCTTTCACTCTGTAGGCAAGAGTATGGCTGCGTTTCCACCAGCAAAGAGCGGATCCATTAAGGACGCCGTTTAACTCGCAAGAGTAACTGCATTTAATTTTGTCTCCTCACCAACAAATAGTCGATTCAAATTCAAGTATAACATTTATACTGCGCCGAGAATCAAACACATGGCACCGTGCATCTGTAGTCTTAAGCCTAGACATATGTGTCGCGCCGCGCTCGACGCCATCCGGTCGATGCCGTATGTCGATAGCCCACTTTCGGGAGATTCCCCGTCCGCTGTATAGCGACTGAATTAACGACCGATGAAAATGAGCTAATAGTCAAAAAGGCGTATTTAATTTGATGTTTAAATTTATTGCTTGTTTAGTCAGTCTTCAATATTCGTACTGACACTTGCATGGTGCATTAAAATTTGCAATTAAGTATTTGTTTTGTCATTTTCCTTTTTTTGCTTTTTTAGTAGGTTTCGTAAGTTAATTAAGTAATTTGTTCGTTTTTTATGTCTCCTTTTATCTAATTTCAATGTTAAGTTTTTTTTTAGAATAGGAACCTACGTTTATGACAACAGTGACAGTGATTATTTATAATGTTAAGTGCGAGTGAATACGGACAAATATTTATGTGCTATGGTGGAACACGCGGCTTAATCAAGGAACGCGTCTTCGACTGAGAGTGCGATACGGCTGAAGAAATGAGAAGCCGTATCACATCTGTATTCTCAGACCTGAATGCAAGAAGTGCCGAGGACCCTACATTCCTGAATCTCGTTCATCAGTCGTGCCGTGAACGGGAAGCAGCTCAGTTGAGTACCAACTATCAACTGACTACTTCCATGCGTTAGGCATTATCAACCCTTTAAGGCTCATTGGTCGTTAATTCAGTCGTTATACAGCAGACGGGGAATACCCGAATACTTGCCATCAACTAATGAATCGGCATGTGGGTATTCCCTGTACGCGGCTTAATAACCAATGACAACCAAAATAGTTATGAATAAGCATTCACGTAACTACGCGGAGCGCGCAATAAACTGCTGACTATCGAATGGAATAAAAATCTTGACACATTGTTTTCTCCGGCTATAATTTTTTTTTCGGTCAACTGATATATTTTTTAACGGGTTATGAAGTGCTGAATCAGCCCCTTTCGTATTCGGTAGTACTCTTTTTACACCTGTATACACACCTCAACAAAGTCTAGGGTTATCATAATCCTATACTATTGACGACTTTATAGTTATAGAAATAGATATAGATTGTAAAAATCTTTTTAGTGTCCATAAAAAGTGTATATTCTAAATGAAACTTCGTTTAAAAACCGACTTAAAAAACTAAAAAGTATCAACTAACTTAATTTGTATGTGCTACCTATTTATAGGTTTGAAGTCAGTGCCAAGCCAAATGTAATAGTAGGTACCCCACTCGCTATATTTCGAAACGAACGTCAACGACGTCACCGACGCTTCGGTTGTTTTGTTCCCTAGAAGAGCAGCTATCCCGCTCAAGGTCACGCGTGGCGAGTGCGGTACCTAGTATTACATTTTGGCTTGTCACCGACTTCAAACCTATGAATAGGTAGCACATACAAATTAAGTTAGTTGATACTTTTTAGTTTTTGAACTCGGTTTTTAAACGAAGTTTTTTTTCCGCTTTTTAGTCTTTCTCAAGTCTCTCATCATCATTCCATCTAAAGAACTTGAAAGAATACGACTAAAGGTAACATACATACTGTATAGAATCGAAAGGACTTCAGGTAATTTTCTGTAATAAAATCTCAAATGGACTATCTTCTTTAAGTTACTATAATTCAAGTGATTTGACGTAAACTGATTATCTGAGGTAAACTCTGATATCGTTAGGACCCGTTTTATATATTATGAAATTAAATGACGTCTACAGAATATGAAGGCATGCATACAATTGCTCGTAACTTCATTGTAGGCGCTCACGTAAATTTGAGGGTTTCCTTCGATTTTCTTGGGATCCCATCATCAGATCCTTATTATACTATACTTAATAGTAGCAACAAAATAGTAAGGATGTGTGGATTCGATTTCTTCAACTTAATAAACTCGGCTGATTTTATTCAAATAATAAGCTTTATTTAAGTTTAAAACTGCTGTTATTATAAATATCAAAGAAAAACGTTTTAAATATCAAACTTTTTTTTTGTTTTTTTTTTTTAAGTTAAGAACTATCCCATACCCTTAGAGCATTGCTCTAAGTCCTATACCAGTCCGTCCGTACTTTAGAGTGTCATGCTCTAAGGTCCGTACCGTTTGGCTGCGCCAATGAGTAAAGAAATATAAGGAGATGCCCTATTCTACTATACGAACAATTCATTATACAACTATATATAAGATCGACACATATATACAAAAAAGCATTTTGTCTCTTTTTAACTTATGTTTACCTTGGTGTGAAAAGAGAGATAAATATAGTTTAGTGAAGACTAATATTGGCAACACTTTTGAGTGACGTCATGCACTTGTCAATTCGTGCCCGGCGACGCCATTGTATGCACCAAGTTCTGAGGTAGATCTGCTGTCAAGCGGTTGTTGTTGGAAATTTTGTTTTTGTTTTCGTGCCAATTACGGCTTTAAATTGGTTTTTAATGTATCCAAAGCTTTGCCCTAAACATGAAAATCATGCCTTCGTGCTCCATTAAACAATTTGGTGCAAGAAAAAACAAGAATCATTGTACATTGACTCTTTACAGGTTAGTACAAAAATGCATTGAAATTGTTCAATACTTTACGATTTTGTTTATTGTATTGTAATAAACATTATTCTTTTTATAATTTCCGAAGGCGTTTGTTAGTTTTTTGAGGTTCTCAATGGTATTATTTGCTTTGTTTCACTTTGATTTGTTTAATTACGATTAAGGATAGTGATGGTAGAGTTAAAGTGTCGATACTTATATTATTATAAAAAAAAAATGTTAACATGGTGTTTTCTTCATCAGATTTCCTGTAAATGAAATTTTAAGAAAGAAATGAATCGAAATCGTTTGTTTGGAAAATATAAACCCTCAACATAAAATGTGGTATGACTGCTCGATGCACTTCCATGAAACATCCTACAACAGAACTCTTGACATGACGCAATTACGTGACTGCGCAGTGCCCTAACCTGAATGTGTGAATAAATGAATAAATATTACAACTATTTAAAACGTGTTTTATTTACACAATTTGTTATTTCGCCCAATGTCAACATAATATAAGTACTTTCTATGTTGATATCGGTATCCCAGAACCGTCGGAGCTACGAAAAAATAGGTAAACAACGATATACATTCTCGTTGGTTCGAATGCGGATGTATTCTGTTCTTTCTTTAGTCTTGTTTCTGATATAACGGATAGGGCTGTTTTCATAGCCGATAACAAATGGTTTTAAAATAATAATTTGAGAAACCTCACCTACGATCATCTATTCCCAGACTACAGAAAGACCAGGCTTTTAGGGATTCCAAGAGGAATCCACGGCCTTATTTTGGGAGGAGGTGATGTACGCCTAAAAGGTGGGAAAAGGGAGAGGACTAGCACTCTCCTAACCCACAATGGAGTCACCAAACGCTGTAGCACTCCTAATGGCCTACGGTTTCGTGGGTAGAAGCCCAAGAATCATTTAAGTAATATTTCGATCATATCATATCTAGCCGGGTGTCCCGTGATGGCCAGCTTTTATTTTTGGATGTTAGTCTTAGGTCCATCATTGAAAATTTAATCCATCCATTATAAATAATAAAAAACAATCGGAATTAACTATAATTATTTAATGTTATCGTTATTTTTGCAAGTTATTAAATATTTCAGTTAAATATCGATATCGACATTTCGAGTCACTCTACATAGGTACAACCCTAAAGGCAGCCATTTTATGCGCCAACTTCCTGTGTAGGTAGGCACGATAATTCTGTAGGTATGCGTAGTCCATGTACTGTAGGTCGATGGGCTGCGCTGCTCTGCAGGCAATGTCGGCATCACAGAGTACATTGTTAATACAGAAAGTCGGCATGTTGGCAAGTTTGAAGTTTGGCAACACTGGTGTCATGGCGTAAGCGTAGATTGAAAAGGATGGTGTTCAGTTTTGTGTTGTATTAGCTGGCGTAAGCTTATTTAAGACTCAGTACTGATTACACGTTGTCATTTAGTTAGTTAAATCCATGTGTTGATTTTGATATAGTTATATTAGTATAATTATATAAACTCTTCATGGACAAGAATGTATTGTCGTGGTGATGGAATCCTTTGAAGACTCAAATTGCCATTCTCTGAGCAATAGTTTTTCTTTGTACGAACGATATTTACGTAGTTTCAATGTGGTAGATCCTCTTCTTGAAGAAAGTGTTAACCGCGGACAGAATGAATATGCAATCCTCAACAATGGTTATTCTTCAAGCTCTCACAGTAGAGATAACATTGAGTTACCTGTTGTAATATCAAATGTTATAAATAAACACAGTGAAACAGCTGAAAGTGAGCCGAGTTTATTAAATCAAGTTGTGCGCGAACATATAAGTGAAAAAGGGTCTAGTTTAGACACTGACTGTATTAAAATACATTCTCCTTGTACTCCTCTCGCGTCTTCGTTACTCGAAAACTCGGTCGAACGTAGTTTATTAAACGATAAGTTTAACCCTACCGACGTCCAAGCATCTTCCGAAGAAACGAAGATTGAGACTATCAAGCATCCTGTATTTATAACACCTACCATGGAAAACAGTAATAATGCTGTTGACAGTGTACCTATGTTCCGTCAAGTGAGACCCACGGACAGTGTGTTCAAGTTGCCGATCAGCGAATTGTCGTTCAATGGTACGCTAAAGCAAGTGCAGAAGATGAAACCGATTGTGGATCCAATAACTGTGTTAGTTAATTTAGAAGACAAACCATTAGAAGAATGTAGTAGACCTTTTGCAAGTGCTTGTAATAATAGCCACGTGACTGAAGGCAGTACGTCTGAATCTAGGGCCAGCAGTATGTCAGATGTCAGTGATAAGGTCTTGGAGAGTACAGGTGACTCTCAGTACGAGGAAAGAAAAAAAGAGGGTCATAGTGCAGTTGATGATATTAGTGCAGCAAAATGGAATTCCGAACATAGTTATTCTTCCTTGGAAGCTTCATTTGACAGTGGGGTGAGATCTCCTGACATGTTTTCTGATGGAGAGGAAGAGGAGGCACCGTCAGAGCCAGAACCTTTTTGGAACTTCCTCAAGGACTATGAAACACATGATAAGAGGAAACTCAGAAAGATGGAGGTGAGTTCTAAAATAGTTTTTTCAATGTTTAATCTGTATTTTGTGTACACTGTACCTGTAATGTTAGATGATGTTTGTAGGAAGAATTAATCTATACTAATATTATAAAGCTGAGGCGCTAATCTCAGGAACTGCTGGTCTGATTTGAAAAAATCTTTCAGTGTTGGATAGTACATTTATCGAGGAAGGCTATAGGCTATATATCATTACGCTAAGACCAATAGGAGCGGAGCACGAATGAAAAAATGTTTCAAAAACTGGGTCAGCTAGTAATTCATAAGTGGTTAATGATAGTTCCACAAAAATCAATACCTTAAAAGTATTTTTGAACAAGCTGTACTTTACTGTGTTACCCATTTTCATTATACCTTGCTACCTTGCATATACCACAGAAAACTATTTTCACTGAATATAATTGAGCTTATGTCTTAATCCAGACTTCTTATCTATCTTAGTGCCAAATTTCATTCTGATTGGATCAGCTGTTTTTGCATGACAGAGTAACATATATGTAAACACATGTGTGGGTGTTTTCTATGTATAATATGTATGTATTTACAAAAAAAGTATATATTTTATTTATATCAGTTGTCTAGTACCCATAACACAAGCTCTGCTTAGCTTGGGACTAGATGTTGTTGCTGTTGTGTGTTAGATGGTGTGTTATTTATTTATATTAATTTTTTTTTTTTTTTTTTCTTTTTATTTTTTTTTATTTTATGGTTGGCCCGCCATAATGACTCTACTCTGCCTGATGGAAAGCATAAGGAGAATCTAAAAGTGGTGGTCACCATGCTCACTGCGAATGCAGACAATGCAGCATGGCGACCCACACCATGGGAGTCTAGTGATGCTGCTGCATCTTTTAGTCTAGTCAACAAGTATGGAACTTGTTGACTAGACTAATTGGGCCTCCGGTCTCGCACTCACCAACGAAACACGACAGCACGAATGCTGTCATTTTATGTTGATTTTCTGTGCGAGGGTAGTACCGCCCCGGTCGAGCCGGCCCGTTCGTGCTGAAATCAGCGTGGCTCTACTACCTAGAATTTATATTATATTTTATTTATGTCCATACATACTTTGGCCTTTAAAAAAATATATCTGAGTAAAATCAAATGATTGGATTTCATTACAGTGCTTGTTATTACTAGTTTATAGTATACTGGTATTAACATTAAGTAATAAATAAAAGCCCAAAACTTCTTATATAAAGAGAGCCCTATATCCTGCTATGGCCTATTAAAACTTGATGAAGATTACATTAGGTGAAGACTAGAACAGCTGATTCTCTCTCAAAGTATATTATAAACTTGGATAATTGCTTATATTATTGGCTTATTGTTATACTAGCTTTCTCGCAGCAAAGATAGCCTATGTCCTTTCTCAAGAAGCAAAGTATCTCCATGCCAAATTTCATTGAAATCGGTGCAGCAGTTTGGTTGTGAAAGCAGGACAGACAGACAGAGTTACTTTAGGATTTATAATATACTAGTGGTTGCCCCCGGTCCCCCCCGCGTATATGTCGGTTATCGTGGCAAATAGTAGCCTGTGTTATTCTGATTGTTCAATCCTTTTGCCAATGTAGCGTTCACCGTGTGAAGTTTGCAATGTCTATAGCGCCCATGGTATAGGCATTCAATCGCTAACTATGTCACTGGCAAGAGCATCAAACCAGGGCGTTTCACCCTGTTCTTATTCTAAGCTAATGTAATATCAAGCACTTACTGGAGATGTATGAATTCCTTGATATCGGCGTCCCAAGGGGTCCCTTGGTAGTCTCCTCTCTGCTTCGTCACACATTCATACTCCTAAGTGGCTGTACAGGCTCCCAAGTATCGTAATTATAATACACCCGCTTTAACTGTCGCGGATCGCGCCTATTTGACGGGACTACTAAACTCGCGTGTCCGAACCAGACCAATCATAACGGTAACCAACGAAACACCGAGTTGAATGGCCAATCAGCTAAATTTTTATTGAACGGCACTCAAAAACGACAATGGTCGACCGTTTTTCTAAGCGTCTCATAAGTACTATCTTTTAACCTCAAACGTCAAACAAAAAACATGACAATCAAAAAATGTTGCCATTATAATGACGTTCGAAATCTAACACTGATGTATAAGCTATATTACTGTAAAGTTTCATCCAAATCCGTTCAGTAGTTTTTGCGTGAAAGAGTAACAAACATCAATCCATCCATCCATACTTACAAACTTTCGGGTTTATAATATTAGTATACAAGTATGGATGCATGTATTTTACAATGTTCTGCAGTAGGTCACAGTATTTCAAGATATTGTTGTATAGCTATTCTAATTACTTTTTTATGTCTTAAACTATAAACATAAGGTCTAAAGGTATAAATTCTTGAGACTATATAGTTTTTAATAATGATGAGGTCATAGATAATGATAATAACCTCTGAATGGTGGCCTTTTTTAATGAGGGCCACTATCACACACCATCACTAACAATGTTGATAACAATTATGTAAAGTAGACATAATTGTTTATAAAGTTAAGAAGTATTTAGTCAGAAACATGATTTAATTAAAACAAATAAACATTTTATTGGGAATCAAGTTTTTTATAGATTTCAAACGGTCAATGAAAATGTTACATAAGTATGAGGCCATTTTATGCTGTTATTATTATAATCATTAGTTATTGTAGAGCTATAACTATAACAAATAATAATAATATATCAGATATCTAAAGGCACGTCTCCACCAAAATTGTAGGCAATTACAGTGCTTCCAACTGTTTGCAACTCTTCAGAAAATCGCCAACTTTTGTTTCCGTTGTGTCTACACTGAGTCGCCAACAATTTGAAAACATTCCAACTAAGGGTCTCCACAGAGTCAATAAATATATGCAACAAGCATATTCTTTTGATGTTTACAGCCAAAAACAGAAACTCAATTTTTGTTGCCAATACAAGGAAATTACAGAAACTTTTGTCACCAACACGTGTTGACAACACGAAAGTTGCAAACTTTTATTCGGTGGAGACTCAGGTTAACACAACAATACATACACTACATTATGAATACATCACTTATGTATAATACAAACTTCCATACTAATATTATAATTTCAATTGGGTTTGACTCTATGTGTAACAATGTAAAGAAATCAGTTGATTTCTTAACTGCCAATTATGTGACTAAGATGAGGCTATGTTGCACTGTCGCACTGTAGCTTACACTACTAAACCAATTTAAAAAAATATTTTTCTTGTTTAGTTTTAATTTATTTTGTAATTGTATTCAATAGTCCATTAAATAAACAAAGTATTTGTTTTTTTTTTTTAAGAAGTTTGTATGTACTGAAAAACTAGGTTGAGAAAATGTAACTTCAGTTGTTCTGTGCTACATTTCTCTCCTTCTGCGACAGTGATATAATGTTTATTATATTTGCATCTTCCAGCAATCTCTACAAGGAGTACTGCCACCACCTTCAGTCACCATGCTAAAAACAGATGTGACAGAAATGCTAAAGAAATACTACTGTAATCTACCACTCTTCAATGATGGTGCTAAAATTGATCCACCCGAATTAAACACCACCCCTACCAAAAGGGTTTCTTTTGTTAAAATCCCTGAAATAGAGGAGGGTTTAGATAGTCATGATGCAGAAAGGCCAAGGAGTTCAATATCTCATGAGACCTCTGGGCTAGATATAAGTGGTAATGATAAGAGTATACATTTGAAAATGAATACGGAAGAAGAGGCTACCGAGACACCGTGGCCTGATATCGTCAAATGCAAATATTTTGATGTGTAGTAAGTATTAAAAAATCCTATTTTCTTGTTCTCAGTATGTTTCTCATAGTCACAACCAAAGTTAATCTTTAACGGACTTGTCTGTTGTTCATCCTTTTACTGACTAAGCCAACACATAGTTCACAACATACGGCAATTATTCAATCCTTTGTAGTCAGTCTAAACTTACTACATACCGCAGGTTTTATATAGCTTAGAATAATCTTTAACTATGTCAGCAAAAATGATCATCTATGTGTATATTATATTTAAATACTAGCTGTACCCCGCGGTATTACCCGTGGTTATTGCCGTACCGCGGGTTACGCCGCGTGACAAAGCTAGTCTAATAAAAAAGTAGCCGAAGTTACTCCTTAGATCATCAGTTATCTGCCAGTGTAAGTCCCGTCAAAATCGGTCCAGCCGTTCCAAAGATTACCCGGAACAAACAGATAGACAGACAGACAGACAAAAATTGATAAAATGTTAATTTGGTACATGCATCGTGTATACATACATATGAATTTATTAAAAAGCGGTTATTTTAATATTACAAACAGACACTCCAATTTTATTTATTTGTATATATGTATAGTAGGCAGAAATTCCTTTTTAAGGAGAGGCCTATGTCTTGCAGTAGTCTATTAAATAATCTTCATAAACTTGTAATGCATGTAAAGAAAAAAATACTTTTTTTTTTTTTTAAAGACAACTCCCGCATTAGGAATAAACATCCTGTGTCTTATACTTATAAAATTAGTTATTAATATTACTATATTTTATTAACAGCTACAATGTGACGAAGCATTCCGAAAGATTGGAATTACTTGCGTTACGTTATGGAGAGAGATATGTTGGTGCCGAGACTGATACTAGCGTTAATATTTATTCTGGAGGCATGCAGTCTCCTAGCAGTGCAAGCAAACGGAAAGCATTGAGACTCAAGTAAGTGATACCATTGTAAATGTTAATTTGCTCTTTCAGTCTTTGTTTAGATAAATTAATATTGGATACTTGATTGTTTTGATTGACTTGATTGTGTATAATTCTCGTTTAATAGATGTAAGTTATTAGTAAGAACTTAAAATCGCAACTCCATAATTTGTCAGCAAAACAATATCATGATAAAAAGTAACGAATTAAGGGATATGGGAAGATGAATCTATATAACTATTTGTAAGAAAACCTAAATATCGAATCAAGCATTCATACACTCTAACACACACATTGTAAACTGTTTTTAACAAAACCAACTGAGTGAGGACATTCTTCTAATTCTATAAGAGCCTTTTATGATGTACATAATTAGATAACTGGATCTAACCACGGTGGGGTCAGCTTAATGTGTTGAATTTGTACATTAGCTTATCAAACTTAAAAGTTTCCATAGAGCTTCCTTAAAATCGAATAATCTATACTATTATATAAAGCTGAAGAGTTTGTTTGTTTGTTTGAACGCGCTAATCTCAGGAACCGCTGGTCCGATTTGAAAAATTCTTTCAGTGTTGGATAGTACATTTATCGAGGAAGGCTATAGGCTATATATCATCACGCTACGACGAATAGGAGCGGAGCACCAATGAAAATGTTTCAAAAACGGGGGAAAATTATCACGCTACGTGCAATAGGAAACGCAAACGAGGTTGCGTGGTTCGGCTAGTAATAAGGATATAAATATTGTATTTTAAACTTGCATTTTCCTAAAGTAGATAGAAATACAATGAGATCTTTAATTAGATCTAATTAAAAAACTTTCTAATGAGTACTTTATTTTATGGGTGAGATATGCTAATGATATCCATAGTTTTGAAATTATATCATCATTATCAAATTAATGATTATTATATTCATTAAAAGTTTTAAAACTTAGTTAAGGGAGACGCAAGCCAGCTATGAATGTTATCATGTTTTGTTACGCTCATTAACTTACGTTTGAACAATATGATAATTGAAAATTAAGGTAAATATTGGGTGTATACTTGGTTGATCTCTTGTTGCACAGTTTTGTTCCACAAGAAAGACTTAATGCGTGTCTCCTGCGGTTAAAATTAACAAAACAAATTAACAAAGCTTGTTAACTTTTTTTTATGGAATAGGGGGCAAGCGAGCATACGTATCGCCTGATGGTAAGCGATTACCGCCGCCCATGGACGGGTGTCCATGGGCGGCGGTAATCAGAGGCGTCACTAGTGCGTTGCCGGCCTTTAGGGGATAGGGAGAGGGATGTGGGAAGGGGTTAGGGTATGGGCCTCTGGTATCCTCACTCACTCGGTTAGCGAAAAGTCGCAGGAGACGGACTTTTAAACGAACATTAAACACGAAAAGCAAAAATCTTTTATCTACTCGACAAAATGACTTACTTACTTACTTTTATAGTATAAATAATATAAGTATTAATGTTAGTTCAGTTCAGTTTAATTATACGAGAAATATACGCTGGGATGTTTTCAGTCCGCTTTGGATAACATGTTTGCTTGTTAAAATTAACAAAACAGTTAGGTCACGCCTATATTTTGATAAATATTTGACGTTTGGTGTTTAAAAACATAAAACAGTGTCGCAGGAGACCCGGCTTTACAATGTTGAATATGCGAAATTTCTAGAATTGCAACATAGTTCGAATCTAAGAATCTCACATGCCTTATGTGAGATGTCTCATTCCAAACTAGATGTAGCTTGGACTATGGTAACTGATTTACATATTTATGTATTTGTAAATAATACACATATAGTATAATGTATTGTCAATAATATAAGTAGTCAGCAGCTTATACGAAAGTAAATAAATAGAATTAACCATTAGAGCGTTTTCACATTATCCGATCCGATATCGGTATCGGGCGCCGATAAGACATCGGAGGAAGTAAAATGTATATATGTTTCGGCTCCGATATCCGATATCGGGCCGGACAATGTGAAAGAAAGATACATATTTCATACATTTGACTTCCTCCGATATCGTATCGGCACACGGCACCGATATCAGATCGGATAATGTGAAAACGCTCTTACTTTAAGCAACTTAGAACTGGCTAGGAAAACTGGGCCTTTAACTACAATAGTTCTCTAACAAGTTAGTTTGTAACACTTGTTTTCCATTCAAGTTTAAGCTAACTACTCAATCAATCATCATGAAATTTGGTGTACATGACACACAACAAAACTGACACACAAAAGTAAACAGAATGAAAGAAAAACATTATTAGAGCGTTTTCACATTATCCGATCCGATATCGGTGTCATACGATATCGGAGAAAGCAAAATGTATGCGCGTGTCGGCTCCGAAATCCGATATCGAGCAATCCTAATAATCCGAAGTCGAGGAAAATATGAAAGACAGATACATATTTCATACATTTAACTTCCTCCGATAACGGATACGCCTAGCGCCCGAAACCGATATCGGATATTGTGAAAACGCTCTTAGAGATAACAAAATAACTTTCGCTTTCGCTCAGTTGATTTTAGCGAAAGACTTTTAAGTTGTTTCTGTAATTCTCAATTCTTGAGCTATAATTATTGAGCCCCTAGGCCGTGAAATCTAAAACCTCATTTATTCTACAGAATAGCTCAGGCCAAATCCCCAGGACGGCGGTTGTCCCACTTGGCACGTCGTCGACAAGCGTTTGCAAGCGCAGCTACCATCGGAGAGAAAGCGCACACGTCCACTTCTAGAATGGTGTTAATTGATAAAAAGTAAGTTAACAATAAATAATTTTCAATTTGTTATTTAACTATTTCTTTATTCGTAAGGCTAACATCAGAATGTTTTCCAGTTTCTTCCCACATCGCAAACTCATCAACTCATCAGAGAGGAAGAGTCCACGTACGAGACGAACACCTGGCAAGAAAACCCCTACACGCAAGACGCCTGGCAAGAAAACGCCAGCTAAAACACCCAAGACACGAAGCGGAGGGTCCAGCAAGAAAAAGGCAATGAGAAGATTACTCATGGATACTGATCAATTAACGAGGTCCCAGCCTGCAAGAGAACCATTGAAGAGGGCTCTTTTCATCAGTCCTGATAATAGAAAATCAATCCCTGCTGCTCCTTCATCGTCTCTGCCTGCCCAAGCCATGAAGTCGAAGCGTGCTTTATTTGGTTCGCCCGTTAAACCAGCCGAAACGAAAAGTATGGATGGTACACAGAGTGATCAATTTCTAAAAAGAAAATGGGATATGTTGGACGATGAACCAAATAACAGTAGAAGTAAAATAGCCAAGAGTTTGTCCTTTGGAGGAGACTCAATAGGAGGTTCGCATTCTCACTCGTTTTCTCGCCGGAATTCTGAAGCATTTGCATCGAAGACCTCTGCCGAATTAAATGACCTCCATAAAAAGGTGTGTATGTAATTTAAAAAATAAACTATTTTAGTAGTACTAGTACCACCGCAAATGCGAAAAAAAACGTAATAGTATAATTGGTATATTGTTGTAACTCTTATGATCTAAGGACAGTAACATCCGAAAAGTAGAAGTGACTACATAAAAGTTGTACAAATTCCGAACTTATGCATTATTGCAATACTGCATTTTGTTCCCTTCTAAACAGCTGCGCATTTGCCGAAAGTAAACCGGTTCTCACCCCTAGCCCAATATATTTATTCTATTTAAACATTATTATCTTTTATTACCGACTTCAAAAAAGGAGGAGGTTCTCAATTCGACCGTATATATTTATATATTTTTTTATGTGTGTTCGCGGATAACTTTGTCGTTTATGAACCGATTTTGATGATTCTTGTTTTAATGGAAAGGAGATATTCCAACGGTGGTACCATGATAAGGACACTAAGATCTGATGATGGCATCCAAGAGAAATCGAGTCGAACCTTGGAGTCGTTTTTTTTTTTGTTATTTCTTGGTGATAATCTTCTATTTGTCCGTTATCAGAAGCTTCTGTGGGCTGTATCAGAAGCCCTGCGAGTTCACGGTTGGCGTATGTCGTCTCCCGGGTTCCGTGAGAAGGCTTCGTTGCTCGCTCGCCTCACACGTCGCCTTCTTACGCTCCCGCCTCACGCCGCCCAACTCAACACACCTACTATCTCCACTTCCGAAACAATGCTTAAGTGAGTGTAAAGTTAATGAATTTTCCATATTGCTGGCTAAATAAATAAGCAACTTATCAATTCTAAAGCATATGTAGGTGTTACGCTTTTAGATTTACAAATAAATTTACTGAATGGCTTATTTAACTGTGTACAATTTTCAATAAGGTTGCTTAACCAGTCAGGTGTCGGCTGCACACTTCGGTGTACATAAAAACCAAGCATTAGAAATGTGGCATATTTTGGGGACATAAGATGAGTTCAATTTAATAAATAATCATGGGAGTGTAAGAGCTAAATTGAGGTATTTTTTAAATTATTAGTAATTTTTAAGAAATTTCATGCCTGCATTATTAACCATGTTGACTTGTCATGGTTTGCAGTAAATATTTTTATGCATTTCTAGTTAATATGACGAAACTATAATGTGGATTTTTGGAGGTAGTCATGAATAGCCTTGAAAAGTCACTGTCACATAGACTTCTCCATGAAAAGGGGATTTTGCCCTACTAATACTACATTGGCCAGAGCGGTTATACAAGTTATAAATAACCTCTTTTTGCCTCTCTTTTCATATTGTTCTGCGTAGTTTCTCGGCTTTTACGACACCCACGGGATGAATATGGAGGGAGTTGATCTGATGATAAAACCTATATGATTAGGCTTTTTACAAGCTTTGTATTAACTTGCAATGTTTGTATGTTCGGGTGGAATCTTGCAACTCAGTTTTGAAGCAGATATCTTCAACTGATTTTGCTGAAATTTTGCAAGCATATGTATACACTCTACAGCGTGACAATACAATATTATAATGACATGGAGCTGATCTGATGCTGGAGCTGTAAGGTGGCCGTAGGAACTCTGTAAACCAATGTCGCAACATCATCTAGTTTGGACTCGTTTGATTCGTCTCGAGGCATTCCTGTAAAAAATTGTTTTTGAAAAGCTTTTTAATTTAATTTATTTATTAATTTGTATAACCTTTAAAGCGTGTTATTTTTTGTTATAGACAAATTTAGATAACATTGTTTTTTTTTATAGACTCGCTCGTCGATACGTGTTTGCCATCATCAAAGGCAAGACAGTCGATGAATGTTTCTTGGAGGAACAGCAGAAAATATCAAACGAAACCAGCACCAAAATTACTGGTTACATATCAGCACAAGCTTACCAGCAACTGCGCGCCCGTCAGATCGCACCCAGCACATCGCAAATCAAAGAAAATACATGCAGCGGCGCAATGAAACAGGAACAACCGAAGAGCTCTTCTAAAAACATTCTACAAGACAAATTAGTTAATATAGATTGTAACTCGAATAGCAGCAGTGGGCTTAGCATGATTGACAAGTCCAGTCTAGGCCTATTCAAGTCCAACTCCATGCCTTCTTTCGAAGAAGCAGCGAAGATGCGAGCGAGGCGCCAAATAAGTTTCGACAATGTCGATTTCCCTAAGCGGTGATGTGATTCGACATGGAATTAATATTTTAATGCTAATTGACAAAGATGTGTAAATATTAGTGACAATTATACTAGTGAAATAAGTGAAAGTGTTTTGAAACTCTCGGAGTGATATCAATGCAACTAAATGATATTACTTGACTAAATTACCTTTTTGGCATCGGAAAGACTATTTATTACTATGTTTTGACTAAATACAATGCGTGGGATATGTTCATATTTGTTAATTTAATACATATGACATGTTATTTTTGAATGAATGATAATTACAGTGCATGAAAGATGATGGTTAAGTAAGTTGCAGAATTTGGTAAGTTAATTGCACATTTCTGTAGCTATCGACACAAACGCTCCGAAAGCGTTTTCAATTTTAAATGGGTGTATTTTTTCATAGTGTTATCACACTTATCACTGTAGACTGTGCGTGCAAATGCGCGTTTGACGCGCTCCATTTTATGCTTTTACTGGCGTCTCTGTATGGAAGTAATTGCGTATGTATAGTGTAACGAACATTTTGCATCTGTCCTTAGGTAGCTTGACATAAGTAGTAATGGAAAGAATGGCGTAAGTACTGCGTAGCAATCAAAGAGCTATTATAGATAGAGTGGGGAAGACATACGGCTGACAGTAAGCGGTAACGTCCAACGGTTAGAAAGAGAGAGAGGATCGCGATACCCCGTCTGTCTTTCTCTATTCACACATGCACAGTAAAGGACTAATAATGGTAATCCAATCACAACAATTAACCGTCGAATTGTTATGCTATGCGCATGCGCGAGTAGAGAGAGACAGATGGGTACCGCGATCGTCTCTCTCTTTCTAACCGAGGGACGACTGGAGGCTTTGCTCCCCTACTCTAACTCTATGGTAGCACTGCATAAAAAATACAGTTTATAATTATATACTCACTCTACCTAGCCTACACGGTTATCAATTTCTTCGATGGCGATTCTCGTATAAAATATATTCAGGTTTGTCATTGTGAGCAATTTTTCGATGTTTATTATACTGTAATAGAACGAACCACTCATTATTTTTGCTTGGACACTTCCTTCAATGCAGTTTATTGTTTTGTCTCATATCTTTATTTCGTTATATCTTTAAATCATAGGGCAACACAGTAGGGAGTAGCCATACGCAGGCATTCCCCTCTGTCAAAGTATAAGCCCAAATGAACCTACGCATCAAACACAATGTGTTTATGTGTGTGTAAAATTGTAACAGGCAACAACATACTGACAGGCAATTGTTTTTGTATGTTAAGGCGTGTCTCCACAAAAATTGTCGGCAATTTCAGTATTTCCAAATGTTTGCAACACTTCAAAAAATCGGCAACTTTTGTTTCCATTGTGTCTACACCGAGTCGCCAACAATTTGAAAAACATTCGAACTAAGCATCACCATAGATAGAGCCAATAAATATTTGCAACAGGCGCATTCTTTTTACATTTACTGCCTAAAACGGAAACACTGTTCTCAACATTTGTTGACAATTTTTGTTGACAACACAAGGAAATTACAGAAACTTTTGTCACCAACACGTGTTGACATCACAAAAATTTACATTTGTTCGGTGGAGACCCGGCTTTAGTCTTTAATGTTGGAAATTTCCCGCCAGAAAAAATTACTGTTTTGTATCGAAAAAAGGCGCTCCTTAGGTCCGCCGGCTTGTATTGTCCTATGGTTTAAATGAATATCCAATGCTGTGTACATTGCCTGTTTAAATATCTTGACTATGTTCATGTATGTATATGTTAATTGTAGTGTGATCTCAAATGTTATTTGTGAACAATAAATTATTTTCTTCGAAATAGCTTTGTTTAATTTGTTCAATCAACGGAACCTTAATCAAAGATAATCATGTAATGTTTCCTGTTAATGCAAATGATAAGATTATCGATTATTTCGATGCCAAACATTTTTATTATTGCTCTGTACCTATTACTTGCCTAGCAGTGACGATTGTTCGCTAGACAAAAGAACTTTACTAATAATGGGCGCTAAGCAGTCGTACCCGGGTTTAACGCAAGATGTGATTGAGGATTACTCTTCACTAACTTATTTGACTAAAGGTGAAATACTACAGTAAGTAGGATTATTCTTTATCTTTGAATTAGATACTTGCAACGATTGTTTGTAATTAACATGTTTATAGTTGCACAAAGCAGACGGCAGTTATATTACGTATCAGTTCTTTGTATTCCATTACTAGCTGACCCAGCAACCTCGTTTGCGTCCAAACTACCATCCCCCGTTTTACCCCCTTAGGGGTGGAGTTTCGTAAAATCCGTTCTTAGCGGATGTCTACACCCTATAAGGAACCTAAATTGCTAAATTTCAAGTTTGTAGGTGTTAGCTTCTAAGATTTCATGATTAATAAGTGAGTGGTATTTCGCATTTATATATATAGATAGCGTATCTCTGAAACTCGGTATGAGTACCCAAGAATTAGATCCTATATTTAATCGACTTCAAAAAAGGAAGAGGTTCTCATTTCGACTGTATTTTTTTATGTTTGTAACCTCCAGAACTTTCGACTGGGTGAACCGATTTTGATGATTCTTTTTTTATTTGAAAGCTGGTGCTTCCCGTGTGGTCCCATTTCAATGTGGTTCAGTTCTTGACGTCGTTTTTAATTTTGTTAAAATTTAACGTCTGTATCAATATGAATAATAAAGTTAGTTTAAATGAGTACTTTTATCTTAATGGTAGTTTATTTCTTAAATCATCAGAGCCATCTCATAACTACTTTTTTATATTTGATACAAATATTATAGTAATTTAAATACAATTAACCTCACAGCCTAATGAAAAAGTTCTACGCAATCGACCCAGAAAAACTAAAGAATGATCCTCAATATAGATTTAATAAGACTGAAGTTATCGACAAATTTACAGTGCTAAAGGTAATACATATTGATTTAACCTTCTTCAATTCTTAACCATTACATTGCTTTAAGTACTTAAATATAATATGTGCAGTGACAAGTGGCAATGATGACCTTGTATTAATAAAACTTATTATAGTTGTTTATAACAAGTCAATTCTATAAAATACTAGCTGTGCCCGCTACTTCGTACACTTGACATTTGGATTTTCAAGTAATTTTTAATTTTTCGCCGTTTAAACCTGCACTTGACTACGACAAACATTTCAAAACCAAAATCAGCTAAATCGGCCTAGCCTTCTCGAGTTTTAGCGAGACAAACGAATAGCAATTGATTTTTATATATAAGATGACCCGGCGAACTTTGTACCGCCTTATTTACATATCTGTCTCAGCTTCCCACAGGCAGTGTACAGTCGTGGACAAAAAAATCACTTTTCCCTATTTTTTTTTTCTTTCTAGCAAAAAAAGAATGAATGAAATCGTGTTATTGTTATTGAATTACAACTAAGTACATATTTTGACTTTCATCCCCTCTCTCCAGGAAACCGTGCTGAATTTCGGGATAAAAAGTATCCTATGTCCTATCTCGTAGTATGAACTCAAATCATGCCAAGTTTCATTTGAATCTTTTCAGTAGTTTCGGCGTGATGCGCGGCCAAGATACAGACAGACAGACAAAAATGAAAAAAAATACAGTTTTGGCTTACCTAAGTATCGATTATAGAGAGCCCTCCAAAAAAATTTTTCAAAATATCTTTAATGTACAGAATTGGACCTGTTACATTTTTATTATAAGTAGGTATAGATTGTTCGACTTTCACTTTGAGATATACCTTGTATAATAGATCAATGGATTTTCACGTGTAGAGTTTAGAAAGCTTTTTATTTACGTTGTCAATCATTGAACGTACCTACATATTGTGGTTTAAACGTATGTAGTAGCTATGGTAGTAGTAAAAAAAGAGATGAATTTATTTAAAAAGTAATGTTTCAGAATAATCCATTTAGAGATCGGATATTCCATGTATTTTCTTCAAAGAATGACGATTGCTTCTCATTCGAAGATCTACTAGATCTCTGTTCTGCTATGAGTTCAGAGTGCCCTGTAGAGACGAAATCAGCTTGGGCCTTTAGGATATTTGGTAAGTAAATTAGCTTCAAATATTAAGTACTTACGTGACTCTGACATAACCCCATGCAACAGCAATGGGGTATTCTATCATGCCTATTTACACTGTGTACCTTCAAAGTACATGATACCTTCATCACTCAGACATAGAAAGAAGGGGTACTTAGTAGTACGTACGTATTGATGGGCCTGCGATTCTGCGTGTTTGTCTTTGAAATCAGAACATCTTATCATCATCTTTTCACAGGGTCTTTATTCCCTGAATAACATGACACTGCGTATTAGGAGAATATGACGGCATATTTTGGAAACTCACGCATGCAAAACATTCGTTTTCTGTTGCAAATAATGCCTGCCATTGTAATGTAGGTCTACTGAGAGACACGAATTTTGTTTTATTATTACTTATGATTTTTTCTTACAGATCTAGACGATGACAATGAAATCACAGCGAAAGATATATGCCAAATCGTGGATAGATTGACCTCGAGTGACAAAGACAGTAGTCACTACATTGATGACGAATCGAAGATGAAAATATGTGATGTTGTAAGTTATAAACACATCTAAATATATAAAAATAAATCGCCGAAAAGTATGTAGGTACGCGCATAACTTCCGATCGGCTGCACCAAATTAAATAATTCTTTTTTTATGTGTTCCTTATTGTTAGGACAAGATTTTTGTACAAGAAAAATTTTAAGATAACCGGAAAAGTCAATTTTTTATTGCCTGTGGGAAGCTGAGACAGATACGAAGTTCGCCGGATCAGCTAGTTAATTATAATTTACATGAATATATCGATGTGGTGAAAGATTATGAAAACAGTATAACAACACCTTTTCATTCTATGAGTGTCGTAAGTCGACTAGGGAAAAAACTGCCTCGGTGGCGTAGTGGTAGCGTATGCGACTGCTGTGCTTGAAGTCTCGGGTTCGATTCCCGTGTCGGACTAATGTTTGTATGATCTGCAAATATTTGTTTAGAAGTTTGGGCGTTTTCTATGTAAAATATGTATGTATTTACAAAAAAAGTATATATGTTTTTATATGAGTTGTCTAGTACCCAAAATACAAGCTCTGCTTAGCTTGAGAATAGATGGCGTTGTGTGTTAGATGTCCAAAATATTTATTATTTATTATAAACTGATCCTTATAAGCTATGATGAATATATTTCTAAATACATACATATCTATTATATATATACTATTTACTATCTATACTTATAATAAAAATGTAACAGGTCCAATTCTGTACATTAAATATATTTAGAAAATTTTTTTTGGAGGACTCTGTAATCGATACTGAAGCCAAAACTGTATTTTTTTTTCATTTTCCGCGCATCACGCCGAAACTATTGAACGGATTCAAATGAAACTTGGCATGATTTGAGTTCATACTACGAGGTAGGACATAGGATACTTTTTATCCCGAAATTCAGCACGGTTTCCTGGAGAGAGGGGATGAAAGTCAAAATATGTACTTAGTTGTAATTCAATAACACATAGTCCGATTTCATTCATTCTTTTTTTGCTAGAAAGAAAAAAATAAAAGATAACGGGAAAAGTGTTTTTTTTGTCCGCGACTGTACACTGCCTGTGGGAAGCTGAGACAGATATGTAAATATGGCGGTACGAAGTTCGCCGGGTCAGCTAGTAATATTAAAAATCGGTCCACAATTGACGGAGTAATCAATGTACATACATAAAAAAAAAAAAAAAAAAAAAAACGATGAAATTGAGAACCTCCTAGTTTTGGAAGTCGGTTAAAAAGAGGTAAAGTTTCTAACTTTATCAACAGTTTGTTTGCGTTAGTAGGCTTAGCCTAGTTTGAGATCGGACACTTCTATGTGAGATTTATGAAATTATTTTTGTTACTTTCATGAACTGACTTTAAGAAGAAAAAGTTGTATACTGTAATTTAAGTGTTAGGGAAGAGCATAGCGTCCAGTTAACTTACATTTTTTTAGAGAAACAAACAAATTCAATAAAATTATATTTTATTTTCAGATTTTAAAGGAAATTAATCTGGACCATAGTGGCAGCATCGGATGCAATGAATTTAAACTCGTAATAACTAGAATCCCGGAATTTGCATCAACATTTTATTTCAGATTGTGAATAAAAACGTAAAAAACGAATGTAGTAGGTATCATTTTCTTTATCTCTTAATCTTCGATTTGTCAAATTACATAATGTGTGGATAGGTCTCGACGAAATACACCTATGAAGAAAACAAAGAATGAATTCCATCATTGAATATTCTTTGAGCTTCGTCTCGCAAACTGTCCCTGTTAATGAGTTTTTAGAACTACTTTTTGTCCTGCGCCTGATCTCTCCTCGGCCGTGTCGGATAGCCGTCCTATCGGATTATGAGAGTGAGGGAACAGAGAGTGCACCTGTATTTGCGCACACACTTGTGCACTATAATATCTCCTGCGTAAGTTGGCTGGTCTCCGTTGAGCCTGACCTCCGTGGTCGAAATCATCTAGTAATACATCACAACACGAGCATGGGTGGCAGTAGGTAATTGCCTACTGTGCTACCGTCTACCACCAACAGGTGACTGTCTGTTCATTTGCCTCATATACCTACCATAAAAAAAAATGCAGGCAGCATGTGTTATGTGAAAACTGACAGTCTATTACCTGAGCTTTATCTGACGAATAGTTTACAGGCCGCTTTATTATATCGGCCAGCAAGGGTGCGGTCAGGCAGCGCTGGTATCGGTGTTGTGCGGCCAATGTTGTTCGGCAACACTATAGGCTGTTTGTATCTCACATGGTATGATGGGTAGCTTAGGTATACACTGCAAGTAAATAGACGACGGTCCAGTGTAATTTTTAAAGTGGTATTGACTGCCTCGTTGGTCTAGCGGTTGACGTGTGCGACTGCTGATCATGAGGTCTTGGGTTCGATTCCTGGGTCGGACCAAATGTTTGTATGATCTACAAATATTTGTTTCGGAGTTTGGGTGTTTTCTATGTATAATATGTATGTATTTACAAAAAAAAAAGTATATATGTATTTGTATCAGTTGTCTAGTACCCATAACACAAGCTCTGCTTAGCATGGGACTAGATGGCGATGTGTGTTAGATGTCCGAAATATTTATTTATTTATATAGCAATTACATGAAACTGTTTACATTGGACGGACAATTTAGCTACTAAATTTCTATTTTTTTTGCGATCCCGCAATAGTAATCCTCGTGAGACAAAATTGCGTGTCTAAATTTCTTCTACAAAGATATTAACTTTTAGATTTATCAGGTTATTTATTTCTTCAGAATTTTGTCGATAGGTATAGGGTCAATTATTTTATGAGTAGTGTGACAATTTATATTAAAAGAAACCTCAAGAAGTTTCTAGATTATATCATGACTTTTGTATTATATTTTTTAATTGTTTTAATTGAAAAGACAACGCCCGCACTAGGAATAAATCCTGTGTCGCGGGGGACTTTACAAACATGCATGAAACGGACACAAAGAACACCCAGACTCAGAACAACAATTTGTGGATCACACAAAGTGTTGTCCTACGTGGGATTTGAACCCTCGACACTCGGCGAAGTAGAAAACGGCGTGTTGACCGTTAAACCACTAGGCCAAACGTGCAGTTAATATTGTATACCTACATTACTGCAAATAAATAAATTTGAATTTGTGGGTAGTTTCACAAAGTTTAGTGGTCAATGACGTGGGCTTAGCATGACTATTCACATGCGTTAATACCGACTGTTACTAGAAGACTAATACAGTAAGTACAATTTATGCTACGATATTTATTATCAATACTTACGTTGTCATGTCAAGTGGACATTGATACTCTAGTTCAGGATCTGTGAAGTACGTCAGAGGATGATAAGCTTTAGGATATCCTCTGTAATAATCTCTGTACCGTTGAGAACTCTGTAAGAGTAACCATTATTAATGTTTTTAGGGGTAATCGCGCAGATCTTGATGACATGTACACCTGCAACCCATGAATAATAAAATGTCCATCTCAGAATCCGATGAAGGGGATTGTGCGGTTTGGGCTCCAGTAACCTAACTCTCTTGGTGAAGAGCAATGAAAAAGTTTTAAATCAAAGTATTCTGTCAGGCCTTGTTGTCAGTTCTCTCGAGCCAGCTCATTTCTTCAACAGCATGCTCTCCGTCGTCTCAGAAATGTTACGACAATCCTACAAATAGTATAGGACTATAGGGTAACAAAAAAAGAGATTAACTGTTTAACGAACCCGATCAGTATGCAGTTCTTGAACTCTTATTAGCGCGTTTATAGGAATTAATAATACAAAATTTTAACAAAAAAAACCGACTCAAGAACGACCAAATTAAAATGGGTCCACACGGGAAGCACAAAAATCAGCTGGACGGGAGGCAACAAACTCTTCAAAGGCATTTTGTACTGCCTCTCGGGAATTGAATTTTTTACCCACTAAAAAGATGTCTAAATTTTGGAAAAAGTAATAGTCGGTAGGTGCAAGGTCTGGTGAGTATGGCGGAAGAGGGAGATCTTCCAACTGTTTCAATTAACATTATCAACATCAAACATTAGCATGTCGGTGTCGCGAACCCATAAGATTTTCCACTACCAAAATGTGATCAAAGCGGCCATAGAAGTTTTCACTTCGAAAATGTCATGTCAGCATGTCGGTGACGCTAACGCATAAGATTTTCTCCTACCAAAAAATGCTCAATATATAAAAGAGTAGTAGGAGAATATTAACAAGCATACAGATACGAAAAAAAGTTTTATTTTAAAATAACTTGAGTTATTAATTTTACTTACAAAAGTAATGTTCTTCGGCTTTTTGCTTTACTGAAGTCTTAATAAGGATTCGTAATTTATTTTTGCAGTTAAATCTGCGTCGATGGAGAGTATTGCTAAACTATTTTTCGGTCCTGCTTCATATTGTATCTTAAGTAGTTTTTAATAAATTAACAGACCCTGGATACTATCAAAACATAAAATACTCGTCATAACTGCCGCTCTGGAAGCCATCATAGGTCTACCACCACTCCACCTATTTATAAGGCAGGAGGTTAAAGAATCACCGACATCCTCCATGAGTCCATATGTAAGGAACCACACATGGAAACGATAACTGAAACGATACCCAGGCTATTCGTCTTCGTCAAGACGTAGAAGATACAACTGTACGAGGACCCCCAAGAAGGACTTAACGCAAGAGAGCTAAGAATCTTCACGGACGGATCCAAAACAAGGTAAGACACTGACTCGGGAGTATTCTCTGAGGACCTAAACATACACATCTACCCCATCCGCATACTTTCCGACAGCCGATCAGTCTTACAAGTCCTACAGAGTCATGCGACAACCTCAGGGCTTATTTGCGAATGCCACAGAGCCCTGACAGAGGTATGTGTAGCAAGTCACGCGGGAACGACGCAGCCAAAGCACTGGCAAGAGGTGGATCAGAGACAAGGGCACTACGCCCAGAACCAATACTGCCCTTGCCAACTGTTTGCCTGCGACGGACACTGCAACTGAACACCAAGGTAGAACACCAGATATATTGGTCCAACCTTTGCACATGCAGGCTGACCAAGGAGGCCCTCCCGACGATCAACCCCGGATTATCACGGAAGCTGACGCAACTCAAGAGGCCGCTGCTTCGATTCTTAACTGAAGCAATAATTGGTCATGCACTACTAAACAAAAATCTTTTCACTCTATGTGTAACAGACAGCCCTCTATGCAGAGCATGCATGGAGGAGGAAGAAACAGCCGCCTATGACATCATGGCATGTCCTAGGGTGGCAGAATACCGAGTGACACACCTCGAATCGCCAAGGTCACTTCCAGAAGTACCAGGCAGTATGATCGTTCCATGTTTTTTTTAACAGTGTGATTGGCATTGACGCTCAAAATAATCGCGTAAGCGAATCACAAACTCACGCGTTTCACTGTCGAGTACAGTTTTTTTTCGCCCTTTTCGGCATGCTTAACAAAAGTTCAAAACAAAAACTTAAATTCAACAATAATAATGTTACGGGCAGGTAGTCTTGCTTCCTCTTAACTTCTTCCTTTAACCCCTTCTTTCCTCTTGACTTTACTGCATACTACTGACCGACCGTACCCAACGTTCGGCTAATATGGCCAGTCGATGGAACGATGGAATGCATAATTCAAATTAGAGTTCAATTATTTTTTACCTTATTTTTCTAAAAAGAGTTATACCAGCTAAAGAGACCCCAACCACTAGCCAAAGAGACCCCAACCAAAAGGACCTTCGTTCGTAACAATAACTTAACAATGATCTTTAGTAATGATATTTTTAATCGATATTTATAACAGTTACAGCCCGTTATTCGTGTCCCATCCATCCGACCACGTCCGACCGATGTAACATTGTACAAGTCTGTTCTTTTCAAGGTTCCTCTTTAAATTTTACTTTGAAGCAATAAAAAGTCTTAAATTTTAAAAGTTATGCCGATCTGAAAAATTGAGATCTGTCAAAAAGATCAAGCTAACTTGTACAGGGTATAGCACACATTACAATACTACTATTTAAATGAATAAAGAATTAGGTATAGGCAATTTATGAAGAACCAGTTTATTTTACGCTTTTTAGTGTTTTTGGCAGAGAGTTTTTGATGGATGTTTTTTGGAAGTCGGTTTTTTTTAACGTCTACTCCCGCATTACGAATTATATAAACATTTGTTGTCCCATGTGGGGTTAGAACCCACAACACTTGGCGCAATAGAAAGTGGCGTGGCGACCGCTTAAAACCAATAGGCCAACCGTGCAGTTAAACTGCAGCACCAACAGTAGGTACTCGTTTCTTCAATCTCCGTAGCATTTAGCTTTGTAATTACTTACTTCATAAAAGGTCTCGATTTCCGATTGTCTACCATTATCAAAGAATAAAATAGAATCCATAGTGACTTAAAGTTTCGAAGTTTTCAAGTTTCATGCTAAATTTTAAATATTTTGCCGGTTGTTAATATTTGACTGGAGACATTTTGACATAAACAGACCAAACAGACAAAAACCTAAAAAGTTTATCTATGGATTTACGATATAAAGTGTTTTTTTAAATAGTAGAGGATACAATAAGGAACGACCTTCACCCATCTGTTTATTGGATGAAAAGTATTATAAATCAAATTTAATTAAATAATATATCGCGGGTGGGTTGGCTAAAAAATTCCTGGCCAAACTATTATTAATCAAAAATTTAAAAAATGACTTTTTATTAAACAGTGTACCCAGGAGTTTAACGAATAAATTTAATACCAACCGAAAGAAAAAGCCTATTTAACATACAAACCTTAATAAATAAGTTTTATATCAAATTAATCGCTATTTCATTGCGAATACGATGATATAGGGTTGTCTGCCAAAAACCTGGCCGTAATAACGGTTGTCGAGTTTTGAAAAGTGAAGTTTTGATGCGAATGGAAACTTGCGACAAAGAGGTCATCCATGTATAGCGATACACTAGTAAATGCTAAGCATTATTTTTAACCGACTTCCTGTGGTCATAGTAACCTATTATATTAGTGACCGAAAGTATAAAGCTTATAGAATAAACAAACCTTGGGTTGTCTTTTTGTTTCCTGGCATAGCTTTGGTGTTACAGGTGTCCATGGGCGGCGGTAATCGTTTACCATCAGGCGATACGTCTGCTCGTTTGCCCGCCTATTCCAAAAAATTAATAAAAATAAATAAAGCTACCGGGTTGTTATTTTCAGCCATTTGTTTAATAAATAAATTTTATATCAAAATAAGCGCTGTTTCATTGCGAATACGATGATATAGCCCGATACAATGACAATGACATGACGCAGAACGGTACTTACAAGTTATAATATTTTATGTATGTAATAAACTATTTATTTAAACACTATTAGGAACTTTATATAAAACACTATTAAGTGCTTATGCAGTCATTTAATCTCAAATATAATCTACCTACAAGTTTCAATTTATCAATGCCCAAGTAACTCAAAATAATTGAATTTAACAATAACAATAATAGAATAATAAAACAATATTATTCTAGTAATAATGTCTCTGGGCTAGCAAAATCTAATGGGGGCTATCGCGTGTGAATTTGCCACTAGAGGCGCTTGTGTCGCGTGAGGTCCAATAACATTCACTTTTCACTGGTTGTGGCGGGCTTGGTGACGTAAATTATAATTTATTTAATTTATCTGCTGAAAAGTGATCTTCTTCGTTAAATTATCGAAAGTTTTGAATATTTGGCAATTAATATAAACGCTTTGAAAGCGGAATTAAGAAAAGGAGGCGCACGGACGGAATAATTGTATAACTAATAGTATTGCAAGTGAAATGTCCTTTCTCTATAAAGATGAGTTTATCAGTTTGGATAAATAAAAGCACATAGAAATGATAAATTATGAATATTGCTTGAAAGAAAGTAGCCTCTACTATTTTTAACCGACTTAAAAAAAGGAGGAGGTCGTCAATTCAACTGTATTTTTCTATTTTTCTTTTTTTTTCTTTTGTTACCTCATAACTTTCGACTGGGTGAACCGATTTTGATGATTCTTTTTTTATTTGAAAGCTGGTGCATCCCGTATGGTCCAGATTGAAGTCGGTTTTTTATGTTAAAATTTGTGATTACTAAATTCAAACAGTTCCTTGTTCCTTATTCAAAAAAAGTATTGTGATTTTTATGTTTGGACAAATAAAGATAAAAAGAAAAAAAAAATGTAAATAGAAATAATAAGCATATTTCAGAAGTTATTATACCAAAAATAACTGCTTTTTATCACAGACCTATGATACCTGTTATCGCTAGAAAATTTTAAAACATATTCTAATATCTATCATTGTTTATTAGTTTCGACAAACAACTCAACTATTTCTCATTGTATGGATTTACAATGTTTAATATTTATTTGTATAGCAGTGTATTTTAAAGGGAAAGGGAAGCATAAACAAAAGTTTACGTAATTAATTAATTTATTATTTTTATTAAGTTCCTATATAATTCCTCAGAAAGCTTATTTACAATAAGTTCTTTATGAAATTGGTAAGCATAAAAATATGATTCTTCCTACAAGACCTACCAAACTAATTGGTAACTTATTACTCAGAATATTTATCCTCGGGGTTAAAATGTTTTTTACAAACACGAGAATGTTTAGTCGGATTATAGTAATTCCTGCGAATCGCCACTAGTCAATTTAGAACAGTTTTATCTATTAGAAACATGTGTCCTTCTTTTTTTCCGAACAAAACGAACTGTACAACATTGCGACATAGCTACTCGATATGATGACAGTTATTTATAATTAATACCTAAACTTAATGAGATCCAAGATTTCAAACTTTGTTTCGGCGTTGATCCTTTAACAACAGTCGCCTTTGACAGCTATACCTCTGGACCTTAGTCAACAGTGGCGCCAACTGGTGAGCAAAGAAACGATAGTCCCCATTGTATTAGACTAATATATTGGACCAATTGTCCCAAACAATTAATATTTAATATTAAGTTTTACAATTCAACCAATAACCAAATGTGTGATTGGGTTAATATTGGACCAACTGTCCCAACAATCAATATCAAGTATACAATATAGTTCAAACTAGCAACAATTAGTAACATAAGTTTTTAACCAAATTAAATGTGTGACCTACCTACATTTAATCATTATGCTAATAAATTGTTTTAAATACTTATTTAAACAACTATATCAGTGGAATCAAAGATATGTGGACAGTGGAACAGTATAGTTACCTACCTAACAACGAGATATCACCTTCTGAGTGCACTACGGAGTGCTCACAGCTCTCAGAGGTTAACCGCGCTACAGCTACCAAAATGTTCAATTCTTTCGCCAATGCAACGTACACCTTGGGAAGTTTATAATGCTAGTAGGGCCCATTTGTACAGGCATTAAATCGCTAACCTAATTCACTAGCGAGAGCAATGAACCTTTACGGCGATTCACCGTGTTCTTAATCTAAACTAAAATCATCAAGCACTTACTGGAGTTGTGTGGCTTCCTTGTTCTCGGCGCCGCTGACGGGGTACCCCACTGCTTTGTCTTGGTACGTTCACACAAACAGGCTCCAAAGTGCTGTATATCTTTCAAGGTATTCGAATTACAATAAACTCGTATTAGCTATCACGGATCACGCCCTTTTGAACGCGACTACAAAAACTCGCGAGTCCTAACCAGACCAATCATAACGGTGACCGACGAAGACCGAGTCTTTGGAAAATTAGCTTAATATCAATTCAATTCGCTTAAACCGACAATCAAATGCGAAAAACGTGTTCGGCCGGCAAGCGTCTCTTTAATACTTTTTGTTAACCTCAAAACGTCAAAAGAAAAAGTGACAATCAAAATGTTGCCATTACTATGACGTTAAATTTCTAACATTAACAAAGTGAATAATTTAAATTTGACTGCGTGGTTGGCCTAGTAGTTTAAGCGGTCCCCTGGCCGGAACACCCCCGTGGGATTTGGAGGCGGAAGTGCTCGCCGAAGTTTATCGACGGGTGGCTGAATATCGGGCGGAGTATGGCTATCGCCCTCCGCCAGAAGAGGTACGCGAGTCGAGCCACTATGGACAGATGGTCGTTCCGGCTGGAGACTCCACGCGCTGGCTTTGCCGCCGTGGAGGCTCTCCAGCCGGTCATCCTCGAGTGGGCAGGGCGGCAGCACGGGACCCTTTCCTTCCGACTGACGTAGGTCCTTTCCGGGCACGGTTGCTTCGGGAAGTACCTGCACTCGGTCGCCAGGAGGGAATTGAGTCCCGCCTGCCACCACTGCGACTGCAGTGAGGACTCGGCCCAGCACACGCTGGCTATCTGCCCCGCATGGGCGTCGCAGCGTCGGTCCCTCACTGCAGTCATCGGAGGAGATCTCTCGCTACCGGCCGTCATACGCTCCATGGCCGGTAGCGATAGCAGTTTTACCGCGGTCGCAACCTTCTGCGAGGATGTAATCTCGCAGAAGGAGGTGGCGGAGAAGGCCCGGGAGGATGATATCCACTCGGACCCAATCCGCCGCCGGCGAACCGGGTGGCGGAGGCGCGCCTATCAGCGCCTCATGCCGCCCTGAGTGTGGCCGCGGATGGTCGGGACGGGTTTTCCCCTCCATTCGCTCTAGTGGCCACCCGCGAGGGAGCGACGTACGCGTGTGCCGTACGTCGCCTACATTGAGAGTCCATTAGGTGACGGTGCCCGCTTCTGTGCGGGCAGGCGCTGGGAGGGGTCCGGACGTGTTAATAACTGCAGTTCCCGGATTCCTCCCTTCACAGGCGCAGAGTGGCACACCGTGTGGTTTTAGTCGGTTCGAGTCCAACACACCGCCCCGCCGCAAACCCCGGTGGGGTGACGGTCCGAGGGGATTTCCACAAGTTAAAAAAAAAAAAAAAGTAGTTTAAGCGGTCACCACGCCGCTCTCTACTACGCCAAGTGTTGTGGGTTCAAATCCACATGAGACATCACTTTGTGTGATTCGCAAATTGTTGTTCTGAGTCTGAGTGTTCTTTGTGTCCATTGAATGCATGTTTGTAAAGTCCCCCGCGACACAGAATGTATGTTCTTAGAGCGAGAGTTATCTTAATTATATACTGTAATGCCACATAAAATACTATTTAATAATTATTTTATAAAAAAAAACTTTTCAAAACTTGATAACCGTTGTTCAAGCCAGATTTTTTGCGGACAACCCTATATCATCGTATTCGCAATTAAGCAGTGTTTATTTTGATATAAAATTAATTTAATCATCAAATGGGTGAAAATAACTAATATCACATACCTTACTAGTGTACCGCTATGACCTCATTGTCGCAAGTTTCCATTCGCATCAAAATTTCCTTTTCAAAACTCGACAACCGTTATTCCGGCCAGGTTTTTTGCAGACAACCCTATAATCATCGTGTTCGCAATTAAACAGCGCTTATTTTGATATAAAATGTATTTATTAAACAAATGGATGCAAATAGAGCCACGTAGAGCCACAAGAACAAGGTAGTAGAGCCACGCTGATTTCAGCACGAACGGGCCGTCTCGACCGGGGCGGTACTACCCTCGCACAGAAAATCAACGTAAAATGACAGCAGCAGTGCTGTCGTGTTTCGTTGGTGAGTGCGAGACCGGAGGCCGAATTAGTCTAGTCAACACGTTCCATACTTGTTGACTGGACTAAAAGATGCAGCAGCATCACTAGGCCGCCATAGTGTGGGTCGCCATACTGCATTCGCAATGAGTATGGTGACCACCACTATTGGATTCTGCTTATGTTTTCCATCAGGCAGAGTAGAGTCATTTTGGCGGGCCAAACATTAAAAAAAAAAAAAAACTAATATCGACATACCTGTCAACCAGTAGCTATGCCAGGAAACAAATAGACAACCCAAGGTTTATAGGTTATATAGGCTTTATACTTTCAGTTGGTATTAAATATATTCGTTAAACACTGTAATAAAAAGTCACTTTTTAATTGTTAATTAATAATTAGCTTGGCCAGGAATTTTTTAGCCAACCTACCCGTAATATGTTATTTTATATATTAAATTTGATATAAAATACTTTCCATCCATTAAACAGATGGGTGAAGGTCTTAGGTCGTTCTTCTACGTATCTTAGACCATTATGTGTGCATCTGAATCGAGGGCCCAAATCTATACAAAGAAATAAAATTTAAGTGTCTGTTTGTAATTTGGAATTAACGGCTTACCACTAAATGCATATTATAAAAGTAAATACTGTACATAAAAAAGTATTTTTAAATCTTTGTCTACTACCTGTTTATTGCGGCTAATCTTTGAAACGGTTGGATGGCACTTTTTTTTTGTAAATACATACATATTACACCTCCCAATGATATTATAGTAAAAAGAGGTAGATATGTTATATTAGTACTAATGCGAAGTCAAGCATTGTCCGCGGCGTACGTACCTACTTATATTTATAAACAAACTAAACTATACGATATTATGCAGTCGAATTAAATCGACTCCCGAATTGATGATATTATATAGCCGCTTGAGCAGAGTCAACTTGACAAGCTTGTAATGAGTGAAAAAGATAGCATGCTAACTAGTAAGACCGTAAACAAGACGGATATATGTTGCGCAGTGTCGTTGCGATATCACGACTTCCTTCATAGATTAGTAGAACAGACATAAAATGGTTTGATGCCTACGGTTAGTAAGCATAATTAATTTGTCTAAAATGAACTCTGCTTACTATTCTTTTAAGAAATAAAACAGCTAAGGACAAATACTTATAATTTTTTTTATTTTCATTGACTTTTAATTACCTTCAAACAAATTAAGTTTCTTTCTTTTTTGCCTTTTTGATAGTTTTTTCAAGTCAGGGTTGTTTTTATGCGCAAAATGAAGACGGACGTTAACATATTTTTCTATTATTGCTTTAATTAAATGTAGGCGATGATTAAAAGTTGGTGGCTGTGTCATCGCATGATCTTGCAGATTACTAAAAACATTTGAATTGATAAAAGATTTTAAAATATTATTTTTAACAACATCAATTTCTTTGTTTGTAGTGAAATATACACCGTTCTCTTTTATGTAATATGTTTTCCGATTTCAAGCAAATAATGAACAAATTTTCAGTCGAGTAACATAAGCCACCCATGTCTTTGATTGATATAAATCTGTGGAACCACAATTTTTCACAAGAAAATAAGGTGTTAATACAAATTTCGCATCTTATGACATTTGTTAATTTTCTTGCTATCCAACCTGAAATGTAGCCCACTATTTGTTTAATAGAATCGGTTGAGTATTCATCATTAAGAATTTTCACAAATAGATCAACATTGTCCTGTGCAGTGTTATCACTTTTCAATAATTTGGCTCCGTCTGAAGAATCAGATTCATCGTCAGGAATTGCACGTTTACCAGAAGACCAGTTAATATTCGAGATGGCGGATGAACACTTTAAAATAGGGACGCTTTCTAGTGGGATGCAGTTACCGCTAAAAGCATTACGCAGCTCCAAATGATTTAAAATCTTTTTATATATACCCTTAAATTGGACCACGTTAGGGTTAATATTGTAGCCTCCGTGCTTCCGGATGACGCCAAATAGAATCTCTATGTGATCCTGGCTCAGTCTGTATGTGGATATGTAGTCAAGTGTTTGATTATCTTCAATAAGTGAAGCATAAAGGTGTTTTAAACTATTAATGCATACCAGAAATCCCAGGAAACCAGGTTTACATTTGCATTTCACTAACCGTTTCTTGGTGATTGTAAATGTAATGCGACGTCTAGTTGCCCGTCTCGTTTTATTATAAATTTTCAATGACAAGATGTACTGTTTTACTCTATCCAGTAATTCTAAGATTTCGGTAGCATTTTTTCGGCAAATAGGTTTCTTGTAGCCATAAATGTCACTCGATCGCGAATTGAATATATCAAATAGGTCATTAAAATTCTTGATAAATTCGACGGTTGCTGCTGTTTCCTTGAATCTCGAAGACACTAATAGCTGTTCACAGAGCTCTAATGCATTAGCAACGCTTTTGCTGAGTAACTGAGTCGCCAATTTCACCTTCATTATTTCATTTCGAAAATGCAAATGTCGCTCAGTCACTTTGTTTGCAAAATTTAAACCTTCATTGGCTTGCAGCTTGTGTAAATTAACTAATAAATGCCATTTAATTTCTTTTTCGCACTCGTTGAAAATGATTCGTTTAGATTCAAAAGTGTTTCTAACTAGTTTAATCATATGGCATGGATCAAAAAATACTGCCACTTCTGTGTTACTCTCCGGGTGCTTAAAAGTGGTTTTTAAGTTTTCTGGGTTCTTAAAATCACAGCCTAAAATATTTTTATAAAATGAACATTCGTATTTTCTACGTTAAATAATCGATAATAGATACCATACCTCCAAAACAGGAAATGCTGTCTTTTTCAATAACGTTAATCCCTTTTTAGATGTGTATTTATCAGCAATGTTAAAATGTACCGAACATATTCTACTTGAAGTATTTGGTCGCCAATCCTCTTCACGCCTTTGTTTACGTACAATATTTATCCATTGGTTACACCTTAATTCATTTGCCGGAAACCTTTAAAAATAATATAAAACTTATTAATTCATTTCTCGGTTGATGTGAGCTAATGTGTAGGCACTATCGTGGAAATGTTCTTTCTGTTACATTTCTTTTAATAATCTTGACAGACGTCTCTCTTACACTCGGTGAGCGGAGTATATGCCGTCGCACTCGAACATTTTATGATAAAATTTATGCTAATATTTTGTATTTCCTAAACAATATGAAAGCAAATCAATTCAAAATTAATACTTACGCATGATATGTGATCCCTAGACTTTTGGAAGTCTTACTTGTGTAGTTTCTACAGTGTCGCATAACACAGGACGGCATTTTAAACAAATTTCGCGGAACAACGGGCACAGTCAACGTTGCCAATGCTTTCACGAGACTAAGCTTGAGTGCGCTAATTAGCTCAGTTTTAGGGCGCCGCTTTATAGACGCAAGTAACTTATCTACCTCTTTTTACTATAATATCATTGATACCTCCGTAGAAAAAACCTAAATGAAATGATATTTATTTGTAAGTAAATCTTTTCAGATATTTTTACACGTCGGACTTTACAACTAGAAGAGACCGGCATTTCCTACGACTCACTCTGGGAAGAAATGCCGAAACAAACCACAGAGATGTCCTTTTTTTTTTAGTCCGAGAACATTGATTACAAAACAAAAAATAATCTGTGCGAGTACAGTATAGGATCTGGGTTGGCCTTTTGAAGAAAGGACCATGATTTTGAGTCGGCCTGTCCATACATATACGAGCCCCAGCCATCGTGTTACGACCCGAAGCGCGACACTACCGTCAGCAGGACATTTGGGTAGGCCGGGGAAACACTCAAAGCCACCAGAAAGATACTAAATATGAACTTATATTACAAGCCTAGACTATACTCACATTTACATACACAAAAGGAATTCACTTGGTATAAAAACAACATACAATAAAAATATAAATGTCTAACACTTTCACACAAGATACCTACGTAGGTAAATACTGAAGTGAGCATCGTCAGTCCCAAGCAAATTTGTCATCTAAATAATCCAAAACTGTGTAATAAGCCTTTTCACATAGTTTCTGTTTTATTAAGGACTTAAATTTGGTAATACTTAATTCTTGATATTTGCTTGGAATTTTATTGTAAAATCGCACACTCTGCCATCGGAAAGACTTGCTTACTCTTTGTAATCTAGTGGTTGGCAACACGAGTTTATCTTTATTTCTAGTATTGATATCATGAACGTCGCTAAACTTTGTGTATAGATGAATATTTTTCTCAACGTAAACTAGATTTTCATAAATGAATTGAGATGCAACTGTCATGATACCAATTTCTTTAAATTTATTCCTCAGTGACTGCCTATAACTAAGGTTATAAATTGCACGAATAGCCCTCTTCTGCAACACAAAGATACTTTGAATATCGGTAGCATTCCCCCACAACAAAATACCATATGACATTACACTATGAAAATAACAAAAATATACTAATCTAGCTGTTTCTACATCGGTTAATTGACGAATTTTATAAACCGCGTATGCTGCAGAGCTGAGTCTATTTGATAATCCATCAATGTGTGGGCCCCACTGCAACTTTGAGTCCAGAGTTATACCCAAAAACTTGGTGGTGTCCACAAGGCCCAATTCCTTTCCATTTATTTGAACACAGGTTTTTACTTGTTTAACGTTGGGTGTAAAAAATCTAATACATTTAGTTTTGTTCTCGTTTAAAAGTAAGTTATTAACATTGAACCAGTTCACGACATTAGAGAGAGCGTCATTCACGTCATCAGTAACAGATTGTTGTCTCTTCAGTTTAAATAAAAGTGAAGTGTCGTCCGCAAATAGCACTATCCCCTGACTATCCTTTATCAAATTAGGCAGGTCATTGATGTAAACTAGAAACAAAAATGGGCTGAGAATCGAGCCCTGCGGAACCCCCATAGTGACCAGAGATCCCACGGATCTATGACCATTAACTTCCACTTTATGGACCCTGTTACCCAAATAGGAGATAAGAAGATCCAAAGCGGTGTTCCTAATTCCATAGTGATGCAATTTCCTGACCAATGTTTCATGAAAAACGCAATCAAATGCCTTAGACAAATCACAAAAAACTCCTAATGCATCCAGTTTATCTTCCCAAGCACTAAATACAGTCTCTAACAATTCAACACCAGCATCAGTTGTTGAGCGACCTCTTCTAAAGCCAAATTGTTTCCTGTGTAGAATATTGTTTTCACTAAAGTGAGTCTGTAACTGACTTAGTAAAATTTTTTCAAAAATTTTACTGAAAGTAGGTAACACTGAAATAGGTCTATAATTTGTTGGATCAGACGTGCTACCTGACTTAAATAATGGAATGATCTTACTATGTTTCATTAGGTCAGGAAATACACCACATTCAATGCACTTATTGAAAATTAAAGCCAACGGTGATGCAACTACGTCAATAATTGATTTAGTAATTTGTACAGAATGACCCCAAAGATCGGCGGTTTTCTTAACACCAAGAGCATTGAATGCTTTAACAATATCTATATCGGTGATATAACTAAATCTAAACTCAGTATTACAAATTTTAATATTCTCTTTCAACAAAGATTCTGCAATAGTAGGGGATGAATTCAATGATTCTGTTATTGAAACTGGTATGTTCGTAAAAAAAATCTCAAAAGCTGTGGCGACCTCTAAATCTGATTCAATTACTTTGTTATCAATAGAAAGGCTGTAATTATTAACTTTGTTCTTTGCTTTTCCAGTTTCAACATTAATTATTTGCCAGGTCATACGAACCTTATTTGAACTATTATTAATTTTAGATCTCAAGTAACCAACCTTTGCAGCATGACATACCTTTTTAAATAAATTGGAATATTCTTTAACATATTCTCGAAATTCCACACTAGTGTTATAATTCCTTTCTTCATAAAGCTCGTAAAGCCTGGTTCTACTTTTATAAATACCTGCGGTGGCCCATTCACTGAAGGTTGTAGCACCCTTAACTGAGAACTTTTTAGGAGTAAAAGTTGATTGAAATTCTGAGCAATACACATTAAAAAAAGTATTATATAAGTAATTAGACTAATTAAACTCTGAATCAAATATTTGCAAATCATGCAAGCATGCAAATTAAACTGATCAATCAAGACTAAAACCTCAGGCACATCAGTCCTATATGCGAGACAATTAATTTTTGATTTTATTTAAATACTAGCTAAGCCCTTCGTTTAGCAGTGGACGGCAGTAGGGTAAAGTTTTATAGATGATACAAATTGATAGTGTAGTCATAATCATATCGTCAAAGGGAAGCCAGACTGATGACAGCCATCAGTCTGTCTGGCTTCCCTTTCTCTCACGCATACCGCAGCGGCAGGCAGGCTCCTCCTCTCTCACTCTAACCCACGGCGCTAGCCATAAATAGTTGAACTTATATTAGTTTAAACTATCACTTCTGTCGGGCGTCCCGCGTGTTCACGTTTTTTTACAAACTACAAGAAAATGAAATATTAATAGCTAGATAATAATATAATTATATTTATTTATAAGCGTTAGTTACACATACCAAAAAGACATTTAATGTTGTACAGGCACTCTGCAAAATGTATCAAGCTCAAAAAAATGAGGAATATTCTTTATTAAAATAAACTGAATCTTTATCATCTACTTTATCGTATGAAGGCTTTACTCGTAGGTCCATAACGTGCCCCTAGATTTCTGTCAGGAAGTTGAGGCATGTAACAAGTTCTGTCTAACGTATTGGGTAAGACTAAGGGCTGCCTATATCTCACATGGAACGGCTGATAGCTCAAGTATACACTGAAAACAGAAAATCGATTAACAATATAGATTACAAAAGTTGTATATTTTTCTTTTGTTGTAAAGTCTTTTGAAGTTGAAGGGGATTACACTAAATTATGGCCTAACTGACTGACAACGTAGCTGAAAGACATACGAAAATTAAACATTCCATGCAGCTCTTGTCAGCTTTCTTTACGCAACTTATTAACGACTAAATTAGACCTACATATTATATGGATCGAGCTTTAAATTAATCCTACTTTTATCTCTCTCACAAGGTCTAAATAAACATTTCAAATCTTACTCAGTCATTTCTGATGGACATTGGAATGCTACTGTCGGTTCTCTGAAATACAATAGCGGATGGTAGCATTTAGGATAGCCTCGGTGGTAGTCCCGGTGCTTTTGGCAAACCTGTTAATTACAAAAAATGATTTATTTAGAACTGTAGTATGCTATGGTTATGTTATTACTGCATGTTTGTAAAAGCCGACCGTGGGAGAGCCACGCTTCGGCATGAATGGACCGGCTCGACCGGAGTGATACCACGGCCTCACAGAAAACCAGTGTAAATAGTGCTTGCGCTGTGTTTCATCGAGTGAGTGAGGATACCGGAGGCCCATACCCCAACCCCTCCCCCTATTTCCCCCCCATCTCCCAAAGGCCGGTAACGCACTTGTGACGCCTCTGATGTTTTGGGTGTCCATGGGCGGCGGTAATCGCTTACCATCAGGTGATAGGTCTGCTCGTTTGCCGACCTATTCCAAAAAAAAAACCTCTTTTGACCAAGGAGTTCCGTTCATCATCATCATCATATCAGCCGTAAGAAGTCCACTGCTAAACGTAGGCCCTATTGATTTCCATTTCGAACGGTCGGTAGCGGCCCACATCCAGCGAGTCCCTGCGATCTTAACCAGGTCGTATGTCCACCCTGCGGGAGGCCTTCTTACGCTGCGTTTGCCGTCACGTGGTCTCTACTCAAGAACCGTTCTGCCCCATCGGCCATCGGTTCTTCAAGCTATGTGCCCTGTCTGTCCACTGCCACTTCAACTTGCTGACTCGCTCTGCTATGTCGGTAACTTTAGTTCGTCTACGGATCTCCTCTTTTCTGATTCGATCTCGTAGAGAGACCCCAAGCATAGCCCGTTCCATAGCTCACTATGTGGCCCCAAGCTTCCTTATGAGGCCCATTGCTTCGTCATAATTTGTCGAAATTCATTGACACTATACTATTTAAAAAAAAATTTAAAAGCATGTAGCAATGTAATTTTACTAGTGTGCGATAATGATGAAAAATTACACTTCAGAGAAACCTTATACCAATTCGTAGGTTAAGCGTGGTCTTGTAGGGAAAAATCTCCTTTCTAAGGAGAAACCTATGTCCAGCAATGAACTCTAGTGGGCTGTTGATTATTTACGATAACGTTCGATATACTTTCGTTGTTATTATGGAAAGTGGAGTGTTATGCTCATTACCTTGGCCAACTTATTTTGTTTGATTAGAAGAAAAGAAAAATAGGAATAAAATGCAAAGACTAACGTCGTAAAACGCCGCTATTTCTTCTTGCCTCAATGGATCTGAAAATAAAATATATTTAACCATATTGATAGCAGCAGCAAATTTATATAGTACACATATAGTGATTTATATACTCTTTGATAGTACAATATAAGAGTACATTATATAAAAAGATTTTTATGTCAGTTTGACTTTTGATTATTTTTTAATATGGTTGAATTCTTGATTTAAAAAAAAAGAAAGCGAAGTCTAATATTATACCATGGTTGAATTCATTTATTAAAAGTATTTAATAGTATTCCTTTCTATTGACTGCCTATTAATTTTGACTGCCTCGTTGGTCTCGCGGTTGGTGTGTGCGACTGCTGATCATGAGGTCTCGGGTTCGATTCCCGGGTCGGACCAAATGTTTGTATGATCTACAAATATTTGTTTCGGAGTTTGGGTGTTTTCTATGTATAATATGTATGTATTTACAAAAAAAAAAGTATGTATGTATTTGTATCAGTTGTCTAGTACCCATAACACAAGCTCTGCTTAGCTTGGGACTAGATGGCGTTGTGTGTTATATGTCCGAAATATTTATTATTATTATTATTTCTCTGTGCCTATTTGACGCTAATTTATTGTGACTTGTGAATTAGGTATACATTGGTACTTTATAGCCCCCTTTCTGCCTCTCTGATACTCTGCCTCTGTTCAGCTTCTCTGGTACTTCTACGCGTGTGATTGACATCACTATTTTATGGTAGTTTATGTGGTATTAAAAATTAAGTATCTACACTACCAAATGTGCAAAGCACAGTGCAAAGCATCAGTGGTGTCATGGGATGGGTCCAGAACACTGACCTCTTTAATACACTTGTGTTAATAGAGGTCAGTGACTAAAACTAATTTCAGTCTCTCTCCCTCTCTCTCTCTCTCTACTACGACCACGCTTTCCGCCCGTTCAGATACCCCTCTATATATATGCTCTAAGTTGGCTGTCGTGTCGTAAACAATAGACCATGTCAGCTAATACGAAACGTCATGTATAATCTGTATTCAGCAATCAGAGGCAGTGTTAAACGTCAAAACAAAATCCCAAAATTTTGTTTTACTATTTTTCATTTCTTTGATATTTATTGGAGTTTTCATTACATTTTTTATAAATTAATACAAACTGTGATTATGAGATGTGCAAAGTAATTGTTTGTGATAGGGGATTATCAATTGGCATTAGCTGGTTTGTTATTTTGGGTGAACTATTTTTGTCCGCTCTAGTTTCGGTGCATTGGAATAAATTTTGACATCCAGGAAAAGAATGTTCTTCCTGTACGGTGAGTTCGATAGACCCTTGTAAACATTATAAGAAACAGCTGTAGGCTACAATTAAGTTAAAACTGGTATGAGTCGCACATTGGTGTGTTGCGTGGGAGTACGATCATTTGCATATTTTTTCTTCGACATACCTAGTTTTCTTGAATTCTTTTAAAGCACTACACTGTATTATTTGACCAACTGTATTTTTACTTATTCAATATATTAAATAGTTTATTTTGATTGATTTTAAATATCCATTTCATTTTAGTTCTTGCACAAATAATAATACAATATATGTCACTATTTCATTGTACAATTTGTACATACGTATTCATTAAAGCTGCTATAGTGCTATCAACTGTGACTGTTTGCCTGCTAAGCACAGCTTATATATTTTTACAATAAAAATTTTTAATCACTTTCTGTCAGCTGTGTGTAATTTGCTGTTATTTTTTCTAATTATTATGACTAGTTATTAAAATTGCTTATAACTACTAATGGTCTTTAAGTACAACTTTTGCAATTTTGACTTAAAGTACAACAATTTAATTATATTTTGGATGTTTATATAGACTTAAAAAGTTCATCATTACAGTTTAAACATAGAGCTCTATACTCTGCACTTATTTTTCTTTTTGTTAGCTTAGTACATAACTTTTTTTGAGTTTAATACAAAATAAAATCTTTGTTTACATTGTTTATGTAGTAAAATTAGAATATCTCTATTAGCAACAATCGGAAGCGATTGTGAGCCTATGGAAAACACTTCTTACTTCAGCTGCTATATCTGTTCTTATAAGTTTCTGATTAGTTTTCTTTTTTTTACTCTTCACATCTCACAATAAGAATACAATGGCTATAATCTCATAAGAAAATCCATAACACATTAAATTTGAATGTCTATTTAAAATCATAAATTTATTCAGTCAAGAACTCAATCATAATTTGGTATATTTATTTATTATAATTGTAGGTACCTAAGTACAATATGAATGTATAACTAAAAAGTTTTACTTATATTTTTTTAAAATATGATTGAATTTTGCCTTATAATCCCTTATAATATACAGTTTTAAAAGTCAAATTAGGCAGTCAGTATTCTATCAGTGCCAACACTGCAGTGAAGCAACCCTCAAGAAATAGTTTTTGAGTATTATTGAATTACATTAGTTTTTTAAAGTATACACTGTTTAAATTGTTATAACTTACATAATACCTATAATAATCCTACATGAGTCATGAGCACAGGAAAAAAGCATAGAGTGGTGTATTATCAATATTTTTATCTAAACAAGACTATATAAAACTCTAGTAAGTACATTGACTTATATATTTTATATCAGAATCACTATCATTTTCCCTTTATCAAGTGATAGTGGCTTGAGTCAAGCTGCACTTAATTAGTATTGAGTTATAAGCAATTGTAAAATATAGCCTCTTGGGTTCTGCTTGTTTCCCTTTAGGCAGAGCAGTCATTTTGGCAGCTAAAACATAGAAAAAACAACTCCGCACCCCTACTCATCCTATGGGTATTGTAAGAAGCAACTAAGGGACAAACCACGCGGGACAACATTATTGAAGTGAAAACTTCTTTTAATACCACACTGAGCACATTTTGGTAGGGGAAAATCTTATGAGTTCGAATCACAGATATGCTGATGTCACAAAACTTCTTTGGCCGCATTGCAAAAGCACAAAAGACAGGTTTTTAACAGACTTCAAAAAAGGAGGAGGTTCTCGATTCAACCATTTTTTTTAAATGTGTTCGCGGATTTGTCCTAAGTTTATGAACCGACTTTGATGATTCTTTTTTTAATATCAAGGAGATATCCCAACGGTGGAACCACGATAAGGACATTAAGATCTGATTATGGCATCCAAGAGAAATCAAGTTGAACCTTTTTAGGTTCAACTTAGGGTCTTTAGGACTTTTGTCGGTTTTCGTTTTTGTTAAAATTTTACTTGTGTGATGTTCAGCTTGTAAAGTGTAAAGTGAATTGCTTAAAATGTGTTTTGAAGTGATAACTTCTTATGGGAGGGTAAATCGCTTCGTTCCGTAACGCGTCACGGCCACAGTCTGTCTGGCTTCCCTTTCTCTCACGCATACGACAGCGGTAGGCAGGCTCCTCCTTTCTCACTTTAACCCAGTGGGTGCTAGTCGTATTTCGTAGTTCAACTTCGATTGGTTTAAGTTATCACTTCTGTCGGGCGTCCCGGGACGCACACGTTTTTTTTTCTCTGCTAAGCACCGCTTAAATTATAAGCTATTGCATAGCTTTTATCGCGGGCTTTGAGGCCTTCGAGCGCGCCGACCGAATCAAGAAATTCCGTAACGTAACGAAAATAAAACCTGACACCCGACGCTCGCACGGATCGAGACGAGCTGCTGCGAACGACGAATCAACGAATCTGTTTGTCTGTGTCTGTCACAGATTCGTTGACGGACAGACAGAGACAGACAGATTCGTTGACGAGCAGCTCCAAAATCTTTTGTCTTTCAACTCTGTTTTGTCTGTCAAAAAACAAAACAGTCTGGGTTTGCGCAAGTATACTTGAACGTGTATGTCCAGCTTAAGCAGCTGTTTGTGAGAAAGTATATAGGTGTATGGGTATCTATCATATCTTTATAATGCCACAGTCACCGCATGTGCGCCCCGTAAGTATACATGTTCAAAGAAAAAAAAAAAACTGCATAAATAAAATCCGGTCAGCGCCATCTGTTGAGCTGTTTCGCAACTACGAGGTACACTAACGCCCTCTATTATTTAAATACTTTTTGAACAATATTAAATAAGAAACTGGCAAAATAAAATAAAAAAATAAATAAATAATTATAATTGCATAAGTTGATAAAAAATGCTATGCAATAGCTATACCGCGCAGTCCCCGAGTGCCACACGTATTTTTTTACAACATTTTTTTTTATATCTTCTGTCAGCTGTGTGAAATTTGCTGTTAAGAATTACAATATTTTTTTTACATTAAATAAGTCCTGAGAAAAGGACAAAGGACAAGATCCTCAAGGACTAAGGAAGGACTAAGAAAGTGTTTCAAAATTTTCCTGAATTGACTATTTATTGTGACTAGCTGAACCCCGCGGTTTTACCCGCGGTTATTGTCGTACCGCGGGTAACGCCGCGGGACGAAGCTAGCCTAAAAAAAAGTAGCCTACATTATTCCTTAGATCATCAGCTATCTGCCAGTGAAAGTCCCGTCAAAATCGGTTCAATCCCGTCCAATTCATTTGGTATTTTGGTACATGTATCGTGTATAGTGTGTATGCTGTGTATGCACACATATGCATTTATTAAAAAGCGGTTACTTTAATATTACAAACAGAAATTTAACTTTAATTTAATTTTATTTATTTGTATAGATTTGTGTATTGAAATAATGTAACAAGAATTTGCATTAGTGCTTGAAGACTTTTCCAGGGTGTTTGTTTCCCTGAAGTAGGCAGAGGCATATTAATAAAATAGATGTATTATATGGTAGGTATTTTGCTTTAAAATTTAAAACTAAAAGAAGCCTACAACTGATTTTACATAAGTAGGTGTACCTACCTACCTATAAAAAATACTTCTGTTCGTGTCAATCCGAATTTCGACAGATATGCTCGTAAGTTTATCCCTACTTTATCTATAAAATATGATACAAGTATTGTTACTAAAGAATTGATCATTGATGTGGAAACTGAACAATGACCGAATGAGTCACGGGTTTATTGTACTCCTTCGCTAGAATTTGTTTCATGCGACGACCAAAAGTATTAAAAACCTTCATATTAGCTACGCAAACTTGTCTTTTCGCTGGTTATTGTAGTCCCGATCACTGCCAAGCCCAAAGTAAGGCCGGAAGGGCAATTGTTTTGGTTAGCTATGCACCTATGTTTGTATGTTCTACCGTAGCGCCTAAACTGAAACTAATCCTGAACCAATTTTAATGAATGAGATGTCATTAGATCCTACTAATATCAAAAGTTTGTATGGATGGATGTTTGATACTCTTTCACGCAAAAACTACTGAACGGATTTGGATGAAATTTTACAGTGATATAGCTTATACATCAGAATAACACATAGGCTACTATTTGCAGCGATAACCGACATACACGCGGGCGGAGCCGCGGGCAACAGCTAGTTGATAATAATATCCCAGGTGAAATAGGCTATATAAATTTTATTAGAAGTTTTTACGTAGTCATGCTATAGTTTGATAAACGTATTTTATTAGTTCTCACTTGCATCCTCATAAGGTTTCGTGACTAATTCCCGACGACGCCAGCATGATGAAAAATTGCGTGTCATGTAGGTATATCAATAGAGTTATTTAATTATTTGCAAATGAAAATAGTTTCATTAAATTCCAGTAGATAGTCATTTAAGAGATTGCGGCTTAAACGAACAAAGCAAACTCATCAGATTCGTTATATCATTAAAAATGGTAGAATAGTAATGGAGACTTCTGGTGCCAGATTAATTGCTGCGGTAGGGGTTGGGATAGCGGTCTGATTGCATGATGTTGAAATCGGGCCGCCACGCCGTGGAGGAAGGAGGAAGTATTTTCACTTGGGACAGGTCTTGATAAGTCACGGCGTCAAGGACCTGAAATCACATGGTCCGGGTCCTCCCAGAGTAGGGCGCCAGAGGTCGGCCGTCGGGTAGTTTTTAGTCGAAACACTACAAATTCTCGTCTTCTGCATCCCTAAGGAGCCGGCGATCCGAAGGGATTTTCTTACCCGCCGAAAAAAGGCCTAACTAAGCATATAACCTTTACTGGTTTTGTCTGACGTTGCAATTAAATAAAGAACCGTCTATGGAAACCATCAAAACCAATAAAATTCAAGTTAAATACCAGACGTAATGTCTTACAGGGCTTATAATATTATGATACCAGTGTGCTTAGAACACAGTTCTTTGTTTGATAACATAGAACGTTGTCATGGACACCGGCCTGTTGTTTTTAGATACTGGCGTGTTTATCGTTAGCTAAATATTACTCTGGGCCTGCAGTCTCGACATAGATAGCATAACGATCGTAAACTAACGATCGATAAATGTTTACGAATATTTTCGCTTGCCGTAACGATCTTAATCACAAGGGCAAGTCTCTACTCATAAATTATCGTGCAAAATCGTAAAAGACTGCAGTCTCGACATAGATAGCGATCGTTAATGATTGTTACGTGTTACTATATTGTATGTTAGCAAAAATAAATGGTTTAAATGGTTAAAGTTGCGAATTCGGTAGCTAATTCACATCGATAATTTTTTAACGATTTTTGGTAGTCTCTACCGTTGCAACTATCGATTTTCATCGGTATCGTATCGAATTTGCAGTCAATTTAACGACAGTCGCAAATCGCTTATCGAGGCATTTTGGCAGCCCGCTAACTCGATAAGTATTCGAAAAGGATCGTTAACTGTGAAATATTATAAAAATAGAAATTGTATGAAGATACATATTTATCGGATTGTAATAATATCTTTTGCAAGTGTAGTGCACTAATTTATAATATTAATTGTACATAATGGCGGAGGTTTATTTGACTTATCAATGATAACAAATACCTATACCTATACCTATACTTATACCTATACCTATACCTATACCTATTTTACCTGGTTTACGTTTGTGTGGTGATTGCAACGAGGTATTAGAAAGGGTACATATATCTAATTGTTTGGTTTCTAAACATACACATATTTTTGCTTTCATAATGGCGATTTATATGACGAGAAATGTGTTTGTTTTCATCATAAGTTAATATTTTTGTCGCAGTCGTATAGTAGGTATGCGAAGCGACCATAAAATCGGACATGCTCGTTTTATAATGAAGCATCTGGCTTTCATTTCTACAAATGTGATAATGATATAATTGTCGTTTGATTTGTTTTTTTTGGCTTCATTTCATCATGGCATTTGTCATCATAGCTTGGATTTGTTTATCGTAAAACAGCCCAGCCCTGTAACGATGAACAAGTATTTTAGTTAAAGGTAGTTTTTGCAGTATGTTGCCACTCTATGTACTTATTAAAATTATTAATGTACGAAATCATGTCGAACCCATGCTTGATGAAAATTTAAAATTCCTATATTTATGGAGGCAAAGAGGTAAAAAATGTAACTGGTATAGAAGACTAATTATGCAATTAGTTATTAAAGGTATTTCCTGCATCGGTCCATCTGGCTATACAAACCCTTTTACATATTCCTGGTGAGAATTTGTTGGACATATATGTACTACACAACGGCAATGATATAAACGCCTTTAACCGATGCAGATTCTAGACAAATATGTTCTTATTTGTCTAGAATCTGCATATAACAACAGATGAATACAGAGTTAAAATCGAACTCATCTTTATGTTGCACTATTTTCGTTATTAGGCCAGAATATTTTGCGCTAAATATGTAGATGCAGATCAATATGCTGGAATACAAACAAGAAGGTCGCCTGCTGATTGAACTGTGGCTATTTTGTGAATATCTTATTTTATTGATTAGTTTAACTTAACTGCCATCGGATAGGCTTGAACCATTATAGGTCAAACTACATCCTGGATCCCTACACTTCTATTTAGTCGTACGTTACGTATTATTATAATTAAACCAACTGACCCACGTAAACTCGTCTTCGTCTCCAAATGCCCGTAGCGTGATGCGTGATGTTAATAGTGAACAAAATTGTTTACCATAAAAAAGGTTATAGGTAGTGAGCCAACTTTAAAAGATAGACATAGGTACATTGCTTTAAAATGGATATTTTTTGCAATATTGAAGAGTCTGTTTGTTATTTCAAATTTACAGTTTTTAACTAAATGCATCATCATCAGCCTATCGCAGTCCACTGCTGGACATAGGCCTCTCCAATTGCGCGCCACTTGGTTCGATCCTCGGCTTCTCGCATCCAGCTCGTGCCAGCCGTCTTGCGCAGATCATCACTCCACCTGGCCTGTGGACGTCCTACACTACGTTTGCCGAGACGCGGTCTCCACTCAAGAACCCGTTTACCCCAACGGTAATCAGTTCTGCGGCTAATATGGCCAGCCCACTGCCACTTCAGCTTGCTAATCCTTTGGGCTATGTCGATGACCTTGGTTCTCTGCCGGATTACCTCATTCCTGATGCAATCCCTCAGAGAAACGCCGAGCATAGCCCTCTCCATAGCACGCTGAGCGACTTTGAACTTGTGGACCAGCCGTGCCGTAAGTGTCCACGTTTCGGCTCCGTATGTCATGACAGGTAGGACGCACTGATTGAAGACTTTCGTCTTAAGGCACTGTGGGATCGACGATGAAAAGACCCGACGAAGTTTCCCAAACGCTGCCCAACCCAGCTGAATTCTCCTGTTCACCTCATCCTTAAAAGTTGTTTCTACCTAACTGCAAAGTCTGCCCGAGGTACACATAATTGCACACAAATGCGCCGATGCGCACAGAAGAGTCAGCCAGGTCGTTCAGCATCTGTTGTAGGTCCTGCAGCGTCTCTGCCATAATGACGATGTCGTCCGCAAATCGCAAGTGAGAGATGTATTCGCCATTGATATTTATGCCACGTCCTTTCCAGTGTAGCGTCTTGAACAGATCCTCCATTGCATTTGTGAACAATTTCGGGGAAATAACATCCCCTTGTCTCACTCCTCGATGCAATGGTATGGGCCTTGTTTGCTGATTCTGTACTTGGACGGACATGGTGGCGGCTTCGTAGAGACATCTCAGCACTTGGATGTATCGCCAATCCACTTGGCAACGCTGCAGGGACTCCAGAACAGACCAGATCTCGATCGAGTCAAAGGCCTTCTCATAGTCCACGAATGCTAGACACAGGGGCTGATTATACTCCTCTGTCTTCTGTATAATTTGCCGCACTGTGTGGATGTGGTCTATGGTGCCATATCCGCTCCGAAATCCAGCTTGCTCTGGTGGTTGAAATTCGTCTAGTCTTCGCGCAAGACGGTTCGTGATGACTCTTGAGAACAGCTTGTAGACGTGGCTTAAAAGCGAAATGGGTCGATAGTTCTTCAACCTGGTCTTGTCACCTTTCTTGAAGAACAAGATGACCACACTTCTGCTCCACGCCTCTGGAGTTCTCCCTTCGAACAGGACAGCGTTAAAAAGCTTTTGGAGCTCCCTCAGTACGGGCTTACCTCCAGCCTTTAACAGTTCTGTTGTAATGCCGTCCTCTCCAGGGGCTTTTCCATTTTTAAGCTATCCAAGAGCCATCTCGATTTCGTCAATGCTGACTTCTGGCAGATCTTCGGTGTAGTGGCGTGTTAATGTGGCTCTAGAGTCCTCATTTTCTAAATCTAACTAAACTAATCACTAAATGCATGATGAAGTATATTCGGTACTTACATTTAAAAGGTAATCTCCGGAACGACTGTACCGATTTTGACGGGGTTTTCTGGCAGATAGCTGATGATATAAGGAGTGACTTAAGGTGGATTTATATTTATCTGATGTGTCGTGCCGTGTCCTGACGTGATGGCTACTTTTCACATTTATATGTCGTGTTCTGAGGCCTTCTGACGATATTTTGAATCAATACAGCCGGAGCTATAGGAAAGGTGACATGTTTTCAATGCTCTCTTTCAATTCTTTCTACCAGTTATCCGATTCTGATTCAGATTATGAAGAATATATTCAATTTATGATGCTGGCAACTTTGCTAACAAAAGAAAGAAAGAGAAGAAGATATTGGATTCATCCAGTCAATAGAAAAAGAGAAATTAATGGCGAGTTTCATTGTCTCATTAAAGTGCTTGAAAACGATGATGAAAATTTTCATCAGTATTTCAGATTGTCGAAGGCACAGTTTGAATAAGTACATTATTTAATTGAAGACGATGTGGGGTCGCGATGATGCAATACATTGTAATAATAAAATGCATGATCAGCTAATGTAGCACATCGCACCTCGGGCTCGACAGGGCTCCGCTGGAGTCTTTAGTCAGTCCGCACCTTCGATATGTAACACACGTTTGGTTGGACTAGTCAGTCCGCACCTCCGATAGCTAACACACGTTAGTATCAGTCAACCTCAGTCACCATATGCTAAATTGGTGACCCCGCCCGAGAAGAATATGCAACCTTGGAGTGGAGAATGAAGCACTCGGTTCGCAGCACCGATACGAGTCGGTCTGCATGCATCGTCGATAAGGTACGTAACGTACATCAGGATCTGTCGGTCCGGCATCCGCGGCACCGATACGATATGGGCGTTTTGTTAAGAAAAATGTAACCTTCAGATCACGTCGGGGGGTATAGACCTACTTATAGAGGCGGCCACCGACGTGGATCATATGTAATTGGAATCAAGAGAGATTGCGGACTGCTCCCCATTGTTTAGAAATGGGTTATTGGTATTATATGTATATGTATTTTTGGATATCACGTTTAAAAAAATGACACCAGTACTTCCGACAGATTAGTATAACAAGAACAGAGAGATATCACTACAGGTACGTCACCAGTACATTAAGAAGGCAGGAGAAAGGTCTCCGTCTTACTGGTGAGTGTATAAAAATGTGGTAAGAACGCCAAGAACATGTGAGCAACCGTGCAACTGGAACAAGGCAAGTACGTCATCAGTACAAAGAGGGCTGCAGAAATATGAAAACGCCTTACTGGTGAGTGTATTATGTGAAAGTATAGTGAGCGAATATAAATTATGTGCCGTGAATAATAGAGAAATGAAAATGTGCAGATTAAGGACATTAGAATTTAACTTAGGGTTGAGCAAGGTCATTTAAGTATACCATTAATCACGTGACGTCAAGGTAATTTTGGGCGCAGATTCGAAGAACTCGTCAATTACTCTATTTTAGCGAATTTACTAGCGAATTAAGTATATTGGCAGTTTGAGGTGTTATCTCGCTAATAGGAAAGGTCACAATCACTCTAAGTTAACACAAGGAACATAATATGAATTGTAAGCACATCGACATCGGTAACAAAGTAGTATAGTATATGCATTGTGAAGTTTCTACTAAGTACGCTAGACCCTATGTACCTGACAATTCAGGGAATTAGTTTGTCATAGCATTCATGAAATACTTACAATTGTGATAACGTTATTATTAAATGGATTTTTGCTACATGTCGGATTAAAATCAAAGTCTGGTTTAGGAAAGAAATGGTTAATTTTGTCAATCAAGCTCAAGGCCAAGTGTAAAATTGAAAAATGTAATCGATTATTATTATGTTGTGTAATATGTAAACATTTTTATCATGTATTTTATCAGAATATGTATTTTTTGAACTTATTCTATGTTATGTAAACTATTGTGAAACAGCGTATAATATTTTAAATGAAAACTGTAATTAATGTTAAAGTGTAAATGAAACCATAATGTAACTTTGTATTCAAATCATAATTTAATTGAGTAATTTTTATATAAACATTGTAATACCTGCGACATGCATAAGAGCATCAGGTTACGCGCGTGGGCAAGCGCTTATTCTACGAATCATTATTGTTGTGACCAAGGCTTAATCAGTGTCAGCGCTTTCATGTGTGCCTTGCGCGCCCTAAGTAAGTTTAAAATTTTATTGTAATGATATATGATATTGTAACTATTTGATAGAATAAAATTTTTCTTGTAAGAGAGGGATGACTGTGGGGTCGCGATGATGCAATACATTGTAATAATAAAATGCATGATCAGCTAATGTAGCACATCGCACCTCGGGCTCGACAGGGCTCCGCTGGAGTCTTTAGTCAGTCCGCACCTTCGATATGTAACACACGTTTGGTTGGACTAGTCAGTCCGCACCTCCGATAGCTAACACACGTTAGTGTCAGGCAATCTCAGTCACTCAGCTCAAGTAATTAATGTATCCACTCCGCTCAACTAATTAATGTACAGATGAACGCGAAATATATTCGGTTTACTTATAGAACCTTTTATTTACAACTACAACAAATACAACATTACTATATTAGCGACATATGCTAAAGACGATATAAAGATAATACAAAATAAAATAAAAAAAATACTTCAAGAACGACTAAATTGAAATGGGCCAACACGGGAAGCACCAGCTTTCAAATAAAAAAAGAATCACCGAAATTGGTTGGCGTGATATTGAGTTATTCGTCATTTTGTCGCACACATACTTAATGCAAATTGAAGACATATGGTTTTCTCATGGATGACATGACATAATCAGAACTAGACCAAATTGAAATGGGACCACATGGGAAGCACCAGCTTTCAAATAAAAAAATAAAACAGAATCAGTTTACCCAGTCGAAAGATAAGAGGTAACAAACATAAAAAAAGAAATTAAAAAATACAGTCGTAATGAGAACCTCCTCCTTTTTTTGAAGTCGGTTAAAAATACATACACGATTTCGTAAACCTATAGGAACAAGAGAAAGACTTGCAGTATGTATGTTTAAGGTAAGCATTTATTTATTTATTATTAATTATCTCTTTACAATATTTTGAAGGCAAAAATAATTTATAATCAATATTTATCAGTAAAGTTTACATTTCTATAATTTGATGAGATATTTATTTCGTCAAAATTATAAAGTGAGACCGGTTGATCCATTTGTGATGTGGATGTAAGCATGGTGATAGTTGATGTGGGTGGCAATATTGTTGATGTAGATGGTTGAACCGGCTGAGAAATAATCTGGTGAGCCACGTTGGTATCATTTGTTCTTGCCTTCAAGTTTACGTATTTCGGCTTGTGATATAGCAGTGTGCAAATCTAACTTGATTTTGATCTGATCGAGTTTAGGTAGACTTTTAAGAGCTTTACTCATGCTAAAAAAAAACAAGTCTGTTTCATCCATGTCCTGCTGCTTGGAATGGTGCTTCTGGAGTCTTAAGTCGTGCGAAGACTTCATTAAATCATATAGATCTTCTAAGTTTGTTTTGTTTCGAATAGACCTTTGGGCAAGTGAAGACGTTTCAGATTGTGGTGTTGCTGGACGTCGTTCTGATTGATAACTTTGAGGGCTTTCAGTTTCTGGTGACTTTTGAGGCAAATTTGATGGTTCGAAACATTCTGGTGACTCTGGAGGCGACATAAGATTTGTTGTTGTTGACCTTGATTTTATAAATGGCTGTAAAAAACTCATTTCTTCTTCATATTTCCACGGCGTCACAAGTACAGCGGCTTGCCCACTTTTTTTATTTTTACGACGCTTTAATGCGTTAATATAGGCATTTCGTAATTTATCCCAGTCATCTTTGCATTTTTCCGCTGAAACAGAATTAAATTATGCGTTTTTATATTTACAGATTTTTCGCAACTGGCAACTCTTTTCGGTCTTTGGGGTTCAATTATCGCATGGGATTTGCTAAAGTAAAGATAATAGTAGAAAAAGTATTTAACGCAATTTGGAAGAAATTATGGTATGGCTCAACCTACAGAACAAATGTGGAGAGAAATTGCGAACGGATTCGAAAATATATGGCATTTTCCGAATTGTATTGGAGCAATGGATGGGAAACACGTAACTATAATATGTCCCATAAATGCAGGCTCAACCTTTTATAATTATAAAAACGAGCATTCTATTGTACAGCTTGCACTTGTTGACGCTCATTACAGATATCATATCATATTATGATAGATGTAGGAGTGTATGGTCGCAATAGTGATGGTGGCATATACCAAGAGTCATTAATGGGGAAAATGTTTGAAAACAGTCAATTAAACGTGCCACCGAATAAACCATTATATCAAAATACAGAGCCTTTACCCTACATTATTGTGGCAGATGCAGCATTATGATTGAAAACGTATTTGTTAAAACCGTACAGTAAAGTTAAATTAGTTAACAATAATCCAATTAAAATATTTACTTATCGTTTATCACGTGCTCGCCGCACTGTAGAAAATGCATTTGGATTACTACGAGCAAGATTTAGGTATGAAACCGATACCGTTGTCTGACGCGTCACAACACGACACGTCAGACAAATATAACTCTGCCTTTAGAATTAGATATAATTAAATAAAGCAGTGAAGCTACTTACGATGTTTTTTTATTTTTTCTCCTATCTCCTTCCAAACAGCTGTCCTAATGGACTGATCTTTATATTGTTTACATTTTGTATCATAAATCACATTATATTGTCGTACAATTTCAATTAAGTCTTCCATACTTGAAAGCGATACCAACACGAAAACAGGGGACTCTGACGCGTCACAACACGACACTGGCGCTTGCACATTTGTCTGACGTGTCATGACGACGCCGTTCCCCCGCCCCTCTGCTCTGACTCAACCGGGATCGTTTCTGCTGCGACACAACACAAGCCATCACGAGATCACGACATGAACGTTACCATACTAAATGTATGAAACCGATACCGTTCTGACGCGTCACAAAACGACACGTCAGACAAATATAAATCCACCTTTAGGCTATTTTTTTTTAGACTACAACTCAGCTAGTAAGAAATATAAATTTGAAATCTTTTTAAAAGGTTCTCTTACTGTAAATATAGCGAAACTCACTAAAGCTACTTACATTTTTTTGTCTTGATCTTTAAAAGTATTTTTCAAATAAGAAACACCGTAACGTTGATATTTTATGGTATGTATTCGGGAATTACGTCATCAAAATAAGCGATTAATTATGCATGCAGAGATAATAACTCCATTACTGTTTACTAACGAATAAAACCCGCTGTAAGTACTTTCGCTAGTGTGTACACGTTAGATTTAAGTTAATACGGAAATACTTACAATTTAATAAAACTACAGAAAGTATTAGTTCATGAAATATTAGCATAAAAACTTTTTTGTTTGGAATTGACCTGCAAACGAGCAGACGTATCGCCTGATGGTAAAGATTACTGCCGCCCATGGACACCTGCAACACCAGAAGCGTCACAAGTGCGTTACCGGCCTTTTGGGGATGGGGGGAATGGGAAGGGGTAGGGGGATTCGGGTATGGGCCTCCGGTATCCTCACTCACTCGGTGAAACAGCGCAAACACTATTTCACACTGGTTTCACACCGGTTTTCTGTGAGGCCGTGGCATCACTCCGGTCGAGCCGGCTCTATTCATGCCTAAGCGTGGCTCTACCACGGTACTTGCAATATAGCAAGAATACGAAGTGGTACCATTCCTATTGGCTATTGGCTCCTATGACACTAACAGGGTGTCATAGGAGCCAGCAAAGGAACCAACTAAACAAAAAACTACGTAAACGTAATACGTAAACTACGACAACAGTACGGCAAAGAAAGGAAAAACTTGACACAACCGTGGGGGAGCCACGCTTCGGCATAAATGGGCCGGCTCTACCGGAGTGATACTGATACCATGGGCTCTAAGAAAACCTGTGTGAAATAACGCTTGCGTTGTGTTTCACGGGGCTCAGCTTGTTATAAATATAAAAAAATAATGAATATTTAATCTCTTACAACAATTAAAAGATAAGCTAATGAAAACGTGTTAAACTAATGTGAGATTGCCAAGATTTTTTAAACAGTTGTCGTGTCTCGTGTGAATGTTATTTTATATACTTACCGCTGAAACATTACAAAAAACAACATTAATTATAAATATGTCCGAATAACTGATAACAAATATAACAGAGTTAGTCAGCAAAGGGAAAGTGACTAACACTGATTCCACGATGATAATTTATTTGATTATTACAAAGAGTAATTATTATACGTAATTACGAATTGTTTTTTTTTCCCCAACTTGTATTTAATGTTTAAACATAGTTCCCGCTAAAAATCTGACATGTGACGTTTAAGTTCTTTTTATAAAGCTTAGAGTTTTACAAAAAAATCTTCCTGACAGTCTTGTTTTATCTATCGGTAGCACCAGGTGTTCAATCGGCATATGTACATTAATTTAGAAGTAGGTAGTATAACCATGTTAATTAACATGGTTATACATCGTAATATTGGCCTTGGTTTAAGTTTTGATGATAATATTCGTCCTGTCTGCAACTGAATTATTATTACTGTGACTCATGCTTGACGTTGACTAACAGCTGTATGTTAGTTAGTTAGTAAATGTATGTCTCTAATATATCTTTTGTTTACACGAAATGTTTATCTATTGTTAGTTTCTTGATTCTTGAGCGAAAAAATAGGCGATAGTTAGTCGTTTTCTCGCTGGCGGTGGGACTACTGCCTTATCTAAGCGAAGATATACCAGAGACAGTGTTATTTACCTGTTTTTTAAAGAAATATTTCAGTAAGACTCGCTAACTGACTAGTCACAAAAGTGGGCCATTACCGCGCTTCGTCATTATTATACACGTAGCTATAAAACTTGGCCCACTATAAAACTTGGCATGATGCTTAAACATAATATAAGCTTTATTTTCATGATCAAAAAAAAAAATGCGAACTTCGTCAAAAACGAAAAAAAAATTTTTTTTTAAATTTTTCTTAGCAATTAAAAATGAAAATTAAAATTAAAATTATGAGGATATAAAGGTTATTAAATGTAGTATATAACTCAGTGTTCAATGTGTCCCAAAATTACTATTTTTGAACTGATAATGACATTCGAAGTAGTGCATACCTCACGTTTTCTGAATTCTTCAAAGACATATATTTTAAAAACTAAGCTTGCAAATGCAAAAATATTTCGTATCTGTATCGAGGATATGTACAGGTATAACATACTAAAATATAAACGAAATCGGAATCCTGAACCTTTTTTCGCTGTCCGCTACACGTGAAATGCCCCAATTTTTTAATCTTCTTCCGAACTCTTTTTTTCCAAACTGGTTGGGGTCGATTTTCTACTACAATATTGATTTTTTTCGCTCAGTGACTGCCATTAGACCTTACCAAAGAAGTTCCGTAGTTCCGTAGAAAAACTGTTCAAACTACTCGTAACGATTGCCACAGATATTCGAATGGAAACAAACATAGGGCAGAATGGGCCACCTACAAACCGTGGGTGGCCCGAGGTACGTCGGGGTTCCAGGAATTTCCTCCCGAGGGTGCACCTGGTTCCCCGGCTTCTAGTACCCGAGACGGTGTGCGGTTTTTAGTCGGTTCGAGTCTGACATACTCACCAGTCGGTGGTATGCGAGGGGATTACAGCACAAAATAAGGGCAGAAAGTAAAAGTATTCTTACTAGGTGCGAATATCTATACAATCTATACAATTAAATAAAACTGAAGTGTCTGTTTGTAATCTGTATATATAAAAGAGTAAGGTGACTGACTGACTGACTGACATACCCAGAGATCAACGCACAGCCCAAACCGCTGAAGCTAGAGTCCTGAAATTTTGCATGTAGGTAGCACTAAGAAAGGAATTTTCGAAATTCCTGCGTGTAAAAGCTAGTATTAAAATAACCGCTTTTTACTAAATGCATATGGTATGACACGGCACATTTAGCATTTTTTACAATTTTGGTCTGTCTGTCTGTTCCGGCTAATCTCTGGAACGGCTGGACCGATTTTGACGGGACTTTCACTGATAGGTAGCTGATGATATAAAGAGTAACTGAAACTACTTTTTTTTAGACTGGTTTCGACCCGCGGCGTTGCCCGCCGTTATTGTCGTACCGCGGGTAACAACGCGGAGTTCAGCTAGTAAACGATAATTATAGAACTAATATTTTCAAAAATACATGCGCTTGAAATATGTGTATCTCACATGCTTATTAAATAAGACTGGTTTAGCGTTAGTCATGTTAAAGTCATAGTAGACATGTGCTAGACATCTGTCTTTGTGTTTGTGATACGAATAATATCTCTGGGTAATAGAATCTGTGGGTTTTTGCTTGTCTAAATTACTATAATGTGTGCGTTAGTCATTTATAAATGTAACGGCTAAATAAATTTGTATGAAATTCCGCGCAGTCATAACGGTAAAAACTAAAGTGGAAGCTTCTAATATTCAACTAATCCTTCAAGTAGGTCGTTGGCAAATTTGGCAATGAATCAATTAGACTTACTTTTTGTAACTCATTAGTCATTACATTAAAATAAGAAATGTTATCTCTAGTCGCTGTAGTGTTCGAGACGACTATTTTTGAAAAAGCGAAAAGCTACTGTAGGCCAGACATTGAGTTTTTATAACTATAACTAGCTGACCCACACGTAACGTCTTTTACGTCTTTCGCTCCGCTCCTATTGGTCTTAGCGTGATGATATATAGCCCCCTTCCTCGATAAATGTACTATCCAACACTGAAAGAATTTTTAAATCGGACCAGCGGTTCCCGAGATTAGCGCGTTCAAACAAACAAACTCTTCAGCTTTATAATATTGGTATAGATTAATAAATTATGATGAAGTTGTATATTTCCACTAACATAAAAAAAATACAGCTGTCCTAAAAATTCATGCAATTTTTTCCAGTTCGCCCTGAAGAGTGTCTCTGGTGATGGTGATGTCGTGCGTGGGTATGGGCGATGCGGTACTCCGCGATCGACTGCCAACATTATGGCGCCGTATAGAAGACGCTCACTACAGTTACCTGGAAACGGATGATAGCCCCGAGAAATTGCAACAGAAGAAGAAATTAGAAGGTGGGTGGTTACGATCCTTTTTTCTCCTGGTATTGAGAGTCTACTTCCTAAGTAGAAGCCCATGTTCAGCAATACATGACAGCAGAAATATGAAGAGCCGTTGATGATGATGATTATTATTTATTTATTTACTACTCATTGTATAGGAATAATATCAAAATATGAATAAACGAGTAAAATAAAAACAAAACAGGAAATACACAATGGGCAGTCTTATTGCTATAAATGATGTTACCAGGTTACCTTTGGATGGACAGGAGTGCAAAAAAAAGGCAATGGGTTGTCATGGTGTCTGTGTGTGTATTACGTAAATATTAATATTTTCGTGTATATGGATATAATATATTGCTATATAAGCACTTCAAAGGTAGAAATCAAAAGCGAAAAAAGATAGAATATGTTATAAATTATGTATGTACGTGACTCCAGCTTCATCAAGCTACTGGATACTTGTCCGATTTACCGTCCGAGGCTAGTGATATTCTCTACCTAGGTATTGGGTGAGCGGAGTGATACCACGGCACGGCTTCGCGTTAAGAATTCTCTCTTTGATTGGTGGAGTCCAAAAGCTGTTTCGTTTGGACTCTACGGTCGACAACGCACTTGTGACTCTTGCTGTGCACCTGCAAGAGTCACAAGTGCGTTGTCGACCGCTGCAGGTGTCCATGAGCAATGATTGTCACTTAGACAGACGACCGTCTCCTCGTTAAAATCTGATATGTTTAAATGTAGTGAAATATTCTTATATCTACTAGAACACTGGTGTGATATGCCAAAAACACGTTAATGAGTAGCTGATTGTGTTTAGCAAACAATCACCGTAGAATTTTCCTTCTGTATTAAGCCAGTAAAATTAGTTTTTATAAAAAAATGCTACTTACATTGACATATCGCTTTTTGCACCACTGTTTCAGTTAATATCATACTAAACACACTCGCAGAAGATCAGCCTAAAATGATACGATACGAGTAGCATCAGTGCTATCGTGTTTCGTTGTCACCAAAGGCAAGACGTATCGCCTGATGGTAAGCGATTACCGCCGCCCATGGACACCGCAACACCAGAGGCGTCACCTTTGGGGGATGGGGAGTGGGAGGGGAAGAGGGGTTGGGGTATGGGCCTCTGGTATCCTCACTCACTTGGTGAAACACAGCGCAAGCACTATTTCACACCGGTTTTCTGTGAGGCCGTGGTATCACTCCGGTCGAGCCGGCCCATTTATGCCTAAGCGTGGTTCTCTCACGGTGAAAAATGCTCATGCTGCTTTCCATCATGCAGAGTAGAAATTCTGAAATTAAATCTGTTTCTGACTAAACATTCGTACCTTTCTCAACCAATCTCGAATTCGTTATACCAAGACCAAACCTCAAACCAGACGATCATTATTTATAACAACATTGTTGTCAGATGTTTATTTATTGAAACACAATGTAGACTATGATCATTCTTTGTTGCAGACTATATAATAGAATATTTATCGTTAGTGCCTCATGAGTGCAAGTTCGGGCTGGCTGAAACTGGGAAGGTGTTCCAGAGGACAGTTAACGAGTTGTCAGATTTCAGTGCGTACCGAGCTGGGTTAGGATGGGCAGCGCTCGCGAGGTACGCCGCTAACTTACTGGCACAGCCTTGGAGAAAAGAGTACAGGGTTATAAGGGTGAGTCTAGATAATATTATTATTTGTTAAAATCCTCTTTAAATCTATGGCAATCGCTATTAGGAAGTCAGTGTTCTCAAATATGTTGACAAATAGTTCAACTTTCGAATCAGGATTGGGGAGGTTCGATACCCGTGGAAAAACTGCTTTCAGGTATAGCCGGTTAAACAGTAAACTAGTAGCCTTGATCCTTGATCCAAATAATCTTGGGATTAATAAAGGCTAGGAAGATGAATAAAGTCTATAAAACGTTACAGAATCATTATCAAGTTTAAACAAAAGGCCTACTAGGTTATTCCAAACTATTTACTCATAAATTTCCATGTGACGTCTGAGCTTTGTTAAGACTTGCTTATGTTTCATTCCGATCATTTGAAGAGAATGATATTATCAAATTGCTTTGGCTATGCACAAATTCGTGTTTTTTTTTTTTAAATGAAGGTGTATTTAGCATTATTTACTTACAATCAAATAACCAAACGAATATCTAAGTGTTCATGCAAATTGTTGTTAATCATAATAGTAGTGTTATTGCCTATTGTTCTTAAAAATGTCTGAATTTAGATGTAAAAAAACTGTGTTAGCTTTTTTTTTTTATGTATGGCCTGCCAAAATGTCTCTACTCTGCCTGATGGAAAGCATAAGCAGAGTCCAAGAGTGGTGGTCACCATGCTCATTGCTTGTGCAGACAATGCAACTATGCAGCATGGTGGCGTAGTGATGCTTCTGCATCATTGGGCCGCCATATTTATTCATCTTTTTTTTTTAAAGACAACTCCCGCATTAGGAATAAACATCCTGTGTAGCAGGGAGTTTACAGACATATATGAAAGGGACACAATTAACACCCAAACTCAGAACAACAGTCTGTGGATCACACAAAGTGTTGTCCCGTGTAGGACTTGAACCCACAACACTTGGCAAATTGGCAAGCGGCGTGGCGACCGCCTAAACCACTAGGCCAACCGTGCAGCTTTGTTTCATACGGGCAATTCGTGTAGTGACGGATCTAGAATACGGAGTTTCGCGACTCCTATTCATCCCATGGGTGTCGTAAGAGGCGACTAAGGGAGCAAAGTACGTACCAAAGAGAAGGAACACTTTTAACAAACAATTCCAGCCCGTCTGGCCAGCGTCACATAGTAGGCTTTCTCAGAAAAGGCATATGTTCAGCAGTTGACTCTTTTGATGTCATATGAATATTGATTGTTGAACATGAATTGCCTCATTGGTCTAGCGGTTGAAGTAAGCGACTGCCAATCAAGAGGTCTCGGGTTCTCGAATCCCGGGTGGGGCCAAAAGTGTTATTGACTTTTTATGATTATAGAAATACTTAATAACAGCTTGGAGTTTGGAAGTTGGTTTCCCCCGTGCCTCTGAGAGCACCTAAAGCTGTCAGTCCTGCACCTGATCTCTCCCCGGTCGTGTCGGTTAACCGTCACATCGGTTTATGAGAGAGAGGGAACAGAGAGTGCACCTGTGTTTGCGCACACACCTGTGCACTATAATATCTCCTGCGTAGTTGGGTAGTCTCCTTCGAGACTGGCCGCCGTGACCGTAATCGGGTCTAGAGTCTAGACCCCAAACTCCGAGCTGTTATTAAGTATTTATATAATCAGAAAGACGGTACATGTACCGTGTATATATACATATGCATTTATTATAAAGCGGTTATTTTAATATTACAAATAGACACATTTTTTTATTTATTTGTGTAGATGTATATACGTATAAGTGTAAGTACATAGAACACCAACTTTATAACTGTCAAACAAATTGTTTAAAAATTCTCTTTTCGCAAGCAAAAACTTGAGTTGTTACCCTATTTAATTTATTATCTCCTCGCCAAGGAGAGGTCTGTGGCCAGCAATGGACTGTTGTTATGATGTGACGTTCAAAGTTTCTATCGAGAAATAATATCGTTATTTTGTATATTCAAATTGTATTTTTACAATTTCAGTTATACTGCGGTTATTTCAAACACGAAGTCGAGGCTAACATGGTCGGTGCAGAAATACTCCTCCACACAATGGGATACAAATCGGTGGGGTCAGGGCGATTGGAACTAGATGGTCCCATCTGTCCGGACATGGTAGCCGCTGTCTCTAGAGATGCTCTAATCGCTCAGTGTGAATGTCAGGTGAGTTGGATAACCAAAGATAGAGGAAACAGAAACTTAAAAGAGAAATAGTGTTTATATTAGGAATATTTATTGTCCATTCGCGTAAAGCTAAGTACTCACATACTGTTTTACTTGATCGAGCTAACATGTCGAGTAAAAACCACGGCATGGGCTTTCGTCCACACACTCAGCATTCATCTATCGAGTGACGCGCGCCGTTCAGTATTCACCGAACCGTTCGAGCCAAAAGATGCCTGTCTTTTCAACAAAGGAGACGGTGACTACACCGTCTCCTTTGTTGAACAGACGTAAATGTAGCCATTTAACAAGTCTCGCAATTCTTAATTATAAAAGAATGAAAGAAAAAAAACTCCATGCATTTTTTTATTAAACACGTGTTTTTAGACGATCTACAACGGCGTACTGACTCGCGCCACTCTCTGTCATGTACACACACACACGCTTAAGTCAAGCTCGACGGTTCGTTTCGAGTAGGTGCAAAGGAAATTACTTTATTTAATTACCTTCGACCCGGCTCGATGCGAGCCTTCGAGTTGTGAGTTTTGCGGTCCACACGTAAATTTTTACTCGTTTTGGAGTAAAACTATTGAGTAATACCGCATGTGAGTACGGACCATTAGTGTTATTTAAACTTGTTAAATGGCTACATTTATGTCTGTTCAACAAAGGAGACGCTACACCGTCTCCTTTGTTAAACAGGCATCTTTTGGCTCAAACGGTTTGGTGAATACTAAACGGCGCGCGTCACTCGATAGATGAATGCTGAATAAAACAGTATGTGAGTACTTGGCTTTACAGTGGTCAAATTAATTAATATTTTTGAACATTCTAAACTTTGAACATATTAAGTGTTGACGCTGATCTAATGAACAGAATGTGTATAGTGGGTCTTTTCAGTTACTAGTAAACGTTCTGAGTTGGGCATGTTGATTGGCTGAACCTAACAGAGTATCTTAACTGAGTTTTTGACAATTGTCTGATTATAATTAAGTCAGGGAGAAAGTGGAACTTTTTTACTAATAAGCACATATTCCACGACATGGTGAACTGGATTCATAAATACAGTCCGCCAAATCTTTTGTAGTGTTACCAAACTGCAATTATTATTGAAGATGAATATGAGAGATGTATGTGCCACAGATAATGTCTCACATCTGGGAGGCTGTGTGGAGTTCAGGCGCGAGGGTGTCGTGGCGTGAAGTATGCGCCGAGCGAGTGGCCAGAGCCTCTGCGCCTGCGCAGGCCGCCGCCCGCCTCGCCGCACCCCCCGCACCCTCCACACACCCGGCACACACCTCCGCCGCTGATAGAGGCAAAATCTTGTACAACGACAGTGAGTCTCTTGAGATCTACATTTTATATAAAGAAAATTATGAATTGTTTCTCAACTATATTGGATTACCTTTAGATAACTTAAATTTAACAGCAGACCAATATATCTTTTATTTATAACTAGCAAGCATGGCATACAGGAAGCTTAGTGTTGATGCGAAATTCTTTGAAATTTTCGTATTTTCTTGACATTTATATACGTGTATTATACATTAAACTGTCTTCTTGAATCACTCTGTCTATTGCTAATTACTATATTAAAATCCGTAGCGTAGTTTAAAAGATCTAAGTGAAAATCAACTTAATTTCATTTAGTTTTTATTATGGCTTTAGCTCATAATTTCAACAATATATCTCAAAAGAAACAAACACACAGATATAGCCCGAACCAATCTTTATGACGGCTGGGAACTTCGTCCGTGTCGATGCGTAGCATACAATTTTAGGTATCAGAGGGAACGTACAGGGGTGCGGTTGTAGACCAATACACGGCGCATGTTCCTTGCGTGTGTGACTTATGTCCGTCGTACACTACACATGCACTCATAATCTTGTTTACGTACAGTCGAGTTGTTAATAGTCTTGAATTGTTTCGTAACCTACTTCTTTTGTTTGTATTTTTTTTGGTTACTTGTTTTATTATTGACTGTTGTAGTTTAGTGCATTTTCAACGTTAACTTTTCAATATTTGATGTGTCGATTAAAATGACTCGCGGACTGTAAAATCTTCTAAGTCAAGGTCATTTATTTCTGTAAATAGGTTTTCACAAAATACTTGAACTTGCTAGAAAACTTTTAGTATAATTAAATAGAATTAGATTAATATTTGAGATCATATTTTATTTGCCTCGAACAACATCTCAGAAATAATTATTCGGTTTATAGTTGGATAAGAACGGTAGGAACCTACTCATGTTTTCATAAATTAATATGCTCAAAAATAAGTACATGTATTATTAAATTTCATATTATAATTATATCCAGACATCTAATTCTTTTAGTGTAAAAGTGTTTAAAGTTTTAAAGTGTACCTGCGCCGACCTGCTTGCGCAGCTAACTTCAGAAACGTCATAAAGATTGGTTCGGCCTATATCAATGAAATTATCCTATTAGGATTCTTTTTTCTCTGTAAAGAATATGCACTTAAAGACCTTGTACCACTTAGCATTGAAAACCTTCAAGAAGCACTTAGTGTACCTAATTGCATTAATAAAAAATAAAATCGATAATCCGTATTATTTTTTGTAGTTTAAAATAATAAATGGACCAGTTGACCATATATTATCACAGATACTGTTTATGATAAAACTATTTCTTTTATTTTTCAGATTCTGATATATACTCAAATATACCAACGACGATTCCTTCAGAACCTTACCGAAGCAGATTAATAGACACTCGATATAACTCTACACAACCACATTGCAACCACATATGCGAGGATACGACCCTAGAAAATCACATACCCCCTCTGAATCCCTACCTGGCACCGCAAGGGGTTATGCCTCAAGTTATGTACCCTCATCTCCATACTGAAGTTCCTGTCACCATGCCACATTGTTCCACAGTTCCCATGATGACCCCCTATGGCATCCCGTATTATTACCCGGTCCAATCCCCGTATATGATCCCAACACCAGTATTTGCTCCAATTAAACATGCCGCCACAGTCCCAGTTAACGGATATCCTCCAATGCCTCAATACAGGTACGACTCTGTACCTACCGGACAACTTATCGAGCTAGACACCCCTTCTGTTTACGAGAACGGCAAATTCGAGAGGTACAAAGACGATGAAAGAAATCACAGGAAGAGTAGGCTAGAATCTTCTAGAAGAAACAGCACGTCTAAGTCAGGGTTAAGTGACGTCACTCTTCCTAGTATACCTCGGTCTGATACGCAACCAGCTCTAAGTAAAGCTAAAGAAGATGGCATGGGTACTTACGAAAGCTGGGATTACGTGTTTAGGAATTTGTCGAGCAAAGACCAAGATCCGGAAGCTAGAAGTCGATACTCTCCATCGTTCGATAGAGATTCAAGGACACTCGATAGATTAGACAGAGAAGAAAGGAGATCAAAATATCAGCCGACGACGCTTGACTTAGAAGATGGCATGCAAGCGCTTAACCTCGATCGTTCTTATGACGAAGAAGTTTACCGCACGGCCAAAGTGAACGAAATAATGAGAATGAAGCAAGAACAAGAATTAAAAAGGGCAAAGCATTTAGCAAAGAAAGCAGTTGACGAAAGGAAACCTAAAAAGCATTTGCCGGAGCCGGTGGGAAACCCCAAAGCGGATGCCTTAATAACCCCTAAGGTTGCCCCGGATAAGGTTAAGTTACTGACGAAGAAGGACATACGGGATAGGAAGGAGGTCATAAAGCAGCAGAATACTGTGAATGGTGAACGGGTCTCGAGTTCAGCGGAAGTGAAGAAGGTGAAGAAACCTGCGAAGCTGGTTGCTGCCGAAATGGACAAGACGAAACCGAAACTGGTCGAGAACGGTATTCATAGTACGGGGCACGGTTCTAAGACTAATATATGTGAGTATATTTTGCTTTACAGTTTACTTATAACAACAATATGATCTTGTAAAATATATTTGTCATTTGGGTAATGACATTTTCTTAGTTAGATACTTTTTTTAAAATTAATAACGGGCAAACGAGCCGACGTATCGCCTGATGATAAGCGATCACCATCGCCCATGGGCACCCGCAACACCAGAGGCGTCACAAGTGCGTTGCCGGCCTTTGAGGGATGGAGAGGGAAATGGGGGGAGGGGTTTGGGCTTGTCACGCGGCACTCACATGCACACCTCCACGCCCTCCAAGCCTCACCCCCCGCGCGCCTACGAGGACCGTCCACTGCCGAGAACACCCCGCACCTCAAGCCTCAGAGGATATTTAAGGAAGCGCGCGGCGTCACAGAGCCCTTTTCTCATCGCTGCGAACGGACAGTTAAGTGCTCCTTGTCTGGAGGCACTGACTGGTCGAATCTCTTAAATCCACACCCTGTCTGTACATCTATCTGTTTGTGTTATACTTCAGTAAATAAATAACGTTTAAATTGTTGTTGTGAAACGTCTGATTTCACCATCTTCAGAACCTCGTGGCCTCACCACCACCTCAAGGGCTCCTAAAGCCACTACGCGACAGGCTATATTACTGTAAAGTTTCATCCAAATCCGTTCAGTAGTTTTTGCGTGAAAGAGTAACAAACATCCATACTTACAAACTTTCGCGTTTATAATATTAGGAGGATAGTAGGATTAAGACTTTTTATTTAAATTCAGTGTAAATGTATAATATACACACATGTTTACAATAATGTGTACAATTACACACTGTCTTTTATGACTATGTGTAATGGTACCTCTATATAGTTTTTATTAACGTATTTCTTTTACTTATTCCATGAAATCATTATTGCCTTACCTATTTACGCTTAAACCTTTGCTCTTAGGTTGGATCCCGTATCTAGTAGATCCACGTCTGGAAAGTATGTTAAATAAACTTCATCTTATTTCACAGCATCCAATTCACATGCACCAAGCTACGACTTAAAGGCGCAGCTTATCGTGTCACTGGACGAAACAGATAACGTGAGGCGCTCACCACCCAAGCAGCTTCTACCGAACGGCGACCGACCCCTTAGTAGGACACAAAACCATCACACGAGCGAGAGAGAGAGGCCGGATACCGCAAGTAGTGAGGCGAAAAGAGACAAATGGGAGTGTGCTACTTGCACCTACTTGAATAGAAACGCTCTAGCTGCGTGTGAAATGTGCGGTAAGTCTAAGCGAGGGCCGGAGATACAACCTCTAAGGTCTGGGGGACGCGAGTGTCCCGCTTGCACCTTAGTGAACGAAAGAGACGCAAATATATGTGACGCTTGTGGCACGAGCCTAGACCATTGCCCCACCTACATATAAACGTACACTTATGACGTCACGAAATCGGGTTGCCAACTGTATCTAATCATTTTATTTAATTTTATTTATAATGACATGTTAGTATTAATCGTTATTATTGCACAATTTTTTTTATTATTGTACTCGGGCAGTGAGTTTGTTGAAATTGAAAATAAATGGTTTTCGGCAGCAATGAAAATTTACCGAAATTATTATGAATGTATACAATTGATATGGTTCCTTAAAATTGGTTATTTATTTAACAAATATATTGATGTTTAACTAACTTTGCTGTTAGAATTTCACTTTGTTAAAAACTCTGCTAATGCTTGTTAATAATCTGAGTTCAATTTTATATATTTCGAAATGGGGCCATGAAACAAGCGGTTTCTAAAAGGTTACTAATTAGAGCAAAGGGTTTCTAACGGTCCTAGAAAGGGACTTTGGTTAGAAGAAACGCTACTATTGCGTCGCTCGACAGTCGACCTACAGCTTTTGAGCTGAACTGACTATGAGTTAGCGGAACACAATAATGCCACTAGTCAATCTAAGATATGAATATATCCGACATTCTCCTAAATCTGTCAAAATTAAAACTGTCTTAATTAAAACCTTTTCCTTGGAAGACACTTTCAATTGTTATATTACAAATATAGATTTTGCATTTTGATATTATCATAATATCACTTGATATAATTTTAATGAATTTTTTTTGACGTGACAACGTCTTATAATTCGACGGAGCCGGCTGCACACACGAACATGACTCATGCGGCGTTACCTCGCTCGGAGGCGTTCCAGTTAATCCATCTATCTCTCGCTTGCACTTCAAGCCTTAAATGGAAGCGTCATTTCATCATTTCATCAATGTTTCGTTATGACGTTGTCACGTTAAACTAACGGCCGTAAACAGACTTTACAGACAACCATATTTTTTTGTGAGTGAGCACTACTGGAAATCGCAAGTGAAATACTTATAAGCATAAAATTAAATATTATATTTAAGAGACTATTAATCTTTGCTGTTTTTCATATTTTATAGTCATATTACTTCTTCTTATTTTTCGTTTTAAAGATTCCGCTTGTTTCGTAGCCATAATGTTTTATGTTATTGCTCATAATAATGATAATTTAATGAAGAAATGTATTTAATACAGGTTTTGACATAATGTAGTTGTTACTAAATTGTTTTTATTCTATCGCTTGACGACAGGGTACTGATGAGTATATTGAAATTTTAAATTAGCTTTGTATGCACTAGGGAGCATTTGGTGTATTTAGTGCTGCATCGTATTTGTAAGACTTTGGTGGTAGGCAGTAGATAGTATATGTACATAGTATGTGTTCTGAACACACGTGTTTGGAGAATAGCACTGTTTTTTTGTACTTAGACAGATGAGTCTACAAAAATCTCAGAAAACTAGGCTTTCATCAGCCAGGGATCAGATTTGGAACAGAAAACATGGAGTCATCTATACTGATTAACGAAGTTTTGAGGTATTTTTTTGTGACTTAGTCGCTGCAATAATTCAAATTTTGATTGATACGTTAAAATAAATTACTATTACATTTCGTGTACTTGGCTTTTCGATCGAGAAGTCATTGTCAAAACCATGACCTTATAAAATTGACAGGCATTTAAAATGTATGATATTATATGTACTAAAAGGCTCAGAGCTGTACATGTACGTTCTAAAACGTCTTCTTTCGTTAGAATGGTAATTCTATGATATCATACTTACATCTGTATTACATTGTGACCCATAAAATAAAAATGTTTCCTATTGTATACAAGTCTACATACATGAAGTTACGTTTGAAAAAGGGGTCTTGAGATAAATATATTATGATTGTAATAATAGTGTTCGTTTATTCGCCTTCTATAATGCTTTAAAGTTAGTTGAGAGATAGATTAAAAAAAAACGCTTTTTCGTTTTACATTATAAATTATTGATCTGTGTATATAATTGTTAGCGTTTGTAAATATTAGTACCTAAATATATTTATTTAGACTTTTGGATTTTATTTATTTTGATGAGTAATAAGGTTTAAATCATAGTGATACTAATACAGAAAATATAACATCAGTAAAAGGTGCATTTAAATAAACTAATTTAATGAACACAGTCTAAATATATGCACAATGTAATAATAATTGCCGCTGCTTTAAAGAAGTGCGTACTTATAAAATATATAGGTAAATTAATTTGCAATAATTATATTTTTAGAATAGACCTGGCTATGGTATATTGAATAGAGGAATATATATAAATTAATGCATTTCTTTAAAGCGGCAGTTGGTTAGTCATATTCTAGGCGGTTAAAGCACTGAGGACGTGTATTTTTCTATGATAATCAAAAAGTAGATTTTCTCATATGGGACAGATTTATATAAAGAAACGTTGTGCTTGATTATAATTTGCGTTTAGTTCAACGAAATCCGTTCGGATTGAAATTAATGACGAATGCAGATAGACGGCATGTAATACAATGAAAAATAAATACTATTGTTTTATGATTTCTGTGTTTTATTGCGATGATACCTCTATGAACATGAGATACTTTAAATCTTAACTTTTTTATATTATTCTCAAAATTTCCCTTTCACAGAAATGTTCACATGTACACTACAAGGCTACAAAGTACAAAAAGCTTATTAGCCATCCAAAGGTACCGTATGACAGTTTTGAAATATTGAAAAATAGGAAGGTGGTCAAAGTAATCGAGCAATTTGACCCTTTCAGCAATAGTCCGCTTCGTTTGGCCTATGTAAGAACTTCCGCAGCTGCAGTCTATAAACACTCGGAGTTTGTTCACACTTACCTGGAGGGAGAATCGTTAATTGAAAGCATGGTTGCGGCTGGCTGAGAGCTGGCAACCATCATTTTTTCTTTTCTTTACATCATTTTCTTTAAAATGACGTAAAATTAATTTAAAAAAAATAGGTGCAATTTATGTTTCCAAATTAATTTTCCAAAAACTAATTGAAGGTAATTGCGGCTAATTCTTTATAGGCAACCTGTCGCTAATCCATTGAATACTTCCTCAACTTAAGTTAATTTCATAAAAAAAACATACCTGCAGAATCGAGCGGTGGGATCTTGTAACCTCGTTTACGTCTCCTATTGGCCGTAGCGTAATAATTTCCCCCCATTTTTGTAACATTCTTCATTGGTGCTCCGCTCCTATTGGTCTTAGTGTGATGATATATAGCCTTCCTCAATAGGTAATTTTTTTTTCAATCGGACCAGTAGTTCCTGAGACTAGCGCGTTCAAGCAAACAAACTCTTCAGCTATTATTAGATTTCAGACGCAAAAAAATACCAACAAAGTTCAGAACCTCCTTTTTGAAGTCTGTTATAAAGATCTGTTCAAAGAAAGTATTGGATCCATCCCATTGTGGAAGCTCTGGCTCGTCGCACACAGACTATTTAGATACACGTATAGCAAACTTACAAACAATATATATATAACATAAGATAATCGTATTGTCTGATAGCCACGGCACAGGCTCTGCCTAGTGTGGCTGTCACAGTAAATGTAACAACTTTGTATGATTTTCTTGATAATAAACTATTATTATTATTCTCTTTATTAAACTTATTATACAACATATTATTTACATTTTTAAATATACATATAAAAACAAATACATTTAAAAATATAAAAAATAGTAGACCACCGACTTCGGGTACAGGGACCAAGAAACCGGTGGTTAGGGCTCCAGAGACAGGAACCTCCTCACAATTCGAGCCGTGTCAAGGAGGACTGCCTTCTGCATCAGACCCTTGATCCAGCTCCCTAAAGTGAGCCTCCTAAGATGTTGGTCGAGGCTCTTGGCTATCAATCCGTGAGCAGATACGACTATCGGAACAATGATCACCGAATCCACATTCCACATATCGACAATCTCGTGAGATAAATCCAAATATTTCATTTGTTTTTCTTTTTCGACTTTCACGAGATTCTCGTCATGAGGAACGGCAATATCGACAATCATTGCGCGGCGCTCTAATCGATCTATCACCACAATATCAGGCTTATTGGCAACAATAGTCCTGTCTGTGATAACAGATCGATCCCAATATAATGTAGCACGACCATTCTCGAGAACTAGGTCGGGCACATACCTGTAATATGGCACCTCTGAACTCACAAGTTTGTATTTCAGGGCAAGTTGCTGATGTACGATCCTGGCTACTTGGTTGTGCCTGTGTAAATATTCGCCGTTAGCAAGCCGAGAACAACCAGAAATAATATGCCTAATAGATTCTCCAGGACGGTGACATGCCCGACAGATGTCGACCGTACCATCCTTCAGGATATACTTCCGATAGTTATTCGTCATGATAACTTCATCCATAATCGCACAGACAAAACCTTCGGTTTCTCCGAAGAGATCACCATACCGTAGCCAGGACGTAGATGCTTTAAAATCTATATCAGGCCCATTTAGGGCCCGATAAAATCGACCATGAAGTTCTTTGCCCTTCCATACCTCCTTGCGATCATCAGTACCAAGTACTACAGGTTTGCGCCAATTCTCTTTAGCCAAAGCGAGCGGAGTCAGTCCGGTATCCATTGCAACTACATTGCGATGCACGCCCACATCAATTGGAGAAAATATTCTCTAAGATTGTATATCTCGCGATTGTGTAGGGTCTTGATATTTAATAGACCACGACCCCCAAACTTTCGCGGGATATACAACCTCATAACCGATGAACGTGGGTGATGCATTCGGAATGCAGTCAGCAATGAACGGACTCTCCTGTCAAGGGCATCTAATTCAGTCTGAGTCCATCTAAGTATACCAAAGGAATACATCAGAACCGGCATGACCCAACTATTGTAGGCCCGCACTTTGTTACCGCCTGATAAAAGACTTTTAATTACTTTTTTCAGGCGGCCAAAGAAACGTTCCCGCAACGTTTGTTTCTCGACAGATTCTGGTATTCCCAAGGCCTGCGAAAAACCTAGATACTTGTAGGTTTCGGTGGCAGAAAGAGATCGAAGTTTTGTGGAATCTGAAAGCTCTACTCCTTCAGATTCCACAATCACTCCCTTCTTTACATACGTGACTGCACACTTGTCTACACCAAATTCCATCTTGATAGAATTACTAAAGTTTTCAGTGACCTTTAGTGACGCTGTCAATTGTAATTTAGTGGGGGCAAGCAGTTTCAAATCATCCATATAAAGGAGGTGAGATATAACTTGATCATCTTTCTGCAACCTACAGCCTAACCCTGAACCCTCTAATAGAGTGCTGAGAGGGTTCAAAGCTAGACAAAACCACAAGGGACTCAGACTGTCACCTTGAAAGATGCCCCGCTCGATCTTTATAAGTACGTCGTTCATCGTAGACTGCCGAAATCCTGGATAGCGAAGTACTGTTCTCCATTGTCCCATACACGACTTCAAGAAAGTGCACAGAGTTGTATCAATTTTATACAACTCCAGCACCCTTAAAAGCCATGTATGAGGAACGGAGTCATAAGCCTTCTTGTAATCTATCCAGCATGTCGCCAGGCTCTTACGATTACGACGTACCTGCTGGCTAATGGTCATGTCTATTATAAGGAGCTCTTTAGTGCCACGGGTCCCACTTCTACATCCATTCTGAGAAACGGAAATTATCGAATTTTTATTAATATGAGTAGTAATTTTGAGTCTCAGAATAGATGTTAGAAGTTTATACGATTGGCCGCCTTGCTGGCCCGAGGTATAACCACTGCCGTATCCACTTATTATTATTATTATTATATCGTCCGACGGCTCACGGGCATCCGATGATGCCGCCAACACTTCCAAGCCTTCCAAACGGTAAGAGTGTTTTCACATTATCCCATCCGATATCGGTGTTGGGCGCCGATACGATATCGGAGGAACTAAAATGTAATGTGTCGGCTCCGATATCCGGACCGGGCCGGACAATATGAAAGAAATTATTTCATACATTTAACTTCCTCCCAAAATCGTATGAGCGACGTGAGGAACACTTCCTGTACTCGACTCTTGTCACATTACACCCAGTAGGATGACCAACAAGACTTTCCTACTAATAGTACCTAGTATGTCCCATTTAGTTTCATAAAAAAACCCCAAAGCACTTACCTACCTATTGGATATTTCAAGGAAATACTTTAATGATATTTCACCATTTAAGTTTTAATTGGCCAAGAAGTATAAAAACCATCTATCAGTTTGACCGACCCTATTTTTTTCGGATAGGTAAATCAAATGGTGTGGAGTTAGTATAACCAGAAAAGTCCTGTTTGTGATACTGGTTCAATAATCTGGTGTGACAACCGAGTCGGTAAGGGTAAATTGGTATTATCGTTCTGATAATAGGTATTCCGAAATTTTTGAAAATTAAACGAGTAAATGAATTTAGTACATTCGTTTATTACAAAGGATGTGGGACATAATTAGACTTTACTAAGGGACACATTATAAACGGTACACTTAAATTTTTTGACATCATTGGCCGTAGCCTCCTTGGTAACTGCTGTAGCCACCTTGGCTTCCTTGTGCACCAGACGATTGGCCGCCTTGCTGGCCCGAGGTATAACCACTGCCGTATCCACTTCCTTGACCATATCCGCCCTGCATGCCACTTTGCATGCCGCCTTGCATAGCACCTTGCATACCGCCGCCTTGCATTCGGTTCTGCATGCTGCTTTGCATGCCGCTTTGCATGCCATTATGCATACCATGCATTCCACCCCCGTGGTGCAAGCCGCCGGATCCTCCGAAGTTAGATGGTTGGCTCATTCCGTGGCTAAATGCTCTTTGCATTCCTGAACCGAAGCTTTGACTATTACCCCCAAAGCCTCCAAAACCACCTGGACCAAATCCTCCAGCGCCACCACATCCTGGGCCACCAAAACCACCACCACCTGTAAAAGGAACACCATAAACTAAGATTAGACCATAAAATGACTCCGGCTATAAAAAGAATTTACACTATCTAATCTAAAGTGCGTCATTTCCAGTGAAAACAATTCAGGGGTCATGGGTTAGAACTCCCGGTGCGCCGGGGCCCGGGAATAGGTCCGGCGCCGCAAAAGACTCAGGCGCCATAGGTCACATAAATATTTCCGTCCTGTTTTAGAGCAAGCCTGGGGCGATTTCCACCCACAAGTCCTCCGCCGCGTCTTATCTGTCTGTTCGCGATAAACTCAAAAGCTACTGCACGGATTTTTATGCGGTTTTTACTAATAGATAGATTCTTGAGGAAGGTTTTCGTATATAACGATATTTATTGAAGAACTCTGAAAAAACAAAGCCGCACATATCAAACTAACAAAGGCTATATTTTCTGTAAAGAACCCTTGCGAAGCCTGGCGAGTTGCTTGTACAAAAATAAAAGATGTCTTGATCGAGTTGAGAGTTCACAAGCTTGTTTGTCCTTTCTTCTTACAAGGTTCAACACCTTGGAAACCCTTTTGTTATTGGATCAGGGAGCAGGAATTAGTAACAAATTCTGAAACTTGAACTGTTTTCTCAAAAACAATTTCCTTCATACAGCTAACAGAATCTTTGCAACTTGAAATTTGTGACCGCTTTTACTATTTATATTATTTTTTTCGTACTAGATACTGCAAAGACAATATGTGCAGAAAATACTTACCCATACCGAACATTGTTGAGAAGGTTAAAGGTTCTGTTTTCTTAGAAAATAGCTTTGAGAAAGTACACTGGTTTGACTTATAAATATTTTTCTAGATTAAAACTTTAAAAAATATTTTTGTAGATTTTAAAGTAATATTACAAGATGTTTTTCTAGTCAATTTTGAAACAATACTGAATAGAAAGCTTTTTCCCGTGATAAAAGTTTCTTTTTCGAAAATTAAATTTAGAACAATGTTGTCTATTAACTTGATAAAAAAGAAATAAAATAAATTTGCTTTGTATCTTCTTAGAGGTTGTTTCGACTAAAAAGAGTTTGTATATGTTACCCTGTTTCATCTCAGTTTTATTTATCAAAGAAATCATAAATATGTAAAACAATATCACGAATTAATAAAATGGGGCGGGCGGAAGGATGGTATTGCAGGATTTACTCTAATACATAACAAAAATACGAAACAAACTTCATTAAAATCGGTGTAGTAGTTTTGAAGAAGTGCATCCACAAACACCGTTGCAAGAGATTTATCAACATGCAACAGCATTTCGTTTTGGTTGTATCGGTTGCCCTTATCTAGTTAGTAGCCTATAGCATTCCTCGAAAGCTGGGCTATCGAACACTGAAATATTTTTTCAAATCGTACTAGACTAGTTGCCTGATAATAGCGCGTTCAACCAATCAAACAAACAAGTTCTTTAGCTTTATAATGTTTAGTATAGATTTCACCTTGCAAAAAAATCCTCTTTTAAGTAGTTTCGCCTAAAAATTAAGTCCTTTCCTTGGGAGAGAAATAAAACAGGTTACTATTTTAAATATTTAATTTATTAATATCTAATTTACGGTTGAAATTCAGTCTATTACAAAATATGATATTCAGCCATCATACGATGGACGCCAATACAAAAGCAATTACACATAATATTCGTAATTCTGCCATGTCAAACTAATGTTCATTCGTCTTACGCAATATTGGTCTGTGTGTTGACTGATTAAAAATATGGAGTACCGCCAGCCCTATTCATCCCATGGATGTCGTAAGAGGCAATAAAGCTGCAAAGTACGTAGGACAACATCACTGCAAAGAGAAGTCAAACTTGAAATAAACTCCATACCAACACCTCCTTTTATAGAGAGACCTAGTTCAGCAGTGAACTGTCAACGGCTGTTGACGTGATGTGTGTATGTGTGTGTGTTTTCGTACGAAACGATAATTTGTTGGGACCGGTTAGAGGGAGAGGCTTGATCGATGCGTCACTATTTTCTTAGAGCAATTACATTACAATTACATACTGTAAATGAAAATCGCAGCCAATCTACAGATTAAGGTGCTAAGTACCTGCCTATATCTAGAATTCTAGTTTTCTTAAGGTATTGAAATTGAAATCTGAAACAATCCAAAGTACAATTCACAAAAGATTGTTCACTTGACTAAATTCCAAAACGAGCTAGTAGGTTAGCTATTTCACGGCAGGTAAATCTTCTAATTGTCATATATCTCAATACAATTTATAGGTACATTTATCTGATAACAAATTTTATGTCTATATTTTTTACCATAAATTTTTATGTGTCTAATATATTATCGTCCATACCCTCCATGGTAGCCACCATAACCACCATAGCGCCCGCCATATCCACCCTGATGGCCACCATATCCACTGTGGTGCCCAGGTTTTTTATGGTTATCGATATGTTCTTGACTGCTCTGACTTTGAGTAGTTTCTTGACGTTCGCCGCTGTCAAATGCAACCTGGACAATGCTAGAATCTTTCTCACCACTTCCCATCGCGGTTTGACTGTTATCAATCTCTATAGCACCTTGCCCAGTCCCAGATGATTCTGTTTGGGTTACCTGACTGATTTCAACTTTCTTTTCAGTTTGTTTTTCCTGCTTATCTATATGCTTTTCTTCTTGCTTTTCTTCGTGTTTATAACCATGTGCCAGACCCGGGTAACCATAACCGTGACTTGCGTAACCACCATGGTAACCATGTCCACCGCCGTGACCCTTCTTATCCTCAAAATTGCCACTGCTCCCAGAACCACTTTGGCCTTGGGAGCTACCAAATTCGTTACTTTCTGAAACAGCTTCAATGGTAAAAAAATTTCCTTCTTCTTTTTGAGTGCTAGACGCTTCTTGTTCATTAAAGGCAGCATGAAGCTGACCAAAGCTAGTTTGGAGTTGCTCGCTTTGATCTTTCTTCTGAATATTTTGCTGCTCTTGTTGCTCTTGGTTTCGATCATACTTTTCTTCCTGCTTTTCTTTCTGCTTATTACCATAACCATGTCCACCGCTGTGTCCATGTCCACCGCTGTGTCCATGTCCACCACTGTACCCATGTCCACCGTTGTATCCATGTCCACCGCTGTATCCATGTCCACCGCTGTATCCATGTCCTTCGCTATATCCATTTTTATGGCCGTGATTTCCATAGCCGTCAAAGCTTTCACTATGACTGTCTAAGAATACGATCTGCCCACTACCTGTCCCAGTTTGACTGCTACCTACACCGGTGGCCCCTTGCTTATTACTATGAGCCCCTTGGCCAACATTTTCTTGTTGTTGAACTTCTATATGTTCTTGTATCTTTTCTACATGTTTATTTTCATGCTTTTCCTCGTGTTTATTTCCATGACCATCATTCTGACCGATCTTACTGTAGGAAGTATGACTATCAATACCTACTCCACCTAGGCCACTACCAAAACTACTCTGACTGCCTGAGGATTCAATTTTATCACTTCCTGTTACAGTTTGACTGTTACTGAAAGCAGCTTCACCTTGTCCACTACTGACCGATTCATCTAAGCCTACTTGGGCGCTCCCCGTTGAAATTGGACTATTGCCATATTTCTCATCCTTAAGATTTACGTGTTTATGTTCATGGGTATGACTATAACCAACACCACCACCACCGTAGCCAGAATTATCTTTGCTGAGATTTTGAATACTACTACCAAATTCAGACTGACTACTTGAAGATTCAATTTGGCCGCTTTCTGTAGCAATTTGTGTATTACCAAATTCATTTGCACTTTTCTGAGCACTTAAAACTTCTTGTTGGCTAAATATAGCTTCAAATTTGCTATCTTGTTGGCTGAAATTTTCTTGCTGGTTGTGTTTCTCTTGATGCAAATTTTCATGTTTTTCTTCATATTTATAACCATGACCCTGACCGCCACCATTGTAGCCTGGTTTGTTATTGTGATTGTCAATACTAACTTGACTGAATTCACTCTGATTGCTTGAGGATATAATTTGGCTGCTACCCGCTGTAATTTGACTACTACTAAAATCGTTTATATTTTCTTGAACACTTCCTTGTTGGCCAATGACAGCTTTAAGTTGACTGTCTTGTTGGCTTATAGTTTTATCTTGTTGAGCTTCCTGCTGTTCGTATTTTTCCTGCTGCTTCTCATACTTTTCTTCTTGCTTTTCTTCGTGTTTATGTTCTTGACCATGACTGTCCAAACTTACTTTGCCTAGGCCATATCCATATCCGCTTTGATTGTTTGAGGATTCATAATGGCCGCTTCCTGTCCCAGTTTGAGTGTTACCAATCGATCCTGTATTTTGCTCCGATTCGTTAAAGATTGCTTCAAGCTGGCTAGTTTCGCCTTGTTCATGTTTCTCCTGCTTCTGAACAACCTTTTCTTCGTGATTATCTTCTTGCTTATGTCCATGACCATGTCCTTTATCATCCTCTTTATAACCATGCTTATTTTTATGACTGTCATGATTTTCAATACTTTCTTTGATCTCATCACTACCAAATACACTATGACTTTCTGAGGTTCCGACTTCAGCTTTGCCTTGTGCATTTTGACTGATACTAATATAGGCTGCACCTTGTTTTTTGTTTTCTTCATCGTTAAAGATTCCTAGGGTGGAACCGAATGAGTTTTTCTTCTCGGATTCCAATTGAATACCTGAACCAGACCCTTCCTGTTGTTTAATTGGTAGCAGAGATGGTTTTTCGTCCTTATGTTCTTGTTTTATATACTTATGGTCATGGTTTTCTTTGTGTTTAACCTCAAAGTTGATAGGTGGTTCGTCCGAGTAATAATCATCATCTTCTCCGCTATAGTCATGGCGGCCATGATAACCGTACCCATGGTGTCCGTAGCCTCCGTGACTTCCGTGGCGTCCATGGCCACCGTGGGCTCCGTTACCATCATGGCCTCCGTGGGCTCCGTAACCACCATGGCCTCCGTAGCCTCCATAACCACCACCATAGCCACCGTAGCCACCATAGCTGAAAACTAAAACAAAAAGAAAGAAATTACTACAAAGTAAAATAATTTAACTTTTATTTAAAAACTATACTATTCTTATATTATTACATTGGGAAAGTATTTTGTGACCCTATTTTCGGTTAATTGTATAAAGATAAGTCTTATGTTGTGTGTCTTTAAGGGCCCTTTTAAGGATCCCACACACTAAGACGGCGGCATGGCTGGCGGCTATCCCAATGTCCAATATTAAAATGGCAAGTAGGTAGTTTAGTAGTAAACGCGCAAACTAGCCACCGTCTGCAAACTAGTGGTGGCGGTCTAATTAAGCCTGTGGCACCGGCACCCGCGCCGGCATAGTAGTCAAAAGTGGGGCTAGCCGCATTTCAATTCTAATTTAGATTTGTTTGTTTGCAAAAAACGGCTAGCGCGTAATCGGGCTAAGGGTCCGTTCACACACCAGCTCGGAGAGGAGAGCAGATTTTTATCACATTGGAAACAGAGGTTTGAGTAATTGTAGTAAAGTTTATTTTTTCAGGAGCCGACCGGCGCCGATTGCGTGCTCTTTCTCGCTCGCGCAGCCGATCGGCTCCAAATCTCTTCCAGTCCACAGCCGGTCTATGTGAAATAGTTGGTGGCTCTGCTCCGGCCAATTCCAAGCGTATATGATCCGGTCTGTGTGAAAAGAAAAAAGTGGGCCGATGCTCTACGAGCCGTTCTGTGTGAACGGACCCTAAGACTCTTTGTCTTTGTTTTTAAATATTGAAAACACGATTATATTTTATCATTATTTTTATTTCTTTTAGATTTAATTTTACGCATCGTTATTATGATTATAATAAATTTACCTGGTAAAACTATCACGGCCACTATCGCCAATGAGGCAATCTGTAACAAGTAAATACACAAAATCAACTTGAAAATTTAATAAAAAGTGCATAATTAATAACGAAAAACTGAAGTACTTTTGACTGCCTTGTGGGAGGAAGTTAAATGTATGAAATATGTATCTGTCTTTCATATTGTCCGGCTCGATATCGGAGCCGACACCTAAATAGGTACATTTTACTTCCTCCGATATGGTATCAGCGCCCGACACCGATATCGGATCGGATAATGTGAAAGCGCTCTAATATCACAACGATTGTACTCGACTCGACTTGTAATCTATATTTTTCTGTTTTTGAAAAGCGTACATAATTATATATTTATAAGTATTCCCTGACATAAAGTGTGTGGGTACCTTCACTAATACAGTAAACGTGTGTGGTAATGCATTAAGAATAAGGACTGTTACCGCAATTCATCCAGTGGGTAGCGTAAAAGCCGACTGACGAAGCAAACTGAGCAGAATAACTGCACTGGAAAGGGAAGGACAATTCGACGCAACCTCTATGCCAACCCGTTTAGCCACCGTAGTAACTAGTAATAGTAGACCAAAACCTTCTTACTAAGGAAAGATTTTAGGCTACAAAAGCACAGGCAGGCAGCTTGCTTAGCGCCTAGAGCCTAGCGAGTTACCTAGCGAGCAACTTAGTAAAACGAACGTTCTAAAACGTTCGCGACCGGCCGCACTGCGCGCTTGGCGCCTAGCTAGTCGCGCAGCCGCGCTGACTCCTAGGCTCTAGGCGCGAAGCGAGCCGCCTGCCTGTGCGTTTGTAGCCTTAGTCCATCAATGGAACGTCTAGTCTTTGTCTTATGAAAGGGTTTTCCGTGCTAATATTTAGACTTAACTCGTGTGAATCGTGTCTTACTTTTTAACGGACTTCAAAAAAGGAGGAAGTTTTCAATTCGACCGTATACATGTTTTTTTATGTGTGTCGTTTATGAACCGATTTTGATGATTATTTTATAATGGAAAGGAGACCCAACGGTGGTACCATAATAAGGACACTAAGATCTAATGATGGCATCCAAGAGAAATCGAGTCGAACCTTGAAGTCGGTTTTTGTTAAATTTTTTAGGACTACTTTTGAACAAAAATACATCCAAAAAACACTATACCAAAATGAAAACTGGATTTTCTGTTTTTCCTCATCGTATGAGTGTATCTACTTTGCATATTAAAAAATACTACTTAACTAAAATATTTACGCAGTCATGTGAAGTGAATCAGGATTTTAAACAAGTTTACAAGATTAGCATCACTTAAATATACTGGATAGTTTCGGTGTCTTATTTGTAGTTTACTAGTGTAACATACTCACACGAGTTAATTACACACTTGAGAAGACCTCCTTATGCAGATAGGTACCTCACATCTATGCAAATAAATAAAATTGAAGTGTCAGTTTCTTGTTTCAAAGGTTTCAAATCAACAGCTTTTCTACAAGTAAAATTTTAACAAAATAAAAAACCGACTTCAAGAACGACCAAATCGATCGATTTGTCTAGGATGCCATCATCAGATCTTAGTGTCCTTAATATGGCAACACCGTTGGGATATATCCTTTCCATTAAGAAGAGAGTCATCAAAATCGGTTCATAAACGAAGAAGTTATCCGCGAACACACAATAAATTTATACTATCTGTGGCGACTTCCACATACAGCGCAACAGAAATATACTACAGCGCCATCTACTGAAGTTACACTGAACTACAGAGTAACGAAGGAAACTAAGAAACTACCAATCCTGAATCGCGCAGTGAAAGTTCGCGCGCCAATTAAGATACATACAACATCCCAACATCAACCGTTGGGCAGTTGGCCCGCCAGGCATGATCACCTCGCCTGGTCGGAGGATCCTCCCTTTGTGTTGGAGGCACATGACACCCGTCCCTCCACACTATCGACAAAAACCGATGCTAAAAAAGTATGAAACAAGTTTGAAGAGCCGTAGTCACGCGTTGTTAAAGTGTTATGATATCTTAACATGTAACGTGTGACTACGGCTTTTCAAACTTGTTTCATACTTTTTCAGTATCGTTTTTTTGTCGTAGTTGGACTTTCGTTTTTACTTATTTTTATTAAAATGTTTTAGTGCCGTTATATTAATTAATTTGCAAAGTATATTTTAAATACCATAGAAATATCACAATTATCGAATAAATACGGACAAAGTCACGAGTAAATGCTAATAATATAATTATGTATTTTTGAAATACACAAGTAACGCCCTTTCCAATGATACCAAACACGGCATTTTTATCTCAAATTATTTTTTTAACACAGTACTTTATGTCCGCTAGAGGACGCCACATTAGATTCAGTGACACGTCATATAACCTATAACCAGCGGACCATCAAGACGCTTCTAACGATACCTCATTTGTCCAGTTCTAATAAGGAGTTGAGGAGCTATGCCCTCATAGCTCCTCAACTCAACAGATGAACATACATACATGCATACGTAGTCTGTCAAAATAATAACCCTCCTTTGGATTTGCCGTAGTGGGGTAACAATATATACGATTTAATAGCAAGAAAACCCGCTGGTAATTCCGTCGGGCGCAGCTGGTATTAAATAAAATTAACCGGTTCTAAAGAAATTACTCCGCTGGCACTTGGGAATGTAGAAATGATTCTCCTCTACGGTTTTCCCCACACACAATATTACAGGATCTTCAAACATGTCATTAAAACATTTTACAAGGACGTTAACTCTGCAAGTGTCTATAGAAGTTAATCTTTATAGGCTTGAGTTGTTGCTTTGTTACCATAAAGTATAAACCCAGGAACAGTCTATTGAAAACATTTGGTTTAAAACGTGAGGTGCGTTAATTATAACAGCTTTTTATGAATATTAGCTTCCGTAAATATAGAAGATTATCTGGTGTCTTACGTAATAGAGGAAATATCAAATAAGTACCTACCGTAAGTAATTTTTTTTTAAAAGTCCTATAATAACTTTAATCTTTACATAGAGAAAATAAAGTTGCTTCCGCTGTCTGTAGATCTTTTCAACTACTCAATGGACTTTAATGTCCATCATCATCATGTCATATCATCAATAAATGGGATGATTCAAGTGTAAGGTTTGTATTATGTGTAATACATGCATATTCGAAATATATATAGACGAAATCCGAGAATTTCAAAGACTTTCGAGCGACGCCCGGCCCAGTTGCCAGTAAGATAAGTTTATATAAGACTAGCTGACCCACGCAACCTCGTTAGCGTCTCCTATTGCCCGTAGCGTGTTAATTTTTCCCGTTTCCCGTTTTTAAATCATTCTTCATTGGTGCTCCGCTCCTATTGGTCTTAGCGTGATGATATATAACCTATAGCCTTCCTCGATAAATGTACTATCCAACACTGAAATTTTTTCAAATCGGACCAGCGGTTCCTGAGATTAGCGCGTTCAAACAAACAAACAAACTCTTCAGCTTTATATATTAGTATAGATATATAGTATAGATAAATGTGTACGGACCAACTCACATATATTATATCCCAATCTAGAAACTGATAGTCCAAGATCCCAAAGCCGTAAGACACAACTTATTTGCTAAAGCATAATTATAACTTTCGGTTCTCAGTAGTCTCTTGTGTACTTTTTAATACCTGAATGTTTGTGGAGCTTGCCCGGTGACACCTACGCAGGTACCAGGTGAGAAAGGTAACTTAAAATCAGAGTTACTTAACTTACATTTTTGTGACTGATTTTTATATTGTTTTGTAGAATATTACTCTGAAGTCATATAAAAAAAACAGACGCTTTCCATGGGCCAAAACTTTTATCAGACGCTTTAAAGCTCTAAGAAAAATAAAATGAACTTAATTTATTTTTAAATGTCTGATTTTTTTATATGTTATTAAGATAACTACACACATCAAAAGTGTCTAGGGATCAACATATGTGTCTAGGAATCAACATATATTTTTGCAATAACTTTTCTCCTGATTGATATTAATTAAAATTTTCTTTAAGGATTCATCAAATAAAGTGTTTTCGTTTGTCACAGTAACGACAAACCAAGTCACCTTTGCATTAATAAAGAAATTTGCCATTTTCCTAATAAAGGGATTTTTGACATTTGAACCACTAACATTAAAGTTCGAAAAAAAGACTGAAATAACAGTTTTCTTTAAAATTTTATTAGGTAACTTAAACAATTAATAATCCGTGTTTCTATCGCGAACACTAACAACACAAGAATCGGTTTAGCATACTCAAAATGAGTTCATCCAAATCACGCTGTGGAATGGCCGCCCATGTTCGTTGCAACAACAAAAAAAGGTCTTCTTGCGACTGGATACCCTCCATATTCGGCAGAGCTCTTCTCTGTAGCATATCCCATGCATGCTCAATCGGGTTCAAGTCTGGCGACTGAGCAGGCCAGGGCCAAAGCCACATCTCAATCTCAAGAAATCCGCATAAAAATGCTTGATCCCTAGACACTTTTTATGTGTGTATTACAATGTTATATTTAATCAGTCAGACAAATTACAATGACCAAACATCCCCTAAACACAAAAATTACTCAACCATGAGTATGAGCCCGAGAGCACTATACATGGTACTGGAAATAACCAAATATACATTAATTTAACAAAAATTTACGAGCATTTAGGACCGTCTTTGTGTAGAAGTTTGCCAGGATTGGATTGACTGGATGTGATTTTAATCCCGCCTTTTTAAAAAAAGTAAACAAAGACCATTAAAATTTAATATAATGATGAAGAAACATGAATATAGACTGCACGTTTGGCCTAGTGGTTTAACGGTCACCACGCCGTTTCCTACTTCGCCAAGTGTCGTGGGTTCAAATCCCACGTAGGACAACACTTTGTGTGATCCACAAATTGTTGTTCTGAGTCTGGGTGTTCTCTGTGTCCGTTTCATGTATGTTTTTAAAGTCCCCCCGACACAGGATTTATTCCTAATGCGGGAGTTGTCTTTTTTATAAAAAAAATATATATACATATATATCAGCGAGTTTTTATGCGATTTGGAGATCCAGAGTCATTTACCGATGAAAACATACTACAAGATATTTTCTATCAAGTACAAAAATTTATCTGCGATATTTATAATGTTAGTGTATGCGACGTTGATTATGCCCGGCTTCAGCTGTTTTATGAAATGAAATGAAATAAAATCATTTATTCTGCAATTAGGTTACATGAACACTTTTGCAAGTAAAATTTTTTTTTTTGAGCAGATTAGTTCGGCCTTTCCTAACTGGACTAGCCCTGAGAAGAAAGGACGAAACAAACTCAGGGATCACAGTCTCTTTTAAAGTCCAGACAATATGCAAAAGACATTATTTCAATAAAAGAAATACGATAATTACAATTTGAGTCACAATTACAATAATCAGTAAAGATAATAATTTAAAAAAAATGACAACAATAGCAATAGCAATTTAAAATAATTATACTGTGTCTGATATTAATGAAGAATTCAATCCAAAAAATCTAACAAAATTCGATGCAAGCAATTTACCACCATGCAAAACTGAATTATTTCAACAATTTCTCCGAGCTAATTATATTACCAGCATGTGGAATAATGCAAATGAAAAACGACCAACTACTTTTACTCCTGAAAACAATGGATGGACGTTAGAAGATAACCAGTATCTTTTTTTATTGGTTTGATGGTGACCAATTACCCGGATTCGTTAGTTAATCACTTCAAGAACCAGGTACCGTACTTTGATTTCTAGTTTACAATTTATTATATTGGTCGTCCCGTTTTTTAATTGCTTATCTTTTTGTTTTTACAGAACATGCTGCTAGCAACAATAATATATCAGATGATGATGAGGATGATGACTTGGATGGACAGTTTCGCGATGTACTCAATGATGAAAATTCTAATGATTACTATGATGATGATGATTAAAAAACAATCAAATAATTTATATTTAAAATAAAATAAATATAATTTTCTTCAAAACACAACTGCTCCGAAAAAAATATTATTCCCTATATATGCAATACATTAAATTATTTTTAAAATAATTAATTATTACTTTAATTATAAATTTTATCTTAATCAAATAGATATACATATTAAAAGCAGTAAGTATTTTTTAAATATTAAGATATTTTACTCTGAAACGCATGCCGTAGTGCTCTCGCGCTCATACTCATGGTTGAGTAATTTTTGTGTTTAAGGGATGTTTGGTCATTTCAATTTGTCTGACTGATTAAATATAACATTGTAATAGTTATCTTAATAACATGTAAAAAAATCAGACATTTAAAAATAAATTAAGTTCATTTATTTTTCTTAGAGCTTTAAAGCGTCTGATAAAAGTGTTGGCCCATGGAAAGCGTCTGATTTTTTTTATATGACTTCAGAGTAATATTCTAAAAAACATATATAAAAAACAGACATAAAAATGTAAGTTAAGTAACTCTGATTTTTAGTTGCCTTTCTCACCTGGTACCTGCGTAGGTGTCACCGGGCAAGCTCCACAAACATTCAGGTATTAAAAAGTACACAAGAGACTACTGAGAACCGAAAGTTATATGCTTTAGAAAATAAGTTGTGTCTTACGGCTCTGGGATCTTACTCTATGACATATTCCACTGTTTTTGATATGAGGGCAAATAACAGAACATATGATGACACTGTACGACTATCTCCAATGGACATAAAATAAAAACATATAAATAACTGAACACGACCTTCGCTCCAATGTCTCTAGCCTGTAAGGCAATGGTGGTAACAGGTAATCAAGTACCTCAAGAATATTTATCTACGAATAAAGTATATAATCATTCCTGTCTGTCCTTTGAGAGTTTAGATTGGTCGCTGAAGCTAAGTAAGACTAACTGAGAGATTTTTTGCTTAGGATTTGTGATAATATAGAGCTGAGACGAGCTACAGTTTATTTCACTTCACGAAAAGTAATTACACTACTCGAGATAAAAATATGGAAGAGTCAGTCAGAGAACGGATGATAATTAGGTAGGTATATATTATGCATATGGAACTTGTTAAATGAAAGTAAGAATTTTGTTCCTCTTAACAAAATCCTTGAGCGCTTTTACAGCAAAATGACGACGGGGAAATGGCAATTAATATTTATAAAATGCGCCTCCACAGAATTTAAAAGCCATTTGAATCAAATTCCATAGTGTAGGAATTGAGACATGCATAGCTTTGCCACGCTATTTTGGGTTTCAGAGATAGAATTGTATGTGTTTCTTTTATCACAATAATGAACAATATTATTGACTGCGCTTTAGGGAACCGCAGCATCTTTTTGTAACCGGGGATATGAAGTAGTAGTAGTATATAAGATAAACACCGAAAAAACATAAGGGAAAAAGACCTTTATAGAAGGTATTGCAAGGATGACAAAAAGGCGAACGATAGTTTGGAGAATCCAAGTTACAGTAGTTTAAGTGGAATACATTTTTGAAGTGTTTACTGTGCAATTTGTCAATAGTATTTATAAAGCAATCATGGTTTATACTTTATAGTTCGATTTACTAATAAAATAGTATGGTTTTTATAATAGTTTTTATAGATGGCAAAAAAGGGGTTCTGTACCTATTCGATCCGTTGGTCCATATGTTCGAATGTCTACGATTTTCTTAAAAGGTATAGCAACAATATTTCTAAATTGTATACACACACATATAAGTAATACGTGTGTGAAAATCGTGACATTTTATCAACATGTTTGTTTGATACCGGTGTGTCATGTAAAATATCTAAATGTCTTAATTTTCCTTTCTACAATATTTCAAAATAACAACTTATTCTTAGAATATTGAAATTTGCTAAAACTTGTGCCTTACACTTACTACTTACTATTAGCCGACCCGTGCCCACTTCGTTGGGCGTAAATCGCCCGCTTTTCGTCAACTTCATTTACAAATACTATTATTTTTAACTGATTTTTTTGTTCAATCATAATAAAATATGGCCTATGTCACTCCTGAATAGTGTCGCTTTCTGTTAGTGAAATATTTTTCAGTTTTTTTATTTTAAAATTTTCAGGATCGAATCAGTACTTCCGAAGATTACCCCCTACAACCATACAAAGTTAGAAACTTTACCTCTTTATAATATTAGTATAAATAATATCCTTACAACCTTCTTTCTAAAAAGGCCTATGCCCAGCAGTAGACTATTAACGGCTATTGATGATGATAATTCTCTTTTGTAACATATTACCTAATCGCAATCCACGTTTTGATCTTATCAAAAATCTATTTCAAATAAACAAACTCACATTCACAAATCACTACAAACACTGTAAGCCTCGACTCGTAATGACCGAAGCTTACTCATAATAATAACATACTAAAATACTCACACTAAACCTGCTCATCTTGTTACAAAACTTAATATCACAGTATCCGTTGGCGTTTCCTCAAATACTAGTCCTTGATCACTCGGTCTCTACGTTTATATACTACTATATAGGGTATACCCGCGATTGTACTGCCTCAACTGATCCACACGAACTGGGATCCTAATGTTCTTGTGACCATGTTACGAGATTGTACCAATTCGGTCTTTTTAAAAACTTCCTAGAAATAGCAAATCCAATTGTTCTTGTTAGTTTTTACTCTTTATATAAACAAATAAATTTAATTGAAGTGTCTGTTTGTGATTTCAAACAAACAGCTTTTTCTTAAATGCATATGGAAGTAAATACATAAATTAATAAACTTGTGAAAATTTTGTCGGTTTGTCTGTAACAATCACTGAAACGGGTGGACCAATTTTGACTGGACACTCGCTGGCAGATAGCTGATGTTACAGGGAGTAACTTAGGCTACTGAAACTGTGAAAATTACAAACAGAAACTTCAATTGTATTTATTTGTATAGAAAAGCATACAATCTTGTTTCACTATCCAAGGTAACATCCAATTTTATACAAACATAACAAAAACAAAAACCGACTTCAAGGTTCGACTCAACTTCTCTTGGATGCCATCATCAGATCTTAGTCCTTATCATAGTACCACCGTTGGGATATCTCCTTTCCATTAAAAACAGAATCATCAATAAATACACATAAAAAAAATGAGATTGAGAATTGAGAAACCTCCTCCTTTTTCTGAAGTCGATTAAAAACGAGGCACTTTACATATTGTTGTAATATTGTATATATAGTATGTTGTAGTATAGGTTTGTTACAGTTCTAGTCATTTTAAGATAATATCAATTTAATTTATGACTGCGAAATTGAACCGGTTATGAGATGTAAAAATAAAATGAAAAAATAATATAGGTACCTATGTATACAGATTCTTTTCTTTGAAATCCTACAATACAGTATTTTATATTGCATTTTGTATTGTTTTCAACTTTATACGTAAAATAGTAACACTGTATTTTTATTTGCATTGTAATCATTCTTCGATTTTACTCAACTACAGCGAAGCCAAAATGAAGGCTAATGCTATATAATTTTTATCAAAAGGTTTTACGTAGACAGATTATTTTTTTAAATTTTGTAGCTTAAATGGATCCAATGAGACAAAGGAGTGATGCCACGCCCTTCCAGAAAACCGGTGTGAAACAGCGCTTGTGCTGTGTTTCACCGAGTGAATGAGGATACCGGAGGCCCATACCCCAACTGCTCCCCCCATCCCCCAAAGGCTGGCAACGCACATGTGACGCCTCTGGTGTTGCGGGTGTCCATGGGCGTGGGATGGTAAACGCTTACCATCAGTCGATACGTCAAAAAGAAAAAAAGAAACTTGCTACTGAAAAGTCACCAGAATTGCCATCCCAGGACTCCCTACCCCTATAATTACTATTGGTTTGAAACAACGATCTTAAGAAACAGTGTTTAGTGTGTGTCATATCCCAATCGACTTAATAGAGCTTGCAAATGTAACCTGCAGGCACGGGACGCACGACTCGCGCAGGTAGTGTAAACAGCATACGCTAAGTACCTACAAGCTTTTTATTTGTTTTACTTTACTTAACTTTACATTTATTTTACTTGCAATGTATGTATGCTTGTATGTTCGGGTGGAATCTTGCAACTCAATTTTGATATCTTCAACCGATTTTGCTGCAATTTCGCAAGCATATGTATACAGCGTGACAATACAATATTATAATGACATGGAGCTGATCTGATGCTGGAGCTGGAAGGTGGCCATAGGAACTCTGTAAAGAAACGTAGCAACATCATCGAGTTTAGAATCGTTTGATTCGTCTCGAGGCATTCCAGTAAAAGCTTGTTTTAAAAAGTTATTTCATTTATTATTTTAATCTTTTATTGAATCCCCTAGAATAACTATGGTCAAATTAAAACAAAATAGTGGTCGAAGTTCGAGCATAATTCATTTAATTATTTTTCTTAGCTTTTCGCACTCCTCTTCCATATAAACCTGGGTTGATAAAAATCATGATTTTTTTAAAACAATCATAAAAATCGGATTAATTTGATTTAAATCGGATTTTTTTAAATCATATTTATTTGATGTTTTCACTTTCTCTTTTTTATTACTTTAATGGTCAGTTATTTATTAAATGAAAACAAAGTATTTTTTAAATTGAATTATTAAATCAATTAAAAGGTAATTTAACAAGTTCTACTAAAATCAACAATTAAAAAAAAAGTAGTGTTGAAAAAATAACAAGGAAAGTAAACTTAGCAACTCATTAAAGTACATGTTCTAATTTGCCATTAATTTTTAAATGTCCAAAATTGTGCCAAATTTCATACTCCTCCGTTCGCATATTTTTTAACCGACTTCAAAAAAGGAGGAGGTTCTCAATACGACCGTATTTATATGTTCTTTTATGTGTGTTCGCAGATAACTCAATCAACGTAAAATGACAGCGATCGTGCTGTCGTGTTTCGTTGGTAAGTGCGAGACCGGAGGCCCAATGATGCAGAAGCATCACTATGGTGTGGGTCACCATGCTGCATTGTTGCATTGTCTGCATTCGCAGTATGGTGACCACCACCCTTGGATTCAGCTTATGCTTTCCATCAGGCAGAGTAGTCATTTTGGCGGGGCCAAACATAAAAAAAAAATTCGTCGCTTATAAACCGATTTTGATGATTCTTTTTTTTAATAGAAAGAAGATATTCCAACGGTGGTACCATAATAAGGACACTAAGATCTGATGATGGCATCCAAAAGAAATCGAGTCGAACCTTGAAGTCGGTTGTTTATTTCGTTAAAATTTTACTTGTTGTAAAACGGGATACAACATTTTTGCTTCACGTGTTAATATATCTTATCTATATATATAAAAATGAATGTTTGTCTGTATGTTCTTTATAGAATCTTAAACTATGTATTTGATCATGTTCATCTTCTGCAAATGTGTTGTTCTTTGACATATGGCCGACATACACGCGGGCGGAGCCGCGCGCAACAGCTAGTATATTTAAAGAAAAAGAAAGAACAATATCATATCAGTTAATAATTGGAAGATAAAAGAAGTCAATCATATTAATATCTGCGGTATTTCTGAACCCATATAACCTACACTTCTTTAGGAACAGGTGGTAGGTAGATAAGTTTTTGCGGGTGTTCATGTGCAGCCTCAGTTACTTGCCAATAGGTAACACGTCTGTTGTTTTGCCACCTATACCAACCAACGACTCACACTTGGGAGAAATGCCAAAACAAACCACAGAGATGTCTTTTTTAAAGTCCATGAATATTGATTAGGTAAACAAAAAAATATGTAAATACAGCATAGGGCTTGAAGAATAGACCATTTTTTTATGTATGGGCCTGCCAAAATGACTCTACTCTGCCTGATGGAAAACAAAAGCAGAATCCAAAAGTGACAGTCACTATACTCATTGCAAATGCAGACAATGCAGCAACATGCACCACACCATGGCGGCCTTGTGATGATTTTGCATCGTTGGGCCTCCGGTCTCGCACTCACCAACGAAACACGACAGCACAAACGCTGTCATTGTACGTTGATCTATATATAGTAATAGCTGTAGATATTTATGACCATAGTTTTAAGACGGCCTGTCCATACAGACGGCATATGAGCTCCAGCAATCATCGTATCATATTAAGAAGCACTTAAACTATTGATTCTAGTGACTCTCCATAACATCTGTGAAAGATCACATCACATTATCACACCAACAGCCTTTACCAGTCTACTGCTGGAAATAGGCCTCTCCTGAGAAAAGAGATTTTGGCTTACAATACCACGATGGCCACTGGCCAGACAGGTTGGCATAGTGTATGTTTTAAGTTTTCCTTCTCTTTGTATAGGATACAGAGCATGCTAATCTCCACAAACCTCTGTGCACCTACGTTACAAAATATCTACAACACCCGAAGGTTGACTGGAAGAGAATGCCCTGGGCATTAAGTCCGCCCATGTACAAATGTAGTGCATAAAGTTTTTAAATAAAATAAATAAATAATCTCTGACAAGACAAGATCTCAGACATTTTTTAGAGTTTCGTACCTCAAAAGGAAAAAAACGGAACCCTTTAGGATCACTTTGTTTTGATCACTCGCAAGGGAATCAAAACCTACAGGGTACTTCCTGTGAACTCAAAATCTTGAGATTTTATACGAAGCAACGACTTATAGCACAGATAAAGGAAAAATTGCGAAAAGCATAAATTTTTTGTTACATTATATAGTATACAGGTTTATTATATAGTGTACAGGTTTTTACGGAACCCTCGGTGCGCGAGTCCGTTCATACTTGACCGGTCCTTTTTTATTGTAAGACCGAGGATATAAAAACCCCAGCGTGTACGATGGATAAGGTAAATTGTATTTTATAAAAAAAACTGGTTCTACTAGTCAATTAGTGTATAGACAACATCACGAGTTTGTACGTTTACGTGAAACAACAAAATGTTCAAATACCCTGCGACTATACGTCATCACAGTACCTAATAATTTATGCTGATGATGGTGATGACTAATCTTCTATTAAACATACATATATATTCGTTTGCGTCTCTTTTCAATCACACTCGGCTCCTATTGTTCTACGTTAACTATTTTAACTAATGGTCGGTATACACTACAACGATTTATCGTAGCGAATGTGACTGCACAGTTCGACTGTGCAGTAACCGTACGTCCATTTGAGCCAATTTCCGTTCACACTACCGATAAAAGTGCACAAACGAACTGCACAGTTAAATCGCTACGATAAATCGTTGTAGTGTGTACCGCCTATAAGGCACGCCAGCAAAACACACATTTATGAAAATTGAAAATCGGTAGGATAGTTTCGGAGTTCATCGTGAGCAACAAGGCGACACAAGAATAACATCTAATAGATATACATAACCTTGCACAATTAAAGTAATAGAAAATATGTATCACTAGCTGCGCCCGCGACTTCGTCCGCGTGGAACAGTGACTTTGGGTAGCAGTTTTAATTATTAAGGCTAATATTATTTTAAAAATAAGACACACTTTTCACTGTTAAAAACATATTTAAGTATTTATATAAGTACATAAAATAAAAAGTATTTTGTATGAAATTATTTCGACATTCGACATGGCCAAGGCTTTCAACCTGTTCTTACACCGTTCGCTTCTCTCCGATCTCTAAGCATTCGGTCTGCCTCTTAGAGTCGTCTCTAGATTTACTCTTTTCTTCATCAGCGCCTTCGCATTCGGGTTCTTTGCGACGGACGGCGCGGCCTCTGTTTTTCTGGAGGTAAACGCTAGCGTACCTCAGAATTCGGTCCTGTCGCCCAAGATGTTTCTTCTGCATGTCAATGACATATTAGCCCTTGGCAATATACATTGCTATGCAGACGATAGCACAGTGCATTGGCGATATTATGGATACCCTGCAGCCAAGATAGTAGACGTTGAGGAAAATGGATAGGAGATTGTCGCTGAGCTTGACCGGGTTTTGAACCGCATTTAACAATGTGGTGATGAGAATCTGGTCGAGTTCAACGTTAAGAAAACACAGGTGTGCCCGTTCTCTACCAAAAAGTCTCCGTTTCTTCCCCTCCCCACTTTTCAGAGCACTCAACTGCCACTACGGGATAAGCTCGGTGTCCTGGGCATGGATATTTGCCGAGACCTCAACCCACGGGAGTACATCGAGGGCACCACTAAGGCAGCCTGAACAGGGTGAGGCGGTTTATCGCGCCCGAGAATTTGTGACTCCTTTATAAGACCCAGGTACGCTCGTCCGTACTGTTCTCATCTTTGTGATGGATCTAGGCATTAATTTTCTCGATTTTTTGCAGCGGCAATCAGTCCGCATTATCAACAGTCCCAATACTACCGATTCCTTTGAGCCTCTGCAGTTGCGGAGAGATATCGCCTCTATGGCAGTCCTCTACCGCTTTACCATGGAGAGTGTTCTGAAGCGTTCTTCCAACTGATCCCACCTTCGCCCTTCCTCTACAGAACAACACGTGTTGGTCTTGGAAGTCACCGCCTCAGTCTTAGAAATACGCTCTCGAACCAAACGGTTTGGTTCTGCATTGTCTGCTTTCACAGCGAGTATGGTTGCCTCCACTGTTGGATTCTGCTTGAGTTTTCCCTCAGTCTGAGCAAATTCTCAATTTTTACATTTTTAAAATACTACGTTTTTGATTTGTCATCCTTTGTCAAAATATAGTGATTTAGCTGATTTGATACACGCGATTGTGCTGCCCATTTGAAAAACATGTTTTTTTTAAATGAACTGCAACTTTAACTGTCTTTGTCTTTGGGCTTTGATAATTGGTAGTGCAAATGTTGTTTTCAGCGGAAACTGCATTCTTTTAAATTGAAATTGCAAATAAGTTTGAATTATTGGAATACGGGGAATTGAAAAATTTTCTTTTACAATGTTGTACCCCAGATGTGTATTTTGTAGCCGTGTACCATTACATATCTTTGTCGCTCAAGATTTCTTATTAATAGGACTGGAACATTAACTTTCAGTTTTAACTTATGGGAAGGCGCTCCTGATAATTCTAAAGATTTAAAAAACTTTATGCATAAGCTATGATATGACTGGTTCAGTTTCCCTTGCATTGTTTCCTGAGAGGTATTCGTTAACATCTTCCTCCACGTCTGACATGATCCGTTCGTTTATTTAATAACTGTCTCATTAGTCGGCGGATCAGAATATATATTATTTTTAGATCATGTGTGCTATCATATACCAGAACTCACGTCTCAGTGTAATCATGTCGTTACTGTCATTTGGCATACAATCATCTCCTATTTTTAGAAGAGCATTTGCATATTGACACTGCTCATAAATCATTGTGAAGTTGTACTCGCATAATTGTAGTAAGACAAAACTTTTTAACATGTACCCATAATACATATGTTTCATACAGGCATTTATTTCATCTTGCGGCGTACCCCTTTTGCTTTTTTTTGTGTTTAAATCCCGCCGGATACTTTTCCTTCGGATTTTTTCACGAAGAAAATTATTTGAATAAACAAAAAATCATGTAAACAAATCGAATCCTAGTGAATAATAACGAATTTGTAGTAGCAAAATTCAACATCCGCATGCGGCACAGTCGTCTGCCCTCACATGTCTGCCCGTTCGGGTAAGCACACTTAGGCATATTGTGATAACTCAGTAAATGTTACATCTGAATAGCTCTAATATTTGTCTCCTGTCCCAAACTCATGAAACATTTTTGCAAACCTTGCATCATCATCATCAGCCTATCGCAATCCACTGCTGGACATAGGCCTTGCCTTGCCTTCACAAACCTTGCATATTTCCATACAAACTTTCATCCCCTATTGCTATTTTACCCCCTTGATCTTAAAATTTTTACGAAATTTAAATGACATTTTTATTTATATGTAATCAACAACCTAAAAAATAAAGTTTAAGATTTTAGCTTAAAATGACGATACTGTATACACTGTTTTGTAATTTGTCTTATTTATTTCTATTAATATAATGAACATACAAATCATATTTATGAATGTATGTTATTTATTATATTATTATTATCATATTAATTTAAGTCTTCGTTGAAAAGGAGAAATATTTTGAATGAATTTGACATCCTTGTTACCTCGTTGCCAAGAGTGTCCGGTGTACCGGGCGGTGTCACCAAGGTAATGCGCAGGCGTGTGGCGATTAAACCACCACTCTTCTATACAATCTTTCATCCCCCCTTTCAACCCCTTATTACCTTTTTTTCGCAATAAAAAGTAGCCTATGTCCTTTCTCAGGCTCTAGACTACCTGTGTACCAAATTTCATTGTAATCGGTGCAGCGGTTTGGCCGTGAAAGCAAGACAGACAGACAGACAGAGTTACTTTCGCATTTATAATATAAAGTATGGAAGTATGGATAGCCTTCCTCGATAAATGGGCTATCTAACACTGAAATAAGTTTTCAAATTGTACCAGTAGTTCCTGAGATTAGCGAGTCCAAACAAATAAACAAACTCTTCAGCTTTATATATTAGTATAGATGTATTTATTATACTCTTCTAAGATCTAATACTCATAATAAACAACACAATTAATTAGATAAAGAATAATATTAGGTATTATGTTGATAAAAACTCTTTGGCAAATAACTCATTATTAGGTACCAACTCTTAGCGTCTTTTACTCGTGATAACTTCTAAACGAAATGTCGGATTGGGATGAAACAAAAAGTATTTTACTTCTACATAAATACCCTTGATAACATAATACTTAATTTGGATAAGGATTAATATTACGATACACATTTAACGTAGTTTCTTTCTTCAGACGATTTAATATTTTTTTCGAACACAAAAGCGGTTATTGTGTCTAAACCATGATAGTTAGATATATGCTCTCACGGACTTTTTTGTAGATCTTAATGGGCCCTACAAACCCGTAATACATTATTTTGTTCTATTGTCAATAGTCTTTGCAGCGCACTCAAAAATAGGTTTTCGACTTCACACCTTGGGTTAGAAAATAGCAATTTTCTTACGGATCCCTAATTTTTTTGAAAATAAAATATAGCCTATAGCCTTCCTCGATAAATGGACAATCCAACACTGAAAGAATTTTTCAAATCGGACCAGTAGTTCCTGAGATTAGCGCGTTCAAACAAACAAACAAACAAACAAACAAACAAACAAACAAACAAACTCTGCAGCTTTATAATATTAGTATAGATTAAATCCAATTAAATCCAATACCTCTTATATTTTCTTCATCCCTCTCCTAATATATTAAATTAGGCTAACTGGGAGATTCAGTAGGTTCATAATCCTTATATTATGACGAAGCATAGAAACTTTTTAAGCCAAACGTTAGTTTCTTAAAAGATGAAATAACGTGTGTCATATTCATAATGACATGGAACAGAAACGTGAACGTGGGCCGGTCATGTCTCCAGATAGTCTGATTAGGCAAACGTAGTGTGAGGCGTTCTGCAGCGCGATGGACTGATGAATTGAAGAAAATGGGATGCAGCAGATGCATGTGTATCGGGATACTTGGCGCTCGTTGGGAGAGGCCTTGGTTCAGCAATGGGTAGCGAAAGGTTGATTGATTGATGTAAGCAAGATCCGCGGTGTACTCTTCAAGGTATATATTCGGAATTAAAATACGTCTTGTAACTGTTTATTTAATATCCACAACATATCAGTCATTTAATAAAAAATAATAACAATTTATAAATTCAAATAGCTCTTACGTTCTACAAATAATGTAACAGTTACAAATAAGCATTGAAAACAGATGAGTTATTTAATTTTTTTTTTTTTAATTCTTTTATTTATCATATAAACAATAATACAGGACTTAAATAAGATACATAACACGATAAACCTCTAGGGTTTGTGTTGTGTTACACAGTTATTTGGTATCGTATAAATATAATTACAAAGTTTTTACACAATCATTAAGCGTATTATATCAACACGAGAGCCAGATACATGCCTCCCAAATAGGATCAATTATATCTAAAAAGATTAGAACTGCTGTCCAAGAAAAATACCTTTAATTTAATTTTAATGTTACTCTGAGTAATTTTATTAACTAAATCCGGCGGTAGCTTGTTTATGAGGCGAGGGATTATGTAGGTAGTAGTTCTTTCGCCGTACTTGTTGTTCGCCCGCACTGTACACAACCGGTTTTGAGCCGCCGCTCTAGTATACACAGCATGTTCTGTGACAATTTTTAGTTTGCTATTGAAAAAGTTTTCTTTTAAAATGGTAAAGTTAAATTTACTTTGGACAGGTAATAAGTTACAATGCTTAAACAGGCTAATTTCGTCGTTATAAAATAATAATTTGATCTTTGGGGATACAATTGTCTTTAGTATTTTCAATTGTAGCTGGTAGATTTTGTTAAGATAACTTTTATAGGTTCGGCCATAGCTACTAAGACCGTACTGGATATAAGATTCTACTAATGAATGATACAACATAATTTTGATTTTAAATGGAATTCTATTTTTAAGGATAATAATGTTGGCTAAGAATTGCCGCAGCTTATTACAAACATGTTCAATATGTTTTCCCCAGTTGAATTGACTGTCTATTACTAGACCAAGGTAAGTATGTGACGTGACAATTTCTATGGATGGACAGTTACACGCATCTTTTCGGAATTTATGCAGGCAGCTGTGGGTGTGAGCAATTAATGCAGATGTGATAGTTTGCCGTTGATACGGTGATTTAATAACTAGCAGTTTAGTTTTGTTCGAATTTATTACCAGTCCCGCATCATGGCACCATCTCAGCAAGGTATCAAAATCTGTCTGTAACTTTGCAAGTGCCTTTAGAGGGTCCTTGTCAGCCACTACAATGCAGGTGTCATCAGCAAACTGATAGCAAGTACCCTTCGTGATGCAGTTGTGCATATCGTTCACATAAGATAGAAAATGTAGTGGACCTAAGACCGATCCCTGGGCAGTGCCTTCCGTGGCTGAGATTGTATTACTAAGCACGTTTTTTATTTTTACTGAAAAACTGCGGCCTGTAAGATAGTTTTGACACCAGGCCAATAAAGGCCCCCCTATGCCACAGTTACCTATTCTATTTATTAATTTTTTATGGTCCAAAACATCGAATGCACGGGAAAAGTCTATGAAGAGAGCCAGTACTATTTTCCGCGAATCTAGGTGTGTATTGACCTCATCTGTGAATGCAGACAGTAAATCATTAGTTCCTTTCCCCTTTTGGAATCCAAACTGATTTCTGTATATTATATCGTGCTTTTGGTAAAAACTTTGCATTTGATCAGCGACAAATTTCTCAACTATTTTATCTATAGTAGGGAGAAGTGTTATAGGACGATAGTTCAAGTAGTCATTTCGTTTTCCCTTTTTAAATACAGGTCTTACACATCCTTTTTTTAACTCATCCGGATAAAGACCAGATTTTACACTACTATTTATTAAGTTGGATATAGCGATTGAGATGTCATCCCCTATGTATTTAATATCTGCAGCTTTAATGTTATCAATACCTGGTGCCTTATTTGAATTTAGAGTTTTTATGATTTTGTGTATTTTGGTAGTTGTAGCTTTTTGGAATAGTAGACTCGAGTTAGTTTGTCCATAATAATCTCTTGTATTTAACAATGAAACACTGCACTTCGGGATGATAGTTTTAATAGATTTGTCGAAACCATTTGCAAAATTCTCAGCTATTTCTTTATTCGTGAGCCCTTGCGCATCAAATGCTTTCAGAATGGCGTCGTCAATTGAAAGTTTAACACGACCAAGCATTTGATTTATAATCCCATATAATTTCTTAGGATTTCGAAAGTTATCTTTTATATTGTTAATATAGTATTGGTTTCGTTTACGTTCTAAAACTTTATTTGTTTTATTTCTGATTCGATTATACTGTAATCTTACGCTTGCGTCAAATGAGTTATTTTTCCACTTTTTAAATAGTTTGTCACGTTTTTCACACAGTCGTGTGACATTTCCATCGATCCAAGGAACTTTATAAGATTTATATCTGTGTTTAGAGGTTTTATTTGATGTTGCTTGTTTATTTGCATTGTTAAACGAATTTTTAATAAAATTATATATCTCATCACTATTATTCATATTATTAGTTTCCGTCCATTTAACTTTTTTTAATTCCTTATAAAATAAGTCATAGTTAATAACTGGTCCTCGAACACGCTGTATACAATTTAGCGGCGTAGTGTCGACGCATGCAAAGAGAATCGCTCGGTGATCGGCCAGTACTACGTCAAGCACTGCGGAGTACGGACTCGCTTTGGGGAATCGCGCAAATATATGGTCAATGCACGATCTGGATATTACATTTAATTTTGGTTCGATTCTAGTGAAATCAGTGATTCCGCAGAGCAGTCCGCACCCACTCAGTGTTTCCAAGTATGAGTCTATAGAAGGTGTCACACATTTTAGGTCTAAATTTGTGTCCCCGATCAGGATGAAGTGTTCCTTATCATTGAACCTATTGATACATCTATCTAGCTCTCTCACAAAGATGCGTTTGTTAGTTGATGGAGGCCGATATATTGCAAGCAGAACGACGTCCTGTTTAGAGGGCAGTTTCAAAATACCGGTTATACTTTCAAATGTAATGGATTTTGTATGTAATGTGGTAAACTTTAAATGGTTTTTGACATAGATAATTATTCCACCGCCTCTTTTGTTAGCTCGTAGTTGTGCATGCATATTATATCCAGGTATATTATATAACTGAGAAATGTTTTCTGAGATACCGGCCTCTGTAAGCACTATTACATCTATTGGGGTCAAGCAATTATGTACCATCTGCAATAACTTAGTGAAATTTTTTATCAATGATCTTATATTGATATGTAGACATGAAAACTGCATATGACTTTTAGGAGGTAGTAATTTAAAGAATTTATTAGGTGAATTACAATTAAAGATTTCCTTTATCTGGCTAGCCATACTTTACTTTTGACAAAATGTGTTTAAGATTAGTACATACCGTCAATGGAAGAGATTGAGTGTTAAGTGTGTACATTTATGTATTTTTGAACTTGATCTATGTCTCGGATTGAGCGAATGTGATATATTTTACTATTACATGTTTTTCTAGCAAATACCTTTCCATCCTTGCACCATACATACTCACACGAGTTACTTAATATAGACTTAGCATTATACAATATTGTCTTCGTATGTTTTGTCAGGGCTTCGCGTATTAAGATTCTTTGCTCCACTTTTTCTTTAGGAACATTTACTAGGAGTATTCCCGCTGTAAGTCCTTTCTCTTTTCCAGCCTCAATCCATTGATTCCGTGCCTCTTTTGTCTTCATCTCCACAATTATTGGTCCCGGTTTTTCTTTGGTACCTGGTTGACGCTGAAACGATTTAATATCCTGTGTGTTTACATTTAAATTTAGAGCAATTTTTTCTAGCAGTGGGTTAACGTTTTGGAAAGTTATTTCTGGTAAACCTGCGATTTCTATGGAAGAAGTTAGTGTTATTTGCTCCATTGTTTGTATTTGTTGTTCGAGCGTGGATACCCTTAATTCTAGATTCGTATTTTTATTGTGCAGATCTTGATTTTTATGCTCTAATCCTTTAATTTTTACATCCTGATTTTTTATAGACTGTTCCATAGTATGTAGTTGATCACTCATGAACTCCAGTGCAGTCTCCAGGGAACCCAGTTCTTCTTTAAATGCTTTCTTGACTTCACGGCTTATATCTTGTACAAGCTTTCTCGTATCAATCGCTGGGGGATCACCTCGGACACTTGCTTCGGAGTCGTTGTCTTCGCAGTCCTCCTCAGGAATCATGAAGGAAGATCTGCGAGACAAATTTTTTAAACAGTCTTCACAGCTCCATTCAATTCCCTGGGAACTACGTAGAGTATTTAGTTGTTTATTAGACAGTTTTACACAGACTACGTCAGCATGAACCACCTTCTCACACCTGCTGCATTCCAATCCAGGTGCTTTCTTTGTAATATTTTTCTTACATTTAAAACATTTTTTTAATCCCATTGTAGGTAGACATATAACTCTTGTTGATATAGCACACGACTGTTCACTTTAACGACATAAGACGAATTATTACAGTCTAGCTGTTGCTCACGGCTCTTTCTTCGTGTTTGTCGGTTATCAGGATAAATAATATCTTATGTTAATGTAGCTTTCAATTGGTAAAATAATTTTTAAAATATATTTATTGGTTTAGGTGTAAAAGTGTAACAAACAAAGATAAAAGCGTAAGTTAGATTTGTACAGATGATTGACGGTGTTGACTGTTATAATGAAATACAAGGAGCTGAATTTTCATTTCACTTAGAAATTTTCGATTTTCATTCTGTTTCACACAGCGTACGTTTCATTTTACATTCCGATTAACGAAATTGCGCGGGAGAGTATTATAATTATTATTAACAGTGCTGTAGTGTTTATTCTTGAGGTATCTTCTTAAATTATTTTCTGGATATTTAAAATAGGGGTAGTAAGCTCCTAACTTCTTGTTGTATACCAAGTATGGGGGTAAGTCGTAGGACCCGTATCCTTGCTTGCTGTTCCAACTCTTGCCGTGGGCACTTCTTTTGAGCTTCTTATGATGATTTTCTGAATGTTTATGATGAAGTTCATCTGATATGTTTTGCTGAGTCAACTTTTTATTCTTTTTAGCGTCGACTGTATTAGCTAATAATAAAGTGATTATAGTCGTAAGAAGCAGGATCTGAAAAAAAAAACAAAAATAGTTAAAAAAAAAAACAGTCGAATTGCAAACCTCCTTTTTTGAAGTAAAAAACTTAAAGCACGCTTACAAAATTCAGATACAAGCAAATATACAGGTGAACATACAGGACGCAGCAAGTCTACATCAAGAGTAAGCCTAAGTTATTTCTTATAACATCAGCTAGCTGCCAGTGATTCCAGAGATTAGCAGGAATAAATGGACAAAAATTTAAGAATTGATATTGAAAAAAGAAACCCGTTCGAACGTCGGGAAATAAAAGCTATAGATAGTATCGTATCCTTTCAAATAACTTTATTGCGAATAAGTCCCACTATTCAACATTAAAGTTTTGAACATAAATATTTTTTTCATCCCACCATCTCGGAAAGAGTATTTTTGCCCTTCGATATCTGAGTGCAAAAGCCGTTTTTATCCGCTAGAGGATAAAGTAAAAATTAATTTAGAACATTGTGTGCACCAAGCTTGTGAAGTCAAAACATCATTAAACCTATATACTTCTACCTCCATGGTGCCGAATTTATCATACAATTTTTTTTATTTTTTAAAAACTCAGACTCGGAACCTTCTTGGTGTACCTTTTTTTGATTTGCTTTGCCAGCGCCATTTTCTTTTCACGTCATTTAGTCATTTACTCGCTGAGGTGGGATGAAAAGTTACGTGTTGCATTTTTTTTTACCTTGTGCTCTTTTGATTTCCTTGCTGACGCTCAGGATTCTAATTTTTTAATCACTCGCTATCGCTTGCTCGGTCATCAAAATTGAGCACGCAGTTAAAAAGCAACTTTGCACTCTTGTATAACAAATAACTATTATTTTATCCCACTTTACCCCGTAAATCGGTACGGCCACTTGTAAAGGTTCAATAAAGAAATTACATTGAAGTAATGAAGTCACTGTTACCTTTTAGAGCCCCCGCAGACTACAGACTTTTAATCGGCCGATGTTTAATGGGACAGTTAATCAGCATAAACATGTATTACAGTGCGCACACTATACCGATTTGGTATCGGCCTACAAATAGCCAAAAGCCAACCCGATCAAACTATCGGCCGACTAAAAAGTTTGTAGTCTGCGAGATTTAAATATAACTACGTATAGAGATTATATAATTGGGATCAACAAAGAAACTTGCTAATTTGTATTTCCGAACATAATAGGTACAATTAACAATGTACCTACATACGTATGTATTCTTTTTTAAATGTGACCCGGACGACCTTAAGAAAACCTAACATACGAAAATTAACACCTAATAGCAGTTTCATTTAATATTCATACACAATCATCAGACCAGAAAATTTTGCTTGACATGATTGAATGTTAGAATTCCAGAGAAGAAAAATGAACAAAGGATCTCACCTATCTATTATTAAAGAAATGCGAAACTAATTTTCATATCCAATTTAAAAGGACAATATAAAGCTGAAGAGTCTGTTTGTTTGCTTGAACGCGATAATCTCAAGAACCGCTGGTCAGATTTGAAAAAAACTTTCAGTGTTGGATTGTACATTTATCGAGGAAGGCTATAGGCTATATATCATCACGCTACGACCAATAGGAGCGGAGCACCACTGAAAAATGTTCCAAAAACGGGGGAAAATTATTACGCTACGGGCAATAGTAGACGTAAACGAGGTTGCGTGGGTCAGCTAGTGTTCTTAAATCTTCGATAAAATTATTTAAAAGGATACGATCAGGGTTGATAAAAATCATGATTTAAAAAAAAAAAACATAAAAATCGCATTTTTTTATATAAATCAGTTTTTTTTGTTTTTTTTACTTGTCTTTTTATTACTTTAATAGCCAGTTATTTATTAAATGAAAACAACGTATTTTTAAAATTAAATTAATAAATCAATTAAAAGGTAATTTAACAAGTTCTACTTAAATCAAAAATTAAAAAAAACAGTAGTGTTGAAAAAAAAAATAGTAGGAAAGTAAAAACTTAGCAACTCATTATAGTACATATTCTAATTCTTTCCAGATGAGTACACTATCTGAAATAGGATACTTGTCGCTTTGCATTGAATTTGAATAGTATGCGCGAAATGATTTCTAAACTATTTGATAACTTTTAGAACATGTCCTGTATAGCATTAATTTGGAATCCCGAAACTGGTCGATTATCGCTCGCTCTCGCACGGCATTGTGCACGTGTGCGCGCCGTAGTCTATGTCGGGGGAAGTCCCTAGACAATTTATGGCCGACTTGGTTGCATAAAAATTTAATGATTTAAATCATTGATTTTTATAAAAAAATCATTTCATTAAAATCACGATTTAAATCACTGATTTAAATCACGTGATTTAAATCATATCAACCCTGGATCATGGAATCATCTATTTCCCGACGTCCGAAATGTTTCTTTTCTTTTTTTTTAATTTTAATAACAAATGGCATTAGGAATAGCTATATACATACTGCGTCGCGGAGGATTTTACATTTTACACTGCAATGCAGCATGGCGACCCACACCATGGCGGCCTAGTGATGCTGCTGCATCTTTTAGTCTAGTCAACAAGTATGGAACTTGTTGACTAGACTAATTGGGCCTCCGGTCTCGCACTCACCAACGAAACACGACAGCACGAGCGCTGTTATTTTACGTTGATTTTCTGTGCGAGGGTAGTACCGCCCCGGTCGAGCCGGCCCGTTCGTGCTGAAATCAGCGTGGCTCTACTACCTCGAGGTAATATAGAGGAAACGGACATAAAGAACATCCAGACTCGGAACAACAATTTGTGGATCACACAAAGTACTATTCTAGGTGGAATTTGAACCCACAATACTTGGCACAGTAGAGAGCGGCGTGGCGATCGCTTAAAGCACTGGACCAAGTCAAACACCGTGGTCACGTATACATAATTTAATCGCGAATAAATTACGGTCACGGTATACAACAAAAATAATGTGTAAAATTCGCGAAAGTCTAAAAACAGTCTGATCAAAGCGTCGGAATAGGGTAGTTGACACCTTAGTCAAATTAGTTACTTTTTACCATCTGTCAAAACGATAACTTTGTATGAATAATGTACCTTTAGTAGGAGATCGTTTTTTGTTTGTACGAAAGACGGTCCCCATTTTTTTTTTTTTTTTTCCTCCCATTTGGCAGGGAACTTGGCTCGCACTTCTGTGCATTTGCCAGCGTCAAGTTTTATTTTTGGCATTTGAACTTTGAATGACACAAAGTAAAGTTAGGGAAACAATTTATCGCGAAAAGGCAATTTCACGGAATTTGGAACAAAGTTAACAGGATCAGGAATGTGTATATATTATAATACTTACATACTTAACATTAAATATTTTGATTAAATAGCAGGCACGTAAATATTAATATTTATATAAATATTTATACAGTTTAAAGGCGAATGTTATTATTATGAATAAAATTCGAAAGAACACTATATATGGAGGGGTTAGAAGAAAAAAGAAGAGACTTTATGGAAGTGGGGAAAGGAACACGGAGTGATATCAAGTCATTATAAAAGGAAGTACGGTCATGAATCGGACAGGAAAGGAATATGTGGTTCAGATCCCCAAAGTCATATCCACATTCACATTGAGGACTATCTATAATATGAAATCGTGCCAGATGTGCTGGACACGTGGTGTGACCTAACCTCATTCTTATTAGAATGGTTGTCGCAATCTTGCCAAGTTTGAGGACAGAGAACCAAGGTTTACGAGGAATTTTCGGTTGTATACTAAAGTAGTATTTCCCTTTTGAACGGACACTTTCTTCCCAAACTCTATCCCAGGAATCCCCAAGATAAAGTCTAGGGAGAGTAGCCAAGTCCTGAGTATAATTTTTAAACGGAACAGTATCACCACACACCACAGCCTCATTGGCAAGTCTGTCAGCTCTTTCATTACCATTTATTCCACAATGGCTCGGAATCCAGATAAAAAGTACAGAAAAGCCCTTCACAACACAGTCAAAAAGTTTACTCCTAATATGCGCTATAAGAGGGAATGGTGGTTTAGACTTAAAAGGATATCTCAAGAGCGCCTGAAGGGCACTCATGGAGTCGGTTAAAATTAAACTATTTTTAAGTTTTAAAAGTAAGACATATTCCAGAGCCTTCAGGATGCCAAGACATTCCCCAGTGAAAACTGTTGCTTCAGGTGGACACTTTACTTTCTGAACGATATTATACTGAGCATGATATATTCCTACGCCCACAAAATTATCAGATTCATGCTTGGATGCATCAGTGAAAATACGGTGCCACTCAGGCCAATTTTGTTCAACAATGAAATTAAAATGGGGGTTAGCATTATTTTTATCAATATCTAAAATGTATTTAATAGATGGCTCATGGATTAAGGATTCGAATTTATTATTAAACAAATCAAGTTTTGAAGATCGATGTGTCGGGGCATTAAATGATTTAAATCGAATATAACTTTTAACTAAACAAGGAAGAGATTTGTGATTCCAGTAATTTGACGACTCAATGAGATCAGCAAGTATCTGAAGTTTTTGAATTAAATGGCTATTAGAAAACTGTAAAACACGGAAAAACAATCGATCAGCTAAAAATTGACGTCTCAGTCTAAGAGGAGGTTCACTGCATTCGGTTTGTAATGCATTAATAGGACTAGATTTCATAGCACCTGTGATTATTCTTAAGGACTTTGATTGGATGGAATCCAATCTCCTAAGGGCACTCACGTTACAAGGCTCCAATAAGAAGATTCCATAGTCAAGAACACTTCGAACTAGAGCATTGTAAAGAAGTTTTAAGGAAAACGGATGCGCACCCCACCAAACACCTGATAGGCATCTCATCAAATTGAGAAGTTTTTGACATTTATTTACCACATAATCACAGTGCGGAACACCTGTAAGTTTAGAGTCCAAAATAATACCCAAAAACTTGACTTGTTTTTTAACTGGTATTTCGTTATGATCGAAATCTATAGCTATTGGGATGGGAATACGTTGTCGAGTAAATAAGAGTAATGAACTCTTACTCGCAGATACACTCAGGCCATTTTTGTCCATCCAGATTTTTAAATAATCAAGAGAGTTAGATAGCTGAGAACACAGAGAACTTGCTGAATTTCCAATAGCGTATAAAACTAAGTCATCTGCATATTGTAGGATATTTGATGTATTTTGAAGTGAAGAATCTAAATCAGACGTATACAAATTAAATAATATAGGGCTTAGAACTGAACCCTGCGGGAGACCTTTCCATACTAGTCTACTTTCATCCTGTGTTTGATCTAATTTTATTGTTCTACCTGAAAGGAGGTTAATTGTAAAGCAAACCAAAATTTCAGGGATGCGAAGTATATCTAGTTTTTGTTTAAGGACATTTAGAAGAACATTATCATATGCTGATTCTATATCTAAAAAAACTGCAATTACAGATTCGTTTTGTGAAAATGCAACTCTAATATCTGTTACCAAGGTAGCCACACTATCCAACGTACTCCTGCCTTTCCTAAATCCAAACTGAGATTCTGGTAAAATTCCACGGTGTTCAGCTATCCATTCAAGGCGATTTTTAACTAGGTTTTCAGCTACTTTTGCAATTACGGGTGACAAAGCTATTGGTCGATAAGATGAAGGTTCTGATGGTGTTTTCCCCGGTTTCAGAATGGGAATAACAGTTTGGGACTTCCATGTTGGAGGAATATTACCCGACATCATAATCTTGTTAATTAAGTTCAAATAATATTCAAGTGAGGTTTGATTTAAATTAGCCAGGAATGAATACGGAATGCCGTCATCACCTGGAGCAGAGTCTTTAACCGATGATAATACGCCCTGTAATTCTTGCATTGTAAAGGGAGAATTTAGTAGACTTTGGTTCTGAGAGATAGAAGAAGGAATGTTGTTATAAATAAGGTCATGTTCTGGAACAAATGGTGGAGCTAAACGATTAAGAAAAGAGTTCTTCAGAATAGGGGGAATGCCAGAAATATTAGAATTAGTAACACCATTTCTAAACCTTCTTATGTTTTGCCAGACAATAGAAGGATTTACATTGGGGGTAATGGAAAGGCAAAATTTTTTCCATCCTTCAAATTTCTTTTCTTTGAATAATTTACGAGCTTTCGCTATAGCATCAGTTACAATTTCAAAATTATATACGGACATATTATTTTTATATTTTTTTTCAGCTTCCTTTCTAGCTTTTACCATTCGCGAGCATTCAGTGTCCCACCATGGAGGGGAAGGAACTCTACCATTGGTTGAAGTTTTTACAGGGAAGGTTTCATCTGCAGCTTGTATAAGTACGTTTGTGAAAATATTATTACAATCGATAAGTTCGTGTGATAAATTATTTTGTAAATTAGAAAGTTTAAACTCTACAAGAGTTTTAAACTTATCCCATAACCCATCTTTATTAAGTTTATACTTCATACGAGGTTGCCTTGAAGAATTAGGAGAACTGCTATGATGAGTGGGCGTTATAAAAATTGGGAAGTGGTCACTTCCATAAGAAGATGGTAAAGTGCACCACGCAAGAGATGAAGCGAAATTAGGGGTACATATGGAAAGGTCTATTGCACTAACATTTTCATTTGGCCCTGTACGACGAGTTGGGGACCCGGAGTTTAACACACAAAGGTTATGTTGGTCAAATATATCTAATAATATGTCACCACTATATGATGAAAGAGTACAACCCCAAGAAATATGGTGAGAGTTGAAATCACCTAAAATTATGAAAGGACGAGGAAGTAGAGAAACGAGATTGTTGAACTGTTGAAGAGTTGAAGAAGAGGGGGAAGGAATGTATATTGAAACAATACAAGTATTATTTATTTGTGCAGCTACTACGGAAAAATTATTAAATGTTGGAAGAGAAAGGGGACAGTAAGAGACAGTGTTTCTAATGAGTAGAGCAGTCCCACCATACCCATCAGACCTGTCATCTCTTAGACAAGAAAAACCACTGATTTTGAAGATGGAACCTGGTTTTAACCAGGTTTCTGAGATTGCAAACAAAGAAGCTTTATATTTATTTATCAAGTAAATAATTTCGTTTTTTTTAGAAACTGCACTTCTACAGTTCCATTGTATTATGTTCTGAGTTTGCAGTAACATTATTAACAGGTTGAGGGTTTTTATACATATCGACTATAAGGGCAACGTTGGTCGGTATTTTTATATTAGATTGAGTTAGTGTTTGGATGAGAATTTGGATTATATCTGATGTTGACATCAATGTAGGATTTGCGGAATTGGTGTTAAAGGCACAGCCATTTTGTGACGTTGGTAACCTGTATTCGTTAACTAATTGTTGATGTTGTTCTCGGTCGTAGCCTTTACCTAATTTGGAGGGTGGGCGACGATTGATATACACTGTTTTTTTATGTGAAGTGTGTGAAGGAGAATTTTGTGTATAAGAAGACTGCGAATTTCGGTAAGCGTAAGTAGTAACCGGAGTACTAGCTACATTGGCATAAGAATTATAAATAGGTGCAATCATTTTAGAAACTTCGCCATATGAAATACATTTTTCTGCCATAACACTCTTAATTTCTTTTTGGCGCAAAAATTCAGGACACAATTTAGAGGTCGCAAAGTGTTTAGCAGAGCAGTAGCAGCAAGATATATTGTCCTCCTCAACATCACAAGTATCACCAGTATGTTCCTGACCACACTTGTAACATTTAGGTTTGGATCGACACTGAATTTTTGTATGTCCAAAGCGACAACAATTATAACATTGGATAGTGGGGTACACATACAGCTCTACAGGTAATGAGTTGTAGCACATGAATATACGTGGAGGAAGAACTTGACCATCCAGCGTAATCACTATACTCTGCGTTGGTTTCCAAACAGGAGACCCTTCTACGATAGTCTTATAGTTTATTCTCCTAACTTTAATAATTTTGCCACAGTTATCGGGTACTGAAGCATTTTCGATGATTTCTTCGGGTGACCATTCCGATGGAACACCACGAACAAGTCCCATTCGTGTTAATTGAAATGTTGGTATGAATGCTTTTAAATTATTTTTTGATAACTCACTATTTAAAACAAATGAATTCGCATCATGAAAATTTGAGAACACTAAAGTAATTCTATTTCTGCCAATTTTCTTAACGGAGCCTTCCACAATGTTGTGAATGGCATTGGTCTTGAGAAACCTGCCAAATGTGACCGGGTGTAACGTGATATTATCATTGGGCGACTTAACTTCTTTTTGGACGTGTATAACAAACGGGCCTATGTCATTGTCCTCATACTTGGTTCTAGCAACTCCAGATACTGAACTTTGGGGTGCCGAACCACTACTCGGTGTGACTTTATCATTAATATGTACAATCGAGCTAACAGTAGGAGTAGAATCACTATTTTCACTATTATCTGCACTAGCACAACAGCAACCCTTGCTTCCATCAACAGCCTGACTGTGCTTCCTTTTCTTTTTATTGCATACTTTGCATAATTTGTGTAGTCTGGTTCTTTTGTGACCACGTTGTGCACTGGGACCATCCGTTTCCATCCCAGATTCATTAGATACAACTGTTACAAAATTAGCAGCCGGGGGTACAAAGACCCCCGGGTCCGCCAAGTCAGGCGGCTCGTTCATAAGATAATATTAAAAAACTTACCGAATCTGGCAAACTATACACTAAAACTTATATATATACACTAAATATGAATATTATTTACAATATAATACAAAACTGATCCGTTATTATAGAAAAATTAAAATTAAAAATTTTATCCAGAAAAAATGCACCGGTACGCTTGAAGTTTCCCGCGCTTTTCGGTCCCCATTTCATTTCATCCACATTTTTTATATTTCTTATCATTTTTTTTTTTTTTTTTTTTTTTTTTATGTATGGCCTGCCATAATGACTCTACTCTGCCTGATGGAAAGCATAAGCAGAATCCAAGAGTGGTGGTCACCATACTTATTGCGAATGCAGACAATGCAGTATGGCGACCCACACCATGGCGGCCTAGTGATGCTTCTGCATCTTTTAGTCTAGTCAACAAGTATGGATCATTAATTTCATCACGACGAAGACTTGAAGACTCGAAGACTTATTATTTGAAGACTTTAAATACTTGACACTGGCAGAAATATCTGATTAGCTGTTGCCATTTCATCAAAAGAAGAAGAATAATGTACCTACTTAATACAATCTTGTGACGTCACTGTTTAAGACTACTCAATTGAGCAATATATTTCAATGTTTATTTGATTAAAATTTGCAATAGATATGAAAAGCTGTGATAATTATATTTTCGGAGAGGTTTTGTAATATTCGTTTTAAGGAAGGAGACATACTTAGGTATTTATTTACGATACAGTCAACTATTTACCCTATTCTACTCATAAAAAAACCACTATTTTTCCTCCGAGCCTTTTTACTAAATTTGGTTGATGTCGGCTTTATGTCTGCTACAATACGGCTGAACTACGGTTTTTAGACGGAGCGACCGTCTTCAGACCTCCACAACCTAAGTAATCGTTCTGTTGCAATACTTTATAAGGCATCATCAACTAGTAGTAACTATTGTCAATGATGTTCGCATGGTGCGGGCCTCGGGACCCTCGATTTAGACCCGCTGTGGTGTCTCCAGTGGAGACAAATATAATACAAATATAATAATTCAATAAACATGTGGAGACTCTCCACATGTTTATTGAATTATTAATTTATTTATCAATCTTAGGGAAACTTATGGCAATACACTTTATTAAACATTATATAAGTAGCAACAATACGCCATTAACTGGTGTCCACAGATAAACAGTTAAAAAAAACCATAAACAAAAGAGATAAAAAGAACTTTATAGCAAAAATTTAAGTTGAGTTTATTTTTAGAAATAGTACCTACTTGCCAACCAACGTGCCTAATATGAATTAAAATTATTAAAAAAAAAAAGGAGTGCAGTCTCCTCCTCATAGTACTTGTCTCATACTCATAGCAAAAATTTTAAGGTCATGCTTGCGTACTAAATAGTTTTAAATATGAAAAGAACGATAAAGGAAACTGTTTTCACGATACCTAGTAGCAACTACTGGTGTTGAGAAAAATGGAGCATGGCGCAATGAATGCACTGGAACATAGATTTTAACTTTATTCAGCAACTCAGGACTTATGTGAATATTTACTCATCATAGACTGACCTGGCGTAACTGGCATAACGTAAAACAATAACTAATAAAAAATCCCCACTTCTCTTTGAAGTCGGTTTAAAACATATTGCAAAAAAACTAACTTTTCTATGAATATATTTTTAATCTTCTGTCTTTTTTGTTTCTTAGAATACGGAATAGTTTGTAACAGATATATGTACTTGAGCTAGACAGCGAATAACGTCATCACTGACATCTAAAATATGGCAATCATCGGAAATTATTAATTTCAAGGTGCACGAATAATTAAACTTAATAACACAATGTAATATTTATTCTTAACAACTATATGGTATTTTCCTATTTTGTTTGTAACATTAACCAGTCATAGCAATGTCAGACACATTTATATTATATATAGCATTATCGTTTAGTCGAAAAAACATAAATTAGTTAAATTGATTGTCTTCAATTCATACTTGAATTTAAAATGGATTTTAGCACTCTCTTATTATTTTCAGGAGAAGCTGTTTTAATTTAAATGTAAAACTTACATTACATATTAACGCTATGTTAATCATTCCATAGGACTATCAGGAATTGTTTGAGATTTATCGAGTCAGTCGTTTAGCTTTTAGAGAAGGGACGCCCTATTTAATTAAAAATATACCTCAATAAAAAAATCGTCATAACAAACTCCTAATGTTTTTAAAACACCTATCAAATGTATTACTACCCCTCACTAGGGGGTAAACGTGAGAAAAAAAATCATCCCCATTTTAGGGGTAAGGATGCATTCTAAAAAAAAAATTTTCCTGATTATATTTTTGCACTTTTCGACGTGATAAACACACATTCTTCACCTTTTGCTTTTGGTTTTTAACCGACTTCATAAAGTCTGTCTTTTCAAGTTTTAGTTTATAAAAAAATATTATCACTGTCGTACTTGGTAAAATATAATATGAGGATAAAATTATTTACGAAAACTTAAAGAATTTGTATAATTTATTTTGGATTGACTTAAGAGATATCATTCCGTATACGAGTATTTGTAAAATATATAAAAAACACAGATAACTATGAATTAATTTTAATATATATAATACCTAAATTTATGAACTAAAAGTAACATTTTCCGATTGCCTGTTGCCAAAACGATTATATTTTTTAGACAATCATAAATTAAAATACATGAAAAGATTGATTATTAAGCAATAAAACTATAATTGGAGACCTACAAGGGGAATAACCACGGAATAACACACTAAAACTAATACTTTTTGTTTGAGTTAGCAACGGTTAGTCATCTTCCTATTCCAAGATTTGGGGTCGGCTACTAGTTCAACCGGTTTTACCTGAATATCAGTTTTTACACGGAGCGACTGGCATCGGACCTCCGCAACCCTGAGGGTGAACTGAATTTGAAGCTTGAACTAGTTGTCAGTATATTTGAGGGCACTGATTTCCCAATAACTATTGCCATAGATGTTCATGACAACCGGGACCGATGGCTTAAGTCCGAGGCACTAGCAGTCCAACCCGGGAATCGAACCCGAAACCTCTTGATCCGCAGTCGCTTACGCTAACCACTAGACCAACGAGGCAGTCAGTTAGCAACGGTTAGTATTTTTACAAGCTTTTATTTAGTTTCACCTTTCCCCATGTTTGTCTGTAATCAAATCTTGCAAGTTAAATTTGATTCACTTCCCGATTTCCGATTGAGACGAAATTTGAAATATGTATACCTTTGGTTCTGGTGACAATGCAATTATATAAAATCGGTATTATTATTAATCCAAAATGGCCGCCGTAACAAAATGGCGGCGTACATATTTCTGAACAACCCACCCAACTGGTATCAAATGAAAGGGTTTTAAGTTATTTTATTAACAATTAATAAAAGCTTGTTTTTAAAAAACTTTTCAAATTAATCACTTGTTATTAAATATGACTGTACAGATTGCTTACTGGTTTAAGCAGTCACCTCACTGCTTTCTAGTGTGCTAAGTGTTGTGGATTCAAACCCCACATGGAACAACACTTTGTGTGATGAAGAAATCGTTGTTCTGGGTCTGGGTGTTCTTTGAGTCTGAATCATGCATGTTTGTTAAGTCCCACGCGATACAGGAATATTCCTTGTGCAGGAGTTGTTTTACAACAAGTATAAAATTTTAACAATTAAAAACCGACTTCAAGAACGACTAAATCAATCGATTCCTCTTGGATGCTATCATCAGATCTTAGTGTCCTTATCATCGTACCACCGTTGGGATATCTCCTTTCCATTAAGAAAAGAATCATCAAAATCGGTTCATAAACGACTAAGTTATCCGCGAACACACATAAATAAAAGCGGCCAAGTGCGAGTCGGACTCGCCCATGAAGGGTTCCGCAGCAACAAGTAACATAATATATTTTAATTTTATATTTGTGTTGAACGAATGAAAGGTAAATTGCAGTTTACGATTTATGACGTATTAAAAAAAAAACTACTTACTAGATTTCGTTCAAACCAATTTTCGGTGGAAGTTTGCATGATAATGTACATCATATATTTTTTTAGATTTATCATGCTATTATTTTAGAAGTTACAGAGACACACATTTTATCACTTTGGAAGTGTCTCTCGCGCAAACTATTTAGTTTAGAAAAAAATGATATTATAGACCTGAATATCATTTTCGAAGACCTATCCATAGATACCACACACGTATGGGTTTGATGAAAAAGAAATTTGAGTTTCAGTTCTGAGTATGGGGACCCCCAAAATTTATTGTTTTTTTTTATTTTTGTGTGAAAATCTTAATGCGGTTCACAGAATACATCTCCTTACCAAGTTTCAACATTATAGTTCTTATAGTTTCGGAATAAAGTGGCTGTGACACACGGACGGACAGACAGACGGACAGACAGACAGACAGACAGACATGACGAATCTATAAGGGTTCCGTTTTTTGCCTTTGGCACGGAACCCTAAAAACAAATAATTATGGTCGAATTGATAACCTCCTCCTTTTTTGAAGTCGGTTAAAAAGCAATCGTAAAAATGAACTTACCTTTAGTAAAGTAAGTTTAAGATTGTCCATAGTTGTGTATTCTCCAGTTTCTGAATTGAACACTTCTTTATACGTGGAGATGGTTTACTGATATACTTTCTTATAGCCAACATTTAAATAGCGAAAATTCCTTGAACTTCAGTATCTTAGTTTGTGTGTAAATGGTATAAGTACCATTTACAAAGTTTACAGCACAAGAAAGCGATGGAGTCGATTGATAATAATTTAAAACTAGCTTTTGCCATTTGTATGTTCTTCCTGAAGAATCAAAGCTAAATTTAATTGAATTTATAATATCACTATGAAGGTGTCCTACATTTAAATAGTTTATTTAGTAATCAGCCCCACACTACTTAAATAATTGGACTTTGTATTTAGAATATACATATTTTTTGTAAAATTTTTTTTTAAGAAATACAGTCTAGAGCCGGGTTGATATGATTTAAATCACTTGATTTAAATCGAGATTTTAAATCTTTTTTTTTTTTATAAAAATCAATTACTTAAATCATTACATTTTTACTGCAACCAAATCGGCCAAAAATTGTCTAGGGATTTCCCCCGACATAGACTACGGCGCTCACACGTGCACAATGCCGTGCGACCGAGCAATTACCGACCAAATGCTACAGGACATGTTCTAAAAGTTATAATATATTTCAGAAATCATTTCGAGCATGCTTTTCAAATTCAATGAAAATCGACAAGTATCCCATTTCAGATAGTGTTCTCATCTGGAAAGATTTAGAATATGTACTTTAATGAGTTGCTAAGTTTTTACAATCCTTGATATTTTTTCAACACTACTGTTTTGAAATTGTTAAGTTTAGTAGAATTTGTTAAATTACCTGTTTATTGCATTAATAATTAAATTTAAAAAATACGATGTTTTCATTTAATTAAGTAGGTAACTGACCATTAAAGTAATAAAAAAGACAAGAAAGTAAAAATACCAAAAAAATCTGATTTAAATAAAAAAAACGATTAAATTCTAATAAATCCGATTATTATGATTTTCTCAAAAAATCATGATTTTTATCAACCCTGGTCTAGAGTACTTAAAAAAAGTTTCGCGAGGTTTTTTTACAGATTTAGCTGAGACAATTAAAACCATAATATGTAAAGTCATAACAAAATTTGGAAGGAAAAACAAATAAGTTATAGTATAAATTTATATAATTTTAATATTATGGGTTTTCTATCAGAAAACCGGTGTTGTAGTATGCCAAAATACTTAAATACTATTATGTAATATGTGTGGAGGAGTGTTATAACACATCAAGTTCGCGGTAGGTTTGCTTGTACAGATGAGCTATACGGGTAAACCGGAGCGTGTATTGTATGGATAGCATTACTGGAAAACTCAAGGTAGTAGAGCCACGCTGATTTCAGCACGATTGGGCCGGCTCGACCGGGGCGGTACTACCCTCGCACAGAAAATCAACGTAAAATGACAGCTTTCACGCTGTCGTGTTTCGTTGGTGAGTGCGAGACCGGAGGCCCAATGATGTAGAAGCATCACTAGCCCGCCATGGTGTGGGTCACCATGCTGCATTGTTGCATTGTCTGCATTGGCAGTGAGTATAGTGACCACCACTCTTGGATTCTGCTTATGCTTTCTATCAGGCAGAGTAGACTCATTTTGGCAGGGTCAAATTTAAAAAAAAACAGCCATACAGGCAAACATGTCAGGTACATACGACCGTGTATGGCTACCTTAATATAAGTATTTCAAAATATTAATAGTTTTATAACCTTCAAAACAACCGCTTTAATATAATATAGCTTACAACTATCAAATTTATTTATTTCCATTAAGCGGGGTTCAAACTTGACCAGTGTTCTCAATGATCTGAATTTTCTTAACATCCTTCGAATGAGGAAAGTGTTTTAAGGAAAGATGTTTAAAAATTCTGTCGTAATCCATTACCGTTACGTTTGAGGAACTGATTTTTGACGGCGAAGATAGCGAAGGAGAGTAAGTTCAAATTCAATGGCTGTATCGTGCTTAATAATTATACTTTAATATATTGAGGTAAATTAGTATTGGTTCAATATTTTATAAGGGTTTTCTGGCATACTTCATTGTCAATATCTGCATTCTTCATCAGATTTTATGAGTTCAGTGCTTCACGCTTTAAGATAGATAAGTTTTCAAGTTTTATGTAGATTTCGCAAACATTTAGGGGAAAAAATAACTTCTTGATCACACATTTGCGATAAATAAAGACTTTCGTGGGTTAAAATATCTCTGTATGGGTATGATCACAGCTAAGCAAGTTTATCCTCAGGTACTGAATTATGTTTTTAATTTAATTTCAATTATTTTACATGGGTAATAGTAAACATGATCTTGCGCTGGTGTCTTTTAAAAACCTGTATTACTGTATAATTACAAATCCAATTACGTACTTAACTATTATAAACAAGTTCATTTCGCAAAAAAGTGTAACTACAATTTAATGCAGAATTCATTAAATTGTATTTTGTTAAAGACAATAATTATTTACACGTGGATAAAAATTTGAAACATGACTGGAACAAATTCTACACGGTAATATTTATTTCTACATTGAAAACATGAATCCACACTCAGTATGATAACTTGTCTAGAATGCCGATTGAGTTGCCTCGCTTCTGAAGTTCATTAAGAATCAAAATCAAATTCAAAAAGCTTTAATTTCAAGTAGGCCTTTCCATGCATTTTCACACATTGTCATAAATGGAGAATAATCGGCAAGAAACTACATCTTTGGCAGAATGTTTGGCAACGCACATTGTGTTTTTAAACCGTCATCGTCATTCAGGATAAACAGGACCAATTTTGACGGGATTTCATTGGCAGATAGCTGATGATATAAGGAGTACGATTAGCTTCGGCTCGCGGCGTTACCCGTGGTTGTTGTTGTACCACGGGGCTCAGTTAGTAATTTTATAAAACCTCAGTATTTTTGTCTTAGAAACAAGACTAAGGTATGAGCAAATATCGCAGAGTGTACATTGCCACCAGGAAAACTTAAAATAAAAATACAATTGAAGTCTACTCCACGTATTTAACGAAAAATAGAGGACAGAACTATTAGTATGTACGTGTCAGTTCTATGACTGACTCAGTACGGTCTTTAAACCGGGACAGTGGGTGTCTGCCCTGATTATTTAAATAAACAAACTTTTACTCTGTTTAGTACGGAATGCATAAAATACCACTGCAATTTGAAATTGTGGGTTATCCCAAGAAGTGTCAGGAGGCGTAAAGAGCTATAAGTGTTTGTAGACTTTCGCGACTTTGGCACATAGTTTTTTTTCTTGTATAGCGGGACTTATTCGCGATAAAATCATTGAAAAGGTAGCAGTAGACTCTACCTTATCTTAAGTCCCGATATAGAACAAAAACTGAGAGTTATGAGATCAGACGGTGACACTGGACATACACATACAAGCATACACTTACCTAAATATTTTCTCTATCTGTTTACTACTTCCGGGGTTTCCCTGAAGAGGTATTACAGTGTCTGCTAATGATAAATACTAGTCTTACCTATTCTTAAATAAAAACATTAAGAAAATATTTCATTTTTTTTAAATTGAAAAATGTTACTTAAGATTAGGAGATGGGGGAGGGGGTTTAGCTAAATCTCACAACACCTCATCAGACGGGAGGCAGGATTGCAAAATAGCTTGAAACGTTTCACGTATTTAATGGATGCCCTCCTACTTTAGGGGCACTAAAAATCGGTTATGCCCTGCCTTTGTTATTATTACTTTCTTAAAATAGGAAAATTGTTTAGCTACCAGTCAGAAGGGGCTATAAGGTAAACGTATTATATGCTTATAATTTATCTACTCGTGTATAATATACTAATACATAAAGCAAAACTTTGTACCCCTTTTTACGAAAATTGCGCGGACGGAGGGTATGAAATTTCGCACTATATAGAAAAAGAGTGCAGAATGTAATTTTTTTAATAATGCATAAAATTACATTAAATTAATAAAAATTACATTGCACACACTATCATGCGTATGACACACACATACACAAATATACATTATATATACACAAATGCATGGTAAAACAATTCTTAGACCATGCACAAATGTATGAAGGTATGTCAAAGTCAAACTAAAAAGATGATTTATTTTTGTCTGTACTGCCATACTGAATGTCAAAAGTAGCCATGATGAAATCTTTGATTAAAGAGGTGTTTGCGTTAGACAAAGGAAACCCTAAAAGGTTCTTATTAAAAAACTAAAACAATTATTGTCGAATTTCAACCTCTGGGCGACCACTAATTCTTTCAAATATACGTGTGGGGGATTGCCGGGCCGTCACTGCCGAGGAGGTTTTCCTAGACGTTTAAAAATAACCACAAAGATAATTCAAATCATAAAGTAATAAAGAACAAAAACTTAGTTTAAAAAGGTAACAAATCTTTAACACGAAAAACATAATATGGACAAGCTAATACAAGAGCACAAACATTCAATTAACAATAATTTTATTACAGCCAAAAGCAGTGAAGTGCATATAAAGAATGTTTTTTTTTTTGCTTCTGACAATCACAAATGAGTCACAAGTCCAAGAGCAAGAAACTCTTTCCTCCTCTTCACGTCGTTATCCTCATTTCTGAGGGTCGTGATTCCCTAGGTGTGGTATGTTCTTCTGCCGGACTGTTGCTCGCCACTCTCTCTTTGGCCGAATTAAGAGCAACATGTAGATTGGTGTCCAAGGCTGTTCGGATCTGGTCAGTCCACCTAATTGGACAACGTCCTCTTGGTCTTTTACCGTCAACTTTCCCGGTGACCATGAGTTGCTTGAGGTTGTTCCCTTCTTTCCTCACGATGTGACTGAAGGAATCAAGAACTTTTCGCAGGCATATAGAAGAGAGTCGAGTCTTAATATTTAGTTCGTGCAAAATAGATACATTTGTGCGTCATTGTAAAACCTACAACACCTGGAAAAAGAAATTAAAAAATAAATTACAAAATTTAACAAAAAAAAAAACCGACTTCAATCTAGACCAAATTTAAATGGGACCATTCGGGAAGCACCAGCTTTCAAATAATAAAAGAATCATCAAAATCGGTTCACCCAGTCCAAAGTTATGAGGTAACAAACATAAAAAAAAAACAGTCGAAATGAGAACCTCCTCCTTTTTGAAGTCGGTTGAAAAGAGCATTTGACATCAAATGTAGTTAAAAGTTGGTACTTAATCTAAGGTTGGTACGTAGCTTTTATAATAGTAGGGTTATACAAGGATAGTAAAAACAACCCTACCTTCTTCTACCTAAAAACGTAGATATTATAACAATCTAGTCTTACTTAAAGCGCCTGACTAATAGTTAATAATACTTCCACCACGAATGGTTGATTATTTTCTCCTTTTTGTAAGTATCTACGATGTTTGTTTTACTTTTGTACTGTTCTATAATTTATCAGATTCATAGGGAATATACTTACACTAGCTGACCCACGCAACGTCGTTTGCGTCTCCTATTGCCCGTAGCGTAATAATTTCCCCCCGTTTTTGAAACATTCTTCATTGCTACTCCTCTCCTATTGGTCATAGCGTGATGATATAGATAAACTCGATAAACTTCCTTGATAAACGGGCTATCTAACACTTAAAGAACTTTTTGAAATTGGACCAGTAGTTCCTGAGATTAGCGCGTTCAAACAAACAAACTCTTCAGCTTTATATATTAGTATAGATGACCCACGCAACGTCGTTTGCGTCTCCTATTGCCCGTAGCTTAATAATTTTCCCCCGTTTTTTGAAACATTCTTCATTGGTACTCCGCTCCTATTGGTCATAGCGTGATGATATAGATAAACACGATAAACTTCCTCGATAAACGGGTTATCTAACACTGAAATAACTTTTTGAAATTGGACCAGTAGTTCCTGAGATTAGCGCGTTCAAACAAACAAAAACTCTTCAGCTTTATATATTAGTATAGATGTATTTATTATACTCTTCTAAGATCTAATACTCATAATCAACAACACATTTATTTGGATAAAGACTAATATTAGGTATTATGTTGATAAAAACTCTTTGGCAAATAACTCAATAATAATAATATAAAAATAAATAATAAAAGGTACCAACTCTTAGCGTCTTATACTCGTGATAACTTCTAAACGAAATGTCCGAATGGGATGAAACAAAAAGTATTTTACTTCTACATAAATACCCTTGATAACATAATGCTTTATTTAGATAAGGATTAATATTACGATACACATATAAAGTAGTTTCTTTCTTCAGACGATTTAATAATTTTTTTGAACACAAAAGCGGTTATTGTGACTAAACCATGATAGTTAGATATATGCTCTCGCGGACTTTTTTGTAGATCTTAATGGGACCTACAAACCCGTAATACATTATTTTGTTCTATTGTCAATACTTTTTGCAGCGCACGCAAAAATAGGTTTTCGATTTCACACCTTGGGTTACAAAATCGCAATTTCCTTACGGATCTCTATTTTTTATGAAAATAAAATATAGCCTATAGCCTTCCTCGATAGATGGACTATCCAACACTGAAAGAATTTTTCAAATCGGACCAGTAGATCCCGAGATTAGCGCGTTCAAACAAACAAACAAACAAACTCTGCAGCTTTATAATATTAGTATAGATTCTAAGTGTTCGGTTAGCATATGCGAGTGCCGATCAAGAGGCTTCGGGTTCGATTGCCGGGTCAAATAATAAAAAAAAAATGGGTTTTAATAAAAGCCAGTTGGAAGGAAGTTCGCGGTGTTACACGCCCGTGCCTCGAAGAGCACGTTAAGTCGTCGGTCTGGGTTTTCATGAACATCTATAGATTACTATAGATGTTCATGAACTGCATACACTGACTTCCCAATAACTTAATCGTTATTGGAAAGTCATATTTAATTTAATTTCTTGGCCAAAAATGTTATAATTTTAATGTAATAATGAGATCATAAGTACATTCCTTACTGTATTACATAATATAGGCTTATTAACATGTATTAAAGCTCTAATGATCCAGAATCGTTTGCTAACTATCTAGTTAATTTTGCAATCTATTGCCATATATAATAGCTAAAATAATTCGCGTAAATTCAGTAGGATATCAACAAACATACAACATGAAGTTAAAATTAATAGTTTTGGTGGTGAGTGTTTTATTTTATTTAAAAAATCTAAAACAATACATATTACTAGTTTTATTGACAAGCTTTATAATTCATACTGAGTTATACGGTTATAAATCCATACTGTCTATATCTAATAGGTCTTTTTAAATACACCTGGCAAAGTGACTTGACTCTCCCTGATGAAAAGGTACCATCTCATTGCAAATGCAGACAATGCAGCATGGTGAGCCAAGCTATGGAGGGCTAGTGAGATGCTTTTTTTGTTTTAAACTCGATAATTTCTGCAACTGACAGCAGATTTGCATGATTATATTTATATTTGACAATTGATTTACAATACGAGATATCACGCTAGAACATTGGTCATATAAATAACACCAGGGAAATCATTAAGTTAATTCATTCTATGTATTTGTTTCTATACATGTATTACCGAATCTTTGATTTGACTCCAAGTTTTTTTTTTCTTACAGGCTGCATGGCTCGTTATGTGTGTTCCACCAGCCCATTCCACGGGCATTTCAAGAGTGGCGAGTGCAGCAATAAACACAGCGAGAGAGATTGCTTCGATTGTTCCCCAAATGGTGAAGGCGAAAACTTCAGCTGTCGCGAAAGCTGCTGCAGACATGGCTTCTATTGTTGCTATGGGTGCGGGACTTGAAGGTAAAAATATATTTTAATCTGTAGCTTTGTTTTGATAATGATTCTCGTTAAAACTCATTTACACCGACGTATGTGTTTGAATGTATTTATATAATTATGTTTTATCTAAGAAGCCGAAAATTTATCCTTTTTTTGTTTTTTTTTCTCCATCTAGTGGTTATTGACCCTCACTGCTAAAGCTGTAGGTCGTAGGTTCAATTCACAGCCTAGACAAATAATTGTGTGATGAGACTGACACTTTAACAATCTTAAATATGCCTTCTTATTTTCTCCTACAGTCAATGCGCTTGGGAGGGCATCTTCCTCTATCAAGCATGCAGTAGCAGATGGTTTCTACGCCTTCGGTGAGGCGTTAACGAAAGGGGCCAACACAATTACTGGTGATTTTCCCAATTACAACAAACCGAACCCTGCAGTCCGAGGCAGTCCTCCATACAGCGAGCGGTGTGCTATTGAACCTTGCAATCAGGTTTGTGCTAAAAATATATAACTACGCCATCTATATTTTAGTATACAGAACTGTTCTTCTTTGATTTTGTTATTTATGGGCCTGCCAAAATTACTCTACTCTGCCTGATGGAAAGCATAAGCAGAATCCAAGAGTGCTGGTCACCATACTCACTGCGATTGCAAATAATGCAACAATGCAGCATAATGTCCCACACAAAGGCGGCCTAGTGATGCTTCTGCATCATTGGGCCTCCGGTTTCGCACTCACCAACGAAACACGACAGCACAAACGCTGAAATTTTACGTTGATCTTCTGTGCGAGGGTAGTACCACCACGGTCGACCCAGCCCATTCGTGCTGAAATCAGCGTGGCTCTACACCTTGATAACTACGAATCTTATCTAATCTTAAATTTATCGTACCAAATTGACACTTTGACTATTTGGTTTTGAAAATTTACATATCTGTTGACGATTTAGAAATTTGCAAAGCGAACGTTAGCACGTTTTTACCTGTAAATAAAATATTGTATACTACAATTCCGAAAAATGTTTATAATTTGTTATTAAATTTATGTAAAAAAGCTTTAGAACTTTTTCATGCTTTATGTTATTTTTTTTTGTTTTTTATTGTAGGACGTTGTGCAACACAAAGTCAGTGCTCCACTGTATCTGCGATACCGACCCACAGTGCTTCAGCTTCTCAAGAAAGCTGTCGAAAGGAGACATAGACAAGGCAAATTACTAAATCATGGCAGATTTTTAAATCATGGCAAATTTCTAAATACGCGACATGGTTTTGCCAGAAGACCACCGTTTACTTATGAGTAAGTTTGGTTATATACACATTTATATCTATTTGTGCCCTGTTATGCTTCGCTATTGCACATTGAGATTGCATTGGTGAGAAATGAGCAACAAAACTGACACGTAAATTTTCATATTATGCGGGTTGCATACTGTTGCATATCATGTCAAAATTTGTGCTCAATCAGTGTAGAACTTTTCGATTTTTTGAAGCGTTCAAAAACATGCGTAGATGTTAGGTACATAGATTAATAAAATAAATAGATAATTAGCTGTCCGAAATATTTATATAAAATATATCGTGTCTTCAGTGACAGCTGTCATTAGTGTGATTTTAGAACATATGAGGTACATTTTAGGCGTATTTTTTTATATTTATAATCTATAACTTTATTTGTTATGAAACTGATACGTAAAAAGAATGAAAATATTCAAAATAAAATCGCTTGTTCAAAGTAACATCTTCGATGCCATGTCACAGATATCAAGCTATATTTTAAGGACTGTAGAATAAATAGTACCTACAAAATACCCACTTGTACCAATACATACTTTATGTTATAAAACAATGATTTCAAATGATTAAGGTTAAATTAAAACTGGTTATGTTCCAGTTAGAACTTGTAAATTAACTTTATTTTTCCTTCACAGGATCGTCTACACACCACGTTTATACCGGGGACCTATGGGAACCTTCCACATCCAGAAAAAGTGAACCAACATTTAGTTTAAATAAATTTAGGAACCAGTAATCAAAACAACTTTATTTTTCTTTATTTCCTTAAATTGTTATCACGTTTGACAATTCGGTCTTATGTTACTAAGATTGAGGAAAAATAAAACTACGCAACTAAATTCCAATTCATATTCTATACACAAATGTATGTGTTCATTTATCTAAAGTCAAGGCTGTTAGGGGCCTATAAAAGCACTAGTTGCGAATTAACACACCTATTTACCGCCAATATCTATGTAGGTACTTTCTTTTCACAAGAAATATAAAAATTAAAAGTATCTCAACCATCTATGTCCATACATCCTACTAATATTATAAACGCGAGAGTTTGTAAGTATGGATGGATGGAAGGATGGACGATTGGATGGATGTTTGTTACTCTTTCACGCAAAAACTACTGAACGGATTTGGATGAAACTTTGTAGTAATATAGCTTATACATCAGAATAACACATAGGCTACTATTTGCCGCGATAACCGACATACACGCGGGCGGAGCCGCGAGCAAAAACTAGTGTATAAATATTTATTTTAATAATTAAATTCTTTACTTAACAAAATTAAGATTTTTTTGTTTTCCGACCAAATGTTTTTTAGCGTTTTTTAAATATCATTTATAAATTTTAAAAAGAGCGTCCTCTTCTTCGAAGTGAGGACTTTCACAATTTAAATATAGATATCTTCTATTTTTAATGGATTGTTAGCTAATAGTAATACAATTCATTCGTCAATTTTTTTGCTGAAATTTTTGAATTGAAATGGAAAGCCCATGGTCAGTCTTCCTTTTATTTTAATTTTTTTTTTAAATAAAAACTAATGTATTCAAAAACACAATTGCATTTTGTAATTATTATTTTATTTTATTTTTATATATGTGTGACCAGAACGAGGAACACCAAGCCGATCAATTTTAATGAAATGTTGATGGACATTTTTACAAATTATAAGAACCCAGGCGGTTCTTTTACAATTTTGTTATTTGACATTAGTTGATTATAGACTAAACTAATATATGGTCGTCACGAGTTTGTATCATTGTGGAATTGATTCCTAACTAAATCGATAGTTAGGAATCACACTCGCTTTATTTCGAGACGACCATCAACGACGTCACCCGCCCGTCGCATCAGCCCGCGCGTGTCTGCTCGCTTGGGTTGTTTTATGTTAGCTATCCGGCAGCGGCGAGTGCGGTACCTCCTATTACATTTTGGCTTGGCGCCGACTTCAAACAGATTTTAGGTACCTACCTAGCATACACAATAATACTACTATTTAAATGAATAAATAATTAGGTATAGACAAGAATTGGCACATAGCAATTTATGAAGAGCCAGTTTATTTTACGCTTTTTAGTGTTTTTTGGCAGGGAGTTTTCGTCGAATGGTTTTTTGGAAGTCGGTTTTTTTTTTATAAAATGTTTTTATTTTTCCATTTTTAGTGCAAACAATCATAGGTTATCAGTAAGTTGAACCATTTCATATAATTTCTGCTGATGCGAATAACTTTAGTGGTTTGAACACGTATTAAAACTGAGTATGATCAGTTTCCAAAATTATGCTGAGATGCAAGATTTCTGTTACCGAGAACGTGGTCTACGGGGCAATAGGAATCGTGTCCAAGCTTAAATGTCGTGATGAAATAGAAGCAGGCGAGTTACATAAAGCAAAATACATTAAGGGGTTAGTCATCATAGCGCCTGTGACATCAGCTCACCTAAATAACTTCAAAGTATACAACTAAAGGTCTATAGATACGTATGACATTTAAAGATTTATCCTCCAACTCCTAACCGTTAAGGAGTTTTACCTTTCATCATCAGCTCATCATCATTAAATGATGACTACCAGACGCAAATACCGGCGTAGCTTCAGAAAATAAACGAAAAACATAGTACGTGCCTGAAAAAAATGAGGGTTACCCTCGATTTCTCTGGGATGCCATCATCAGATCCCAGTTTCCTTATCATGGTACCACCGTCGGGACATCTACTTTCCATTAAAAAAAGAATCATCAAAATCGGTTCATAAACGACGAAGTTATCCCCGAACAAACATAAAAAATAATAATATATACGGTCGAATTGAGAAACTTCCTCCTTTTTTTGAAGTCGGTTAATAAAATGAACTAATCCAAAATCACTTAACCTTAACCAAAGGATAAAAATTATTAAGAAAAGCCACAGATTTATTCTTAATGATCCACTTTATGTCACTTCCAATTTTACTATTTACAGTTTAGTAAATACATTTTGTGCGTATTGCTGTTTTTGACTCAGCATTCGCAGTGGCAGATTGTACAACTCTTCTGCGTCTGAATCTGAATGTTCGTAAAATACGATGTAACAAACCACCTGAAAAAAGAAACGAACCGAAATAAAGATCTTGCACTGACGGGACAGTTTTACTTGGATAGTTGATTAATATAATGAATGAATAAAACTCTCACCGATAGTATTACACGTTCTAACTGCATCTTGAAATATTACAAAATGTTATCAATCTGTAGCGGGCTACAGGTGATACAATGATATAATTATACAAAATATTTATTTTACTATTGTTAACAGTCTGATAGTGGCATGCATCTTGTTCCTGACCCTGCAATAGCTATGGTAGAGTTTCCTTATATGACTGAATGAGAAAATAATGTATCTACTCTACAAAATGATTTACGTATTCTTGGTATCATTATCATCAATTCATACACATTAAAAAGACCTTGGTACAAAAATAACAAGAAAAGTAAGTTACTGCCAGTTTCAACTTTATCTAAATAAAAAAAATGAAATTTAATTCACTTAGGAATAATTTCATTTTGTATTAGGAGGTACTTGTCGCGCAACTACTGCACCCACTGCCACCCTGCCAGGCCGGAGGGCGTCAGCATACTGGTCACTTTCTGTGAAGCTGTAACGCTCCAGAAAGACGGGGTCGAAAAGAAAGGGGTCGGGAGAGGGCCGATCTCGAATTTAAGTCTACAATAATATCAGCCATCGATGTCATTACACTTTTTTATTATGTGACACGTTTTGTCTTTACGTGACACTTAAAAAATGATAGTGACCATTGCATAATTATTCGTCCTAGATAGGAAATGAAACGATGACTCTGACTTTACAGTCAGGATCCTTAACTACTACTACACCAGGCCAGTCATCTTATACATACAAGCATAAATCTGCAAATATTCTGAATCTTGAACATTGCAAAAGAACGGACTAGCAGTGCTTTAGGAAGAAGTTGGCAATTTAGTTACGTATTTCTTTGTGTATTATGTGTATATCTACTGTCGTACCCTTAAAACTTGACATAGATATAGGGAATAAGGATTTCCCGAGGCATGGATAAAATTTCATTAACAGAAGCAAACCGTGAGTAAGCTATTAGCAAGAGGCTTGGAAGTTTGAAAGTGGTTCTGGGTTTAACGAACCCATGACAGTCATCCAAACTACTCATATTCCTAGACCATTGTCTGATGACTGCCACTTAAAATAAAGTTGAGAAAAACTGCAAACAAAGCAAAAAAGCTGCAAAAAAATTAAAACTAAGGATTTCATAAGCAGTATTATGGACCCACAAATTTCATCAACTGACGATTATTATTTAGGACGATATTAATGGGTATTGTTTTATACACAAGGGCAGCATTCTTTTCCTTAAAATTGAGACGCATATTTTTGCGATATTTCAAGATGGATCTAAAGCGTACAGTACTATCTTCGGTAAGTCCTAGTGTATAGAATATCTTCTACCTACTTATTGTTCAAAGTAACAGTGGGAATCTTTAATTATTATTTAGTTGGTACCTCGAAAATATTGAAATGTTAATCCCTCGTTCTTGTTATTTTTTTCCTTCGTGTTAATCGCTCTTTTTACTGAGAAATACCTATTTTCCACGCACTTCCTGGCACTTTTCCAAAAATGTTTTAACAAAGAAATTTAATAAATTTTTTATAACTTTTTTATTGTGAAACATGGGCAAATATGCTGATGTTCACAACATTCCTTGTCTTCTTCTTTGGAGCTTCGTATCCGTTGCACTTTTGCTAAATAAGTTTTTATTTCGATATATATCTATATATCGAGGCCAATGATCTCTCTCATACTGTATCTTTTTATTTTAGTTCTACTAAAACTACTTCCTCTTTTCATATACATACGCAAATTTAAATAAATAGATAAAATCTAATAATATTTTTTTTACTTTCCAGGTTGTCTGCTATACCATTTTTTATCCAACTACATATTCATTCGAAGTCCCAAACTTAACAAAAATTTATACCGCTCTACCGCTGAATCAAGCTAAGAATAAAATGAAATAATGAGACCAATCTTAGTCAGATGTGATTTTAGAGTCAAAGCACAAAAGGTTACCGGTCAAAAAGGTAAATATTTATATCATAACTAGCTGATCCGGCGAACTTCGTACCGCCATATTTATGACCCACGTAACATCGTTTACGTTTTTGTGAATCTAAACCATTCCCAGATCCCCTTGAACACACACAAAAAATTTCATCAAAATCGGTCCAGTCGTTTTTGTGAATCTAAACCATTCCCAGATCCCCTTGAACACACACAAAAAATTTCATCAAAATTGGTCCAGTCGTTTAGGAGGAGTTCAGTCACATACACACGCACACAAGAAATATATATATTAAGATTTCACATTGATCGGTGAAATTTGATAATTGACACTTACATCTTCCCACGAAGAGATAAATTAATAATATTGACAGTACTAACTTAGATATTCCGGTAATAATAAGTAGGGCCAGAAGCCACCAGTAGGGCCAGTGGGTAAGCCACGCTTCGGCATGAATGGGCTGTCTCGACCGGAGTGTTACCACGGCCTTTCAGAAAACCGGTGTGAAACAGCGCTTGCGCTTTCACCGAGTTAGTGAGGATACCGAAGGTCCGCACCCCAACCCCTCCCCCAACTCCCCCATCACCCAAACACCGGTAACGCACTTGTGACGCCTCTGGTGTTGCGGGTGTCCATGGGCGGCGGTAATCACTTACCATCAGGCGATACGTCTGCTCTTTTGTTCACTATTCCATAAAAAAATCAGCAGTCGGGGTGGTTTTTGATTGAATCAGCACATACTCCCGAGTCCTTAAGGAGAACGAGATATGAAGTCTTTTCAACAGGTACGAGGTGTTGGCATGCAATTTTCCTCTACTTGAGCTATTATTCATATATACAGGTTACATAGACTATTTTCCGTAAAAAAAAAATTAAAAAAAAAATACATAAAAAGTTGTACATTTTTGGAGTCAGTATTTTACATCTTTAATTGCTGAAAGTATCTGATTTACTTCAATAGGCAACATCCGCATTTTGCTTACTATATTAAAGGTGGCAAAATGTGGCTGTTTATGTTTTTCGTTGATCTAATCTAGTTGAAGAAAAGTAACAATTTTATTTTTCATCAATTTTTTTTATTTGCAATAAAATTATATCGAAATAATAAAACCATAAGGAGGAATCGTGTAATAAATTGGTGGAAAAATGCAGGTGCTGTCATAATGAACACGACGAAGCAAGTCTTCAGTACGTTTAAGGAATACAAAAATAAGTACTGGCCGATGTTTGCGCTAAAGTAGTCATAAAATGGCATGAAATAAGCAAAAAAAAAAAAAAAGTATACGATTTCGTTCATTTAATGCAGATCTTGTTGCAATCTAACTCCCACCTATCCTTTGAACGTCAAACAACTTGGAGCATTAATAAAGTGCTGCCTGGCATTGGCGCATTAACCTTGATTAGGGTATTCATTAGGGTTCGTGTTAGAAATCGAACGTCATTATAACCCCAACATTTGGATTGTCATGTTTTTTGTTTGACGTTTGAAGTTAAAAGACAGAACGGACGGAGTGAAATAGCTTAGCGATTGAATGCCTGTACATATGGGCCCTACAGACATTACAAACTTCACACGGTGATCGCTACATTGGCGAAAGGATTGAACAGTTCGAAATCTTGACTTTGAGCATCCATGACTTAATTGGCAATGCAAATTTGCATAAAGTTTATACTTTCAATGATAGATGACTAAATTTAAATTTTTAGTTTATCTAGATTCTATGATCAACCACGCAAAGATTTGGTAGAAAAGTATACCTACGATGAAAAATCTCTTTCATTTGACACCCATATTGAGATAATCTGTGACTGACTGACTGAGAAATTCAAATCGAAGAAGACTGTTGCAGTTATTCCTTTCTCCTCTCTTTCTTTCCTTCCTTCTTTATCGCCTTTAAGGACTAAATTAGTTTCAAAAAAGGAAGGAAAGCTAAATCTTAGATATGGCATGACGACGGATACCTAAAAACACTTCCTCATAAAGCGAACCAAGAAAGGAACAAATGCCTCAGCAGGACTGATAGACGTATTGCCTACGTAGCCCTACTCCCATCCGATACAAATAAATTAGAGCGTGAGATTAACCAAAATGAAATTTTATAACGAAATAAATGTACTAACAATTCTTTTCTGATATCTGTCACTCTGTGAACAGCAATATAAATACCCAATTAAATATGCTTTGAGATTCACACTTAAGGTCATCTATATTTGCTATATTTTGTGATTTAGATTGTGAAATGTTTTGCAAAGAAATATAAATAAGTACTTAATCATTGTTTTGAAAAATAGAAAATCGCACTGTAATTTGTACTAATACCATATTTGAATGACGCATCAGGTTTAACCTACAATAACTATTGTTATTTAGAAATTTATGACGCATTCTTCTTCCGGTTATTAAGATACATTAATACATATTATTTAATCACGTGTCGAGATGCAGTTGCAACTTGCATTATTATTGGTAAGTGCCTATAGAAACTTATCAGACATACACAGTCATGAAGAAAAGAACATCAGATTGGTTCTTTTCATCATCACTGCGATCTTTGTGACTTTTCAATATTGTGACAACGACCTGACCCTATTTTGGGCCTTTTTAAATGCTACGTATCAAAATACTTACAAAGATTGTAAGTATTTTGATACAGTCAAAATACTAACAAAGATTGTAAGTATTTTGATACAGTATCATATAATCTTACGCAACAATAATACATTTAATTCATGAAATTGTTTTGGACAATGTAGCTGTTAAATAATATAAATACTAGCTTTGCACCGCGGCGTTGCCCTCGGTTATTGTACCTTGGGTAACACCACGGGGCTCAGCTAGTATACATACCTATATGATAATTCTACTACTTAAATACCATTTGAAATCCTTCTGCCATAATTATTTTAACTTCAATAACATTGGACTTTCATACAAACTTTCAACCCCCGTTTTACCCCCTTAGGGGTCGAGTTTCGTAAAATCCGTTCTTAGTGGATGTCTACACGCTATAAGGTACCTATCTGCGTGGTTTGTAGGTGTCATAATTTCTGATTAATAAGTGAGTGGTATTTCGCTTTTATATATATCGATTAACTAACATTATTACATAATGGAAACAAATATTTGTCCTAAAAAAAGGTATGGTTTGATCCTTCCGACATATATCGATAACGAGGTCATCAAAAATGATACTAACTACATAGCTGATTTTTTAACAGTTACTATAATTTAACGTCCTACAAATTGCGTGGTACGTTATCCCGGTCCTACGTTCAAAAGATTTTTTCCCTGATAGCCCTGTTAGCTACCACAATCGAAATTTTTTGTAAGGTCATCCTCATCAAAATGAAGCCACGAGCCAGCCAGCCAAGAATTAGCTTGATAGTAATAACTTGTAAAATTTGTTCAGGGGATCCCGCACTAATTACTCCGAAAGAAGGAAAGAAAAGATAAATCAGAACGGTAGGTAATGGTAGGAATGGGATATTTTTTTTTTGCTAAAACGACAGCGCTGGCGGAATATATCCTGTGTCTGTATGGGGGTTTCACAAATATATGCAAAAAATGGGCACAAAGAACACCTGGACTCAGAACTAAATTTTGTATCAAAATTTGGTGGAGTTCGAACTTTTTGTCACGATACACAACATGCTTTAAAGATAGTTTTCATCTATTTTATTTCAACCGCAATGTACTAGAGCGAAGCTTCCATTCTGGTTCTATAAAAAAACTTGTATTATTTTGTTTTCTATTATTGCAGGTTACATGTTACATCATTTCACACCTACCAACATTTGGGAAATTAGAGGATCCAGGTGTCACACGGAACATGACTAATGTATCATTTAAAAACGGATCTATGTATTTCAACGACCGATCGGTTCATGATTATGGGTTTAGTAGCAGCTGGATCTGCAAGAAAGGTACATTTCTTTTTTAACGCGATTGGAGCAACTGAAATCGCTGAACTACTCAGAACAATAACACTGCAAATAGAAGTGAAACTTAAAACATACATACCACTTACTAACAAGTCTGTGAAACCCGGCCAAAATCTCCTATCCAAGGAGAGGCCAAGTCCAGCATTGGACTATTTAAGACTGTTGATGATAAAATTACGCGTAATTGATAAAATCTGGTGATATAACAGTTCCACATAGTTGTGGAACAAAATAAGACTTCCTGGATAAGCTACCCATACTTTTTTTTGCATTGTTAACAAGTTCAACTTGATTTAAGGCCTGTATTCACTTTGTATAGTGCGAGTGCAAGTTCATAGTGCGGGTGATCGGTGACTAGTGGAAAGTACGTGTTGACCGGAATTCGCCATCCACGCGTATATTCTACCAATCATTGATCACCTCACTTCACACCTGCACTCGCACTATACAAAGTGAATACGGGCCTTAACGCTCGTTGCTGTCTATTTTTTTCCTTTTTTGGTACAACTACATAAACTACATTGCTTAGTTTAGGCCGACATGATTTTTAATAACCAAATTCATATTTAATTCATTTTTCCTTTTTTTAGTGTATGCTTTTCGGAAATCTAAATCTTAAGTCCGACAACGAGTAATTAATTGGTTAAAAGATCTTCGTGTAGTCATAAATAATAAAAAAAAGCAAGTGTTCGAAAAACTGTCTAAATAGTATCATAAGTTTTGGTCATTGGTAAACTAAGAGGACAATTATGATAAAGAGAAGCAAAAGCTAAAATAGGTTTTAAATTCAATTTTCAGTTTAATCGTGTACCTGTATTTTGTTTTATTTAATAACCGAAGATTAAGTAAAAGTAATAAATAATTATTCTTTATTTTTTTTTATGGAATAGGTGGGCAAACGAGCAGACGTGTGATGTACGATGGTAAGCGATTACCGCCGCCCATGGACACCTGCAACACCAGAGGCGTCACAAGTGCGTTGCCGGCCTTAGGGGGATGGAGGAGGGGTTTAGGGCACAGGGTTTGGGGTATAGGCCTCCGATATCCTCACTCACTCGGTGATACACAGCGCAAGCACTATTTCACACCGGTTTTCTTTGAGGCCGTGGTATCACACACACACACACGGGCAAACAAACACACACGCACGCACACGCATACACTCACGCGCACACACACAGACACTCACGCACTTTATTTTATTTTTACACTTTTACCTTTAAACATATAATCTGTCTCGGTAACAGCAGAACACTAACTCCCAAATCACAGGAATACCTAGTTTGGGAGTTAGGGTTAGTCTAATTGTGTGACCTTTACCTTAAACCCTGTAATCTTTAGCTCTAAGGCCTAAAAGGTTATTTAAAACAATAAAGATTAATATTATCACTCCGGTCGAGCCGGCCCATTTATGCCAAAGTGTGGCTCTCCCACGATCAGATTAATTTTATTATTAATTTCAATTATTCAACCATTATGTACCTATTGAAAGTATTATACTAAACTAAAAACTTATATAAGTTGGAATTCCTATAATTCTCTACACATTTTAATGTTTTTTTTTTTAATATAATCTCGCCAAAGTGAAAGGTAGTAGAGCCACGCTGATTTCAGCACGAATGGGCCGGCTCGACCGGGGCGGTACTACCCTCGCACAGAAAATCAACGTAAAATGACAGCGTTCGTGCTGTCGTGTTTCGTTGGTGAGTGCGAGACCGGAGGCCCAATTAGTCTAGTCAACAAGTACCATACTTGTTGACTAGACTAAAAGATGCAGCAGCATCACTAGGCCGCCATAGTGTGGTTCTCCATACTGCATTGTCTGCATTCGCAATGAGTATGGTGACCACCACTCTTGGATTCTGCTTATGCTTTCCATCAGGCAGAGTAGAGTCATTTTGGCGGGCCAAACATAAAAAAAAAAAAAAAACTCTGCTCTGCCTGATGGAAAGTATAAATAGAATCCAAAAGTGATGGTCACCATACTAATTGCGAATGCAGGCAATGCAACAAGGTACTGGCAACAACAGGTACTGGAAGACCGAGCTTTGATCCCTGCAAAACGCCTGGATAGTTAATAAAGCATATCTACCTAAATTTCAATCTACATTAAACTGAAATTTTGTCTAACTATTGTTGATCATTTGATCCCAAAGTTTAGAAAACTAAAAATACTGTTGGTTCCATTAAGCGGCTAGGAAAGAAATGTGTACTATACATGTAGCGAGGTGATGCTACATGTGAAAATGATGATGTTAGCAATGACACCAAAAAACCCGATAAATGTTGCAGAAGCATCACTAGGTCGCAATAGTGGGTCACCATGCTGCATTGTTGCATTGTCTACATTCGCTTTGAGTATGGCTACCACCACTCTTGAATTCTGCTTATGCTTTCCATTAGGCAGTGTAGAGTCACTTTGGCAGGGCCATACATAAAAAAACGTTCGTACGTCTAATGATTACATAATGCTAGTTGTTGATATTTACGTGTATATGTTTTCTTTTTTCAATGAATACTTACTAATGCAGAATGTTTAACTAATCATACAGTATACTATAGAGCTGACTATATCTTTATGGAATTATAATATCCATTGTAATGGAAACAATGGAGCATTCTTTGCTAGACCACTACGATATACTGATGTATATTGTTTCGTGCTACGCCAAGATGCTGCTAACACGTACAGTATTATTGGTGAGTGACGTGTGAATAAATATAATTAAATGCACACGATGAAGTTCTTTTGTGTGTGATTTCGTTGTTTGTTTTTTACCTTTTACGATAATTTAACAAATATCGTTTATAAAACAGCAGTCTGAAGGTTGTTGTATCTGCTCGATTAGTTCGTTCCAAACTCACTCTCAGTAGTGACGTAGACTTAGCTTCAAAGACCAAGGAATTGTTTCTTCTTTCCAGATTGTCTGTAAGATTGCATTGTGCGAAGAGGCGTATTCGCGGAGGCTGCCACCCATTCTAAGAAAAGCTTTAAACGCACTGTGGTACGATAAACCTGCACATGCAGTCAAGCGAATGGTCACATATGTAGAAAATGAAGGAATGAAAGTAAAATCGTATGTGAGTCATAAAGGTACGGCTTAAATACATATAAGGGACAATAAACTTCATCTTATCTTCTTAGCCTTTATTAATCCCAAGATTATTTGTGATCTGATTTATACTACCAAATATTATAATAAATATATACAAGTAGATGGAAAAGCATAGTTTGTAATATTTTTTCATTTGTTTTAGTTGATGAATATGTGGTTACAAGAAAATTAGCCCAAAAACGATTAAGAAATTGGTGGAAAAATCTCCAAAGTTCGATACAAGAAACACGCGATACAATGTACTACAAGCTACAAGAGACCAGGGATTTATATTGGGATCCCTCTATGGAAGAATAAAGTACTAAACAAATTATTATTGTTGCTTTAATTAACTCAGTCCTCCTTGTCGTTCCTTGTGTGACGGTGACGCAGCGTGTCCTTTAGGCAGATTGGAGTACTCCAGATTCCTTGAAATATACTCACTTTTAATAGTGGTTTTACCCGGTTCGAGTCCGAAATACCACTTCGCCCTTGGCTCTGATGAGGTGGTAACGTGTGGGGACTCCCAATGATAAAAAGGTGGTCGTTACTCTCAGCTTTGCTAGTATTTATAGTTACTGCTATGCTGTTAGGGACCTTTGCTTGATATCAACTAAGGATATAAAGTATAATGTAGATACTTATAAAGACAAAATTAAATGTTACATTAAGTTGTTTATAATTAACTATCATTTTTAATTGTACTTCGTAGTTTCCGTACATAAAGAGAAAAATACTTGCAAAACCAATCTTTAAATAATGATTTATATGATGGAATTTTTAATTTAAATAATAAAAATGAATGAGGTTACACTAGTAAATACAGTTTATAAATGTTTAAGTAACGTATAGCCGGTTAGAGATTTGCAGTTGCAAATATGAATTCTTTGAAATAAGATGTACCTATGTGTAAAACTATGTACTAATGTAATTACCTTTATTTTTGACAGTGGCGTGGAAAGTAAAAATAAGTCTGTTATCGGAATTACCATTGGTCATCTGAATGTATAATTTAATTTAACATTTCGATATAATGATATACCCAGGTTAAAATTGTATGAAAGAGCGTTTCTACAAGGAGTTTTTAAAACAATACATACATATACAAATAAGATATAATAAAAAAGGTTTATTTTTCTATTATAATAATTATCTATTTATCACTAGTTTTATTTATAGACACTGTTTTATTTTGGTTTTGAAGTTTATTCGGTCCGGGTAGTCTCATGCGGTTCTCGGTATTCTAGTGGTTTGTGGGCGATCCTGGAAAGTATGTTAATTTTATGTTCAGTTCTTAGCGCTAAAAATCAATTAATCTTTCAGGGCTAGAAAATGTATACGTGTAAGGTACTAAGTTCTTATTAAGTTAAGAATAGAGGCGTCTCTAGACCGTCAAGCATAGCGTTGCCAGACGTCCCGTATTTCCCGGGACGTCCCGTATTTTAGACATAGTTTTAAATGTCCCGGCGGGACTGCCTTGGTCCCGTATTTTTGTCGTATCGCTAAAATCGATCGATCTATGTTTGACCTTGTTGCCTCTATGTCGCTCGTCAGGGCCAGAGTGTGTTAAATTGATCTATGGTCAGAGTCAGAGTGTCACTGGTGACTTGTCGGTTGCCGCGACCCGCTCCCTATACTATTTGTCTCTTTTTGTTTCATATATAATAAGTAATATAACATATAATCTTTTTTTCGTTTTCTTCCTAACCTAAGTGAGAAAGATTTATTGATCTATCTAATTTTTTCAATAATTTTGAAGAAGATGCGGAACTTTTTAAGTTAGAAGAAGGTCAAGAAGGAAATATGGATTGTTTAAATGAAGAATTCCAAATAATTACAAAAAGACTGAATATTGTAGGAACATCTTCTGATTGCTAAAGTATGGGTGCAATTGAAAAGTCGAAGAAAGTAATCGAAGGGTTATGCAGTACCGAAATCAATGTTTTGTGTAAAGGATTTTTAACACGCTTTTTATTTTTATATGACCTGTATGTATGTATGTATGTATAAATGTAACAAAATCTTTTAACTTCATTTTCACCTACTTCTAGTCTGATTAATTTGAACATTTGCACAGGGGTCAAGGGCCGATGACAATACAATAATGTGAAAAGAAAACGAAAAAAAACAGTTTTTATTCTAAAAAATAAATAGTTTTAAAAAACTAACCAAACACGCTTTTGTAAATATACTAAAACTGTACCAAACTTAAAAGTAGAAACTAAAAAACACGCTTTGATAGCAATCGAACTAAAAAGTAGAAAATAATTTTAATGTAAAAAGCGTGGGGCGACATAATTGAAATATTTTCAGAAAGCACTATTAAAGCGTGTTTTTTTAGTTTTTAACCGACTTTAAAAAAGGAGGAAGTTATCAATTCGATTGTATTTTTTTTTATGTTTGTTAACTCAAACTTTGGATTAGGTGAACCGATTCTGATGATTATTTTTTATTTGAAAGCTGGTGCTTCCCGTGTGGTCCCGTTTGGTTCAGTTCTTGAAGTCGGTTCTTTTCTTGTTATTTTTTCTACTTTTATTTAAACTATAATTTATTTACTGATGGTACTTAAGTGGATGCCTAAATAAATGTCCCTTAATTTAATGAAAAGCGAATTGATGATCGTTTTTAATTACGATTACAGTTGTATCGATTATAATAAATAAATTGAAAAATAATAAAAATATGTTAAAAGCAACTCGATCCTTGGAAAAATATCAAAAAACCTGCCACATCAAAAAAATCACGTTTGTTGTATGGGAGCCCTCTTAAATATTTATTTTATTCTGTTTTTTAGTATTTATTGTTATAGCTGCAACAGAAATACATCATCTGTGAAAATTTCATCTGTCTAACTATCACGGTTCATGAGATTCAGCCTGGTGACAGACGGACAGCGAACTCTTAGTGATAGGGACCCATTTTACCTTTTGGGTACGGAAATCCTAAAAACGATAAGTCTTACTAAATAATGTTGTTTTTTAATTCGTCCCGGGTAAAAATCTGAAATCCCGTATTTTTTTGCCCATTTCAGCAGTTGTCCCTTATAGGCGAAAAAAAAATCTGGCAACCCTAGTCAAGCACCAGAGTGCAGTCATTACTCTAACGCCCTTTAGTAAGCGTAGCGCCCTTCATTAAGTGTAGCACCCTTCAGTAAGCGACCGTGTGCACCACACATCCAGCACTATAGGTAAAGATGCCCCTGATTAGGAATACAAACTAATGGAACAAATCAACTGTCTCTATTTTCTTATCTATTATTTCCTTTCTCTTAGCTAACTTTGTATGCTAATATATCCCCAATTTTCCTACTTCTTCACTACGTACTATAAAACAAAGTCGCTTTTTCTGTCCCTATATCCCTTTGTTTGCTTAAATCTTTAAAACTACGCAACGGATTTTGATGCGGGTTTCTTTAATAGATAGAGTGATTCAAGAGGAAGGTTTTTATGTATAATAAATGCATAATATAGTATAGGAACACTGTTAATTTTCGAGGTTTCTAATGTGATGTAGCAAATAAACACATTTTTTTGCGCATATATTGCAAACGCTGGTTGCACCCTACGAGATAGATCAAAATAATGTGCTACGGTTTTGTACACCTTAAAAAGTAATACAAAAAACTCCGCGACGGTATATGTCTATCTCTTAGGGATAACCCACAACAACCATTTTTTATTCCTTTCTTTTTACGAGAAATAATGGCTTATTTACGAAGTGATTTTAAGCAATACAGAATGAATCCTTATACAATTAAGTAAATTAAAAACATTGTGCATTTAATATAGATCAAAATGGCCCTTTACAGTATCTAATTTAAATGAATATATTCGAAGATATTACAGATTTAAAATGCATGAATCGTGTCGTCGGCGGGGACATCTGAAATCCATCCGTGCGAAGCCGGGGCGCTAGTGTTTCATATTACATTGTTTACTTTTATTTTTGGTTTTGTATGTAAATAAATATGTGACACTTACCTGGAATGCGGTTTTTTATCTAGTCGACGTCGCCTAACTTTGCGTGTTTGGCCTGACATATTGTCCTCGGAAATCTAGTTTGGACAAAACAGAAATGACAATAAGTAGACTCATTATATTCAGATTTCAAAAATTAAGAAAGTTTTTTATGGTATCATCTGGAGGCAGGTGACCAGACGTGTCACCATATATGATGATGATAGGCCTCCACAAAAGTACACGTGCAACTTAAGCTTTATAATTGCAGTGATGTTCTTTCAGTATCAACCCTCACAGAGCGAGGAGAAGACGAAATAATTTGATGAATGGTAAAAGAAAGAAAAAAGAAGAATTTGATAAGTAGTAACGAAAAATGAAGAACTTTTAAACACCATTTTTCTGTGAGGTCATGCTATCACTCAAATGTTTCAAAACATGACTCTTTCCACGAATAAAAAGAGCAATTGCCTTTTAAGTAATATAAGTCATCATCATCATCAACAGTGTTAATAATCTGATGGACTCTCTAAGGAGAATGTAACCTCCTTGCTAAGGCAAGGAGGTTTTGTTTACTATACCACGCTTGGCAGACAGTTTGGCATGTCGATTGTTTAAAGTTTCCCTTCTCCTTGCATGAATATTTGTCCGTTCGTCCCTTAGGATGCGTTCACACAGACCGGCTCGGAGAGCATCGCCCCGCTTTTTTCTTTTCACACAAACCGGATCGTATACGCTTGGAATTGGTCGGAGCGGAGCCGCCAACTATTTCGCATAGACTGGCTGGAAGAGATCTGCGTGAGCGCGAGCGAGAAAGAGCACGCAATCGAAGCCGGTCGGCTCCGATATTATTCCAGACGAAGTGCGTTCAAGCGTTCTGAATTACAAAAGAAGTGCACATGCAAAAATAAACCTTAATGCAATTACTCTAAACTCTGTTTCCAAATTGATAAAAATCTGCTCTCCTCTCCGAGCCGGTCTGCGTGAACGGACCCTTAATCGCCTCTTACGACACCCATGGGGTAAGTAGGGGTGGTGACACTCTGTATTCTGAATATGTAACCTGTGTTCTTCATTTATATACCCGCGTATATAAATGAAGCACACAATGAAGTCCAAAACTGTTGTACTAACCATGCCTATTCCAGCATTATTGGAGTTTTCTAGTCTTTCTTCAGCTAACCCGGTGCCCTGTCTTGATAAGAGTCTTCCCATAGACACCAGGCCCTCAGACATAGATCCGGTAATTGATGAAGAAAGTCTTTCTAGTGCTTGAACTGTAAAAATATACGAAGAATATTATTAATATTACCACAAGTTTGTTCTTTATTAACAATCATAGCTAAGATAAATTTATTATAGGGTTGAAAATAAGAAACAATCAACAGATTTCATATTATTTCTATGTACATGTGGTTATATACATACATAGATCCTTTTAGAGGTATGTATTTTCTTTTTTCTTTAGAACTTAGGGGGAGTAAGCTTGTTATATCTGTCATCGGCACTACCATTTTTATTTTAAAAAGGGGCAACACCATGTAGTTAAAAGAGCAACATTTTACATTCCTTTTTATTCGTTCGAGACACAATGATGGCCGTTTTATCTGAAGTCCCACACCACAATTAAAATTATTTAAAACCGAAACGACGCTTTTTAACCGACTTTTTTTCCTTTTTTTTATGTATGGCCCGCCAAAATGACTCTACTCTGCCTTATGGAAAGCATAAGCAGAATCCAAGAGTGGAGGTCACCATACTCACTGCGAATGCAGACAATGCAGTATGGCAACCCACACCATGGCGGCCTAGTGACGCTGCTGCATCTTTTGCTGCTGGAACTTGTCGACTAGACTATTTGGGCCTCCGGTCTCGCACTCACCAACGAAACACGACAGCACAAACGCTGTCATTTTACGTTGATTTTCTGTGCGAGGGTAGTACCGCCCCGGTCGAGCCGGCCCATTCATGCTGAAATCAGCGTGGCTCTACTACCTATCAAAGATACTTGATAGACAAAGAAAGATAAAGAGAAAACTTGATAAAAAGAGGAGGTTCTCAATTCGACCGTACCTATATATCTTTTTTTTTATGTGTGTTCGCGGATAACTTCTTCGTTTGTGAACAGATTTTAATGATTCTTCTTTTAATGAAAAGAAGATATCCCAGCGGTGGTACCATGCTAAGGCATCCAAGATAAACTGAGTCGAACCTTGAAGTCGGTTTTTATTTTGTTAAAAAATTTACTTGTTCATAGTTTCTGTTTAGATTGACAAATTAGAAGGCAGTACATAAATTAGACAAACCTTTGAGTCCTGCGCCGACTGCTGCAATATTTACTGCTTGAGCAGCCGCTTGCAACAAGGCTGAGCCCTTAGCTCTGATCACATTTGGGACTATCGAAGCAATATCCGACGCGGTACCGACTGCTGCTGTCTTTAAATTAGACAAATCTGAAATAATCCTGGATTCTACTGGTGGAGCAATTAAGATGCAGGCGACCTGGTGAAGAAATGTTAGTGTTGTAGTAATGATCGCTTTGAATCGACTGTTAAAATTGCAGAATAATTAGAGTTGGATGGATAAAATAATTAGGACTGGATGTACGCCAGCTATTGAATAACCAAGCAGCCCTACTGATCTTATAAAATTAAATATACTTGAAAACGTCGTAAGCCGTGTAATGATAATGTTATGTAGTAAAAATAAGAAAAAAAGAACTAGTAGACTTCGCGTCCTAAGTGACTACAAATAATTTCGTAATACAGGACATTGTGCCAGTCCGACCAGCAATAGCTTAAGTGCAACGGATGCAATAAATCGTAGACGAATCTTTTAAAAAATTTCGCTATGTACAGTTAACAACAAAATACAATTAACAGATAGGTATCGTTATGTTCATGTACGGTCAACAACAAAAGTTAATGAATGGAAACTAATTTGCGAAAGTCTAAACTCTAAGGTGTACGTATAAATTGAGTAAAACAAGAGATAATTAAACACATAACATGTAAAATCTCTAATCTTACAATTCACAATAAGTCTTTCTGTTGCGAAAACGTTGCGTGCAATAATCACAAAAAAAAACTACTATCTTCAATGGTAGTCGAATATTCTGCACATTTTTGTAACCGATTTTACGTAACAATGTTTAATTTAGTTATTATCGTAAAAATGTGCAATACCAATTTATAAGAATAATTGTTAGTTGTCAGAACATGACCAAGAAATTTCTGAGTCGGTTAGGTGATAACATTATTCTGCCAGTATTTTTGAATTTACAGATGTTAGGACAGAAGTAAATGAAAAGCAAAGCATTTTTGCCATTGTGCATATTATGTCCGAAGAACAAAAAAAATTATTCTGTTGTATATTGGTGATTGTAAGTCAAGGATTCAGATGGTTTTGGTACCCGGTTTGGACCCCTTTTTTAAAAAGTCAATGAAGTATAAAAGAATTATACTAACTTTTAAACTTTCGCGTTCCATGATATAATTATTATTATTTTTACGGGAATTAACGCGATCACTATTTCAAGGTACTACATACCTCTGTTTTGCCTGACGTTTCGACCAGGTTGCACTGGCCGTGGTCACAGTCAGCCTGTGACCCGTCCCGTAAAAATAATAATAATTATATAAAAGAATTAGTTTGAACATTTGTTGTAAATAATTTTTATTTCACTTACCGATAAAACTATAAGTTTAAACATCATCTTGAAATATGGTTTATAATACAGGTGTTCTAATAAAACTTAAATTTTGAAATGACTATTATTAGCATTGATAGAACATTTTATACCAAATTATTGCAAAATTTACTAGATACTTAACAAATGAGTTCAGATCATTACGATTGCAGATAACCGTATAATTTAACACTAACTAATCATATCACAATTACTGAAAATAACTAAGTGAGTCATGAATAGTTTAGTTACAGTTCCTATTTCTTCAAGTACCATCCATTACGTCTGTAAGACGTACAGACATGTGGTCGCCCTGTCTTCAGTCATGCGAATTAGTGCATCTGTGCTTTCCACATCCAACCAGCCTCATATATATTTAGTACACGATGTTCGCATTCTACCTCCACTGTGCTTCCCTTCAATTTTCTCTTCAATTATTAGTTTTATGAAGTCGTATTTATCATTTCTATAAGGCCCAAAATGCTCTTCTTTTCTTGATTGTTACTGAATGAATAATGAATAAAGATTTAGAAGTGGTAGTAATCACGCGCAACTTTAACTGTGTATCTCCAAAAGAAAAAAAAACCATTTCCCCAAGATTTTTGGTCGATACCTGGCTCCTGTTGGTCGTAGCGTGATGTTATATAACCTACAACCTTCCTCTATTCCTCTTCCTCCTTCTATTATTAGCAAAATCGGTTTAGCCGTTCACGCATAATGTCGTGACCAAGACAAATAGGGATTCATTGTGTTATTATATGGATTTAGACTTGATTTTTTGCATGCTACGATATATCCACATTTCAAAGGCTCTGAGTTTCTCGAGTAATGTTTGTTTAAGAGTCTAGCTTTCTGATCCATTCAATAAGATTGGAAGAATATAACATTTACCGTCCTCCATCTTAGTTTCAAGTTGAGTTTTCTGTTAGTTAACATTTTTTTTTCATTTTCTGGAAGGTGTTTCTGACTATTTCAATTCTTGTCCGGACCTTTTTTTCTTTCTTCTTCTTTTTGACTCTTCCAATTGTAATATTTTAGTTACTTTACTAGAAAATATTTCCAACACATTTTTAACCGACTTCAAAAAAGGAGGAGGTTCTCAATTCGACTGTTTTTTTTTATGTTTGTTACCTCATAACTTTCGACTGGGTGAACCGATTTTGATGATTCTTTTTTTATTTGAAAGACCATCTTTCAAATTCTTCCCGAATTGTCCCATTTAAATTTGGTCCAGATTGAAGTCGGTTTTATTTGTTAAAATTTGTAATTATCTTTATAAATAGTCACATAAAATACAATTAAATGTTAATGTTTTTTCAAGTCAACTATCGTATTAGAAATATTATATATATATATTTGTGTCACGGGGAACTTCTAAACCATCTATCGAACAGACACAAAGAACAAACTGACTCAGAACAACATTTGTGGATCACAGAGTGTTGTCACATGTTGGGATGGAATCCACAAGAATCCTTGCAGTAGGAAGTGGCGACGTGATCGCTTGAACAACTCCGCCATCCATCTATCATAGGATCTCGAGTTTTATAAAACGCGTTCAGATGTTAACACATTCTAGCTATGCGCGCCTGTAATCTTAGGCCTAGCAATATTCTACATAGAATATACTAACAACATAAATTACAAAAGAAATATTCTTCAAGTGTTTAATGCGTTTCTTTTATTCCCTCTCATACAATAAAACCTACCTACAAATTTCACGAGAAAGAAATAGTAATTATAACGTTTTATATTTGCACTACTCAATGAACCAGGATGTATGTAATGATTTGCTTGCTTGAATCCATTCTTGAATGAACTTGGATTTACTAAAATTGACAACAGGCATATTGCGCGCGGCTCTGCCCGTGTGTTAGTCGGTTATAGCAGCAAACAGTAGCCTATGTCCTTCCTCAAGAATCAAAGTATCTCCTTGCCAAATTTCATTGAAATCGTTGCAGCGGTTTGGTCGTGAAAGTAGGACAGATTTTTTGTGTTTTCGGCTCCATCTCGTGTTGCTCCTATGTTAGTGAATGGCGCAGCTATTCTAAACTGCATCGATTTTAAGTACTTAGGCTCACTATTACAAAATGATGGTGAAAAAATAAGTCTGTGCAGCATCGAAGCAAGATGCATCAAGTGGCGACAGGTAATAGGACCTACTTGAGATCCCAAGTACCTACCCTATTGCGGTAAAAGGACAAATATATAAAACGTTAGATCTGCCGTCCAACATGGACTGGGATCTATGCATCTTTGGAAAAATATGTTTTAAAAATAAATGATTAATATTATGGCTAAGAACGATTGAACCTGGCCAAAGATAAATTTCCTTTACCCATCCCTGGTCTAGTGGTTGACAATCCTAGTTGCAGATCCAGGACAAATAATTGTATAGGTAGAAATATTAATTCTGTACTGGAATTAAATGGATGCGTGATTGATTAATATCCTAGTACCTGGATGACCGAGCGTCGCTCGGTATTTCTTTTTATAAATGGGTTTTTTGGCAACATTGGGACCAAACCCCACCTTTTTGTTATTTTTCTTCCAATAGTTTAGTGGCGCCCTCTCTTGGTACGCCCTGATACTGTTTATTCTGCACCTTATTCCAGTATAGTTTAATGTAGTTCGCTCGAGTTGCGATAGATGGCGCTAGATGTACATTCATTTTATATTTGTGATTGTAAAAAAAACACGAATAAAACGACATTTTCTAAAAATGAATCCTAGCTAGATCGATTTATCGCCCCCGAAAACCCCTGCATACAAAATTTCATGAAAATCGTTGAAGCCGTTTCCGAGATTTAGATTATTAATTAATATATATATATATGTATATACAAGAATTGCTCGTTTACAGGTATTAGATTTACCCACAAATATTCTTAAATTATTCAGAAACAAATTTAGACTACGTTGGTGCTTCCAATTTCATTACACCTACTTAACGCTTCTCTTTTGAACTCTAGTTGCCTTTTGTATGAGATGTGTGAGAAACAGTATAACACAAGTTTTATCAGCACTTAATATTTATTTAATAATATTATTACAAACACTAATAACGACTATGAATAGTATATTATGGAATGGGCGACTAACGCAATCCCGCCATAATAATAAAACAATTAATTATTTTTTACATTCGAAATTTAACTATTTAGTTCGATCTTACAAACTTTTTAAAAAATTTCCTAAATCAAGAGGGTAACTGACCTAAATGCATAAAATTCAAGCATTTACTAATTAAAGAATCAATTCATAAATCTTATTGCTCAACTGAATAATAATGACACGCAATTATATACCGCATTTTTTTACAAACTAAATTTTTATTCATATCCATCGAGATATTACGTACTACGTACTAGAGGAGCCACTCAAAACCAATTATATGTTCCGATTATATTTGAAATAAAACTAAAAAGCGCTGCAGCGCAGCCAAACAATAATTAGTAGTCTAATCCAACAGTATTAACAAGCAGCGCTCTATCGCATTCGAGCTGTAGTTTCCTCGCGAGCGAAATGTCATAAGCGCCGTGATTTTCATGGCGCTTACGCGTTTTGGCCAACGAACTGTTGCAAAGATTCGCTTTTATAGAGTAAGCGCCAAACAAGAAAGCAGAACGGATAAATAGCTTTATACCTACGAAGCTTTATTAGGAAATTCACTTTGAGTAAATAGTACTTCAATAGCTTTACCAGTTTCAGTTTTTTTGTAGAATTCATCGAGGTATAAAATATAAAAGCCGAATATTCAATTTTTAAATTATACTTTAATGATAATTTAAATATAATTATTGCAAAAAAAATGTTATGGGTTATTTACGAAGCTATTTTTAACAACATATTATTTTTCCTTATCCAATTAAATATGTTAAATACGTTGTGCATTTAACGTCAGTTAATTCTACCTAAATATCGCTTCTGTATGTTTTACTCTAAGTACTCTATGTCGAATGAGGCAACAATGGCGTCTTAAAATATTTTGTTCGTATTTAATTTTAAAACAATTATATCTAGTTAATTACTGGTGAAAAGTTATTCCTTTGTTTTTCTCCGTATTCCTTGTATTATTAGTGCAATATCTCAAGACACAAAATGGCATAATTCACGAGTTTTAGAACGTTTTTATATGTAAACAATCACACGCTTAAGCCACCGCTTCATCAGAGTGTAGCTAGCAAGCGACTGAAGGAAGTGCGGCGCATGCGCCGCAATTGCATGGAACACCGCACTAATGAGTGGCGTCTTCTCTATACATTATATCTCGATGTTCATATCCAATACTATGTACGTAATTTACTAGCGGCTTGCTGTATAATATGTGGTTTTTGAACGCAACTCGTCGTGGTGACAGAACTGGCCGGTTTATGTATACTCGTATACATAAAGATGTACAAACACAACAAGTACATAACCGATATAACAGCAATGTTTACATCAGTGATTTAGTCGATTCTTATTTGCATGTTAATAATTATAACTATTGTTCGATTTACAGCTGAACTTATCTAGTTGCGATTTTAGCTCGTTGCGAAAATCATATTCATGATTAATTGCTTATACGGGATAGACTATGATAGTGTCCCTTCCATTTCATAGTATTTGAAGATTACACATACATAAGCGTCTTATATAATATGTACATATAAAAACAAACTTCGTTTAAAAAAACCGACTTCAAAAACTAAAAAGCATAAAATAACTTAATTTGTATGTGCTACCTATTCATAGGTTTGAAGTCGGTGCCAAGCCAAATGTAATAGTAACATAAAAACAAAAAAAACAAAATCCGATGAAATTGAGAACCTCCTCCTTTTGGAAGTCGGTTAAAAATATGAATAACATTTCTCAAAATATTTTAAAAAACTAAACAAATACTTAATAATTTAAGAATGTTATTTATTTTTAACCGACTTCCAAAAGGAGGAGGTTCTCAATTTCATCGGTATATTTTTTTCATTTTTTTTTAACTGCCGGTGCTGCTCGGTGTCGCAATGGTAGCATATGCGACTTCTGCGCTTGAGGTCTCGGGTTCGATTCCCGGGTCGAACCAAATGTTTGTATGATCTGCAAATATTTGTTTCGGAGTTTGGGTATTTTCTACGTATAACATTTGTATGTATTTACAAAATAAAAAGTATATATGTATTTATATCAGTTGTCTAGTACCCATAACACAAGCTCTGCTTAGCTCGGGACTAGATGGCGTTGTGTGTTAGATGTCCGAAATATTTTAAATATTTTATTTAAAATATAAATCTAATATTAAGTTATTATTAAATCCATTTATTAAATAGTCATTATTATATTTATATAAAGAAGATTTTAAAATAATATTTCTGCATTCCTCCTCCACATGAGCTTTAAGTGTACCAAATTACATGCTTTTCCATTCGCATAATTTTCGTCAAAAAGGGTAGGTATGTAAGGTATGCTTGGTACAAAGTTTTAAGATTAACTGTAAGTGTGAATAAAATTATGAGAAAATGGACTGTAACTATTTACTTTATTTCTCGCTATTGGAGTGTAACAGGCTAATAACTTTTGAGATTACATATTTGGACAGGACAGCTGGTGAATGATAAATATAACAAAACTAGCTGAACCGTGGCCACTTCGTTGGGCGTTACGTTAACCGCCGCTTTTTATAAACTTTACTACTATTTTTTGTTCAATCATAATAAAAGCTGAGCTATGTCACTCCTGAATAGAATCGCTTTCTGTTAGTCAAAGAATTTTCAGGATTGTATCAGTACTTCCGAAGATTACCCCCTACAACCATACAAACAAAGTTAGAAACTTTATCTCTTTATAATATTAGTATAGATTTAGGATTATACCGAATTTTGGATTAGTATATGTAAACACATGGATAATAAAACAATTGCGACTTTTTTAATTTTGATGAATTAACACACACATTGAATCTATCTGAAGATTCTTATCGAGATACGAGTATGTACGTAGTTGGTATATTTATTACAATAAAATTATTAAAGAGATAGATTTCATATTATTCATCATTGTTTAGGTTTGTTAAGTAGGTTGTACGATTGACTGATGAAAAACAATGATTTATTGAGATAGTAGTTTTTGTCCGCTGCTCCGCCCACTTATATGTGTGTTATATAGTCGTTATCATGGTAAAGAGTGGCCTATGTCCTTCCTCGAGAATCAAAGTATATCCATGACAAATATTACAATAAGTGCATCAGTTTAGCCGTGAAAACGAAACAGACAGACAGACATGAAGTTACTTTCAAATTTTCAATGTTGTGTGGATTTACATGGTTGTAGCACCTACCAACGGCCACACATCGTATAAGATGTTCAGCGGATTCGACATGGTTCAATATCTTCTTAGTTTGGTCCGATTGTGTAGGAAAATGTACCAACCGACACACACCGGTAAGTTTTATTGAAGTACCTAATCATATTCAAATGGAGCGGCATCGGCCGACCGATTAGAATTGTTAATTACATGTTAATAATTTTAGGTGCAGTATAAAAGTGCAAGTCGTTTTGCGATAGACATCAAACATTCTCAACAGTCCAATTTGGTAGCCTCAAAGCAACAGCCAAACCATATTGTAGCGATGTCTCCATTCACGGTAAAATAACGAGCCATAATATATGAACTGTCGGCATGGTTCACACATAACTTTCATAGAAGTATATATTATTTGCTTTTTTTCAGATTCTCTTTGTGATCGCCATAGCGTATGAAGTTGTTGGAGATAGTGAGTACATCAAATAAAATAAGAGTCGTTTTCTGTATAAAATTTATTTAGTTGACATACCTACATAATAAGATAAATCTTAATAATCTTATATATAAAAAAAAACCGACTTCAAAAACTGAAAAGTATAAAATAACTCAATTTGTATGTGCTACCTATTCATAGGTTTGAATTCGGCGCCAAGCCAAATGTAATAGTAGGTACCACACTCGCTATATTTCGAGACGAACGTCAACGACGTCACCGACGCTTCGGTTGTTTTGTCCTACGCGAAGAGCAGCTATCCCGCTCAAGGTCACGCGCGGCGAGTCCTACTATTACATTTTGGCTCGGCACCGACTTCAAACCTATGAATAGGTAGCACATACAAATTAAGTTATTTTATACTTTTCAGTTTTTGTAGTCGGTTTTTTTAAACGAAGTTTTTTTTTATTTTTCGCTTTTTAGTCTTTCTCAAGTCTCTCATCATCATTTCACCTAAATGACTTGAAAGAATACGACTAAAGGTAACATACAACATTTAGGACATTAAATATTTCGGACATGATGTTTACAGAATATGAAAGCATGCCTTAACTTTATTGCAGGCGCTCACGTAAATTTGAGGGTTTCCTTCAATTTCCTTGGGATCCCATCATCAGATCCTGATATGGTGGCCATGGGACCACATGGGGTGCATACCCTTTCGAATACAAAAATAATTTTCAAAATCGATCCACAATTGACGGAGTAATCAATGTACATACATTAAAAAAAAAAAAACCGATGAAATTGAGAACCTCCTCCTTTTGGAAGTCGGTTAAAAATCAATTGCTGTTCGTTTGTCTCGCTAAAACTCAAGAACGGCTAGGCCGATTAGCTGATTTTGGTTTTGAAATGTTTGTCGTAGTCCAGGGAAGGTTTAAACGGGTTGAAAAATTCAAAATAACTTGAAAATACAAATGTCACGTGAACGGAGTAGCGGGCACAGCTAGTATCTGTATAAAAATATACGACGCTCAATCAAATTACTTATACCATAACATTCTCAGAGTAAATAAATAAAAATCTTGTTTGTATTTCAGAAAAACACGGAGATACTCATAGTGAACAATCTGCTATCATCTCACCAGTGATTAGCGCAGGCCACCACGGAGGTTATGGAGTCGGTGGCCATATTTTAGCTGGAGGACTCGGGGGCGCTGGACTTGCAGCTGCTGCGATTGCTGGAGGCTACGGCGGTGCTGGGTACGGCGGTCCTGCAATAGGTTCGGGTGCAGCCCTTAATAGTGCTGCTGCGGCAGGCGCAGCTCAACTCAGTGCAATCCAGAATGCTCAGGCTGTACACGCCTCGCAAATTGGTAATTCTGCAGTTGCCGCCATCCAGGGTGCTCGAGCAACCGAAGCGGCCGCTCGCGCTGGCCAGGCCCACGCCATGAACAATGCTGCTGCGTTAGATGCTGCTCGTGTTGCTAATGTTCAACGCGCTCAAGCAGCTGCTTATGAAAACGCAAGAGCTGCCGACGCAGCGAGACGTGCAGCTGCTGCCAGTGCCTCTGAAATTGCTCGGGCAGTTGAGGCAGAACGTTTAGCTAACGCTGCTCGCGTACAGGCTATAGCTATAGCCAATATCCGTGCTGCGGAAGCTGCTCATATTGCCCAATCTGCTCGTGCCCAAGTCGCAGCCGTAGCTAGCAGCGCTACACAAGCACAAGCAATCGCCGATGCTGCCGCCAGGAATGCACAAGAAAGTGCTTTACTCCTTGGAAGTGGTGGTGCTGTGATCGCAGCTCCAGTTGCTATTGGCAGTCTCGGACTAGGCGATTTTGGTGGACTTGGCTGGGGTGGATACGCCGGAGGTTACGGCTATGGCTACAGTGGTTTAGGATATGGTGCTGGCAAATGGGGCCACCATTAGACGACAGTGAATCGACCAGTGCTAAAAAACTATTGTTAATTAAGATGTACATATGTGTACAGCCATTTCAATTTCTCATTGAGAAATGGTTAGCGGCAGATCTTTAGAGGTTTTGGACTGAATAAATTATGTAAATATTAACTTAAACTTATAAGACTGTCTTATAAATAAAGATGAGCAACACTGATCCCTTTTTTATTCTTCTACAATATATCCACAATGGTAACGTAATGTGCTCGTGAAGATACTTGTATACAATGATTTTATTTTTAAGCGAACCTAACACTTGATTTACGACACTTACATATCACATCACATTGCAGTTGAATATTATACAGCTTGGTTATTGTTCTATTGATTTAGTGTTTATTCACATAATTACGTTAATCACAATGAATTGTGAATGAGATTTTTTTCCTGATATTATTATAGAAGTGGAATATTTCGTTAGTAATTTTAAAGAAATATATGATGAAAGATAATGATAACATGTTTTTTTTTTATTTTGCTGCTTTAGTCTAAATTTAGGTGGGTATATTTTAAAATATTTTTAATGTTATTCATCTAACATTTTCTAAAGAAACGAAAATATTTTTAGCGTTTATATTAACTTTGTTGGATTTCGAACGTCATTGTACTGGCAACATTTTGGTTGTCTCTGGTTCGTGTTTGACGTTTTGACGTTTGAGGTTAACGTGTAGAAAAAGAAATTGAAAGGCATGTTGAAAACGGCCGACGATTTATTGTTATTGTTAAAATAAATTGATAGTAAGGTAATGGTATTGTCCATCGACCCGCGGTCTCTTTAGTGATAAACCGTATTGTGTTAGGTCGTGGACTTGCGAGTTTTGTAGGCGCGTTCCGCGTTAGCTGAAGCGAGTTGTTGTAATTCGAATACCTTGAAAGTTGTACAGCACTTTAGGAGTTTATGTTTGTGTGAAGACGCAGAGCAGAGAAGAAACTACCACTACCCAAGAGATCTCTTGGAATGGAACGCCGAGAACAGGACGCCACACAACTCCAGTAAGTGCTTAATGATTTAAGTTTAGATTAAGAACACGGTGACATAGCCGTGGTTCAGCCTTCTTGCCAGTGGACATAGCTTAGTGATTGTGTGCCTATCTATGGGCCATAGGTATTATAAACTTCATCAAGGTGATCGCTGCCTTGTCAAGAGGACTGAACAAACTTGATTACGACTTCAAAAATGATAAAGCTTTTTATGATAAATGCTACAAATTCCCCTTAATACCCGAGTCACTTTAATACAGAAACGCCTTACAAAAATTTATAGCAAAATAATGACCGGTGTTAATGCGTTATGTACATATCGGCGCAAAACGACATGGGACCACATGACTCATTGCTATAAATCGGATGTCACGTCGTCAGACTACACCGTTTAATTTTATGTAAAAATGTTTGCCTATAATAAAAGGCCGCCCGCTACAGCGAAGAAGGATTCATTCCGTTGCCTGCGTTCGGGTAGAAAACACCTAATTTATTGTGAACTATTCTATTCTAAATTAAAAGTGAATTTTAGTTGAAGTAAAGTTTATGGTTTTTATCCGAAAATGAAATACCCCAATAATAATGATGATAATTATTGGGATAAAACAATACTGGACCTTTATTTCCGATATACATATTATGTAGTGAGCAATCCACGTATGACAAAAAACATACTTCTGTGTCAACTTACGAGACACTCCCTACTACTGAGTGCTCCTGCACGAAAAAGTCTCCGAAGACTTGTGACGATCTTAGAAGATCTTTCATTAAAGGGCTGAAAATCCTTCTCAGGATTCTTATTATCCTCAATATCCTCTCACATCTTTACAAGCTTGCTACTCAGACAACTATGTTTAAAAATATGTAAATAAAAAAACAAAATAGCTGCAACTGATTTTATTATGCTTGTTACATAAAGTATTAAACAAAAAGTTCATATTTACGAATCGCTATAATTTCCATGGCATTTTCCTTAATTGTTTAATTCTTCGTATCTTTAGGGGGCATTACGTCAGATTTGTCTCCCTTTGGCATTTGTTCTCCATCTTGGCGGGGAGGATCCTGGTGTTGGGCATCGAGTTTGTGTTTTGGATCAGGATGCTTAGGATGGACGGTGGGTAGATGGCCTTGGCTATCTTTGGGCATCTCCATATTGGGTTTCGGTGGCGTGTCGAGGCATACTGCTACTGCCACGAACATCAGCAGACAGGCAACTACCTAAAATGAAGTACAGATTACGAATCAACGAATGTCCTAGCCTTAAAATTTTGTAAAGATTAACATAGTAAGGTTATTTTTATTATTTTTGATATTTGAAGGTTAGAGATGAGATCAAGTTTTAACAGAAGCATGGGTCTTCTGAATGCACACTACAAAACAGAAAAATGAATATCTTCTGTGCTGCACACGTCATCATCATCAATAACAGCCTTCAACAGACCACTGCTGGACATAGACCCCTCCATAGATTAAAAGATTCCTTTATATTGGTTAGTGCGAGACCGGAGGCCCAATGATGCAGAAGCATCACTAGGCCGCCATAGTGTGGGTCACCATGCTGCATTGTTGCATTGTCTGCATTCGCAATGAGTATGGTGACCTCTACTCTTGGATTCTGCTTATGATTTCCATCAGGCAGAGTAGAGTCATTTTAGCAGAGCCATAGATTTAAAAAAAAATAAAGCAATAATATATTACAAAATTAAAAAAAAAAATAGTGAATCCTAAGAGGCGGATAGGGAAGCAAACTATGGAGCGCAGGATAACATCACTGAAAAGAGAAGGAAAACTTGAAACAAACCACCAACCCCTCCCCCCATCCCCCTCCCCACCCTCCAAAGGCCGGCAACGCACTCGTGACGCCTCTGATGTTCCAGATGTCCATGGGCGGCGGTAATCGCTTACCATCAGGTGATACGCTAGCTCGTTTGCCCCCAATTCCGCAAAAAAGACCCTAGACCAATCTGTCTGGCCAGTGCGTTTTAGTAGGCCAAAGCCAGCAGTGGACTGATAAAGGCCGTCAATGTGTGCATGATGTGTTTTGTTGTTTTAATGTATGGACCTGCCAAACTGACTTTTTTTTTTTAATAATAAATCCAGTGTCGCGGGGGCCTTTACAAACATACATGAAACGTACACAAAGAACACCCAGACTCAGAACAACAATTTGTGGATCACACAAAGTGTTGTCCTACGTGGGATTTGAACCCACGACACTTGGCAAAGTAGGAAACGGCGTGGTGACCGTTAAACCACTAGGCCAAACGTGCAGTCAAAAGGCACTCTGTCTAATGAAAAGCATAAGCAGAATCCAAGAGGTCACCATGCTCATTGCGAATGCAGACAATGCTACCACGTATCATGGTGACCCAGTGATGCTTCTGTATCATTGGGGCCTCCTGTGTGTTAGAAAAAAATTGGCAGTTATAAGGACTGCCGATAGAAGTGAAAACTTAGAATATTATTTGTAAAATTAGAAATTTAATAATGTTTAAATTAAATTATCAACATCAAACATTAGCATGTTGGTGACGCGAACCCATAAGATTTTACCCTACCAAAAAGTGCTCAACGCGGCCCAAGAAGTTTTGTGACCGCAGCATGTCGGTGACGCGAACTCATAAGATTTTCTCCTACTAAAAAGTGCTCAACGCAGCTAAAGAAGTTTTCACTTTAAAAATAATAAAAATTACTTACCACTAGTCGAGACATGTTCTACTCTGGTATATCAGTTCTAATCAATGACTAAAGATCTTCAACTACAATCCCCTTATATATTGGTTTTCTATTCACGTGAGACATGTTAATCGTGGGATAATCGCTGTCACTTTAACATCATTGAAAAAAAACATTGCAACAATTACAGTTCTAGGATATGAAGTAAGAATAATTATTGCAATGTCAATCAGGATTCTGCTAATTAATCAACAGTTATATAATTCTTTACAATAGATAAATAATGGACCTAAGTTTCTTTATCATCTCAATGTTGCATGTTTTATAATTAGTTGAGTACTAATTATATGTCTACGGAAGACTAAATATCCATCTTTTGTATATATTTTTGGTGATACACCTGAATGAAAGTACATGTTACCCCTGAAGTAAGTCTTATTGTACCCCTTTTTAACCGACTTCTTAAACAAACTAGTGGTCGCCCAGTGGTCGAAATTTGACTTTTTAAGCTTTCTGCTTTGCTTTAACTGTGACTAATTTATAACTTCTACGTTCGCAAAATATTCGTAAAAAGGGATCCAAAAAAGGGTAAAAGTTTTTACTTCACGTACCTTTATACATCTATACTTCTATACATATAAAAGCGAAATACCACTCACTTATTAATCACAAAATCTCAGAAACTATAATACCTACAGACTTGAAATTTAGCAGGTAGGTTCCTTATAGGGTGTAGACATCCGCTAAGAACGGATTTTACGAAACTCCACCTCTAAGGGGGCAAAACGGGGGTTGGAAGCTTGTATGAAAGTCCTATGTTTTTGAAGTAGGAGACTTGATATTTAAAATGTATTCTTTATAGATGGTGTGGAGGTGTATGTGTAATGTATTTTTTTTCGAATTTAATTAAAATATTATTTGCAAATACTAACTCCACGCGTACGAAGTCGCAGGCGACCGCTAGAATATTGGATGTTTGTTACTCTTTCATGCAAAAACTACTTAACGGATTTGGATGAAACTTTACAGTAATATAGCTTATACATCAGAATAACACATAGGCTACTATTTGCCGCGATAACCGACATATACGCGGGCGGAGCCTCGGGCAACCACTAGTATTATATAGATTTGGATACAGGCAAGCGGACCGGAGGCGAGTAGCCATAGCGTCTTTTGCCAATGTGTAAATTGTAACATAGTAATTAATGAACTATTGGCATATTTACAAAATAAAATCTCGATCGTTAGGTACTGAAGAGAGTTTAGTGAAGATATGTTTGTCCTCATTTAGTAGTGAACAAATAAGTGATTCGAAAACATTATTATTTGATTCGTTACCATCTGAATACCGTAAAAAAATACGAAAAGGACAAAGAAAAGAAAACCGTGATCTAACAGACATCATTAGTCTGTTCAAGATTGTAGACGACGATGTGATGCCAGTTTTCGTAGCCCGTGATTTGGATAAACTACCCCCTATAACTTTTGATCACCTTGATGTTTCCAAACTTCTCAAGGATATTGTTCTGCTGCAGTGTGAGTTGAAAGATTTTAAATCAACTTATGTGGCGGCGACACAATTTGATGAGATGAAGATCCAGCTGGAGACACTGAAGAAGTCCATTCCACCGCTTTGAGAGGCTAAAATAAGTGAACTGCGTGAAGAGGTGGTTTCATATAAGGGCAGGAATTCAAAAATCCTTGAAAGGTCTCTCAATGGCGATACTGAAGAATGCAAAGGTGGCAATGTGATTTGTAGGACTTACAACTTACAAACTAAAAATAATATTAAAAGTAGTAATAACCAAAACATTGATAACATTGAGGGTAGAAGAGAGTTTACAACGAATTTCGCGCTGCCTACGTCTGAGATCGGCGGGGAGGCCGGCACAGCGTCCCAATCGAGCGAGCGGCATTGTGAGTCACCGCTCACACCGGATAAGAATACGAACCATGAGCAGCTCATCGATTCTAACACTCACACGTTTGCCAACGCTGTGCTATCGAATAAAATGAATGAATGGACGTTAGTGCAAAAAAGAAAATCATTAACAAAAACTCGTTTACGGGGTAAGATGGGTAGCAATAAGATTGAGCCCGAACAAAAGTTTAGGGCAGCAGAGAAAAGCGTACCTATATTCATCACTAACGTTTATAAGGGGACGGCAGAGTCAGATATAACTTCTTATATTTATGAGAAGACTAGCGAAAATGTAAGCTTGGAGAAGATTGTTATGAAGAGGAGAAACGAATATGATGCATACAAATTTTTTATATCGGCATCCAAATTACACATGTTTTTAGATGAAAACCTATGGCCACAAGGTATAATCTTTAGACGTTTTGTGCACTTTAAAAAAAGAAATGCGACAGAAGCAAATAGTGTTTCTAATGACGGCCAGAGTAGATTATTAAATGGATAATAACACAAACAAATTAGTAACATTTAATTGCAAAAATGTAAAACGCTCCGTTAATGGCATACGTGAATTATGTAAAATATCGGATATAGTGGCGCTACAGGAGACATGGCTGTTGCCGAGTGACTTGTCATACTTGAGCACTATTGACGAGGAGTTCAGCTGTACAGGAACATCGGCGGTGGACACAGCGGCGGGAATGTTACACGGACGCCCACACGGAGGAGTCGCGATTCTCTGGCGTCATAGTGTGTTTCCGAGTGTAAAAGTGATTCCGTGCGTCCCTTCCCTCCGCGGGTCTGTACGGTTCACGTGTGACGTCGCGTTTTAATAATTTAAATATTGTTTTTGTGTATCCTTGCGACTGTTACCCGGTTTGTGGGCGGTATAAGGTTGTATATAGTGTTTTTGACAAATAATCTGTAAGTTTTACGCCTTATAAATACAAATATTGTGTTAGTTTCTTTTACTACGGCTATCGGTAAGTCAATTTATTTTATTCATAAAGGTAGGTAGGAGTAATATTTTGTTTGTATTAATTTTCTTTTCGTGTTTTTTGATTTTGAAGTTGTTTTTATTGATATTTTGTTTTGTCTGGTGTGTCTTTGTTTGGCCATGTCGGTTGTTGGCGAGTTGCCGGATCCCGGTGGTACAAATGAATTTCGAACACCGACCGGAAATAAATTGTTTGGTAGAATGTCGCCATCAAATTTATCGTCAAATGAAAGTAGAACTGAACGAATTAGGGCTTCGGACTTGGGCGAGAGTGTTTCGTCTCTTAGTGGTCGTGATAACTGTGGGGAGTATGATTATTTTGAGTTGGTGTCTCAGGCAACCGAATATTTGGCAAAAATTAACGAATTGGTAAACGATCAGGGGTCGCGAATGAATGTGGGGAATAGGACCGCCATTATGGACGTAACCCAGCGGATTACCGGCATCGTCTCATTGTTGGCAATTAAATCTGCTAGCAATGAAACGAAATTAGCGAATCTCGAGCGCCGGGTGGGGGGTGTCGCCGTTCAACAGCCGGGCTTGACGTACGCGGACAAGCTTAGGCTTCGCTTACCACCTGGATCAGCCCCGTGTCCGGTGTCCGCTGAGGCGCGCGTATCTAGGCCGTGTGTTATTGCGTATCCTACTACGGAACGTTCAGCGGACTATGCAACTTCGTCAGCTACAAAAGAAGCTCTCATGAAGGCTATTAAACCTAGCGACGAAGGTTTTCAAATTGTAGGCGTCAAAAAAACCGCAAAGGCAGGCGTCGTGTTGCGGGTCGCAAATGAACGGCAGCTTAAAAAACTAGAAGCAGTAAACGCCATTAAATCTGTAGGCTTACGCTTAGAAAAGCCGAAAGGCCGAAGGCCCCGTATAATTGTAAAAGACGTGCCCGGTTCTATGGAGGATCGTACCTTCCTAACAGCTTTATATCGTCAGAATATCAAGGACGAATTAAAATTAAGCGAAAGCGATTTTTTAAAAACGACCAAAATTGTCAGGCATCGTAAACTGGAAAACGGACGTCAATGGATAGGCTTAGAATTAGAGACAGAGGTTAGGAAACACTTGGCTAGCACAAAAGATAAATTATATATAGACTGGGCCACATGTAGGTTTATAGACGACTTAGAAGTAGTTCGTTGCTTAAACTGTCAACAATTCGGTCATGTTCAAAAATTTTGCACTATTAAAACTCCTACGTGTGCTAATTGCGCGGCCAGCCACGATACAAGGGCTTGCCCGGATAAGGACACACCAGATTTTAAACCGAAATGCGCACAATGCAGCCGGTACAAAAAACCATGTGACCATCGATGTGGATCACAAGACTGCTCCACATATAAACTTAAATTAGAGCAGCTAATCCTAAATACTAATTACTGAATAGCTTATACAGTAGTAGCTGTAGTACCTTTTTAATAAAATGGATAATATCTCAATAGGCCAGTTAAATCTTCATAATGATTAAATAGCCACGTCAGAATTAGATCGCTTAGTTTTGGAACAAAAGTTAGACATTGTCCTTATACAAGAGCAATATCAAAGCGCTCAATTGCGGAATTATGTAGTACAACTAGATGGCCGATCGCGGGCTGGGATATATGTTGCAAGTTCTAATTTTACGGTAACATCTTTGCGTAACCTTATGACGTCACACTGCGCCGTTGCTGAGATCTCATCCTCTACCTGTAGGGTTTACATAGTGAGCTGTTATTTTCAATTTTCACATCCTATTGATCCTCATCGACATCATTTACGTTTCGTTTTGCGGTCCCTCATAGGACACAAAATTATCATTGGCGCTGATGTCAATGCTTCTTCTACTTTATGGTATGGCAAATTGCGTGCAGCTGACATGGCTCGTCGCTGTGCGGTTGAAGATTTTATTGCGGAAATGAATCTTACTATCCACAATACCCCTGATGCACCACCAACTTTTTGCAGCCCAATGGGTGAGTCTTCTATTGACGTGACGCTTACGCGCGGCGACGTCTCGATATCTGGATGGCGTGTCCTACCGGACGCATCCTGTAGTGATCACCGCTTAATCGTGTACGAATTCATACCAATGGTTGCACAATATCCACAAAGAACTCCTTACAATTTTAGGTATAAAACTAAAGGGGCAAATTGGGCTTTATTTGGTTCACTCTTTGCAGTACATGCCAAAGACTTCAGTCGCAGTGGTCTATCAGCTGAGGAAAGCGCAAACATATTATCAGATACTTTCACATATTGTGCTGATGTTTGTATCGGCCGTGGATCTATCACTAACACTCGTAGATGTGATTGGTGGAATTATAAATTAGTCGAATTACGTAGAATCTATCGAAAAGCTCGTAAAAAACTAAATGACATTAAAAAGCGTAACGTAACAGGAGATATTTACAATAATGCTCTTATTGCTCTTAGAGTTGCCAGGTCTCATTATAGAGCTGCTGTGGAGAAATCAAAGGGAAATTTAATACGTAAACTTGTTGATAAACTCGATAGAGAGGGTCCCTGGTCACCTTTGTATCATGAATTTAAAGCAAATAGATCAATCGACCTTGCATACGTACAGAACATCATAATTAATAATAGTTATACTACAGGAGTAGAACAAACCACAGAATATCTTTTAGAATCACTTGTGCCTGACGATCGGCCGGAGGATGACACGGATTATCACCGACAAATTAGGCAGTGGGCTATTGAACCACAATTGTCTCCAATGTCTGACTTACCATCTTCAGACGAATTCCTCAGTATTGTTAGGTCATTGCCACTAAATAAGGCTTCGGGCGACGATAAAATATCAAACAAAATGATAAAAGAAGCTTGTAAACTTTCGGGTGATACGGTTTTAACAGTTTTTAAACGTTGCATTGCGGAAGGAGTATTTCCTAGTGTTTGGCGGTGCGGTAATATTCGAATAATACCAAAAAGCGGCGATAAGCCGCCGGACGATCCTAAATCCTATCGACCCATAACACTGTTACCATCGCTGGGAAAGCTTTTAGAGCGTCTTGTAGTACCACGACTTCTACCGGGTGGAGTTAAATTTCATGATAGACAATTCGGCTTTACGTTGGGAAAATCGACAACTGATGCGGTTATATCTGTAAGGAAAACTGTCACCGAGTCAAGTTTTCAATACGTTTTAGGCATCTTCTTAGATATATCTGGCGCCTTTGACAATGCGTGGTGGCCCATGCTATTGCTAAAATTAAAATTAAGAGGTTGCTTTAAAAATATTTATTCCCTTATCTCCTCGTACTTCTTACAAGGTACTACTAAATTGAGACTTGGGCATCATTCTGTGTCGAAGGCGCTTACGATGGGGTGTCCTCTAGGGTCAGTGCTAGGACCATACTTGTGGAACATAGGCTTCGACGATTTTCTGGCAATGCCTGTGCCGTCCGGATGTACCCTGAATGCGTACGCGGACGACGGTTTGTTATTGATAGAGTCGGATACTAGAACGGGGCTTGAGAGGCTGGCCAGTGAATGTTTGGACTTAATATCTCGGTGGGGTGGGCGTAATCGGTTGACGTTTGCACCAAACAAAACCTTCCAGCTACTTCTGAAAGGTAACCTCAAATCACCGCCTTGTATTAAATTTGAAAATATTACTATTAAAAATAAAACCTCGGTTTGTTATTTAGGATTGGTTTTAGAAAGAAATTTTTCATTTATTGAACATATTAGAACAGTTAATGAAAAGTCTAAAAAGAGTTTCTTTGCACTGACGAGGATATCAACTGCGACATGGGGTCTGTCATATAATACACTAAAGATCATATATGGAGCTACTTATTTGGGTTCTATTTGCTATGGTGCTCCTGTATGGGCAGATAGGGCGACTGTAGGTGCTGTCCGTCGCAAACTGTTACAGGGCCAACGACCTGCATTGATTTTCTTGTGCAAGGCATATAGGACGGTTAGCACTGAGGCTTTACCGGTGTTGGCAGGTGTTCTTCCGGTCGATCTCGAGGTGCAAAGACGTGCAGCCATGTACTATTCCACACTACAAAACATGGAATGCGATTTTTTGGGCATACGAGACCGCGGTAAAATCATAAGATTGTTTCAACAAAAAACCAATGTCTATAACGACCTCTTGGATGAATGGCAGAAACGATGGGACGAATCATCTAAGGGGCGCCACCTTTACCAGTTCTTTCCATCTGTTCGCGAAAGGTTGTCAAGGACATGGCTCGAGGTAGATCACTGTGTCGCTCAATTTCTTACAGGCCACGGTAACTTTAAGAGTAAACTATACTCATTTAAATTAGTCGATTCACCATTGTGTCAATGCTCAACACCTGATTCTAGCTGTGAACAGTCGGCTCATCATATCCTCTGGGAATGTAGTCTTTGGTACAATGAACGTAACATGATGCTAAATAGCTTACAAATGACGTCTGGGGTAGTATATTATGGGGATCTTGTGTCAACTGCGGTGAATTTCCGTGCGTTTAAGCGATTCTGCCATACATACTATAGAAATCAAATATAGCTCACTTAGGACCCATAATATTTTTATCCGTGGTGCTTCCCGGTTTGAAAAAGGCGTCTGCCTATTTTGACTCCATTTTGTCTCCCGCTTTGCAAAGGAGGGAAGTGGACTTATTATATTTCCAACTCCTCCAGTTATCTTCTGATTAATTTCGTTGCGGGTTCCAAGACAGTTAAATTTTTTCCTGGGACTTCCCGAGTGTCATAACTCGGTGTTTTCGTGGGTCACCGCTGTTGATCCTGGTGTACAGGAGTTACAGTGGTGGGCGTGTGGGCGGGATTAGTCCCATTAACCCGCGTCTATGTCCAATACAAATAGTGTTATGTGATCGGTTGATCCTTGTGATCAGTTTGTATATGCCTACTCAAGCGCCGGCTAACCCGGTGGAGTTTACGGACACTCTCGCAGCGGTAAGCGCTATTATAGACAGCTGTAATATTGACTGTGTTTATATTTTAGGAGATTTCAATGCTCATCCTACAGAACAGTTTTATAAGGAGTTATTACTCTTCTCGGCAGAACAAGAGTGGAGTTGTATCGATGTAGAAATGATGACTAATTGTTTTACATTTGTGAGTGAAGTTCATGGTTCACAGAGATGGCTTGATCATTCTGTAGTCTCTAAAGGGGCTGTGTCTTCAGTGCGTAGCACATATGTAAAGTATGACGTTCTATGGTCAGACCACTACCCGTTAGTAATTGAATGTAGTCTTAACGCGATTGTACCAAAAATATATAATGATAAATCTATTGCTAATGACGTAGTGTGGGGAGAGAGGGGTATACCACAAACTGAATGTTATTACAGGGAATGTCATACACTTTTGAATGAACTAGATAAGCCACAAGAGTTGCAAAAGTGTTCAGATTTCACATGCAATATAATACTACATAGACAACTTATTGACAATTTTTATAGTAGTATTAGTGAGTCACTGAGGGCGGCAGCCATCTCTAGTAGGAGGAATAAAACTAATACTTGTTACAATAAAAAGAAGAAACGGGTAATAGGGTGGAACTCGCATGTCAGGGAGGCACACAGGAAAGCTAAAGAAAGTTTTTATCACTGGTGCTCGCATGGAAAACCCCATTCGGGTATATATTATAATGAAATGTGTGAGGCAAGGAAAATTTTTAAAAACCGCTTGAAGTGGTGTCAAAAGCACGAAGAGCAAGTGCGTATGGATATCTTAGCCTCACACCATAAGAAAAAAGACTTTCGCTCCTTCTGGAAGGCTACGAATAAACTCAATATTAAACCAGCTGTTCCTGTGTGCGTCAATGGCGTGAGTAGTGCCACCGAAATAGCTAATATGTTTATGGAGCATTTTAGAGTTAAGTCGCCGCTGGGGCCCCCTAGTTCGGTGATCAATGCTCAGGCTGGTAGGAAGGTGACCTTTACATGCTCTGCAAAGGAGATACATTTATTAATAAAGTCAATGACAAGAGGCAAGTCGCCCGGCCATGACGGCTTAAGCATTGAACACCTACAACATGCCGGGCCCCACTTGCCGAGACTGTTAAGTACACTTTTTAATCTTTGTATTGGGCATTCGTACTTGCCAGAGGAAATGATAAAAACCATAGTAATACCTATAGTTAAAAATAAAACTGCTGATCTTTCAGATAGAAGTAACTATAGACCTATCTCTCTTGCCACGGTCATTTCCAAGGTGTTTGATGGCGTTCTTAACTCACAACTGACCGAACACATCCAACTTCACGATAACCAGTTCGGTTTCCGTGCCGGACTATCAACTGAAAGTGCAGTATTGTGTGTTAAGCATGCCGTTAGATATTATACAAAGCGTGGGACTCCTGTACATGCATGCTTTCTCGACCTCTCTAGGGCTTTCGATCTGGTTTCTTATGATACTTTATGGCAAAAATTAGAAAATACAAACCTTCCGAATGAACTTATTAACATCTGTAAGTACTGGTATGGAAACCAGATTAATAGCGTGAGATGGTCGGGAACCATGTCGCAATCCTATGGATTGGAGTGTGGTGTGAGACAGGGTTGTCTTCGCCGACACTATTTAACCTGTACATGAACGACCTGATTGTCTCTCTCAGTGGCACTCATGTTGGCTGTCATATAGATGGGGTTAGCGTCAACAATATTAGCTACGCCGATGATATGGTGTTACTGAGTGCATCTATTTGTGGGCTAAAGAAGCTTGTGGCTATTTGTGAGGCTTATGCTGCAAAGCATGGTTTGTTATACAACGCCATGAAAAGTGAAGTCATGGTCTTTGGGGTCAGTGACACAAGTGACTTTCCGAAAATTAAGCTCAACGGCACAGCCTTGAAGAAAGTTGATAACTTCAAGTACCTAGGACATATACTAACCTCTGGCCTCAGGGACGATGACGACATAGAACGAGAACGGAGGGCACTGGCTGTGAGAGCAAACATGATTGCTCGACGGTTTGCACGTTGTTCTTTAGAAGTGAAAACGACACTATTTCGTTCATACTGCACATCCTTCTACACGTGCTGCCTGTGGGCTGTATATACTCAGAAATCCTATACTGCCCTCCGAGTTCAATATAATAATGCGTTTAGGGTGTTGATGGGGCTGCCACGATTCTGTAGTGCGTCAGGTATGTTCGCATATTACCATGTGAATTGTTTTTACGCTACAATGCGTAAAAGGTGCTGTTCCTTATTGCGTAGGGTTCGTGGCAGCACCAACAACATTCTAAAGATGGTAGCGGATCGCCTAGACTGCTTATATGTCAAGGCCTTTGACACGGTTTCTGTCCCCATACTCATCGAGAAAATGGAACGTCTTGGAATTAGGGGTACTCCGCTCCGGCTATTCGAGGACTACCTTAGTGAGCGAACGCAGTGTGTTAGGATTGATGAATATGTTAGTGATGAGCGGCTAGTTTCTTACGGAGTGGCTCAGGGTAGCGTGATTGGCCCGACCCTCTTCCTCATCTATATAAACGACCTGGGTATGCTCTCTATCCCAAATGGTAAAGTGATTACTTTCGCAGATGACACTGCTCTCCTATTTAATGCTGACACATGGAGTGACGTCTATAAATACGCACAATCTGGGTTTGACATCGTAAGTGATTGGCTGCGCAATAATGTACTCACTCTAAATGCGTCAAAAACACAATATGTAACCTTTCCTACCCCCTTCCCTTAAACCTAATCATATTTATGTGAAAGCTATAACTTTAAAAATGTATTGTGGCGAGAAAATAAATGTTATTATTATAAAAAAAAATAAAAAAAAAAATCACTGTTCCGCAGTCGCCAATGGGATTGCGTGACAGTGATTGATAATAATTTATTATTTTATCACTGTTTTTATTTTAATTTTAATTTATTTAATTTCGATTTGTTTTATTTTGATTTTAATGTATTTTATTTTAATTAATTTTATTTTGATTTTATTTTGATTTTAATTTATTTTAATTTGATTTTATTTTATTTTAATTTATATTGATAAATGTTTTGATTGGATTTAATTGTAATTATTTTCTTATTATAATTGTTATTATTTGATTTTAATATTTGAATCATTTAAATGTTTTATTATATTTATATTATTTGATTTTATCTAATTGTGATGACTTTTACTAACAATAGAATAAGCTTTAATGTATCTAACAAAATGGACACAAAGTGGTCTGATTAAATGATTTATTATTATTATTATTAAAATAGTCAATAGTAAAATAGGGAAAATTTTCACACATACACATTTTAGACTCACAAACAAAAACAATCGCCTCCTACATACTATGCAGTCACACACACATAACAATTAAAACAAAACATACAGAATTTCACGCAAACAAAAATACATTCTGTCACTTCTGTGTCATAGCAACTGCAGCACGTGCAGTGTAAAGGCGCGTCTCCAACGAAATTATTGGCAATTTCAGTGATTCCAACTGTTTGCAACTCTTCAGAAAATCGCTAACTTTTGTTTCCATGGTGTCTAACTCTACACCGAATCGACAACAATTTGAAAAACATTCCAACTAAGCGTCTCCACAGAGCCATTACATATCTGCAACAAGCGTATTCTTTTGATGTTTACCGCCAAACTCAGAAACACGGTTCCCAAAATTTGTTGACAGTTTTTGTTGCCAACACTAGAAAATTATAGTAGGGGAGCCCTAGAAAGAATTTGGGGATTTACTCAAGCGCGGCAGATTAATATACAGGGGGAAACCTTGTACCCGGTTAAGTACCTCCACCAAATATGACCCCGTATACATGGCCGCCTGTCAGGAATAAAGGATCAGATTAGTAAAAAAAAATTGATCATCAGACATTCTCGAGCGCGTCAGATTAAGGCAGGGTGAGTTAATTACATGCTAAAAAATGTATATTCCACTAATCTGACAATTTGATAGTGACGTAAGGAAAGGGGAGAGCCATAAAGTTGTAAAAAAGAGTCATCTCGACATTATCGAGCGTGGCTATTTTTTTTTACTTTGTGGGAAATCATTCAGGGATAACGAAAAATATATAATCTGACGATAGCCACAAGCCGAAGTAACAAAATTTCGTCGATAAAGTTTAATTTATATTGATGATGTGATGCCTATATTCACACTGATAAGTCAGTACTAATTCATGTGTTAGAGAAATAAGTCGAAGATATGGAGCAACCGCCATCCCAAATTGACCTTATAATTGTAGATGGCTTCTTTTTTACAAGCTTTTATTTAACTTGCAATGTATATATGTTTGGGTGGAATCTTCCAACTCAATTTTGAAGCAGATATCGTCAACCGATTTTGCTGAAATTTTGCAAGCATATGTATACAGCGTGACAATACAATATTATAATGACATGAAACTGATCTGATGCTGAAATCTATAAAGAAACGTCGCAACACTATCGAGTTTGGACTCGTTTGATTCGTCTGGACGAGTAATTTATGTTTTCATAGTATTCAGGGTCTGATGATGAAGCCTGAAGGTGGTTATAGGAATTCTGTAAAGAAACGTCGCAACACCATCGAGTTTCGAATCGTTTGATTCATCTTGACAAGTACTTTATGTTTTGATAGTATCCAGGGTCTGATGATGGTCCCGGAAGGTGGTCATTACACAATTTATAGAATACAAAGGTTTGTCGCGAGATTTACCAGACCTGTGTAAATGAAGTAATTGAAATAACTTGATTTGACTTTGTATAAAATTTTCAAACTAAGTAAAAGTTGAAGTAACTAAGTTGTAGATCGATCATTGGGCAGATCAGGAGATAGCAACGATTATAGCTGGTAAGGTAATATATAAATTACCTCGATTTGTGTAATAAATATTCAGTTACTGATAATTAATTATGATTTGTCATGCCCTGATCATAAAGAAGCGAAGACGAACATAGCATTTATTGCTTGCCAATAAAATGAAGATTCTACTATTACTATCAGAACTTCTGATACTGATATTGTGGTAATTTTCTAAAAAGCACGTCTGGATTTGGGATATTTTTTTTTTTAAATTGTCAGATTAAGCTAACCCCTCCAGATATTTGTCAGATTATGAGACAGCACGTCTAGGACATAAAGATGAACCATATATATCTTAATCTGACGCGCTTGAGTATGTCAATATGACGATTTTTTTTTGCACATTCTTATAACGGCCGTGAGTTTGCGTCACATCCAAATCGTCAGATTATTGAATGAGAGCTTTATTTTAGGTTCACTTAACATTCTCTTTGAAAATATGACGCGCTCGATAAAAACATTTTTTTGTCAGTTTCAAACCTTACGTCCGACCACCCCCACCATGCAAACGATCAGATTAACATACGTACGATATTAAAAATACGTAGGACATGGATGCTATCAATATCTGACGCGCTCGAGTATGTCCATGCATCAGTTTTTTTTTACATTTTTGAACATCCATAGCTGCTCACCCCACCGATGTACAGTACAGCTACAGTAATAACATTTTTTCTTTTTATCATCTGAGCTTTACAACCCAATAGGTCTCTATGACGCTCGAGTAAATCCCCATTTAGCATCGTGGGCTCCCCTACTATTACAAAATCTTTTGTCATCAACACGTTTTGACGACACAAAAGTTGCCAACTTTTGTGCGGTGGAGACTCGGCTTAATGCGTAGGCCAATTTGTGCATATACATTGACTGAGTGGAACGTCTGCGCATGGCTAATCCCTACCGTGTTGCTTTATAGACGGTAGCATAATTATTTGGAATAGATACTTTATCTAATATTTAGGAGAGGTGCGAAAGAAATAAATGTAATACTATTTAATGAAACATGATATATAATTATTTCACTAGTGCTTATGTTTATAATAATAACAGTTAATGAAAATTCAAAGTAATATAAACTCAAATGTTATGTGTTAAAATCTCTAACTGATTACTTCATGTGGACGATGTTTGATTTTCACCTTAGCCCTGTAAGTAAAAAATGTATCAATTTATAAAATATTTCTTATGACTCCAGATTTCTGTAATTAATTGGTAAAAATGTAACATTATTTGAAATGCGTACTTCAAGAATATAATACATATCTTCATTTTGGCAGTATTAATTATGTAATAGGTTCGCATTATGCTTATCAACAATAATTTTTAGTGTGGGTTCCGTATTTCAAATTCAGTTGATAACTACTGACATCACTGCTGAATTTTTTTTGAAGATTCGTGTTTTTTCATCATTCCGCCGTAAATTCCATTGCCTATCCAGTTTAATTTACTTTTCTCACTCTCTCTTCCATTCTCACTCCCCATATAAAAACAGCTCCCGCACTCCCCTGTGTCGCGGGGGACTAAACAAACGTCTAGGAAACGGACACAAAGAACAACCATACTCAGAATAATTATTTCGGGACCACATAAAGTGCTGTTCCAGTTGAGTCCACAACAGTCAGCGCAGTAGGAAGGGGCGACAGGTTAAACTCACCATCATGCAGTCTTTTGTAGAATCACTTGGCTTATAACCTATAATAATACTCTTTTTATATAAGAGAAATACTTACATTCACGTGGAATTGCTTGACCAGGTCCATTCTGGGCAAATTTTGCACCTGTAAATGATAAACAAGTTTTTGTTAAAACCAATGTCGACTAAAGAGTATTTACTACTACTTACTATATCACTTTAATTCCTATCTAAGTCTTTATGTCTATCTGAATTCTAAGATCCATAGAGTGCAACTCTTGAGCAGTTTGTTTGCTTAAAACTGTTGTCCTTGATTCTAATGTCCTAATCCTTAGCTAAATGAAGACAGAACAAATGAAATGTACGAATATTAGGCACATGCCTCTCTTAAGGGTCACTATAAACTCCGGTGTTATATTAGTGGTCGACTTGATGTCATCGGCCCTCTAACACAAGTTGTACTCGCCATCTGGAAAGAGGGTACCCCACACGAAGTTTGGTAAGGCGCGGTCTGCACACGCTTACTCCAGCGGTTATCTGTACTGCGACATATGTGACCAGCTCAATGCCAGTTTAACTTAAAACTGAAATTGAAATAAATCGATAGCTCAAACCACGGTTCAGGTGTTGTGCCGAGTATATTATTAAATATTTGCACGTGTGAACTGTAAATAGCTCGTTTCTTCACTCACACGGTACCAAATTATTACTTTTGAGAACCTTTCTGCTTTATTAGTTGCAATTTCTCTAGTCATGAGTACTTCATTAAAATCACGGGTAGGTAAATGGTATTATTGGGCAGGTTTTCGTTTGATATGCGTATCTTAATTCATAACTTGTATCATTTGCCTTATAAGATACTAGCTGACCCACGCAATTTCGACTTTGTCTCTTTTAAAAAATGCTCGGTTCTTATCGGTCTTAACATGATGTTTACTATCCTATCTTAGGTACGTCAGCAAGACATAGTGTCTTACCTTTACGTTACCTACATAGTTTCGAAGTTTATCGTGCGACAAGAATTATATTTACTAGGTTAAGTTTTACATGTTTTTAATTGAAATATCAATAAAATACTTACAATCTTCTGGAATTCCTTGATCAACTCCATTTTGATCGACATCCACAGTTAAGCCTGTTAAAATTACAAATATTAAACAATAAATAGTGTTAATAAAAGGTGATCAAGTTAACCAAGAGAGATTAATATCAGGCCGATGACGAGTTAAATGCCTGATTTCTTTTATAGTCAATAAAATAAATCAGGTATTTTACTCTGTTAAACTTTGCACGACCGGATCTAAATTGAAATTGATGATTTAAATGACATTGTATATTGGCATGGAGGTATTAATTTAGTTTAACTCAGCGCAAAGAACGGGATAAAATAGATAGGGATTTAGGAAATAGTAACTCACTCAGAGTTATGTCTTATTTAATTTCATAGAAAATAATATTAGATTTTGTAATTCTACTTACATGGATTTTTGTATTCGCCAGCTGTAATGAGATAAAAAAACATTTTAATAGCGGAAATTATAAAAAAAAAAAATTGGTTGGTATAATGTATCTCAAAGTAATCAGATTGCAGTGGGCAATGTTCCTTAGTCCTGTCAAGCCGTATTCATGATCGGCAACAGTCTTAAAGCTTGATTTTTCATTGCTACCAGAAAGAAATCCACTTTTATAACTTATATTTTTGTCAAAACTAATTAGTAATCTTGAAAAAATAATTGCCGGCCAGGGAAGGCAGTATCCATAAGGTACCTTTGTAGGAAGGAAACTATTAATTTGTTTTCTTAACAATTTTAAGAAAATTCTAGAACTAATTGGGTTTTAAGAATTGTTCAAGACGTTTGTTATGCTATGCTTATATTAAAATACAAAGATATTGATGTCTGTATATTCAAGATATTGAAGAAAAATTAATGAAGGAGGTCCTAATAAAAGTAAAGGAAAAATAAGACAACAGTTTTTAGCATTTTTGTCTGTTTTCTTTGTGGTTGTGCACCGCGCTCATCTCTGGAGTGGTTGTTGTGGTAAACTTTACTAAACATATAGTGTTTGTTTTATTTTCAATCGGTATAGTATAGCAACAATATATTTGTGAGTTTTATTCCGACCTAATGTTGAAATGTAGTGTTCTTTTTCTAAAGAATTTGCTACTGAAATTGGTGGCATTGATATGTATTATTACTATGAATAACCGAATCTTGTTAGTTATCGTCAAGAAAATGCAATAGTCTTTTAGAATTTGCTTTAGGTATTCAATCAGTGTACCTAATGATGAGAAATAAGAAATATTAATGACCTAATCCCTTAAGCGCTTATAGCCTAAAATATTACATTTTTAATGTGACTTTCAATCTATTCCTAAGTTCCTTTTTTATTTCTCAATTTACTTTCTTCTACCATTAAATAAAGTTAAAGGTTATTTTTGTAATATTACTTTTCAATGACGTGTCCAACGATTTTGACGTCGCAAAGGCTAAACCACGTCAGTTCCTCTTACTTGTTGATAAGTTTATCTTTTACTTATATATGAAAAATATTTGTATATAAAGTTGTGCAAACTTTATGTACATGCCCTTATGTCCTAGCCAAGTTGACATCCTAGAAACGTAAATGTATGGGATTCACGTCATCTAGGTATAGGTTAAGGCACGTAATCAAAACTAAATAAAAGAAGAGAAAAGAGGCCAATAAAACAAAAACGATCGAGTAACAATGTAATCAAATTGGTTTTTAACCCCCGACGCAAAAAGAGGTGTGTTATAAGTTTGACGTGTCTGTCTGTTTGTCCGTCTGTCTGTCTGTGGCACCGTAGCTCGCAAACGGATGAAGCGATTTCCATTTAGTTTTTTTTGTATGAAAGGTGAGTTACGTGCGAGTGTTTTTAGACATGTTTTATGAAAATCGGTTGAGTCGCTTAAAAGTTATGGGGGTGAAAGTGGGGAAGAATAACAGAATGTCTGCAAAAATATCATTGGCGTATGATTACTCGATTAAGTGCTTGAGTAGGGGGTTTTTTAAATTTTGAATTTTAGCTTGTTAACTCTTATTTCGCAATTTAAATGTTTGTTGACTAATATTTACTACTAACATCTATCAATAACTTATAATAAATTATACGCACCATCTTGAGGAGTCGCCATGGCGACCGCGATTACAAATAAAACCAGCATTTGGAACAGGAAAAACACCTTATAGTTTTTCATTTTTTACACAACACGAATGAGTTATAGCAGTAACGTTATTGAAGTATAGAATTAAATATCAATGTGATTAAACAACGAATAGCGATAAGATTAGGAACTAGTTTATCTGTTGGATGTATTCTGTGTGTGTGTGGGCAACGAAAGTATTAGTAATGTATAGCTTACGCGTCATATATGCAGGCATATGATTTTAGACTAGACAGAGCGTTGAGCGTTAATAAGATAACAAAACTACTTATATACATTCTTTTATATTTCTAATTATGGAGATATTCCTAATATGATGTGTATATAATGAGTGCGAGACCGGAGGTCCAATGATGCAGAAGCATCTCAATAGACCGCCATAGTATGGGGGACATTATGCCGCATGGTTGCATTGTATGCATTCGCAATGAGTATGAAGACCATTACTCTTGAATCCTTCTCATGCCTTTCATCAGGTACCTATAGTAGAGTCACTTTGGCAGGTTTATACACAAAAAAAAATTAGAATACGTCTAGTTCTAGTAGGTATCTGGGTTGTAGAAGTCTGATGGACGACTTATCCTAGTTTGGAAAGCCTAAAGGCTCAGAGAAAATAATTTTGTGAATTAAATGAGAAATAATTGACGCCGTTTATGGACACCTTTAAGCCATTTCTGACAGAAGCAGAGAAAAGGAGAGTTTGAGTTATGGTAACTTCACTCGTCAACAAGCTTAACAGCTTGGCCAGTATTTAGTTTTGTCATTTGTAAAATGTTCTGGTTTAAATAAATTAAGAAAAAGTATGTAATAAGTATTTAACATAAACATGTGGCACTCGGGGACTGTCGCGGTAAAGCTATTGCATAGCATTTTTTATCAACTTATGCAATTATAATTATTTTTTATTTTTTTATTTATGCAGTATTTTTTGACAACTTTATGTTTTACTGAAGTTCTTAGAATTTAATGTCCTATCAGAGGGCGTAAAACTTCCTAGTAAAAGTCAGATTGTTTTCTTTTGAACGTTAAATATTTCCGACCTAATCATCATGGCGACAGCCCTCTTATAAATTAAGTAAGTGAAATTAAAATTATTGTCGAGGGAATAAATATATTGGCTGCTAAAATTTCAAGCTCCAGTAATTTAGGCTCTGTGTTTATGAATCAGTCAGTTAGTCAAGTATTATCATATGGTGAAGATTTCAAGAATTGTAGTTTACTTAAACTAGTAACATATTGGCGCGTAAATTAAGATAATTCTGAAACATGTATCCAATGTTTAATGATATGTTTCCAAAAACATACTAATGATTATAATACCTTTTCAAGGACAGGCAGGCTCGACCGACGGCGACGTGCCGTCACAATCTCTCAGAAAACAAAACATGCGGTGAGTGTGGCATTATGGCAGGTTCTTTGAAACAGTATCTAACTTTAATGTAACATAGTTGTTGTTGAATATTTAAAACATCTCGTGATAAACCATGTGCGACCTCGCTGAGATAACCCAATTATTAATAATTGTACAGAATCAAGAGCAGAGTTTGTCATTTGCATTGAGATATTTATTATTTATTTTTGGACAGCATTATCTTATATCATATGGTATGTCGTCAGTCATCAGATCACCCTTAATAATCCTATGGGTATCATAAGAGCCGACTAGGGTAGTAATTTTCGATCGTAAAGTAATAAGTAACTAAAGCAGATACAAGTTTTTAAATACATTTCAGAAATATCTATTTTTACCATCATAAAGTCAAGAGCAAAGAAAAGTATTCAATACCAACTAAAACTAACCTTAATATTTCTTAAAGACAACTCTCGACACGTTACACGAAAGGCACACAGATAATACCCATACTCAGAACAAGAATTTGTGGATTACACAAAGTGATGGCCCATGTGGGGTTGAACCATTGTCCTGGTTTGAACCCACAACACTCAGTGCAGTAGGAAGCACCGGGGCGCCGCGACGTGATGATCAATTCAACCACTATGCCAATCGCGTGATTACCAACCATTACAAGTTTCAGAATTATCTTAATTTACGCGCCAATATGTTACTAGTTTAAGTAAACTACAATTCTTGAAATCTTCACCATATGATAATACTTGACTGACTGACTGATTCATAAACACAGAGCCTAAATTACTGGAGCTTGAAATTTTAGCAGCCAATATATTTATTCCCTCGACAATAATTTTAATTTCACTTACTTAATTTATAAGAGGGCTGTCGCCCTGATGATTAGGTCGGAAATTTAACGTTCAAAAGAAAACAATCTGACTTTTACTAGGAAGTTTTACGCCCTCTGACAGGACATTAAATTCTAAGAACTTCAGTAAAACATAAAGTTGTCGAGAAGAGTGATTGGGATGTCATCATTGGTAGCTAAATGTTTTGAACTTAAATAATTTTCTATCTTTATATATAAAAGCGAAATATCACAAATACACAAATCTCAGAAACTATAATACCTACAAACTTGAAATTTAGCAGGTAGGTTCCTTATAGGGTGTAGACATCCGCTAAGAACGGATTTTACGAAATTCCACCCCTAAGGGGGTAAAACGGGGGTTTGAACGTTTGTATGAAAGTCCTATGTTTTTGAAGTAAGAGACTTGAAATTTAAAATGTATGCTCTATAGACGGTGTGGAGGTGTACTAATAATCTCTTTAGAAATCAACCCCCTTTTGGGGTTAAAACGGGGGATGGTAGTTTGGACGCAAACGAGGTTGCTTGGGTCAGCTAGTCTATACTTCTATACTAATACTAGCTTTTGCACGCAGCTTCGCTCACGCAGACTTTCATCCCCTTATTTACCCCTTAGGAGTGGAGTATCGTAAAATCCGTTCTTAGCGGATGTCTACACCCTATAAGGAACCTACCTGCCAAATTTCAAGTTTGTAGGTGTTATAGTTTCTGAGATTTCTGAGATTTCATGATTAATAAGTGAGTGGTATTTCGCTTTTATATATATAGATAGAAGATAGATAGATTATAAAGCTGCAGAGTTTATGTGTTTGTTTTATCGCGCTAATCTCAGGAACTACGGGTCCGATTTGAAAATTTTTTTCAGTGTTGTATGGTCCATTTATCGAGGAAGGCTAAAGGCTATATTTTATTTTCAAAAAAATAGGGATCTGTAAGAAAATTGCTATTTCGTAACCCAAGGTGGGAAATCGAAAACCTATATTTGCGTGCGCTGCAGTAACTATTGACAATAGAACAAAATAATGTATTACGGGTTTGTAGGTCCCATTAAGATCTACAAAAAAGTCCGCGAGAGCATATATCTAACCAGTCACAATAACCACTTTTGTGTTCAAAAAATTTATTAAATCGTCTGAAGAAAGAAACTACGTTAAATGTGTATCGTAATATTAATCCTTATCCAAATTAAGTATTATTTTATCAAGGGTATTTATGTAGAAGTAAAATACTTTTTGTTTCATCCCAATCGGACATTTCGTTTAGAAGTTATCACGAGTATAAGACGCTAAGAGTTGGTACCTAATAATGAGTTATTTGCCAAAGAGTTTTTATCAACATAATACTTAATATTAATCTTTATCCAAATAAATGTGTTGTTGATTATGTGTATTAGATCTAAGAAGAGTATAATAAATACATCTATACTAATATATAAAGCTGAAGAGTTTGTTTGTTTGTTTGAACGCGCTAATCTCAGAAACTACTGGTCCAATTTGAAAAATGCTTTCAGTGTTAGATAGCCCATTTATCGAGGAAGGCTATAGGCTATATATCATCACGCCAAGACCAATAGGAGCGGAGCACCAATGAAGAATGTTTCAAAAACGGGAGAAAATTATCACGCTATGGGCAATAGCAGACGCAACGACGTTGCGTGGGTCAGCTAGTTTTATATAATGCTGAAGAGTTTGTTTGTTTGTTTGAACACGTTAATCTCAGGAACCGCTGGTCCGATTTGAAAAATTCTTTCAGTGTTGGATAGTACATTTATCGAGGAAGGCTATAGGCTATATATCATCACGCTACGACCAATAGGAGCGGAGCACCAATGAAAAATGTTTCAAAAACGGGGGTAAATTATCACGCTACTGGCAATAGGAGACGCAAACGACGGGTATGGGCCTCCGGTATCCTCACTCACTCGGTGAAACACAGCGCAAGCGCTATTTAACACCGGTTTTCTGTGAGGCCGTGGTATCACTCCGGTCGAGCTGGCTCTCCCACGGTAAAATATGAAGATAAATTTTAAATTGTAGAATAATAGGATACCCATTAACTCATGTACCGGTGTTTATTTGATAATCTCTCAATCAAGAATTGGTATTTATAAAATTAAGACTTATGACTATATTTGTACTCAGCTTACTCATCCACTTAGAATGGAAAAATGAAGTCTAATTAAAATAAAGCAAAGTTGGATTCAATTTCCGAAACATCTATTCCTGTATTTCTTCTATTTATACCTAGTCTGGCACAATTGGCACACTGTGTCACTTAAGTCGGTTCTAGTCAGCTTGTCAAACCACTCAAAGCCCTGGTGGGACGACAGCTTGAGGGGTTTCCGCAAGTACAAATAAGTTCATTTTGTTGTTCTTTTTTTAAATACCTAAATACTATTCAAACTGATACATTCACAATTCATCCCATGGGAGCGTAGTCGTAAGAGCCGACCAAGGGAGTAAATTATTTAGATTAACAGCACTGTAAAGAGAATATAAAGTTGAAACTAATTCTATACCGTCTGACCAAGCAACGTGGTATAGTAACCAAAACGTTCTTTCTAAGTAGAGGGCTTCTTCTTCTTTTGATGAGATGACAACCAGCCGGATCAGCCATTTCTGCCATTGTCTAGTATTTATAGTCTTCTATATACTACTCTTCGAGTCTTCGCCGTGATGAAAATAATGATAAAAAATATGACATGAAATGGGGACCGTCTTTCGAAAAAACAAAATACGATCTCTCAAGAACACGTCTTTGTCTAGCCATAGACCCTTAGAACCTTTTAGTGATGTTTCTATTTGGTAGTCATTATCATGCAATTAAGCAGGTCTCGTTTTAATATACTTTTTTACTTGCTGACTCACACATGACATTGTTGTAATGTATTTCCTCGTAGTCTGACAATGGGTAAGTAATTCCTTCTTACAAAAAACTACCGGATCTTAAAACTGCGGTATCATCATTGAAAATTTGATAAGCAACAGCCTGCTAGTCAAGAAGTAGTGAATAAAAAACTTAGAGCATTTATTTGTTTTGAATGTTATGCATTTTTATATAAATTTGATGCACTGGCAGATGGAACGTACTACAGGTTCGCCGACGACCTGATGCAGGTCGCGAGAAGCCGTTGGATGCGAGCAGCACAGAACCCGTTGCTGTGGAGAACTTTGGAGGAAACCTTTGTAGACGTCTTTTGACTGAAAGGTTGATGTGCACGTTTGTACAAAACTGGACTTGATAACCAGAGCATTCTCTATCACTTTTTAGATTAAGCTTGGTTCCTCGGCTACTGGTGCTTGACACGGCGCTTTAAGGCGGTACGAAGTAACCACTTAGCGCGTGAGGGGATTACAGAACTAAAAAAGTTCATTAGTTAAATCTTGGGCTGATTAGGGATTATTTTACAGTAGATCCAAATAAGTGTAAATCCATTTCATTAATCGAACACTTAATTAATTACATAAATTATAGAAATTATTTGGTAATTTAATTATCAAGATAATTTTGACATGCATAAATACATTCAATTACATACATAAATATGTACTTAAATTTATATAAAACCTAGCACGGGGCTGTGCACTTGCCTATATATATTACAGTCCTCAAAATATAGCTTGATCCATGGTATAACAATATACTACGCCAGGTATGGCATTCCGACGATCGAAATGACATCATCATCGCTATCGCTGGTTCTGGTTGGTTCATTTCGTGTTATGTTGCTATCACGTGGTAACTGGATAGTGACGTCACATCGAGCCGCGAGGAATGCGAGACCTTGTTTTCTTAGTCCATGGCTTCATAGATAAGAATATGTACTGACGCAAGGCTTGATCTAGTATCATTTAAGAATTTACGAGGTATATTTTAGGCATTATTCAATTAAGACACTAAGTGTCATTTATGAACGTTAAATTGAAGCTACAGTTAAAAGTCATAGATCGACACAAACAGGCCACAGGCTGTCACAGCAGTACATGCTGTGGCCCACAGCATGTACTGGATTGTCAAAGTACATTAGGTGAAAACACCAAAATTTTCCGCCTGCTTGTGTCGATTTATAACTTCCAGTGTCCAAAATGCGTGGAGCCTTATGAGAAGAATACTGGCAAAGAAATTCATGGCCACTCTTTTTAAAAGTCAGATCTTTAGGTGCAATAGTGTTAGTTTTACATGAAAGGTAAACAGTATGCAATCTGTTACACTTCATGTGTGATGAAACTGGCACTGGTAAAGAATCTAGATATCACATCTTCAAATTTACTTCGTCAGTTTCGTACACATCTGTAACAGAGATCAAACTATATTTTAAGGACTATAGCGTTGAATCTATTCTGTTTTTTCGTGGAAGAGATCACAGCTTACTTTAAACAGGGAGAGTATCCAGAAAAGAGCTGAACGTAGAAAACCTTTAAAAAACAAAAATACTTAATAGTTAAGTTTATTACAGTCACAGTATTATAACCTTTTAAATATGTAATACAAGGCCACTTGTTTACGTTATAATGTGTAACGGTAGCACCTGTACAAATATTATTTAAGCCATACATAATTTTGAGTCAGTTAAATAAATATATTTTGACAGAACTATTACGTTAATCACGAAAAAAAAACAATAGAAACTTACTTGTACAATAATAAGTAACAGAATCATAAAATATAATAAAAGAAGAATGTCCAATGATGCAAAAACATCTCAATTGTGGTCATCCGCCATAGGGTGGGACACTCGGTGCATTGTTGCATTGTCTGCATTCGTAATGAGTACGGTGACCTCTTGGATTCTGCTGATGCTTTCCATCAGACAGAGTAGAGTCACTTTGGCAGGCTCATACATCATCATAAAAAAAGTTTTTTTTTTCATTTTACATTCGCAAGAAACTCCATATAGTTCTCTCTCGCTCTCTCCCTTTCAATTTAATGTCCAGGCCCTTATCGGTGAAATAATCGTCAATCCCTTCTATTTTTTGGAATATTTTTGACCTCTTGAGAGTCGAACTAAAGGAGAAAAGCCGTAGCTTAATGGGCTACGGCTTCAACTTTGTCCTTTAGTTGTTGTATGTAGGTTGATATAAATCAATAATGCTGAAACTTCCTCTTTTATGCCTGCCCTTCTGTACTTCTAAGCAGTGCATCCTAACGTAATAGTCTTACTGTCAATACATAACACTGCTAAAAAGAGATACTACAACACTGCAACTGTCATACGAATTGTTATAAGTTGCCAAGATTTTAATTTATCTTAAGATAAATATCTAATAATAATATGGGTAATTATTCACATACAGGCGTTGTGCTCATATTATTTATTTATTTATTTTTATTTATTTAAACTTAATGCACATCTTGTACATAGACGGACTCAATGCCATGTGGCATTCTTTGCCAGTCGACCTTGGAGTGATGTAAAAATATGAGGCGGTAGGTGCATAATAGGGTATAAGTAGAATTTAACTCAATACAACAAAAATATAGGTGTGATGCAAACATAAAGGTATAACTTATACTCATTCACTTTATTGAGGGTTTACATTTAACAAGAACAAGTAAATATTAAATACTGCCTCTTTGGACTAGTAGTTAGCGCAAGTGACTGCTGATCAAGAGGTCTCGGTTTCGATTCCCGGGTCGGACTGCTGGTGTGTTTTTCTTACAAGAAATTCTTAATAGCAGATCGGAGAGCACGTTAAGCCGTCGGTCCCAGTTGTCATGAACATCTATGGCAATCGTTATTTGGGAAGTCAGTGCCCTCAAATATACTGGCAATTAGTTTAGTCTTCGAATACAGTTCACCCTCAGGGTTGCGGAGATCCGATACCAGTCGCTCCGATGAAAAACTGATATTCAGGTAAAAGTGGTAAAACCGATTGAACTTGTAGCCGACCGCAAATAATCTTGGGAATAGTAAAGGCTAGGAAGATGAAGTAATTATTAAATACCTTAGTGCCAAATATTCGAGTACTATTACGATCGTTTCTTTTTATTTCACCCTAACCACATTATAAGAGTATGCTCTACCAATATTAGAGTAACCCACTAATGATACTCGTAATACAAATCAGGTAGCAGAAAATTCAAGCAGATTTACTAACGGAACAGTCGGAATTCAACCATAATTCATTTCATATTTTTTTGCCTTTTTACACTCCTTCTCCATATGAAATTTGGACTGAGCCAAATTTCATATCTACTCCTCCGTTCACATAATTTTCGTAAAATGGGCTACAAAGTTTTTGCTTCACATATCATCACTATCACTACCTATTATAAAACAACATCCCCCGCCGCGTCTGTCTGTCTGTTTACGATAAACTCAAAAGCTACGGCACGAACTTTTATGCAGATTTTACCAATAGGTAGAGTGATTCTTGAGGAAGGTTTTCGTAATTGATTTGTTAATTTTTTGAGTATATTAAAATATTACGATATTTGTTGTAGACGCCGGTAAAAATTAAGCCGCACATCTTCTCAGAGTATAAATAAGATAAATATTTCGGACGTCTAACACACAACGCCATCTAGTCCCGAGCTAAGCAGAGCTTGTGTTATGGGTACTAGACAACTAATACAAATACATATATACTTTTTTTTTGTAAATACATACATACCATACATAGATACCCAAACTCCGAAACAAATATTTGTAGATCATACAATCATTTTTTGGTCCGACCCGGAATCGATCCCTCTCGCGTCTCGCGGTTGGCGTATGCAGCAGCAGTCGCATACGCCAACCGCGAAACCAACGAGGCAGTCAAGTATATATATTATGTTTGCCGTAAAGAACCCGTGCGAAGCCGTTAGTCTTTTCCGGGTCTATCAACATTTTTGTTCTAAGGTAATAATAACCTTGACCTTATGCATTTGCGAAGCTTTGCGTTTATGCATTTATCTATATACCTTAATATTCTGTAAGACTTTAATACCATAACAGAAGTGACACAGACTGAAGGTGATAAATAATCTTATCCAAATTGAGTGTAAGTAGAATGTTCTGCCAGTTTATAGTGGTAGAGAGTACACGCGTATTGATTTTTACGGTCTGGTTATAAAATATATTCCGTTTTCTTCCAAAGACTATCAGTACTGTATTATCTACATGTTACAATTTTGCATATACACACATCAAAAGTGTCTAGGGATCAAGCATTTTTATGCGGATTTCTTGAGATTGAGATGTGGCTTTGGCCCTGGCCTGCTCAGTCGCCAGACTTGAACCCGATTGAGCATGCATGGGATATGCTACAAAGAAGAGCTCTGCCGAATATGGAGGGTATCCAGTCGCAAGAAGACCTTTTTTTGTTGTTGCAACGAACATGGGCGGCCATTCCACAGCGTGATTTGGATGAACTCATTTTGAGTATGCCAAACCGATTCTTGTGTTGTTAGTGTTCGCGGTAGAAACACGGATTATTAATTGTTTAAGTTACCTAATAAAATTTTAAAGAAAACAGTTATTTCAGTCTTTTTTTCGAACTTTAATGTTAGTGGTTCAAATGTCAATAATCCCTTTATTAGGAAAATGGCAAATTTCTTTATTAATGCAAAGGTGACTTGGTTTATCGTTACTGTGACAAACGAAAACACTTTAATTGATGAATCCTTAAAGAAATTTTTTATTAATATCAATCAGGAGAAAAGTTATTGCAAAAATATATGTTGATCCCTAGACACATATGTTGATCCCTAGACTAGACTAGACTAGATAAAACTTTAAAAATATTTCCAATTAGTTTCTGATAAGCTAAAAATTATATTTTATTAAATCAATTATTAAGGGCTAGTTTCACCACTTCTTGATAAAGTTTTACTATTTAACATATAAAAGTTACTGATAAATATAATGTATTTCTGGCATATTTATATAAGGGTAAGGCTCTATCCAAGATTTGTGAAACTGATATCTCTAGTTATTTGGCAATTAATAAGTTGATAAAGGACTATCATGGGAAGTAATTTTGAGACATATGAGCCGACACATTCATAGTTATGCCATAACCATAAATAGAAAACCGGTGCTGATAATGCTTTCCTCGAGAGAGTGAGGGTACCGGAGTTCAACACCCTTCTCCTAAGAGTTCTCCTTCCCTTGAGTTGAAGGTGTTTTCGTACTGCGGCAGTCACATACCACACTTTCTGTCTTAATAACAACATTTCCAGGATTCTTTCTACTTCAAGCCCAGTGAAGTGCATAGTATGGTTTTAGTAGGTCCGATTCCAACGCAATAACCGGGCGGCAAAAATTGAAATATCATATTACCTACACCCAATTAGAATAGGTATATTAAATAAGGTAAAAATTAGATAAAATAGGATAGTGATAGATGGGAATTCCATTCAGAATGTGAAAGACAGAGTAAAAGAAAGTAAAAGTATGCGGCATGATAGGTAGTGCGAGAGGAATAATCGCGAGAACTGGTATGGAAAAGTAGTATAGCTAAAACAGGCTCCAATTATGTTGGAGGATCTAGGTTTAAAAAAAAAACCCAGGTAGGGTTCGGCCTGAGGGAGTTTCCACATGTAAAAGTCACAAACCGCACCACACTTACTTAAAATAGTAAACAAATTTAGTTTAGTTTACTTAGGTCCAGGCTTAAATACTTTTTGTTTACGATTCACGGGAGCTATTATCAAAGGCCTCGTATGGGTTCCCACCATAGCCGTCAAAGTGGACTTAATGGTGTGAAGCATCACTTCATAATATTAATGTTAAATATCTGTAACATGGAATCTTTCCATTTGTATTCCAAAATATTGAATTAAAAAATCGTAACTTAATGAAATTTGATTACGTAAGATTTCCTCATTTATTGTCTAAAAAAGTATACTTCGATATTCGCAGATTCGAATGAGATACAGATATCAAGAATATTACTAATGACGTATTCGTATTTCCAGCAATACAACACATTTGTTGATGTCAAAGACGAAAACAAATTAAAAACTCCCTATACAAATTTAAAGAAAACAAAATGATTATGAATTGAAGTAGATAACGTGTTATAAGAATTTAACATAAGTGTTAAGAGTTTCGCTTCAATAAAAGGTGTTTCAAGGGCAACAGTAACAATATTCTTCGCATTCTTTTGTATATGTCATGCTTGCTTTATATGTATTTTATCAAAACTGTAAACAGCTTATACGATCTAAAAACGACTTGTTATCAATTTTATTTATTAATTCATTATTTTTAATTTTGTTTAGTTCAGGAATTGCACTTTACGCGTTGTGGTTGACGATTAGACAAGGATATTTCTTTAAGCGCTATATCAATAAAATATTTTCAAAATCAATTTTAATCATCAATCATTTTTGATTAAAAGTAGCGCTCACACTAAAAAAACAACTTAAAAATTATTTTCAAGTGAACCCTGAAACTGTTTGGCAAAGAGTGGTAATCGCAATATTACTTTTAATGGAAGTCGTTATTTTTTTAAATATTTAGACTTATTACGTAGTTTGCGGAATTTTAAAGAGGAAAAAAACATTTGAATTGCGTTTGTATTGTCCAAGTCCAAGATATTTGAACAGGCCGACAGGTTATCAGCTGTCGTCTGTATATAAGACTGGCAGCTGTGATTTTTAGACAAACATTTATCAGTTTCCTTCAAAAACGGTCATCTGTGATATTCTAAAATAAAATGAAGGTGTTTTTGGTAAGTGAGCAATTTTTTTGTTCGGTATGTCTACACCATTGTTAGCACTCACTTGTTTAAACAAATTTCGTACGATACGCATTACTTTGCGATGTCGTCATCATAGTCATGAATTGGAGTTTATTTTATTGAACCAGAAGCTTACACAAGGTTATTTCTCTACTGACTATAAGGTATAACTAACATTTTTAATAGATTTCAAAAATTGCAATCCAATTTTAAAACGACCACACGAACTTGAGATATGAACTTCATTAAATTTATGCTATCTAAAATGGTTTTAGAGGTCATCTCGATTATTACTACCGCATCGACTGTTGACGAAACGACATAAAAAATAAGAACTAGCTTCATTACATTTTTAATCTTGGTTCATTTTGTGGGCGTCCATACATATTTATAAATTAATATTCCATTTCTAGTGAAACACAAGTATCTTTACAATAATGGAGGATTTCAGCACTCATAAAAATAATATATATATTATATTAAGCACCCAGGATCTTGAAAGACATCTCATCTCATCTCATCTAAGAACCCTTGGTTTTCGATTATGGTACTTTGAACTCGCTATGTTCTGTAGTGTACTGTAGTAAAGTTAATCTATCTTCTATACTTATATTATAAATGCGAAAGTAACTCTGTCTGTCTGTCCTTCTTTCACGGCCAAACCGCTGCACCAATTTCAATGAAATTTGGCATGGAGATACTTTGATTCTTGAGAAAGGACATAGGCTACTCTTTGCCGCGATAATCGAATAACACGCGGGCGGAGTCGCGCGCAAAAGCTAGTAACGATATATGGGAGTAATTCGGTGTTAAGTATTCAAAATTGTTTTATCAAAACGATAAGTACATTCATAACCACAGCCGCCCATGTCATCTTGGCATGTCCTGGGGTGGCAGAATACCGGGCAAAACACCTCGGATCGCCGAGGTCACTTCAGGAAGTCGTCGGCAACGCAAGGGGTCTGCTAGGCTTCCTGGAGGAACTGGGTTGGCATCACTATTGCCGACCCACTGCGCAAAATAGGCGCATCAAAGTCGTCGAGTTGCGGAGACCCAGCCCGCGAGTTTCAAGTTCAAGTAGAGTCTCTCTTCGAGAGTTAGTAACCACTCCGTTTTGAAAACAGTGTAAATTATGAAGTAGGGGCAAACTAGCACCCCTGGAATCACCTGGAGTTAAGTGACAACCTTTGCCCATCATCTTCAACATCCAATAGTCAACTTATGGACCTAAGCCTTTCCTTTGTAAGAAGGTTTCGCCCTACTATAACTACGTTAACTAAACGGGTTGATATAAGGTTTGTCTATAGTTAGTTGCGGCTGTTTATGAAAGGAGATCCATTAACAGCTCAAGAGTCTGAAGTGAGTCACCTCCCTTTGAGATCCCCATTCTGTAATCAAGAGGAGGGGCGGGGGGAGCAACGGAAAATAGCCTAACACCTGTTTCCTGTCTAGTAACAGATAAAAGTGCTGTGAGTAATCTCTCGCGCATCTTATAAGAGCCATGTATCAGTGTGTTAAGAATTTTGATATCTTAGATACTTTTATGTCAATGAAGATAATGCCTCTATCTAAATCTAAATCTAGGTAGTAGAGCCACGCTGATTTCAGCACGAATGGGCCGGCTCGACCGGGGCGGTACTACCCTCGCACAGAAAACCAACGTAAAATGACAGCGATCGTGCTGTCGTGTTTCGTTGGTGAGTGCGAGACCGGAGGCCCAAATAGTCTAGTCAACAAGTTCCATACTTGTTGACTAGACTAAAAGATGCAGCAGCATCACTAGGCCACCATGGTGTGGGTCGCCATACTGCATTGTCTGCATTCGCAGTGAGTATGGTGACCACCACTCTTGGATTCTGCTTATGCTTTCCATCAGGCCGAGTAGAGTCATTATGGCGGGCCATACATAAAAAAAAAATAAAAAAAAAATGCCAAATATTTTCGATTTCGACGAAACTTGGCATGGAGGTGTTTTGGTATACTCGTAGGCTACACTTAACCGCGATAATCGACATACATGTAATAAACAACACTCTATATGCCTACCAATATTTTTGAACATTTACTTTAAATCTCGGATTTCATTCGTTTAATCTTTCTAAATAAAATAGTCGTACTAATAGTTTTCTCTCAATCGAAACTCAAAACGATCAAATGAAAATAACTAACTTATTAGCTCAGTCTGTATGCATATTTATCTACATCGTTCCTAGGTAGGTACCGAAGAATGATGTAGGCAGGTATGCAAAAGAGACAGACACACACTTGTTTTACAATAATAAATAAGGAAATTAATTATGTTCAAATAAGACGATGCAGATGACATAAATAAATAATTAAATGGTTTACTTATTTGATTCGGACATCTGTTTAAAGTCTGATCAGGTAGACATTTTTTTTTTTTTTTTTTTTATGGAATAGACCGGCAAACGAGCAGACGTATCGCCTGATGGTAAGCGATTACCGCCGCCCATGGACACCCGCAACACCAGAGGCATCACAAGTGCGTTACCGGCCTTTGGGGGATGGGGGGGCGGGAGATAGGGGGAGGGGTTGGGGTATGGGCCTCCGGTATCCTCACTAACTCGGTGAAACACAGCGCAAGCACTATTTCACACCGGTTTTCTGTGAGGCCGTGGTTAGTCAGTCAGTTAGTTAATTAAATAATTTCATTGTCACACAGTATTTTAAGATGGTTTAGTTGGAATAGGTACTTATCAAGTACACAACGATTTATAGCCGAAATGTATGCCATCGTATTGTGTACCTTAGTTAACAAATTATTTGTTAATTTCATCTCAGTCGAAAGACGTTCACTGCTAGATATAGCCCTCCCAAGTCTCCTCACAATAATGAATTATATTTCATGAAAGAAAATGTACTTAAAAACTCTTGTTTTAATCTTGAAGCATATTTATGAGTTATAGATTCGTTTAATTCTTTTTTTCTCCGAATTAAAGTCGTTTTTAACGTTATTTCATTATTTATATTTTAACGCATATTTCATTGCGCGTTTCAGGTAAATTGTGTATTAAATACTCCAGCACACTATTGTTAGATGGCGACAATTCGGATTATGTGAATGTCACTACAAGCATTTATTAACTAAGACTTTTTTATTTACAGGTTTTGCTGTTCGCTCTGTTGGCCATTGCATACGTTAATTGCGGTAAGATTTACGTGAAGTAATAAATATTTATTTCATTTTCATAAACAAGTCTACAAAAAATGGCGTAATGGTTTTAAGCAGTCACCTCAACACTTTGTGGGTTCTAAGTGTTCTAACCCTGTTAGGGACAACACTGTGTGATCCACAAATTGTTATTCCGAATGTGGGTTTTCTCATGTATGTTTGTAAAGTTCCCCGCGAAATAGGAATAGTACGGGAGTTATCTTTAAAAAACGTAATTGATGAAATATAACCTTCTACAAGGAAGGCATGAAAGAAAAGCAATTAAACAAAAAAACGTTTATAACTCCAAAAAACATTTGTAACCCTACTACTACTAGTGTAATCCTACTAATACTACTAACTTGCCCTGACTAACACAATAATGGGGAGTCCTTGGCAATCAGCCTTGACATGGCCAAGGCCTTCGACCGGGTCTGGCACCGTTCCCTTCTCTCCAAGCTCCCGGCATTCGGTCTGCCTCCTGGACTCAGTAACTGGATTGCCGCTTTTCTGCACCAGCGCCGCATTAGGGTCCTTTGCGACGGCGCGGCCTCTGAGTTTCTGCAGGTAAACGCTGGCGTACCACAGGGTTCAGTTCTATCGCCCACGCTGTTTCTTCTGCATATCAATGACATGTTAGCCCTTGGCAACATACATTGCTATGCAGACGACAGCACAGTCCATGGGCGTTATTTGGGACACCCTGCAGCCAAGCTGTCAGACGTTGAGGAAAAACGTCGAGAGCTTGTCGCTGAGCTCGACCGGGTTTTGAGCCACATTTCACAATGGGGTGATGAAAATCTGGTCGAGTTCAACGCTAAGAAAACACAGGTGTGCGCGTTCTCTACCAAAAAGTCTCCGTTTCTTCCCCTCCCCACTTTTCAGAGCACCCAACTGCCACTACAGGATAAGCTCGGTGTCCTGGGCGTGGATATTTGCCGGGACCTCAACCCACGGGAGTACATCGAGAGCATCACTAAGGCGGCCTCGCGGAAACTTGGCGTACTGAACAAGGTGAGACGGTTCTTCACGCCCGAGCATTTGTGTCTTCTTTATAAGACCCAGGTACGCTCATGCGTGGAGTACTGTTCTCATCTTTGCGATGGATCCGCGCAGTATTTGCTCGATGCTCTCGACCGGTTGCAGCGCCGAGCAGTCCGCATTATCAACAGTCCCGATGCCACCGAGTTCCTTGAGCCTTTGCAGTTGCGGAGAGATATCGCCTCTATGGCAGTCCTCTACCGCCTATACCATGGAGAGTGCTCTGAAGAGCTCTTCCAATTGATCCCACCTTCTCCCTTTCTCTACAGAACAACGCGTGCTGGCCTTGGAAGCCACTGCCTTAGAGTCGTTGAAATACGCTCTCGAACCAAACGGTTTGGTTCTTCCTTCCTGTGCCAAGCACTCAAAAACTGGAACTCACTACCAGCGCACGTGTTTCCCTCCCACTATGATCCCGGGTCCTTTAAGCGGGGCGTGAAAAAGCATCTCACTAAGCCGCCATAGTGTGGGACGCCATACTGCATTGTCTGCTTTCGCAGTGAGTATGGTTGCCCCCACTGTTGGATTTTGCTTGAGCTTACCATCAGGCTGAGCAGAGTCACTTTGGCAGGTAATTTATAAAAATAAAAAAAAAAAATCAACGCAGAGCCTAAATTGTTGAAACTACAAACAAGTAAGCACCCACTAAGAAAATATTTCTAAAAATTTTACCCTTAAAGGGATTAAATAGTTGGTGAACGTTTGTAAAGAAGTTATCATTCGCAAAATTATAAGAACGGTAAGAAACTATTGATCGAATCAACGGGCCATATCTAGTATTGAATGAAAAAACTATTAAAACCTATTAAATATCATACATTACGTTTTTTCTTAGGCAAGTTTAACTTTTTGTTCCAAATTATTATAGTCATTTACGTTGTTCACAATGACCATTATAAATAATCAACTTTTTTTTGTGATTTCGGTAAGCGTGTTCTGAAATGTTTGATGTAAACATTTTTTTTCGGTGTATTGGGGGCAATTGAGCAAATTAGTTACCTGTTGGTTCATAATTACCGCCATTCATGGACAGCTAGAGAGAGAATCAAATTTAATTGTAGATATTGCCATCCTTTAAAACCCCCTCTCGCAAACCAGTTTGACTGCCTCGTTGGTCTCGCGGTTGGCGTGTGCGACTGCTGATCATGAGGTCTCGGGTTGATTCCCGGGTCGGACCAAATGTTTGTATGATCTACAAATATTTGTTTCGGAGTTTGGGTGTTTTCTATGTATAATATGTATGTATTTACAAAAAAAAAAGTACATATGTATTTGTATCAGTTGTCTAGTACCCATAACACAAGCTCTGCTTAGCTTGGGACTAGACGGCGTTGTGTGTTAGATGTCCGAAATATTTATTATTTATTAAACCAGTGGATTTGGGGTGAGGCGGTAACATCACTTCAGTAAGAGAATTTTAGAGTATTCAACTATTGAACTTCTTTTCTCTGCTTGGACAAAGCACAGTAGGTATGTACAATGAAATAGTGTTAGAAGCTCTTTATATGTGGCCTAGGTATCTAAGACCATGTTTATTTACACGAAAATATTCAGGCGTGAGTACAATAATAAATAAAATGATAATAATATTACTTATTTATTTCACAAAATATTTAGTGGTTACAGTGTAGGAACTGTAGGACACTTCGATTTCTAATAGATCTTCAAAAATAATTAGACTATGTTACACTGGTGTAAAACTAAAATTTTTGTTAAATAATTTAATAGCTTTGATGGAGTATCATTCCCAATTTAAACTTAAAAGGCTCTTACTCTTTAAACTTAAATAACTTGATTTCATTTATTTTTTACAGCACCCGCACCTTGCAATCGTCCCGATCCAGGTAAGTTAGAATTAACTTTTAGCAAGTATAGTAACTATGTGACTAACTGTATGTTGAGCACCGTACTTGCTGCTTTTAATATATAGAGAAAACTGTTTAAAATGTGTTTTTTTCGGAATTGTGATTGCTTCAATGCCATGACGCAATTCAAAACTTGCGTGAACTTAGAAATTATCAAGTCTTTTATAAAGAAAGTTTGTAGTATTTTCCAAATAATTATTAATCGGTCGTTTATGATAACAGTGATTAAATATTAGAACACCATATACTGAGATTTTAGAGAATAACAGCAGTAAAATCTTTCACGATTTTCTGTACTTCTACGGAAATGAATAACAAAATTGTTTTTGTTTTCTTTGACGTAGAAGCGCAGAAAGGCAAGCAACTCTAGCACAAGAAATCTTTTATGATTTCAGGAAAGAATTCACTACTAAAAACTTGTGACTAACCCAAATTTTATTTTAATTGTTTTTAGTAAAAGTTGTGGACAACAGTCGTCCTGATGCAGGTTAGTTCTCTCATCATTTCATTCATCTTATGCATGTTTATGGACATTTACAACCAGAAAATCAATTCTCTTAAAAATCATTAAAATTATTTTCTTCTTTAAAAAGTTCTCGACTACTCTCGACTCTTAGTAAAGTACTAAAATATATCTAAGACTAGCAAAATGCCGATTGAACTTTCGGTCACAATACAATATAATCTAAATATAATCAACGTTTTTCTTCTGACGATGCTTTCTGAAATCGAGAGTAGAATGACGTCTCTCAACGCTAAGTCACGTGGTTAAAACAAAACATTAGCTAATAATACAAGAGAAAAGAGACTTTAGCGATTGTAGAAAGAGAATCGACGCGACACACTTGTAACTTGATTAAGAGGGTAGAATAAAATTGAATTGTTGAACGAATTTTTATTACGAGAATTGACCTTCAAATCAAATCAAATCAAATTATTTATTTGCATAAAACAGGTAGGTACAAAGCTGTCATGATACATAATAATAGGTGCGCTGATTTATTACCTTTCTCAGGTGTGCAAATTTTCGAACGTCGAATTAAGTAAAAAATACAAATAAATTTCAGATTGTTATGCATAGGTATTAGGTATGTCAAGGTTACATTAATCAAATTGTTATATAAGAAAAAGAAAATGTCAATTGAAATTAAAAATAAAATGAAGAAAATGTCAGGAATCACTAATAAATTAATTTAAAACTAATATGTCAAGAACATCATAATTATAATTTATCCGACAAAAAATCATCAACACTATAATAACATTTCTGATATAGCAACTTCCTCAATATTATTTTGAATTTGATCACATTTAATTCTTTTATGTCTCTTGGCAATTTATTATAAATTTTTGGTGCCATGGCGAATACGCTTTTGTGCATTAGTGTAGTATTCGATTTATAAATGCATAGTCTATTTTTGTCCCTTTGTATTCTACCATTTGCGTCTGAAGCTAAAACAAATAGGTGCAAGTTACATTTTACAAATAAAGCCACTTCTAGTATATACAGACAGGGCAATGTTAAAATTTCATACTTTTTAAAGTATGGTTTACAGCTGTCTGTTTGGTACAAAGAAAACATTGCCCTTATGCATCGTTTCTGTGCCTTAAATATAACTTCTTTATGCACAGAGTTCCCCCAAAATATAATGCCATACCTAAGAACCGACGCCACTAGACCATGGTATGCAGTCAAAAGTGCATTTTCATCGGTTATTTGGCGGAGTTCATGAAGAGCATACACTGATTTATTAACCCTTTTAGTTAATTGCTCAATTTGTGGCTTCCATGTCAGTTTTTTATCAATTAGTATTCCAAGGAACTTGGTGGACTCAACTTCTTTCAAAAGTTTACCATTTGCACTTATATTAAGTTGTGGTGTTAGAATTCTCTGACTAAAATGCATTATCATTGTTTTATCAACATTAGGTCTTAAATTGTTTCCGTCTAGCCAATTGACAACTGAACTTAGTGAGCCATTAATGTCGGATTCATAAGTGTTGGCATCGTTACATCTAACAGTAATGGTACTATCATCTGCGAAAAGGGATATTTGGTTCTCAGTTGCATTAGGTAAATCGTTGATGTAGAGAATAAACAACAATGGGCCTAGAACGCTACCCTGTGGCACGCCATATTGAATTATGCGTGATTCAGATCGGTATACTTTTTCCGTTTTAGTATCGTTTTCTATTTTTAAAATCTCGGTGTACTGTTTCCTGTTTTTTAGGTAGGATTCTATAAGTTTTAGAACATTACCTCTTATGCCATATGCATTTAGTTTACCTAGGAGAGTTGCATGATCCACATAGTCAAAGGCTTGAGTCATGTCCATGTATATGGAACATACAGGTATTTTATTGTCAACATTATTGATTACATATTTCAAAAAATCATATATGGCCATGTTTATTGACCTATTGCAACGAAAACCCTTTTGTTCGTTAGCTAAGATATGGTTACTTTCAAGGTAATAATTTAACTCTTTGTTTAAGTATTTCTCGAATATTTTTGATAAAATAGGTACCAGAGCTATAGGCCTATAATTTCCAATGTAATCACTATCACCTTTTTTAAGTATGGGTTTGATTACTACTGTTTTTAATTTATCAGGAAAAACTCCAGCTTCTATACTTAAATTTATTATGTGACTAATATGGTGACAGATATTTGTTGCCACAAATTTTATAACTTTGGTACATATTCCATCATACCCAACACTACTCGTGTTCCTCAAGTTCCGAATGATGTGCAAAATATCAATTGGCGAGCATGGCTTCATGAACATTGACTTTTGTCTAGGAGACAAAAATGTGGAGAAGTGAAACTTATTTCTAATACCATTCGAAGTTATTTTATCGATAAAATAATCATTAAAAGCATTAGCTATCTGCTTAGAATCAGTCAAGTATTCATTTAATGTTTTGATAGTAGATATCGAGTGCCTTGGGACATTTTGTTTTGTACTATTTATAATTTTCCAAACAGTCTTTGCTTTGTTGTGTGCCGTTTTAATAGCGTATGTGTTTTGTGCTCGTTGTGTTTGTTTTATTATTTTTTTAAATATCTTACAATATTGGTTATATTTGTTTTTGTTAGCGTTGCTAGGGTTTTTCCGACTTTGCCATAAAAGTATGCGTTTCTTTTTACTACATGCTATTACTCCTCGTGAGACCCATTTCTGTTTCCTATGGGCATTGATAGTTATCAGCCTCGATGGGAAACATAGGTCATAGAATAATTTAAATAATTCATAAAAGCTGTTGTACGCCAAATTAGGGTCTTCAGTAGAGTAAATCTCTGAAAATGACAGTTTATTTAAACATTCTTTAAACTTGTTCAGGTTTTCCGTACAATAATTTCTACGCTTAATTCTCCATCGTTTAAACATACACACCCTTCTGACACGGCATTGTAAAATTTGGGCTGTATGATCCGATATTCCAAAGTCTATTATATGTGCTTTACATTTATGTGGGAAGTTATGAGCAATATTATCTATGCAGGTTTTACTGACAATTCGGGTCGGATCCTTTACAGTTAGTTTTAAGTTAAAATTTAAGAGCAAACATTTAAATTCCAGTGTAATATTATTCTGTTTTAGAATGTCTATATTATAGTCACCCGCTACCACGATGTTATGTTTTTTAAAATTCTTATTGATATATTTCAGTACTTTACCCAGCCTATCAAAAAATATACGCAGGTTGCTGTCATACGGTGTTCTGTAGATACACACAATAATGATCCTATAGTCAATCAATTCAATTGCACAACACTCGAAAGATGAAGACACTGACAATGTCTCAATTATAGGAATGGGTTTCCAGTGATAGCCTTTCTTAAGAAGGATGCATGCTCCTCCTCTACTACGATCATTTCTACTAAAATATGCTGTTAAATAGAAATCAGGTAGCATATATACATCCTCATGGCCCGACAACATAAAGTGTTCTGTTATGCAAATTACGTCGATATTTATATCTTTATTAGACAGTTCTTGCAGACATACATTAAGCTCATTTGATTTACTTCTTAAGCCAGCAATATTTTGATGCATTATATTTAGGTATTTATGTCCGAAAAAGCTTCTGGGAAGGTAAGTCTTCCATTTTTTTATCATTTTGTTCTATGTGGGATATTTTATAATGAGCAAAGTTACATTCTATAATATCCTCAACAAGCTTGCACAAGTCCTGAAACACGGTTCTAATACCATTATTATTTAAAGCACCTGATATTTTAAACATAGTTTTATCATATGTTAAGTTGCGATTTGCATCTAAAATATAGGCGTATTCGTGGGTTAAGTTATCCAAGTATAATAACTTATTAAACGTCTTAACTCTTGAATTATATAAATTATAATAAATAGCATTTTTGTAAGTCGGCAATGTAATAATAATATTCGTATGATTATTAGTTAACAATACATTTCTTAAATTAGTAATAATGTCAATATAATTGTGTGTCATATTAAAATCATCCTCGCCTATCACTATGTTACAAAAATCATTCATATTCAGTGTTTTTAGTTTTTGGTTAATGTCTATTAATAGCTGATTAACTCCCACATTTGGAGTTAAGAAATGCAGCACCTTATAATGTTCACTAAAATACCGCCTTGCTAATAACATGATGTTATTTTTCTTATTTGAGCTAATTATATACATCTTCTTTTCAGATGATTCCAAATATTGACTTGAAGCTTGGCTGACCTCGCTTACACGTTGATCGTTGTTTGAGGGTTGTTTACTAGTTTTCTGACCTAAGTGGTTGTCACACTGCGGTTCTAAAATATTTTCGACGTTTTGTGGTACACTAAATGATGTAAAGTCAATGTCTGTTTGAGTTTGTTTGTAGTTCTGTGTCATTTTGTATAATTTTTTCTTTGGTGATAAATCAGCCGATTTAGCCGGACTTCTGGTGACTTTTTTATAGAGAGTATTTTTGCGTATTAAGCCCTGTATTTCCTCCTTTAATGTAGTATTTTCTATAGATAGTCGATCAATTTCTTCATTAGCACTATGCAATTTCGTATTAAGCAATTCCACTTGTTCCCTTAGTTCATTTAACAAATCAGTGGTTTCGTCATCGTCAGACATGCATGGAACACTATGACTAGTGCCATCTGGTGATTGATCAAGACATTTACTATCATTAATTTCTGTCAATGACGAATGCGCGCGGCCCTTCCTGAATGTGATATTTTCAAAGAAATTCATGTTATACTAATTTTTGACACTAGATGTCGTTTGGTTTGTCAATTAATGTTTAAGATTATTGAAGACAAAGTACAAAAAGTGCTCGCACAGGTCACGAGGATACGAACTGGAGTTAAAATTCTGGAAGTCAAATGCACCTCTCGACCCGCTAGAGATGAATTAAGATTTATCTTGAAATTTTGAACCAGTTGTTAATATTATGTTTTTTCAAACTTATTAAGTCGGTTGGAATGAGTCATTGTTCAAGAATTTTTTCACATTCCTAGCGACACTCTGCACAAATTGTTGAATATGATTATGTTATGACACGCACTAATAATTGTTAGGATTGTTTAAGTATCGTTTTAAATGCCTATTGTTGTGTAATTAATCACTGTTTATCACTTTCTTTTGAGTTGGATTGGCTTAATAGGATTTATCAGGTTCACCTTTAAGTATGGTAATTGTTGGTAATTTATTACACTGTTAGTTTAGATAACATTAACACTTATTTCACACATTATTATTTACTATTGTACATTGGTTTAACATCAAAATTCAGCTGCAAACTATATTTAATTTTAATAAAATTCACGAAGTTCTTTCAATCACGTCCTTGCCAGACAGCGCCATCTGGTTCGGTATGTTTGTTTGTAATTGGCCTATTACAGGGGGATCATGCCTCATACTTTTGTAATAAAGTACCTAAACTTTGGTTAATTTTAAATAGATTGAGAAGTGTAGAGTTCAAGAAGACTATGTAAAAAAAAAAAAAAAAAAAACTTAGAATCATTAGATCGGGAAACTTTTCAAACTACACACGTAATATATTTCAGATCTTATATGTAATAGTAAGAGGCTCTTAAATCAAATGTGTTTTCCATTATTTTTCAGTTCTCGTAGCGGACAACAACCGTCCTCCTGATGGAGGTAAGAAAAAAAAATAGTTTTAACTATTTCATGATTAATAATGTTCTCCTAGACATTACGGTCACGGCAGCTAGTCTCAACGAAGACCAGCCAATTACGCAGGAGATATTATAGTGCACAAGTGTGTCCGCAAACACAGGTGCACTTACTGATTCCTCTCCCTCATAATCCGATGGGTCGGTTAACCGACACGATCGGGGAGAGACGAGGCGCAGGACCGACAGCTTTACGTGCTCGTCGAGGCACGGGGGTTCAGACCCCAACTTCCAAACTCCGAGCTGTTATTAAGTCGGTATTTCTTTAATCAGAAACAGTACTATTTACAGTAAAAATACACAGTACTATTTTACGTTCACTCCCGCTACAATACCTTCTTCTAAAATAACTAAGATTGGTAATAAGCATTAAAAGTAGGAATTTAAACTACAGTGATTATTGTAACTAAAAGTTAGCATAAACAGGATATTTGCCAAGTTAATTTTCTAAAATATTGAGTAATATACTCGTAAATTAAGTTTCCTTCTATTTAAAGTTATCCTTCTATTTTTTTTTTTTCCAGTTCTCGTTGCGGACAACAATCGTCCCGATGGTGGTAAGTTCTAATATTTTAGTATTTTTACTTACCTGTATGACTAATTGTTTGAAGTACACATCTCACGTTCAGTACACATCCTCGAAGGATGTTATTTATTGTGTGAGTAAAATGTTATCTGTAAGGATGTTTACACGTATTCTGACCTCTTTTTGTATTTGTGTAAACCGGAAAAGTTGAAAATGGCTAAGACTGCTGTTATCAATTTTCCTGCAGTTCATGATATCTTTCTCAAGATACAAAACAATAATTTAGGTTTACTTTTATTGTTTTAGTGCTCGTAACAAAAACCTTGATTCAGATATAAATATTTGTATGCATTTGATAGACTCGTGGCTCAGTGGTAACCGTGTAGGTAAACACAAAGTTAAGTAATACCTGCAAGGTCATTCTATGATGGGTGACCATACTTGACATATTGAGACCCCTCCGTGCCTTTGACGCTAAGCCATCGGGCCCGGTTATCATAAGAAAATCTTTAGCATTTGTTGCGGCTAGTTGGTAGGGCTCCAACAAGTAAAATTTTAACAAAAATAAAACTAACTTCAAGAACTGGACCAAAATGAAATACGACCACACGGGAAGCACCAGCTTTCAAATAAAAAAGAACCATCAAAATCGGTTCACCCAGTCGAAAGGTAACAAACATAACAAAAAATACAGTCGAATTGAAAACCTCCTCCTTTACTGAAGTCGGTTAAAAAGTCTGAGTGTGGTCAGACTAAGTATTTAGTATTTCTAAGAATTTAGATTATGCCAGTAAGTTTATTTATATTTGTAACTTAAATTATAATTAACTTCTTTATTGTTTCAGTACTAGTCGCAGACAACAATGGTAAGTTAAATTGTTATTGTTTACCTGTTTGTATATATTCTCTTAGTAAGTTAGCTCAACTTTGTGTCTATTTAACTCGAAATAGTCAAGTTACATAAGGCAATACGAAGTCGCACTTACCAGGTCTTGGTGCCGGTTTATTATATTATAAATATACCTGGTGTTATTAGGCACTCTGATTCTTGTTTTTGGTGTCGGTCTTGCAGTAAGAGCCTCTCAAATCTTTAAAGACACTGCATGAAAAGGAACATTCATGATGTCTTAGAAATACTACCAACCAGCTATTGTGTATCTACGCTACGCTAGTAAATAACTTCAATAAATTTATTGTAACATAGATTAATCTTTTCGATTTTAAAAGAGACTAAAGTATTCATTACCTGGACAATATAATTGGTTTCCTTTGAAAAAATTAAATCAATGTGAGAATCGATGATGTAAAATTACTGTCGCGATAGATAAATTTATTATTTTAACTGAGAGAAAGTTTTTAGAGTTTTTAACTAGGATCATATATACGTAAGTTGCAAGGAACATATTTATACCTTACGACTAATTAAGTAATTATATATGTCAATCGTTATCGAATTATTGTAAAAATAATCGATATATCTACAATTCACTTACATTTTTTCATAAATTATTCGTAGATAGTTTAAGTTAGAAGAGTTTCTAATTAAAAATAATGGATCAATACTATGCATGATATCTTTTCTTTATCTAAATGAATATCTATCCTACTTCCACTATCTTTTCCGAACTTTTCTTTCAATTACTTAATCTATCAAATTGGTTCGATTTCAGCTGGTGCTCAAAATCCCAGTGAGTATTTTACTCTTACACTTTTTCTATTTTTCATATTTTTTCTTTTATAATTATATTTTCTATATTTATACTCGTATATGCTATTATATGCTTAATATTTTCCGCCTTCATTATAATTATATTGTTAAATGCATTCTCTTTACATGCGGTAAATAATCAACACCTTTTGTTTTTACCTGTCCAACTGTTCAAGCAAAATGTGGCTGGGTGAATATTTCATTCTTTTAATTCTTAATTCATCTGCGTCATTATTCTTTACCAGAGAATTCATTGTTAGTTATTGTTCTAAAATTATATACTATTTAAATAATGTATGTTTATTGAAAAGGACGTAAACATTGCCAGTCTGATTTCAATGTTAGTTAAGATTTAAAATATGTTTTTGAAACTAAGGGAGACTTAGTGGTAAAAATAACGAAGAATCATCCTTTCGTGCCTTGCTTTTGATTATGATGAGATCTGATCAGTTTTTTTTTTTTTTTTTATGTTTGGCCTGCCAAAATGACTCTACTCTGCCTGATGGAAAGCATTAGCAGAATCCACGAGTGGTGGCCACCATACTCATTGCGAATACAGCAATGCAGTATGGCGACCCACACTATGGCGGCCTAGTGATGCTTGTGCATCTTTTAGTCTAGTCGACAAGTATGGAACTTGTTGACTAGACTAGACACTCACCAACGAAACACGACAGCACAAACGCTGTCATTTTACGTTGATTTTCTGTGCGAGGGTAGTACCGCCCCGGTCGAGCCGGCCCATTCGTGCTGAAATCAGCATGGCTCTACTACCTTCTATTTTTTTACGCATTTTTTATTTTTTACATCTACTTCTACCCGTGCACGAATACTACCCCAATGGCCAAGCAGTTCCACAAGAATGTAAGTATTCTCTTTTTAGACGTTTTAAGTAAATATAGAAAGCATATCTCAGGTAGAACTTGCTAAATTAAATATGAAAATCTGGGCTACTTTTCACCCTGTAAAAGTTATCTGTGAAATAAATCAAATATTTATAATTCTCTTTTCACGTTGTTACTCACGATGAACTCTGAAAATATGTAACCAATTGTCGTGTTTTTTTTTAAAAGTGTATTTTGCTGGAGACCGTAGGTAACATTACGCTCACAAATAGGAGCCGAGGATGATTGAAAAGAGACTCAGACGAAGTTGCGTGGGTCAGCTAGTTGTTTTTTATGTACCTATATGAAATTTTCGTAGTCAGGATTTAATTTACCAGGCAAAGCATAACGCCATATGAATCGTGGTGGTACCAATAGCAAAGCACAGACTTATCTGTGATTTGTAGATATACAGAATCTAGTATTTATATCATTATTGTTTTTATCTACATACTTTTTTCTTACCTTCTTTAAATCAGTGTTTGTACCAATACCTGTTTTAAGTTCAGTATATAGGGATTAAAGTAACGATATTTTAAACGTTAATAACTTTATTTTACTTACAGGGCTTCGTGCTGGCAAGTAGGAGAGAGTACAGAAGAACAACAATTAATTTAAGACTTTAACATAATACATTACAGTTTATATTACTTTGTTTTTCTTTCCCCTAATAATGAACATACATTCAATCATCTTACAGTTTATACATGCTAGCGAAAAAAGTCAGTTTTAACACTTTACTCGTGGCTTATCATAGTAATGTTGCTTCTAGACTCAGATATGCAATCATATTCTGGGGAAATACTACCAATTGGGATAAAGTATTTAAATGCCAAAAAAGATGTGTGCGAGCTATGTGTGGTCTCAAAAGAACTGAGAGTTGCAGAGAATATTTCAAAAAATTTAAAATACTTACCGTGCCATCTTTGTATATTTTTGAAATGCCTTTGTTTATTAGACATCATCCATCCCTGTTTACACTTGAGCTTAAATCACGAAATAGGTCTCATTTGTATAGTAATCTGTGCAGTCATTATAGAACTACTCTATTTGAGAAGAGCGTGTTTGTAATGGCCACAAAAATCTATAATAGAATTCCTAGTTACATAAAGGAGTGTAGCAATATAAATGTTTTCAAAAACAAATTATTCCAATATCTGGTAGACAAGAGTTATTACACTGTTGATGAATTCTTGTCGACCACAAATTTTTAATGTTACAATATTTGCTATATAACATATAATCCAATGTTACCGTACTATTTCAATATACTTTAGTAGTTCTGTTTTCTTCGACAATTTTTAGCTACCTGTTATTGTAATATCTGAAACCTTTTTTTTTTCTTCTCTCCCATTGTTTTGCATTGAAATTATTTGATGTAATAATTGACATATCTTGATAATTTAATTTAAGTGTTTAAATAATTTAACTTATGACATTTCTGTTTATATAAGATTTGCACACCGCATAATATGGTAGGACATAGTGTACCTCTAAAATAAGCATAAGATCTGTAACTAACCTATGTTTCCGCAAATAAACGATTGATTGATTGATTGATTGATTGATTGAATTGTAATGTGTACTGTATGTGAAATGTGTATAAGGCTACATATATTGCACGATTTGAAATCTCATTACAGTGTTTAGAACTCTAGGCCTTCTTGCTTAGTTCTAGATATCTTTTTTTACGTACCTATATCACAGACTAAAATATTACTATTAGTCTTGTCACCACTGTGGTGAATAACCAATTGATGCAAAGCTAAAATTAAATGATGAAATGAATTATAGATCAACAGAATCTGATCATAACATTTTCTACTGATTCTATAATTAAACATACCTTACATAAGTACATAAGTATGTGTAACTTTTAATTTATTTAAAGAGGTCACCAAATCGTAGGCTGCGATTTACGAAGATGATAGGTAATAAATAGGGCGAACCCGGCGAACTGCTCCTTTAAACTTCGATAAAAACATTAATTATTACAGTTTTTTTCTTAACATGTACGCTGTACGATGTAGAACAGTACATTTGTGCTACTTATACCTATTTATCTGAAGTAATTCTGTTGTTAAATGTCAACTCATACCATAGCAGTTTCACGTTATTAGCCAAAATCCTTTTTTACCCGACTACGGCAAAGCCAAAGGAGGGTTATGATTTTGACAGGCTATGTATGTATGTATGTTCATTTGTTCCCTCATAGCTCCTTAACTTCTTATTAGAACTGGATAAATGAGGTATCGTTAGAAGCGTCTTGATCGTCCGCTGGTTATAGGCTATATGACGTGTCACTGAATCTAATGTGGCGCCCTCTAGCCGACATAAAGTACTGTATAAAAAAAATATTTGAGATAAATATGCCTTGTTTAGTATCATTGGAAAGGGCGTTACTTGTACATTTCAAATATATATATGCATATTATATATAAATAGCGGCACCAAAACATTTTAAATAAAAAAAGTAAAAACTAAAACCCAACTACGACAAAAAACGACGCTGAAAAAGTATAAAACAAGTTTGAAACGCCGTAGTCACACGTTACATAGAAACGCACCATAACACTTTAACAACGTGTGACTACGGCGTTGTACCTTGCGATGATGTAAGATCCTGGTCTTAAAAACAATGGTATCCATTTCTGCAAAACCTAATACATCCACGTTAATAATATCATTATTTACACTTTATTGCATTTGCACAAGGCGGACTTAATGCCACGGGCATTACCTTCCAGTTAAACCTTTGGGTGTTGCAGTTCTGTGTTTGGCAGGTGTATATTTAAAAGAAGTAATACAATAGACTAAAGTAATAGTACATTATGATATAAGTGCGGTAAGTTGAAAATTACAAACGAGGCGATATTACAAGAAAGCTGAGGCTGTAATTATCAAAGCGCACGTATGTCATACGACGTTTTATAACATATTTGCGAGGAAATAAATAAAACTCGGACTTTCTTGATCGAATAAATCTTTAATTACTTGTTAAAGCAGTTTTGAACAATTTGTAAAATTCATTATTATGTTGCCAGTTGGTATTTTTAAGCTTGCCAAGTTATAATTATTAATTAAAATTTCACCAGTCTCTCTCTTACTCTCTTGAGTGAAAGTAGGAGAAACGAGACCACAGAGTTCAGCAGTCGGCGGCAGCGGCGGAAGCGGCTGCGGAACTCTGTGGTTTCGTTTCTCCTACTTTCACTCATAAAATCTTGACCACTTTTCTGACATAAAAACTCTTTGCTAATATAATATTTAAAAGAGTATTGTTCGAGCATCTGGATAAACCGTGAGTTTTCCTTTATTAAAAAAAAAACGTGCGTTTTACATTACAATAACGCACAAGTACGTAATGAGATACATTACGATATTGAAATTGGTGAAATAAGAGACCCTTTACGAGCAAATATGTTATAAAGTATATTACAAAACTGAAGATTTAACAGATGTATATAAAATATAAAGGTACTAGGTATATTATATACAATTTTTTTATATAGTTATAAATATCTAAATAATATGATATATATCTAAGTAAAAAAACTTTTAAGGTATTATTCTGATGACTCCGTCAATAAGTCTATATAGACAGTCTCTTTTTTATATTTCTATATGTACGTATTATTTATATCTTTAAGTAAATAAAAAGTAAAATTATAGATCAGCGATTTCGGGTACAGGGGCCAAGATACCGGTGGTTAGGGCTCCAAAGACAATAACTTCCTCACTATACTTACGAGCCGTGTCGAGGAAGACTGCCTTCTGCATCAGACCCTTGATCCACCCTTCTAACGTGAGGTCTTGGCTCTTGGCTATCAATCCGTGAGCAGATACGACAATTAATAATATAATAAAATTAATTAATGTTATTATCCATAGGTGCTTCCGCATATTGTATATGAAGCAAGTCTAATATAAGATTGAAATGGGGCTGTAATGACATTACCATTGTTGTTGACAAATTACTGTTTTATTCATGAATCGTAATAGTATTTAGTTGTTTACAGAAAATAAATCATTGTGTATTTCGTACGGGCTTTATTTACAGTTACATCTATATTCATCTAACATAGTAGAAGAAGACGTATTATATAAAATTTGACTTAGTGTCCTATGTCCCCTTGATTTTATTTGATCTTCATCGTGTTTAACCTTAAGTTTCGACAATAGCAAACTTTGGTAGAGAAAATCGGAAAGACTTAAGGCGTTTCTTCTGCTCCCCAAAAATAACAAAACATGTAAACTAAACCTGTTAGCAAAACATTGCAGTCTCCTGCGACTTTTAAACACGAACATCAAACATCTACTCGACCAAATGATTTCGGACGAACAAGACGTACTCGATGTTTTAGAAGTTATTTTGCATACAATAAGAAAAAGAAACCGATTTCGCATTCGACCCTATCTACAACGATGTTCTTTTAATATTTACGCAGAATTACAAGTCGATGATCGATTTAGACCGACATATTTTTTTCATTGCTCAGAAAGTGCAAATCAGGAAATACGAAATGCACAACCTAAATGTTCACAAGCAACTATGAAAGGAAATTGGCCCTCCCCCGCTAGCGAACGTGGGTATGTTTTCGGTCCGCTTCGGATAACATGTTTGCTTGTTTGAGCTTGTTTTCTTGTTGTATGCAAAATAACTTCTAAAACATCGAGCAGGTACATCTTCGTCCGAAGTCATTTTGAAGAGTACCTAGATGTTTGATCGTGTTTAAAAGTCGCAAGAGACTGCAATGTTTTGTTAGCATGTTTTGTTAGATGCTGGATATTAGGTGTTAGAAAACACAATACAGTGTCACAGGAGACCCGGCTTTAGAGTGAGAGGTTAAGATATAATTTAGAAAGATTAAACTTCTATTATCTATAGTATGATTAATCTACTAAAATAACTCTAACCGTTTTAAAGTGAGATGCAATAAATAAAGGATCACATCAAGGCTAAATATGAGTTCGTTCACATCATATGTTGATAGCTTGACTAACATACTACTACTACATAACACGAATTTATGTTTATAATGAGCTCAACTACTGTTAGCAATAAATACACAACATTTACAAATATCCTCTTTCTTTGTTTTATAAAAGAAAACTCCCGCATAAGGAATATACATCCTGTGTCGCGGTGGACTTTACAAACATACCTACATGAAACGGACACAAATATCAACCAGACTTAGAATAACAATTTGTGGATCACACAACAAATTGTGGATGAACATAAAGTGTTATGTGGGATTTGAACCCAAAAAACCCAGCGCAGTAGATATATCTACAAGACCGACAATAATACTATTATTAAAACTGACATTTTGTTATATGTATATGAGTTCCTCGTACTCTCGGAGAGGGTCAGTCTAATGCCGTTGCTTTAAGAATAGTTTTTTTTGAGAAAAACAGGAAAGAACACTTTAGTTTTGCCTATAGGTCGTAATGATCGCCAGGTCCTATGATAACTCGTATTCGATTAGTTTAACATATTTAGATTTTTATATCTCCAACAGTAAGTGTTTAAAAATAAATACCCGAGTATGGCAGCAGACTCTAAACAGGCCTTGAGTTTCGACAATCGATAGGTCCAGGCCAACATTTCATTGCTGTCTGTAATTACCGTAAAGTAAATATTAGTTAGAATCGAACAATACAGCATAATTGTGAATATGTCTAGGTACAGTAGGTTGCTGAAGGTTTCTTTACTAAAGTTAAACATAGTATTATAAGTAATTACACTCGTATTATTTCGGTGTGTGTGACGGTTTAAAAATATGGAGTGTCCCCTATTTATGCCACGGGTGACGTACGAGCCGGCCTAGGGAGGAAACTACGCAAGAGAATAGTGCAAAGAGAAAGGAGACTTAAAGTACATTTTATACCAACAACTCTGGTCAGCATGGGATAGTAGTGAAAACCTCTTTTTAAAGGAGAGGCTCATGTCCAGCAGTGGACTGTCAAAAACTACTGATATGATGTAATTGTTTATAATATATATAGTCAATGGTTTGTTCGGAGTTCAATCAAGCTACTACATACATATGTGATGAGAAAATAAAGATAATTATTATTAAAATCATCTGTTGTATCGTTTTATTATTTATTTATCAATAATTCCCAAAGAGGTCTAAAGACATTTTGTGCCACCAACATTTCAGATGTATGGTAATCAATTTATTTACAACTAGCTGAGCCCCGTGGTGTTACCTGCGGTACAACAACAACCGCGGTAAACGCCGCGTCGCAAAAAAAACCTATGTAAAATATCCTATGTACTTCTCCTGGTTCTAAGCTACCTCCCCACCTATTTTCAGCCAAATCGGTTCAGCCGATAAAATATATAAGTACAGTCAGATATATAAATACTGTAACTAACACGACTCTCTTTTATAAATATAGATAAAGAAATAAACATATTCATCATTATCATCAACAATTATAAATTCTACAACTATAAAATTTTATAGTCAACTGCTGGACTCTCTTAAGAAATGCTCCAATGCCACAATGGCTCTGTTTTTCTTCCTCTTACGACGCTCATGAGATGAACTCTACTGCTATTCTCCTACGTGGTTTGCTCCGTAAGTCTGTCTTTACCACAACGATGGCGACGGGTTGTATAGGAGTGGTGACTCTCAGTAGGTACTCTTAACCCGTCACCACACATACGAGTGTAGGTGAACAAAATATAGAACTACTACCAACTACTGCATTTTACCGCATTATTTGTACGCAACTTATCATCGTGATGTCACATATTTGCATCCAAATCCTTTCAACTTCCACACACATACACACACACACACACAAACACATTAACAGTCTATAATAGACCACCACTGAACATAAGCTTCTCTTTAGAAAGAAGGTTTTGTCCTACTATAAAAAGCTGGTCAAATCTGGGTTTCAATTTTTCCTACAATTCCATATAGTCTCACGACACCCACTCTGTTTTGTTCATCCGTCACAACGCGGAGAGTCACACATAACACCACACAACACCATTGCGTTACTAACAGCGACAGGGATGTAATTCGTTCATATGGTCAAGTTATCGGTCCATAGAATAATTAAAAATGTACAAGAAGTTTTATGGGTCCGTGAGTTTCCTGTTCATATTGACTCTGCAAAAAATATACTTTTAATTATTCGTATTCTGTTTTGCAACGTTATTCAAATTAAGTTTGAAGTGCCATTCAAGATCGTGAATTTTAATATCACTTTCATTTGTGTATTTTTAAACAAAATTGTAACGTGTGGGTCACCATGCTGCATTGTTGCCTTGTCTGCATTCGCAATGAGTATGGTGGCCACCACTCTTGGATTCTGCTTATGTTTTCCATCAGGCAGAGTAGAGTCATTTTGGCAGGCCCATATATATTAAAAAAAAACACTAAACGTTTATATTAGAAACATATTTTTTGAAGGGAATAATTAACTTTATTTGATTTTTGTTACATTGTTATTTACTACACAAGTTTCGTAAGAGCTGACAAAGATCCAAAGTTTGCAGGATGACAACAACTATAGTAACCTATCTGGCCAACGTGGTTAAATGGGTCTAAATCTCCGTTCTACGGAGCAGCCTATATCCATTGAAGTGGACTCTTAAAAGTTGTTGATGGTATTAATAATACAAAAGTAAATAAGTGACCACTAAGTGCACTGTAACCATTTAGGTGACGTGTACAGGCGCAATCTTTCCGAAACAACTTCCACAAAGTTGTTTCGGAAAGATTGCGCCTGCCAGCGGTTTCCTTCGCTGCCTCTTAACAATAATAAGTTCTGGGTTGATGAAACAGCTAATATATGTTGTAAGGAAATAGGCGACCATTTCAGTTTTCACGCCATCCTGGCAGTCCTCCGGAGCCAGGTGAGATCCCAGGGTGGAGGTCCAGTTTCGAATGACCACGGTATTATATTATATTTGTACGTGTAGGAAGGGTGTGTAATTAAGAACACTTGTATTTCTATGATTTTGATGGTTAACCAATATTTTTTATGACGGTTGGCATGTAATAACATTATTTGCTTAGTCTGCTCGAGATGTTTGTGAAGCTAATATATAAATAACGTACAACCCGTTTTTGGCAATCATACAACGGAAATTACAGTATACAGACATTTGTAATTAGCGATCTATTGCAAAATGAAGTGGCTTTTGGTGAGTTAATTTATTTAAGAAGAGCGTTTATAATACCTCATATTATTATGGTTTTGATTCTATGTGAGTTGAAAGTAAGTACCTAAAGTTACAATAAAATATCAAGAAAATATTTAGAATTCTAAAGGCATAGTGATTTGTGTTAATATCTTCCTTCGTTCTACTTCCGTAGAAAATAACATCATACTGTGTTCTATCAAATTAACATCTTATGCATGTAGTTAAAAATTGTCTTCTTTTTTTTTTAGGATAGAAATATTAGTAATATCCAAAGTAGGACAGAAATATATAAAATATGTAAATAACTTATATATTATACGCACAAAATTATATTACCAAAAATAGTAAATTTAAACCAGATGTAAATTACTCTAATACGTATTACTGTGATAAATTTTTGCCTCGTATGTGATAATGATACAATTGCGTCAATAAAGTAAGTACTATTGCAACTCTTTTACGTGACTAGGCTCTGTTTCATCGGTTACAGATAGCTTATCTGACAGATGGCTTGCGAATTTTATATGCGAAGGTACGTCAAATCAACTGTCAGATAAGCCTAAATTTAATCCGTAAACGATACAGGTAACGATATTTTGATGTCGTATTGTAAGGCAAGATTTAAAAATTAAGCTAATATTCTTAGTGTATTAGATGTTTTTTCCTGTTGCAGATTTTGGTTTTGTCAATTCTCGCGATCGCCATGGCGACACCTCAGCGTGGTATGTATAATATCGTTGGTCTAGTGGTTAGGGTAAGCGACTGCAGATCAAGAGGTCTCGGCTTCGATGCCCGGGTCGGACTGTTGTTGGGTTTTTCTTACAAGAAATTTTTAATAGCAGACCGAGTATGGAAGTTGGTGGTGTTTCCCGTCCTTGCCTCAGAGAGCACGTTAAGCCGTCGGTCCCAATTGTCATGAACATATATGGCAATCGTTATTGGGAAGTCAATGCCCTCAAATATACTGACAACTAGTTCAACCTTCGAATTCAGCACCCTCAGGGTTGCGGAGATCCGATGCCAGTCGCTCCGTGTAAAAACTGATATTCAGGTAAAACCGGTTGAACTAGTAGCCGACCCCAAAACTTGGGAATAATAAAGGCTAGGATTACATTTTTTCTAAAATTTTACATAAAACTTGCAATATTATTTCGAAGACGTTCAGTTTCTCTATCCTTATCGAATATTTTATGTGATAATTTAATTGTGTTTTTTTTTCATTTCAGGTCCTCAACGTCCTGGTGAGATTATTATTAATATTACTTTGCTTTATTTTTGTCATAATTTTATATATTTTATTCACCATTACTCAAATTAAATATAAAAAATCCAAGAGAAATACCCAGGCACTTGCCTACATTTAAAGGCAAATCACACAACAGCCCCCCTAGCCAAGACTAATGCCCCCTAGTCAAGTTGCAAGCGTTCTTCTTTCTGCAATCGTTAACGTCTAAATTCTCGTGTGTCATTGGCTAATACTTTATGCCCGGGTAAAACACGTTTGACTGAGACAGAGAGAAACGCCTGTGTATGGCTATTGCCTATTGTCTTGCTCTAAGGTCCACTTCTATCTATGAAATTATTTATCTATAGGTTTCTATTGTCTCCCTTCCAAATTTTTATTTCAATTGTATACATAATTAACCAAATTGTGTTTGGTTGCAGGTCGTCCAGGTGAGCATAATATTATTATTTAATTTTACTTTTTTTTTAAATTATAATTTATTTAGAAACCTTTACAATCATTGACACTTGTTTATATCTATACCGCCTTCATAATAATAATTATTTTACTGTATGTAAAGGGAAGAAGACTTATTTTGTTTTTAAGACGCTTTTTCAACCTTCATTTGGTTTGTTTTTTTTTTTTGCAACCGACCTTTGTAAACGTGTTTTTTTGTTTTAAATTAATTACGTAATTTGCTTTTGCCGATAGTGTTTTTTTTTAATATTTGGCCCTGCCAAAATGACTACTCTGCCTGATGGAAAGCATAAGCAGAATCCAAGAGTGGTCGTCACCATACTGCGAATGCAGACAATGCAACAATGCAGCATGGTGACCCACACCATGGTGGGCTAATGATGCTTCTGCATCATTAGGCCTCAGGTCTCGCACTAACCGACGAATCATGACAGCACGGTCGCTGTCATTTTACGTTGATTTTCTGTGCGAGGGTAGTACCGCCCCGGTAGTGTGTAATTATTGTTTTTTATATCGTTTCAAATGTCCACCATATCTTTCTATTATAATCACAGCACAACAAGCATAGACTTTAGTTTAAACATTGGTTCAAACAGTGTTTCTCAGGTACTTACCCACATTTAAAGGCAAATCACACAACATAACAGGATAAAACAAGACTGACTGAGCACCCAACTGAATAGATCGCGCGATACTAGGAAAGTATTGTTTCTTTTACATTTTATGACATTACCTACTGAAAATATTCACATCATGTTTTTTCTAATTCACGCCAAATTCTATAATTCCACGCGAAAGACAATTGTAATTATCTTCAGGATAAAAAGGAAAATAAAAAAAGCTTCACATAAAGTTTCATTTTGCTTGGCAAAATTTTGAAAACTTCTACGACACAGAGATAAAGAATTTTTGTTGTATACTCAAGTTATCCCTGTGTTATTTTAAACTTCGAGACTGTAAGTTTAAAGTTAAAAATTGTTATTTTTAACATAAAACTACCAGTCTTAAAGCTAAAAATAACAGAACCGTTGCTTTACGTTAAATAACGTGTTTAAAGAAGGTTAGTTTTAGTCACGAAAATTAATATTTACTAGAAAATGCTCAAATCGATGGCTTACAAAATCAAACCTAAATGGTCTCAAGTGTGTTATAGTTAGCTTTATTAAACATCAATTTTTTTTTCAATAAAACTAAAAAAAAATACTGTACACTTTTTTAAATCAAATATATTTATTTTTGTTTCTTAAATTCAAATATTGTTAGTAAGATGAGTTCAAATTAGTTTTAACACACTCTTGCGTTCTCAACATAACCTTGGTATATGAATTTCGTATAATCTATAAACTGACTGAACGCAACTGCCTCGTTGGTCTAGCGGTTAGCACAAGCGACTGCCAATCAAGAGGTCCCGGGTCGAACTGCTATTGGGTTTTTCATACAAGAAATTCTTAACAGTAGCCCGAAGTATGGTATATGGCGGTGTGTCCCGCCCGTGCCTCGGAGAGCACGTTAAGCCGTCGGTCCCGGTTGTCATGAACACCTATGACAATCGTTATTAGGAAGTCAGTACCCTCCAATATAACAACAACTAGTTCAAACTTCGAATTCAGTTCACCCTCAGAGTTGCGGAGGTCCGATGCCAGTCGCTCCATGGAAAAACTGATATTCAGGTAAAACCGGTTGAACTAGACCCTATCCAATTAATCTTAGGAATAATAAAGGCTAGGAAGATGATAAGCTATAAACTGATATCTATATACTTTGGCATGGACTGAAATTGGTAATTCAGAGTAAGCTTTTAAATAAAACATTTTTTTCAGGATCCGGCAACTCTCGTCCTGATGCAGGTGAGTGACATTATATATTTATCTATACATATCTACAAATAAAAAAATTAAAGTGTCTGTTTTTAATTTCGAATAAACGGCTTTACACTAAATGCATATGAAAGTTACAGAAGTTACATCAAAGAATTTCTCGTTTAAGGTTATTAGATACGCCCAAATATACTGTTTCTTATATTTGAATATGGCATAAATATATTATAGATTTATATATAATAATCTGAAGTATAGTATGGTTTAGGCTGTTATAATAACTGAAAGTCATTTAGCCCCTGATTTTAATTCGTACACAATAATCCTAATAAGAGTTAATATGCTAGTTACCATACTTATTCTTATTATGCTAACTAGCATACTTACAATAAACACAAATTACTATCAAAGCAAGACGGTTGTCTTGCTTTGATAGTAATTTATGTTTATTCTAAATCATACCTATTTTTTTTGTTTCAGTTCTTGTCGCGAACAATAATCCAGGTACCTAAGTTGTATTTTGTATATATTTATTAATAGATTCCCTTTGCTAATTTAGAGTGGTTCTAATTTAAAAAAAAAATGCATACAGGACGTAAATGGTCCAATTCCATAGTGCAACACGGGCCACCGAACGGAGATGGTAGCCAAAACGTCTTTATCATAAGCAAAACAGTCTGTCATTTTTTGCGAGGGGGGAAACTTCACACATTCGCATTCAAGACTCACATACAAAAAGAATCCTCTGTCACTACGAACTCACACATAACTATTAAAATAAAACATTTAGAATTTCATGCACACGTAAATACATTCTGTATCATAACAGTGTAATGCATAGGCACATTTGGGCTTCTACATTATTGACAGAAAGGAAACCCCTGGGTATGGCTACTGCCTATGTCTTGTTCTATGGTCCAACTCTATCTATAAAATTATTTATCTATACATTTCTATTGCCTCCCTTCCAAAATTTTGTTTCGATTGTATACAAAATTAACCAAATTGTTTTTGTTTGCAGGTCGTCCAGGTGAGCATAATATTATTATTTAATTTTAAGTACTTTTTTTTATAATTTATTTAGAAATCTTTAAAATTATTATTACTTGTTAATAACTATTAATAAAAATAAGGGTAATAATTGCATTTTATGTATCGTTTTAAATGTCAACCATATCTGTCTATTATAAGATTTTAGTTTAAACATTTCTTCGAACAGTGGTTTTTAGGTATTTGCCTACATTTAAAGGCAAATCACACAACAGGATACGATACGATTGACTGAGCACCCAACTGAATAGACGCGTAATCTATAATCTGATATTTATACACTTTTGCAATGACTGAAAATGGTAATTCAGGGTAAGCTTATAAATAAAACTTTCATTTCATTTTTCAGGATCCGGCAACTCTCGTCCTGATGCAGGTGAGTAACATTATATATTTATCTATATATATCTACAAATAAATAACATTCAAGTGTCTATTTTTAATTTCGAATAAATGGCTTTACACTAAATGCATATGAAAATATATATACAGAACTCACATTTTTTTAAACATTGTTTTTTGTTTCAGTTCTTGTCGCGGACAATAATCCAGGTACCTAATTTGTATAATTTATTAACAGATTCCCTTTGATAATTTAGAGAGGTCCTAATTTAAAAAAATAATGCATACAGTACGTAAATTATCTAATTCCACAGTGCAACATGGGCCACCGAACGGAGAGGTCTGTCATTTTTTGCGCAGGTGGGGGGGGGAGGGGGTTATAATATATTCTGCATCTTATCAGTGTATTACGTTGGCACATTTGGGCTTAAACATTATTGACAGAGAGGAAACCCCTGGGTATGGCTACTGTCTATGTCTTGTTCTATGGTACAACTCTATCTATGAAATTATTTATCTATACATTTCTATTGCCTCCCTTCCAAAATTTTGTTTCGATTGTATACAAAATTAACCAAATTGTTTTTGTTTGCAGGTCGTCCAGGTGAGCATAATATTATTATTTAATTTTAATTACTTTTCTTTAATTATAATTTATTTAGAAATCTTTAAAATTATTATTACTTGTTAATAACTATAGCGCCTTCATAATACTTATTATTTTACTGTAGGTATGTAAAAAGAAGTAAAGTTATTTTGTTTTTAAGACGCTTTTACAACCTTCACCTGGTTTGTTTGTTTTTTGTAACCGATTTTCGTAAACGTGTTTGTTGTTCCTAAATTAATTACATAATTTGCTTTCGCTAATAGAGGGTAATAATTGCATTTTATGTATCGTTTTAAATGTCAACCATATCTGTCTATTATAAGATTTTAGTTTAAACATTTGTTCGAACAGTGTTTTTTAGGTATTTGCCTACATTTAAAGGCAAATCACACAACAGGATACGATACGATTGACTGAGCACCCAACTGAATAGACCGCGTAATCTATAAACTGATATTTATACACTTTTGAAATGACTGAAAATGGTAATTCAGAGTAAGCTTATAAATAAAACTTTCATTTAATTTTTCAGGATCCGGCAACTCTCGTCCTGATGCAGGTGAGTAATATTGTATATTTATCTATACATATCTATAAATAAATAAGATTAAAGTGTCTGTTTTTAATTTCGAATAAATGCATTTGAAAATATACAGAACTCACATTTTTTTTACATTTTCAATTTTTTTTATTTTTGTCTCAATGTCCCATCTGTCTGTCTGTTTTTCACTTGGACCTGGTAATTTTCATCACCGCCATTTTTTAAGACTAGCTTCGATCCACGGCGTTTCCCGTGTAGGCTAGTTTTAAATAATTTATGTAGCTATGTCTTGGGTATCTACTAAATAATAATAGGGAATATTAAATAAAAAGCGAAAATTAAGGGAGGGAAATTCAAACTTCTAAAACGCGCACTACTAGTCGAAACGAAATATGACGTCGATGGTTACTTCATCGAAATTATCGGCGTCGAAATTCATACTGTGTTAGTAGTGTTTATGAGAAAAATTAACTTCTTCCACGATTTTTATAGCAAATAACACTGTAAATATGTATAAAATAACTTAAACACTGAAAAGTAAACAAACACGAAATGACAATGACGTCATTAGTCATGTCAAAAGCGCGCGCAAAATGGTGGCGTTTGAAAGGCTCAAATTTAGTCAGTGTTTTAAATTTCACTTTGAAAAATTGTTTGACTATTTTCAGGCCTATTTATATTTTTTTCTATTTTATAGAGACGTAAATTATTAGATTAAGAAATAAAAAAGAGACATGCATATTCCCTATTTCTATTATAAGTACCTGGACGACCGTCTTAATAGACTAGCTTTGCTTGTTTTTTTTTTTGTTAAATTTTCTATAAATGAATGTTAGCTAGATCTATTAATCTTCCCCGAACCCTCTGCATACAAAATTTTATGAAAACCGTTGGAGCCGTTTCCGATATTTAGATTATATATATATACGAGAATTTCTCGTTTATGGGTATTAGATATGCACAAATATCCTGTTTCTTACGTAATTTATACTCTCGATTGTCGGCACTTGATGGAACTTGTTGTAATACATTCTACTATTAAAATCACTTGTACTTATTTATTTTATTTTTGTTTACACCTGACCGGTTTCGCCTTATGGGTACGCACCTATGATGATGCCATAAGGCGAAACCAGCCAGGTGTAAACATAAACTAAAATAGTGGAATAAGTACCTACAAATATAATGCAGATTTATATATTAATCTGAAGTAAAGTATGGTTTAGGCTAGGCTGTTATAACTGAAAGCTATTATTTAGCTCCTGATATGAATTCGTAGACAATAATCCTAATAAGAATAAATTGATTTTATTATGCTAACTGTCTTGCTTTGATAGTAATTTGTGTTTACTCCAAGTCTAAATCATGCCTATTTTTTTTTGTTTCAGTTCTTGTCGCGGACAATAATCCAGGTACCTAATTTGTATAATTTATTAACAGATTCCCTTTGATATTTTAGAGAGGTCCTAGTTAAAAAAATAATGCATACAGTACGTAAATGGTCCAATTCCATAGTGCAACATGGGCCACCGAACGGAGAGGTCTGTCATTTTTTGCGCAGGTTTGGTTATTATAATATATTCTGCATCATAACAGTGTATTACGTTGGCACATTTGGGCTTAAACATTATTGACAGAGAGGAACGCCTGTGTATTGCTACTGTCTATTTTCTTGCTCTATGGTCCACTTTTATCTATGAAATTATTTATCTATACGTTTCTATGGTCTCCCTTCCAAATTTTTATTTCGATTGTATACAAAATTAACCAAATTGTTTTTGTTTGCAGGTCGTCCAGGTGAGCATAATATTATTATTTAATTTTACTTTTTTTAATTATAGTTTATTTAGAAACCTTTATAATTATTGTTACTTGTTTATATCTATACCGCCTTCATAATAGTTATTATTTTACTGTATGTAAAAACAAGAAAAGTTATTTTGTTTTTAAGACGCTTTTTCAACCTTCATCTGGTTTGTTTGTTTTTTGCAACCGACCTTTATAAACGTGTTTTTTTGTTTTAAATTAATTACTTTTTTAAATTATAATTTACTAGCTGACCCGGCGAACTTCGTGCCGCCATATTTACATATCAGTCTCAGCTTCCCACAGGCAGTGTACAGCCGCGGACAAAAAATACTTTTCCCGTTATCTTTTAATTTTTCTTGTACACAAAATTTGTCCTAACAATAACGAACACATAAAAAAAGAATTATTTAATTTGGTGCAGCCTATCGGAAGTTATGCGCGTAGGTACATACATTTCGGCGATAAATTTTTACTATATTGTAGATTTAAAAACCTTTACAATTGTTTTTTACCCGACTACGGCAAAGCTGTATGTTAGTATGTATGTATGTTCATTTGTTCCCTCATAGCTCCTTAACTACTTATTAGAACTGGACAAATGAGATATCCTTAGAAGCGTCTTGATCGTCCGCTGGTTATAGGCTATATGACGTATCACTGAATCTAATGAGGCGCCCTCTAGCCGACATAAAGTAATGAATTAAAAAAATAATTTGAGATAAATATGCCGTGTTTGGTATCATTGGAAAGGGCGTTACTTGTACATTTCAAATATATATATATTATATATGAATAATGGCACCAAAACATTTTAAATAAAAAAAAGCCGTAGTCACACGTTACATAGAAACGCACCATAACACCTTAACAACGTGTGACTACGGCTTTTGAAACTTGTTTCATACTTTTTAGCGTCGTTTTTTGTCGTAGTTGGGTTTTAGTTTTTACTTTTTTTACTTGTTATATCTATACCGCCTTCAAAATAGATTTAATTTTACTGTATGTAACATTTAGGTACGTTTTACCGATTTTTCAACCAACGTTTGCAATACCTGATGAGGTCGATTATTTGAAAGTTATTTTATAAAGAACTACAAATTTTTTTTCACAGTAATTTTGCCCGAACGCTTGCCAAATAGACCAGTTCCACAGCAATGTAAGTATATTCTCCATGTCGTTCTTAATAAATAGGATTATGTTCCTCTTGACATAGAATGTCCAAATTGATTCATTCTCAAACGTTTCTATCAAATAAATTGTTTTATATTTATGTGATATTATCGCTTTTAAACCGACTGCCAAAAAAGGAGGAGTCTATGTTCCACTGTATGTATTTTTTTTTTAATTATTTAACTTACCAGGATAAGCACAATATCTTATGAATCATGCTTGATCTATCACACTAATATATAAAGGCGAAAGTTTGTGTGTATGTTTGTTACTTCTTCAAGCAAAAAGTACTGTACGGATTTGGAAGAAACTTTACAGTAATATAGCTTATACATCAGAATAACACATAGGCTACTATTTGCAGCGATAACCGACATACACGCGGGCGGACCCGCGGGCAACAGCTAGTTAATAATAAAGCAGAGCCCAGATTGAAACACCATTATTTGTAACTGGAATTTGCTATTAAACCAAGGACTAGGCATCTATGTAATTGAAAGCCTTAAACGATCCAGATCAAGTAATTTTGTTTTATTAACCTAAATATTTTTTTTAACCTTTTAACCTTTTTTTTTTTTTTTTTTTGTTTGTGTGTTAGATTTTGGAGCTTTTTAATAAAAGGAATTTCAGGTGGCAACATACTGTTTACCTTACATGTAATACTAACACTATTGTACCTGAAAATCAGATTTTGAAAAAGAGTAGCCATGAGTTTCTTTGCCAGTATTCTTCTCATGAGCTCTACGCATTTTGGAAACTGGAAGTTATGGATCGACACAGGCAGGCAGTAGATTTTGGTGTTTTCGCCTAACTTACCTCGACAATACAGCACATGCTGTGGCCTCTGTTTGTGTCGATCTATGATTTTTAACTATAGCTTCAATTTGACGTTCATAAGTGTCACTTGGTGTCTTAGATGAATAAATGATTTTGATTTGATTTGATATTTGACATTTTTTAAGAAAAGATTGTAGAATAATACATGTTAGCCGTACAGTAGTAACATAAAAAACAAAGACATGGTATTTTAAAGTTAATATTGTTTTTCTATTTACCTACAGGGCTCCGTGACGGAAAGTAGAGAAGAAAATTGAAGACTCAAGCGAACGACATTGAATTTAAGACTTATTAAATAAAATTTTGTTTCACTTTGTTGTTTTTACCACATTAAATGATTCAATCAGAAGATTTTCCATTATTTTAGAGCCATTATCCTAACCCATTGCTGGATCTTGTAGGATATATCCAAGACTATAATTTTTTGGATTTTTTTTACGCAGAGATAATAAAACTAACATGGTCTATTACCACTGCCTATGTGGAACTAAAATCAAGTTTTTGATGGCCTGTAAATGGCCTGTAATTATATCTATATTATTATTTCTAAACGAGAAAAAGAGGAATATACCTGAGTGTCTGAATAAGGGTATATAAATACACATTATAAATATATTAAATGTAAACAGGCTCTAAATAACTTCTATCTTTCTAAATATTTTTCTTTTTTTAAATTAGGAATAGCATTAGGAATATAAATCCTGTCTTGCGGAGGTCTTTACAAATATACATGAAACGGACACAAAGAACATCCAGACTCAGAACAACAATTTGTGGATCACACAAAGTATTGTCCCATGTGGATTCTGAACCCAGAACACTTGGCGCAGTAGAAAGCGGCAGCGTAGCGACCGCTTAAACCACTAAGCCGACCGTGCAGCCAAAAATCGGTTCTCTGGACCCACAATTTGTAATATACTGACAATTTTATGTTTATTTATTTTATAAGTGATCTGTAATTTTTAAGGAATAAATGTATTCTAACCGAATATGCTCATCTAATATAAATCGCTCCATCTTTCTTACTTTTTACTTTACTATCATCGTTCCGTGCCTAAGGCAGTGGTCGCACCACCGATGAACGAGAAACGAGTAGAATTAGAAACTATGAACGATGAGCGATTACTCGCAGTCGCGCCAACACCACATTCCAAGACACTATGGATGAGTTTTTTATTGAATGTGTCCGACAATATCACTAATGTAAAATACATCATCGTCGTCGTCTGAACTAGACAACAATGAGATTTTCAATGATTTGTTGATATCCATACGTGTACTTTTAAAGCTGCACTGTATGGAAATGATCAAGCGTCAAAGTCCTAAAAAGTCTAAAAGCTACAAATAAAATGAATACTACACATACATAATAAGGTATTGTTAACAATAATAATTATAGCACCACCACTGACACTACTAGACTGAACAATAAAATCGTGTTTTCGAATGGCGAGACTCGCAGGAGAAACTCGTATTGTTTGTCTACACAGACTGGCGGCCCAGGAGAGCTCACATAGCGAGAATCGTATTCGAGAGGCGAAGCTCGTAGCATTTGTTTACACTAGGCGACCATTTTTATTGCCTCGAAGAAATCGCCGCTCGCATGCGAGAAACTCTCCTTGTGTAACAGTGTAACTTTAGTCGTTTTCTCGCCGGCGGTCGGACCACTGCCTAATTCGTTATAATAACTTTATCAGCTTCATTTGTAAAAATACTGATGAAACTCTTAGTTTTTACTAGTTGTGCTCCGCAGTATTATCCGCAGTAGTTGTTGCATGTACAACAACAAACCCCGGGTAATACCGTGAACTGCGAGCCCTAGATTGTCTAAAATAAGAATTGTCTAAATTCTTATTTTAACATCAACTAGTGCCAGTGAATCATCCGTTCAAGAGATTAGCCGGAACAAACAGACAGAAAGACAAAGACGTAATTACCATATTTATTGTCATAATATGCATTTCGGTAAAAAAGACACTTCAATTATTATAAATATTTCACCCAGAGACTACCTCGTTGGTCTAGTGGTTAGCGTTAGCGACTGCAGATCAAGAGGTCTCGGGTTCGATTACCGGGTCGGACTGCTGTTGTGTTTTTCTTACAAGAAAAATGGTGTTTCCCGCCCAAGCCTCGGAGAGCACGTTAAGCCATCGGTCCTGGTTGTCATGAACATCTATGGCAATCGTTATTGGGAAGTCAGTGTCCTTAAATATACTGACAATTAGTTCAACTTTCGAATTCAGTTCACCCTCAGGGTTGCGGAGGTCCGATGCCAGTCGTTACGTGTAGAAACTGATATTCAGGTAAAACCGGTTAAGCTAGTAGCCGAAATCTTGGGAATAATAAAGGCTGGGAAGATGGCTCACTATTATTTGTCGTCATTCTTTTGATCATCTGAAGTTTACGTTTTTGATTCTACATTTGAGTATTGAGTATCAAGTCAATAAATCATGTGATTTTTGAGCTTAAGATAAGTGAGACTTCAGGAAATTTGAACCGATTTCAGCCGCTTGAGATTACATTTCTTCTTCTTCGAGTGTCTCTTCAATCTTGGACTGACTTTCTTTGATCTTGACTTTTTTTGATCTTTGACTGTCAGCTTCTTGTACTCCTATTTGTCATTGACATAGAAAACACCCAAACTCCGAAACAAATATTTGCAGATCGTACAAACATTTGGTCCGACCCAGGAATCGAACCCGAGACCTCAAGTACAGTAGTCGCATACGCTACCACTGCACCACAGAGCCAGTCAAATTAATTGTATACTGACATCTAGTTTTAAGTTTACGTAACAGAATTTGCTCACTGGTGGTGATAAACACCTTCTTTATTAGTGTTATTAATCTTCTTATATATAAAAATCAATTGCTGTTCGTTTGTCATACTAAGACTCGAGAACGGCGGGGCCGATTTTGCTGATTTTGGTTTCGAAATGTTTGTCGTAGTCCAAGTAAGGTTTATCTAAACGGTGAAAAATTAAAAATGACTGGAAAATCCAAATGTCACGTGTACGAAGTTGCGGGCACAGCTAGTATACTATTATAATGTTCTGTTATAAAAGGTTTATTTGTCTCAACTTTTAATCCTTCACCATCAATATTTCCTGCTATAAATCATGTCAAAAACATACTTTGACACGTTTCAGCTGTCTCGATCTATGTTTTTCTAAATATTACGACTGCGAATATGACTATATTTAACTTCCTCCGATATCGTATCGGCGCCCGACACCGGTATTGGATCGGTTATTGTGAAAACGCTCTAAGGCTATATAGAAAATAGGTGTAAAATAAATAGTTTGTTTTCACCAAATAATAAGTTTACTGAAGCGTCAATTCTCCCTTACCTCCCTAGTTATCAGTTATGGGGTTGTTAAGCCATTACTTATTACTGTCCGGCAACAATAAGGTAGATGACTGTATCGTAAATAAATACCGGTGTCTATTTCAATAAAACGACATTACAAAACATCTCGGAAAATATAATTATTCCAGCTTTTCATTTCATTTTTCTATTACAAAGTTTAATCAAATAAACAATTCAGTAGTGTAAAACAGTGACATCACAAATTTGTACTTAGTACAATTTTCATATTGACAGATGATAAAAAGTTACTAATTTGACTAAGGTGTCATCTCCCCTTTTCATATTTCTTAACTTGCAGATAAGTGTCTGCTCGTTTGCCCCTTACACCAAAAAAAGTGCAAGTGAGCTAAGTAGCTTTAGATGACACCATTAGTATCTGATATTACCTAATTATTTTGGTATATATGTTTCTTATGGTTTGATTCTTTTCTTTAAGAATCCACAAAGTTAGTTTAGTGATTTACTTTTTAATCAACTTCCAACCAGTTTTAAATAGGTTACTTTATAATATTTTACCTGTTTAGATATCTCGGTATTTATTTTTCACGAAGTCCCCTTGGTGATTTCCGTCACTAATTCACAGGAGGTCTAAAGATATTTGTTTCATATTGTATTAAAGTATAAAGTACTTGCATCTGAATCTTAACTTCTTAATATGAATTTTCCACGACACACACACCACAGAATCAATATCAATGTGTTACTAACTTAGCGATGTTAATATTTTCGGTTCGTAGAATTAACAATGTTTATAGAAGCTTCATGGGCCTGAGGGATTCCCTGTTCATATTGACTCTACAACTACAAAAAACGTATTTATTTTAGTTCGTAGTCTAGTTTACAATGTTGTTCAAATTAAAGTTGGAGTGCTATTCAAAATCCTGTATAAAATTCATCAAGTTCATTTGGACGTTTTAACCATGTGCCGGTACGTTGAACGTTATCGTACTAAACTGGTTAGTTCGTTCGAATGTAGTCCTATGAAAGTTTTTATAGAAACATTCAAAAGGATTTTTTATCATACTTAATTTTGGTACATTGTTAGTTACTACACGAAAGTAAGTAATCGCACTACGTATAAGCATTACCCATTTTAAACAATATGAAAGCGTGACAATCAAATACCGTTGTGCTAAAATTATAGAACCTGATAAATTAAATAAATATATACAAATATTATATTTTCTTCTACATATTGTCTATCACATAGGAATCTCCGTATTCATCTTTTTTAGGGTTCCGTGCCAAAGGTAAAAACGGAACCCTCATAGATTCGTCATGTCTGTCTGTCTGTCCGTCTGTCTGTCCGTCCGTATGTCACAGCCACTTTCTTCCGAAACTATAAGACCTATAATGTTGAAACTTGGTAAGTAGATGTATTCTGTGAACCGCATTAAGATTTTCACACAAAAATAAAAAAAAACAATAATTTTTGGGGGTCCCTATACTTAGAACTGAAACTCAACATTTTTTTTTTCATCAATCCCATGCGTGTGGGATATCTATGGATAGGTCTTCGAAAATGATAATGAGGTTTCTAACATCATTTTTTTTAAACTGAATAGTTTGCGCGAGAGACACTTTCAAAGTTGAAAAATGTGTGTCCCCCCCCTGTAACTTCTAAAATAAGAGCATGATAAATCTAAAAAAAATATATGATGTACATTACCATGCAAACTTCCAACGGAAATTGGTTTGAACGAAATCTAGTAAGTAGTTTTTTTTTAATACATCATAAATCGTAAACTGCAATTTACCTTTCATTCAATCAACACAAATATAAAAATAAAATAAAAAATAGGTATAATATGTTACTTGCTGCTGCGGATCCCTTCATGGGCGAGTCCGACTCGCACTTGGCCGCTTTTTCATTTTTATGGTATAGCGGACAAACGAGCAGACAGAACATCTGATGGTAAGCGATTACCGCCACCGATGGACACCCGCAACACCAGAGGCGTCACAAGTGCGAAGTAATCAAAGCGTAGACGAGTTTTTCATCCAAATAAAAAGAGTTTACTTACATGTTATTTTGTACGAAAAGACTGTAGACGAGGCAAGTTACGTTTGTGATTCTGATGCGTAACCACTACTTTTTGCGACAATATGGTAAGTGCTGATTTTATTTGCTTAGTCTGGGCAAGATATCCGTGAAGCTGTATATAACAAAACGTACCGTCAGTATTTGGCAGTTATACAATAATTACAGTCTACAGTCATTTGAAATCAGTTATCTATTACAAAATGAAGTGGATTTTGGTAAGTCATTTTTTAAAACTTATTTTAATTACCTTAAATAACGCTTTAGTTCCTTATTATAAGTAACAATAAAAGCCTATAATATTCTTGAAACCTAAAAATGTAATCTAAATATCCTTCTTTGTTTTGTCTTATACATCCTCAGATACCTGTTTAAATTAAATCACTCTGTTTTTTATCGAATCAATATCAATTTTAAACAACTAAATACCTATGAACCAGAAATTGTCTGTTAAAAGTTGGATGCGAAGTATTAAATACTTGCATTATTTGTCAATGTCTTTGGGTAATAAATTTTAAGAAGAAATACAAATTAATGAATTTTCATTCAGTGTAGACTAATAGGTAGGTATCCCCTGTTTAGGTCCCTGGGGGATTCATTTGGAATTTTCATCTACACTGATCCCCTAGGGGATCTTTTTAGATTTTGTTTTCATTTTGTTCCTCCAGGGGATTTATTTGGCTATTAATCATTATTAATTTGGTTATATCAATGTTAACGGAAATGTATGTAATCCGTCATTGTATAAAATTCCTAGGAAATGTATGTAATTCCTAAAATCGCACGGAAATGTGTGAAATAAATTATATTATACTTACACATTACACATTTCCTAGGAAATCTATACATTTCCTAAATAGCAATCGGAAATGTAAAACATTTAAGATATTGGTGGGTAATTATTTTTAGGTTAGGTTAGGTTAGAATATATGATTGTAGAGGGTGCCCGCTTCTGTGCGGGCAAGCGCTGGGAGGGGTCCGGATGTCTTAATAAAAGCAGTTCCCGGAACCCTCCCTCTTCAGGCGCAGAGTGGCACACCGTGGTTATAGTCGGTTCGAGTCCGACACACCGCCCCGCCGCAAGCCCCGGCGCGGGTGACGGTCCGAGGGGATTTCCACACGTAAAAAAAAAAAAAGGTTAGAATATATAATAAAAACATATTATTATTTTACGGTATTAAGATAATATGAGTGCTATAATAAAAAAAAATTATTAACAACGTGTTTTATTACAGAAAGCATTTACTTTATACATTTCCTAATACGATATTGGAATTATATACAATTCCGAGGAAATTTATACATTTCCTAGGATATCTATGTATTAAATAGTTTTTCAAACAATATTTTATACATTTCCTAAATAGTATCGGGATTGTACACATTTCCTAGGATTTGTATACAATTCCTTGATTTCATACATTTCCGGTAACATCGATATATTCGATATCTTGATATCATAGATTAATATCTTAACTACTTTAACTTATTTGTTGTCAAGATTGAATAAGTCTGTTTCTCTTTCTATAAAGTGTTTTTCTTGTTCCAGATTTTGGTTTTATCAATTCTCGCATTCACCATGGCAATTCCTCAACGTATGTAAAATATAATATTTTATAGTTTTTAAAAGATTTAACAAAGTTTTTCATTAATTTTGTGAGTGCAATATGTGTTCGTTAATTTTTCATGTATTTTGGCGGATTTCGCTGTAACGTATCGTAACTTTTTCTATAATAATTTAGAAACTTGACAGAAAATGGTACCTATCGGTCTCTACTGTTTTAGGAGTAATATTGCGTAGATGTTTATAATTGTACAATTAATATTTTAATGTTTTTTTTTAAATAAGTGTCAACTTTAACAGTATTCTATTTAACATGATTTCAGACCACAACTTGTTGATTTGGTTGCTTACTATTCCTTCCCCACAGCGTTTCTTTCAAATTACTTATTTTATTAAATTCTCTTTGTTTCAGGTGGTTCTCAACGTAGTGAGTATATTAATATTAGAATGTTACTATTTATGTATGTCTGCTTGTATGTTCGGGTGGAATCTTACAACTCAATTTTGAAGCAGATATCCTCAACCGATATTGTTGAAATTTTGCAAGCATATGTATACAGCGTGACAATACAATATTATGATGACATGGAACTGATCTGATGCTGGAGCTGGGAGGTGGCCATAGGAACTCTGTTAAAAACGTCGCAACATCATCGAGTTTGTACTCGTTTGATTCGTCTCGAAGCATTCCTGTAAAAGCTTGTTTTTAAAAAGCTTTTTAATTTATTTTCTTTTACTTTTTAGGACCCGGCCGTCCTGATAGAGGTAAGTTTGACGTCCTGACTTCTCGCCATAAAACTTTACATACCTACTTACATTTTTATTTTATTTTAATAATAGTCATGGCCCATATTCAGACCATGTTTAGATAAATTTCTTTCACGAACTAGGTACCTATATAGTTTTATTTTTGATATTAAATCACGTATAAAAATGTATACGTTAAACTTTTTTTTTTGGAATCCCCAAATGTCATAACAAAATAAGCCACCAAAGCTGTTTCACAATGAAATTAGGGCTTACATGAACGAGGATGTTGAGTGAAATATTTTTGCACCGAACTCAAATAAATATGGAAAATTTGTGGAAAAAGTTAAAGTAAGCCTAACTTTTTTATTGTTTCAGTACTTGTTGCTAACAACAATGGAGGTAGGTTATAAAATTACTTTTGATTTATGTATTGGTAAATTCAATTTCCGTTACTACATTTATCTTCTACGGATATTGTACGAGTATAATGCACGAAGAAGTCGAGAATTAGCCAGTCGTGGCACTTAGTAATAGTCTTGGTACTGGTGAGAATGAATAGATGTTAAATTTATGTTATGTTTCTCCTATTGGATACAACATCTATTGTATATTGAAAATGTATGGGGAGAATACTTCAACAAGCTTAGGTGATCATGCCTGACGATCCGTAACCCATTGATTGATTTTGGGAAGTTATATGAAGAAGGTATATCTAATAATCGTAGCGTGAACTTTCATTGCATCAATCATCTATAAAATTCCTTGTCTACCGTCGCTTCTATCCTTTTCGACCTTTACTTTAAATTGTTTAATTATTTGAATTGTTTTTTTATTTCAGGATTTCAACGTCCTGGTGAGTATATTCTTATGATTTTTATATATTTTAATGTAGAAACCAGAATGGACATCCATTCTGGTTTCATCCAGATGGTAGAATGCAATCTATTACTTTAACATACATTTCCATACCGCCTTCGCAATGAAAGCCCCTAATGTACAGAAGCAATCAGCATAGCTCATTTGTTTTTACTCACCCTCTCACTTTTTATCGATTCTCCAGCCAGAGTTTTATTCTCTACTATTTCTGATTATTTGCGACGTATTTTACATGAAGTTTCTTTTTCTTCACAGTAACTTTGCCCGGACGCTTGCCAAACAGACAAATTCCACAGCAATGTAAGTATATTGGCTACTAGCTGATCCCCGCGGTGTTAACCACGGTATAACATCAATCGCAGGTAACGCCGCGGGTCGAAGCTAGTCTAATCTAATATCACCAGCTATCTGCCAGTGAAAGTCACGTCAAAATCGATCCAGCCGTTCCAGAGATTATCCAGAAGAAACAGACAGACAAAAATTGAAAAAAATGCTATTGTGGTATATGTACCGTGTATGTATACATATGCATATAGTAAAAAGCGGTCATTTTAATATAACAATAAGACACTCCAATTTTATTTATTTGAATACAAATTATCATCATCAGCTTTTAATAGTCCACTGCTGCCATTCCTTCAAAGATAGGTTTTGGTCTACACTAGACTGGCCATATGGGTTGGTAGAGTATTTGCTTCAAGTTTTCGTTTTGTTTGTTTTGCAGTGATATTACAGTCCAAATTCTAAGTAAACAGAAATATACAATATATACATGTACCTACTGTGCAACATATACAGATATTTAAGCTTCATTCTTTAAAAGTTCTGTTTCAAACAAATTATTTCATAAGTATAAGATAAGGCATAATCGTGTCCAAGATTTACCAGACTTACCAGACGAAGAATAACCAATTAAAAACTGTTTGTCCAAATAGCAACGCATATTATATCTTTCTTTGAAACTACGATTTGCTCATAAATCAAAGATCTAAATAGAAAATTAAATAGCCAAACTTTGTTCTAATGCCTATTTATTTTACTTTGTTTACATAAATATTTGTACATTTACTTAAACAGTACGTCTTTTCAATCAATGGCAGATGTTTAATTATTTATGTAATGATATTTGAAAGATTAAGTAACTTTGTATTTTATTTATAGGGCTCAGAGGTGGAAAGTAAGCGACAGTACAGATGAACTCACATGGACCGGGAACACAATGGATTAAAGATTTTATTAAAAAATAAATTACAATTTAAATCACTGGAACTTTTTTTACTACATACATTATCCTATTGCTAATATCGCGCGCTGCATATATTGCACAATTTGCGACCGTTTTAGGGCGCATTAGGAGATTCTCGTCTAAAATGCTTACTTTTACAAAACAAGGGACCAAATCCAATTTAATTACGGCCGTTTTAAGGTCAGATAAAACGTTAATTTGCAGCTCTGCATCAACGTGACTACTGAAGGTTTGTGTCAGTTCTCTTTAACAAGAACAAGCGGAGTTAATCTATTGGTAGATGTCATCAAATGCTGATGCATTTACACATTAATTGACACTAAGTTTTTTAAATTGTGTGTGCCTTGTGATAATGGAAATCCTGACATACAATTTGGGTACCACTACAACATGGTAGTATATAAAAATTCGGACGAAACTCTCGCTAACCGCCCCTAAACCCTAAATTCACTGAGTGAATTATAAGTAGGTAAATTCACTTAGTGAATTTAGGGGGCTGTGGTTTTACGACATAAAACACAGTAATTTTCTTTCGATCATTACGGTTTTACATGATTATACATAACATGTTGTATTGTGTGAATGGGTGCGTGTCGGCCTGTAGGTACGTACAGAAATATGTACAATCTCTTATCAAACGGAAACAAGATGTAGGATTGTGATGACATATCATTGATCTCAGAAGAAAAAGAGTATATAAATATATAAGGTGGGATGCATGTCTACAATGTAGATGTTGATATTATATTATAAGTCGCTTCCGCTGTCTGTTCGCTTAGATCTTTTAAACAGATTCAAAAAAATTCAACAGATTTAAATGCAGTTTTCAGCAATAGATAGAGTGATTTAAGAGGAAGGTTCATGTGTGTATTACATGTATATTATAGTAGAGAAAATCCGATTATTTCTAGGACTTATGTGCGAAGCCAGGCCGGGTCGCTAGTTATACTATATTATACAATCCTATTAATATTATAAACGCGAAAGTTTGTATGGATGGATGTTTGTTACTCTTTCACGCAAAAACTACTGAACTGATTTGGATGAAACTTAACAGTAATATAGCTTATTATCAGAATAACACATAGGCTACTATTTGCCGCGATAACCAATATACACGCGGGCGGAGCCGTGGGCAACAACTAGTATACTATAATACTTACCATAGTACCTATTTACACTATTAGTCCAGTCGGGATAGACATAAAACTAGCCTGAAATAGAAAAAAATCCGGGGAGCGATTTTTTTTTAAACGTCGGGGGAAGGGTGGTTGGAAGTATAAATCTCGATTTTCGGACTAATCCCGGTAGAGGGTTCGCCGCCATCTTGTTTTGAAGTTATTTTTTTTCGTTTTTCTGAAATAACTTTAGAGCAAAAATGGCAGTATCCAAAGTTGTTGGATTTTTTTCTATTTAAATGTCTGTCCCGACTGGACTGTATGGTGATTCTAACAATGTACAACAATGGTACAAAGAATAAGATAATAACAATATTACACTAGTTCAACTTATTATTGCTTGTCTATTGTAGGTAGGTACATAGTGGATAAATATTATTACATTAATGTCACTCAATTCCTGTGAATAGTCTGACTCATTGAGATTTGTCTAGATACAATAGAGATATATTGCGCACACAAATTTCCTAAAAACATTGACAGGAAAAGACAATAACTAATAGAAAACGATCAACAAGTTTTGCTTGCAGTTCAAGGTGTTGCAAGTTCCTTAGATTATGCTAATATAGGCGAAATAATATTAAAAAAATGTTACCTATTCTATGTATAATTTGTTTGCCAATTAATCCTTTTTTTTTATGTATGGCCCGCCATAATGACTCTACTCTGCCTGATGGAAAGCATAAGCAGAATCCAAGAGTGGTGGTCACCATACTCACTGCGAATGCAGACAATGCAGTATGGCGACCCACACCATGGCGGCCTAGTGATGCTGCTGCATCTTTTAGTCTAGTCAACAAGTATGGAACTTGTTGACTAGACTATTTGGGCCTCCGGTCTCGCACTCACCAACGAAACACGACAGCACGATCGCTGTCATTTTACGTTGATTTTCTGTGCGAGGGTAGTACCGCCCCGGTCGAGCCGGCCCATTCGTGCTGAAGTCAGCGTGGCTCTACTACCTACCCTAAGGACAATATCTCATTTTACTTCTTCTTCTTCTCTAAGTGCCATCTCCATCCACCCCGGAGGTCGGCGACCATATGTCTGTACGTCTCCCTGATTTCAGTCATGCGAATTAGCGCATCTGTGCTTTCCACATCCAACTAGTCTCATATATTTCTCGTCCATGATGTTCGCCTTCTACCTCTACTGCGCTTACCCTCAATCTTCCCCTCAATTATCAACTACTAGATTTCAATATTATATATAATTCTCATTTCACGTTGGTGCTCACGATGACCTCCGAAACTAACTAACCTTCTTTAACATTTAATAAAAAAGTGTATTTTGCTGAATATAATGTTGTGATACTGTAAGATAGGATAGTTAACATCATTATTAGATCAATAGCAACCGAGACTGAAAAAAGAAACGCTGCGTTATCCAGTAGGTACCTACGCGGTCGCCTCTCAAAAACTTTTTAGTATTTTCATAGTTTGATATTGCATACTGCCTAAAATCAAGCAATTAATAATCCATTTCATAGATTTGCCAGCTGTACAAACTTCTTCAAGCAATCTGGGAATGTGTCATTAGAAATCTGTTTTAAATGCTAACCTGTTGTTGGCTAAATACAAATATTTTTTTTAAAACCGAAAGGCCGAAAATGAACTCATATCGAATCAGTTTAGGTTTACTATTGACTGTATAATAAAAATGTTACCAGTTATCGAATTATGATTTACTGTATGATCACAATAGTTCACAAGGTCAACACTATTTCGAGGTTCACAGATATCATTGACACGTGTATTATATAAAGCAATTATAATGAATCTGTCGTTTTACATAAATATAAGGAAAATAATGATTTAAAAAGACATAAAAGATATAAGTAGATGGAAAGAAAATCACATAGTTCCTTTTACCATGCTGCATTGTTGCGTTGTCTGCATTCTCAATGACTATGATGACTATTATTCTTGGATTCTACTCATACTTTTATTTTATTAGAGTCGAATCAGGCTTTTATATATATAAAAAAAAGTTTTCACAAATAAGCGTTAGAAGCGAAGCAAGTAACTGTACCTACGGATAACATCTACCTACTTCACTTACCTACCTACTACATATGTATTTATCTTAAATATTTATCAGGATGTATGTTAAATCTTTATCAGTAACTAAATATAAAAAATGATTCTTTTTATTTTTAACTTGTGAATTCCGAATCCATTATAGATACAGGAAAATGAATAGGTACCTACTTATCAGTCACGGTTTAAATTGCCTTATTTGTTTTAAAATAAAAATGCTATTTACGAAAATATTTTCGGTTCGTAGATTGGTTCAGGTAACAATAAAGTATTATGGGTTTGCGGGAACACCTATTCATATTTACTCGGCAAAAACAATAAGATCTGTTTACTTTAATTCGTAGTCTGTTTTTCAACATAATTTAAATTAGTATTGGAGTGCTATTCAAAATCACGAATTCAGTTGTCGACCTTCATAGCTAAAAATGTTTTCAAAGATACATTTAATTTTTTTATTAAAATACTGTTACAAGCCAGGTAATAATTAAATAAAAGTAGTCGGTTGATTACCAAAAAAATAATACAATATTTATTAATGACAACACTTTTATAACAATAATTCACTAAATCACTCGTGAGTCGTTAGCCGCACTAGAAAATGGCTTCGATGTTAATCCGCTGTTTTATGAAACAATACTGGCCCATTCGGCTAACACGCTTTTATAGAGCTTTCGAAATATCTGGAATGATCCCTAGTATTCGATAAACCATTCTGCACCAAATAGAATCTCCTGGAATCAGTTATCCATTACTTGCAGCGCCATCTAGCGTTGAAAATATCGGAATTATTAATCATAATCTCAACAGTCGTGCGCTACTTGATACTAGATGGCGCTGTCCTCCGAATCTCGAATCATCTAGATTATGCGAGATCCATTAACTCTATGGTGCAACTATACTTATACAAAACTAGAACATATTGATGAGCATTATTATGTTACGATCATATTGAGATATATGAGCATTATTTCACTTTATTGTTTTTTTGCATTGTTTTTATACTTCGAAATAAAATAAGCACATAATAATAAAAGCACTCAAAATACTTGACCTCTACAAATGTCCACCAATTATCAGAAGCTTTCTAGAGATAGTCATGCCCACTTGGAATGCGATCATGACGGCCCGAGGCACCAATGTGGCGGTAACCACTGACTCAATTTACATCCGCCTAGGAATCTTTCAAGGCGACTCACTATCTCCTCTTTTGTTCTATTTAGGCATCAATCCTATCTCACACATACTTAACAAATACCGTTTCAAAGGATACCGATTAAAAGACGATACCACATTTAACCATTTACTATATATGGACGACCTTAAAATTAACGCCAATAATAGAACCAACCTTAAAGTGTTAATAGATAGCACCGAAATATTCACACGAGACGGCAACGGAATTTGGACTTAACAAATGTAACGTTCTACATCTGGCACGTAGTAGAAGAAGTGAACATCCGGGGGAAGGGTACGTACTACTCAGTGGAGAAGAATTTACGCATTTACAGGTAGACGAAAATAAAAGTATCTAGGTATAATCGAAGCAGGAAAGATTGATCACAGCAAAGCCAGGTAAGAAATACAAAAATAAAAATTTGTGACGCGTAAGAACAACCTCACACCTTAACTTAACTAAAGCAATTAATATTTATGCGGTTCCACTATTATTGCACACATATGGTAAAATTAACTACAAAACTATAGATTTAAAGCAGATTGACGTTAAAAATCAGGAAAATTTTATCTATGAATAAAGCACAACAGTAAAAAGCATATTATACACACATCAAAAGTGTCTAGGGATCAACATATGTGGCTAGGGATCAACATATATTTTTGCAATAACTTTTCTCCTGATTGATATTAATTAAAATTTTCTTTAAGGATTCATCAAATAAAGTGTTTTCGTTTGTCACAGTAACGATAAACCAAGTCAGCTTTGCATTAATAAAGAAATTTGCCATTTTCCTAATAAAAGGATTTTTGACATTTGAACCACTAACATTAAAGTTCGAAAAAAAGACTGAAATAACAGTTTTCTTTAAAATTTTATTAGGTAACTTAAACAATTAATAATCCGTGTTTCTACCGCGAACACTAACAACACAAGAACATCGGTTTGGCATACTCAAAATGAGTTCATCCAAACACGCTGTGGAATGGCCGCCCATGTTCGTTGCAACAACAAAAAAAGGTCTTCTTGCGACTGGATACCCTCCATATTTGGCAGAGCTCTTCTCTGTAGCATATCCCATGCATGCTCAATCGGGTTCAAGTCTGGCGACTGAGCAGGCCAGGGCCAAAGCCACATCTCAATCTCAAGAAATCCGCATAAAAATGCTTGATCCCTAGACACTTTTGATGTGTGTATATAGAAAGATTTTCCTTACCAATAGAGGAAGGAGGAACAGGCTTAAGTAACTTAGAGACACTATACAAAACACAAATCCTTAAATACAAAGCATTAGAAACACAAAAAGACTACATACTACAAGCAATAGTAGTACATGATAGGCATAAAAAGAAATACTCCATATTTAAGGAAACTGAATAGAATTTAACAGAAATAGGGCTACGACGGCACACAAAATAAACAGACAAAGAACTCAAACAAGCAGTGGTAAAAACCAGAATAAGTAAAATAAGTAAAAGTAAAATAAAATGAAAACCTTTACATGGCTAGTTTTATAGATCAGTGTTAGAGAAAGAAAATATAGATAGGGTACAATCATTCCGTTGGATTAAGAAACAGCCTGTATCACCATCTCTAATGATGGTGATACAGGCTGATCATCCATATTTGTAATACAAGATCAGGCAATAGTAACCAGGCAACATGAAAGAGACATATTAAAATGAGCAGCAGATGATAAGAGTCTCGGCTATTTTAGTAAAAGACGGCACAACATATTGTCTCGGGATGTGAAAAACTAGCTGGCTCTGATTACACCAAACGACAAAACAACATAGTACCATACATATTTTGGAGCCTTTGCAAAAAAACCCAAAATCCCAGTCGCTAAACTGTGGTGGCTAGAACATCTCACACAACCACAAGTGAAAGAGAACGTATCTGCAAAAATATTGCGGGAGATACCGGTACAAACAGAGGTCACTATACCACACAATAGACCAGACATAATATACATAAATAAAGCAGAAACAAAACTTACTTGATAGACGTACCCGTACCATCAGACCATAACATAGGACCGAAAGAAATAGAAAAACTCATTAAAAACAGAAATATGTGGTCCCATTTCAATTTAGTCGTTTGTAAAGTCGTTTTTTTTTGTTTTCTTATATCTTTCAGTTGTGAAGAATACAATCTCGAGTTTATCGATATGCAAATTTCGTTCAATAACGAACATTACGTTACAGAGTGGAAAGAAAATGGTTTTTGTGATTTTGATGTGTTACCTATTTTTTATGACGATACCTACTGCCAGTACTGACATTATTTACTCAGTCTGGACAAGATATCCGCGAAGCTATATAACTAAACGTACCATTCGTTTTTGGCAATCAAACAACAGATATTATAGTCTACAGTCATTTGTAATCAGTGATTTTTACAAAATGAAGTGTGTTTTGGTAAGTAAATTTTTTATTGTAATATGTTCATGAATTTAAGATGCTTAACCTAACCACAAAATTTTAGACAAAACAGTAAGTTATCACTGGAATTTTAAAAACCTAATTAAAGATTCTTGCGATGATAATTTCAATTTAAAACTAGTCGTTATATATTTTTCCCCTTTTTAATGTGTTTCTTGCCTAAGATTAAAGCCGATTAAAGGTTGCGTGAATCAGCTAGTATAATTATGTAGGTACATTAAATTAATACCTTTATCTAAAGTGATAACTTAAACATAATTAAATACTTGTTTTTTTATTCTACTGCCGTAAACAACAACGTCATTCTGGGTTCTGCCGAATTAATATTTCTTTGTACTTACTACCAAAAAAACTGTTATCAAAAATACGCAGAAATCTAAAGCGCATAGATAAAAACAAATGCTATTATGTTTCAATTCTAATCTTATCGCTGTGTCCTGCTTAATCACATCGATATTTTTGTGATTCACTTCAACAACGGCACTGGTGTAACTCATATGTTGTTTTAAGAATAAATATTTTTAGATTCCCTTTCTACAAGGTGTTTCTCGTATTTCAGATTTTAGTTTTGGCAGTTCTCGCAGTCGCGATGTCGGCTCCTCAAGAAGATGGTATGCATTATATTATTAAAAGATAAAAAAAACATTTACCAAATATTAAATGTATTAGTATTGCTATACCTAGTTATTGATAGTTTCACTAGTGGTTCCTAAATTAATAATACCGAGTATTTTTTTTGTATTCTTCGAATTTCTCACCCAGTTCTACCTACATATACGGTTTATGGAATAATAATATATATTTTAATAACAATTCCTAAACTTATGTGAATGCATCATGCGATAAAACTATTAATTTTATCATTCAAAATAAACAACATATCTGATTATCTATACTAATATTATAAACGCGAAAGTTTGTAAGTACCTATGGATGGGTGGATGGATGGATGAATGAATGGTTGCCCGCGGCTCCGCCCAGGTATATGTCGGTTATCGCGGCAAATAGTAAGCCTATGCATTATTCTGATGTATAAGCTATATTACTGTAAAGTTTCATCCAAATCCGTTCAGTACTTTTGCGTGAAAGAGTAACAAACATCCATCCATCCATACTTTACAAACTTTCACGTTTATAATATTAGTATAGACCTACTATGTTAAAGGTGGAATTTCAATAGATTTATAATAAAGGAACTGTGAACTGAACAAACACATAAAAAAGTGGTAAAAGATTTTATTTTGCCGTTTACAAAACGTACTTGATTCCCTTGAGGTAGAAAAAATTCGGGGCGGTACTACCCTCGCACAGAAAATCAACGTAAAATGACAGCATGCTGTCGTGTTTCGTTGGTTAGTGCGAGACCGGAGGCCCAATTAGTCTAGTCAACAAGTTCCATACTTGTTGACTAGACTAAAAGATGTAGCAGCATCACTAGGCCGCCATGGTGTGGGTCGCCATGCTGCATTGTCTGCATTCGCAGTGAGCATGGTGACCACCACTCTTGGATTCTGCTTATGCTTTCCATCAGGCAGAGTAGAGTCATTTTGGCGGGCCAAACATAAAAAAAAAAAAAAAGGTATAAATTATTTATCGACCTACCGAAGTATCTACCTTAGGTATTCTGGGTTGCATTGCATGACGGATATTATGGATATACAAATAGCATGGAATATTAACAATTTTATTATTGTTTATACCTAATCAGGAGATGCAGAAGTTTCTCGAAGCGATTATTCTGGAAGTCTTATCAAAGTATCGTTCGGTTCTTTATCAATAAATAAATTGATATTGTAAGAAATATTTTAGCAATTTTGTCATTAATTTTTAGTTATTGGAATGGGTTCGGGTTCCGTGCCAAAGGCAAAATACGGAAAAGTGGTTTGAACGAGATCTAGTAAATACTTTTTTTTAATACGTCATAAATCGTAAACCGCAATGTATCGATCAAAGTTACAACGAACGACAAGAACTTTTAAATTATGTTACTTGCTGCTACGGAACGCTTCATGCGCGAGTCCGATTCGCACTTGGCCGCTTTTTAGTTATTTTGGTTATTGAAACGGATTACTTTTAGCAACGTACAAAACGCCAAATGATACTGTTTACCATTATTGCTTTATTATATATCAGAAACATTTATCAACAGGTTAATATGTTTACTCGTTTGCCAAATTTACATGGTAATTAATTATATATATTAGATAGGATCCCAACGAATTAGTTCTAGGAACATACAAGATGCCAAATGCTATTATTTTTCGTTTCTAATGCATTTGCATTAAAAACAGGTTATAAACAGGCAATATGAAGTATATTTATGTTTTCTTGAAAATGACCTCCGCATTACAGACATCCTGTTTCGATTGATTGATTGTGTACGATAAAAATTGAGTTTGTATGACAGATTTTTTATCGATATACGGCATTGTATTATGTAGAGTATTGAAAATGACTGCTACTTTTATGTTATAATTCCTATTTATACCTAATAAGGTGGTGATATACTACTTTTGTCATAAATTTTGTTATATTTCTGTATTCTGAATTGAGCTTTTTCTTTGTTACAGTGAAATTAATAGATAACCGTAAGTATCCTGTTTGAGTGACAGCGGCGATTGTTGCATGAAATTGACACCTCATCTGATTGTCAATTAGTATCTGATGGGACTGCAGAACGGAAAAGTGGCTCCACATCCGACCACTCCTTTTATTTTTTGTTTTTACTTACATGAAATCTCTTTCTAGTTCAATTAATTAACAATATTACCACTTATTCTACGATAGACTACTCTATGGTAACATTTTTAACATTTAGGTACTGTTATACACACAACTCTCTGTTTGTATATGTTACCGTAAGATTGTCAAAACCGTAAAATTGTAATCTATCTCGCGAGATTGCAAACAGTCGAAAGATTGTGAAATGGTATCGACGAATCGCAAGTCGCGCGCTGATTGGTTGAACAGCATATGTCCCGCGCCCATATATTTGTTTGTTAATTCATCTTTGTTGCCGAATGTAAAGTATTTTTGTGATTTTAAATAGATTTCATGTTGAAAATACCTCACCAAATAGCTTTAGAATTAGTTATATCAAATTGTTGTGTCAGTAAAATTAATTTGTGATTAATTAAAGAAGTTCTAACCTAACCTAACTCTATGGGCATTGAACGGCCTACTGTAAAAAAGACCAATCAGGGAGAGTTGACAATTTGACGCGCGTAAGCAGTATAGGTATCACAGTTGACAATCTATCGATAGTTTGCAATCTCGCTAGGTAGATTATAATCTAACGGTTTTTACAATCTTACGGTGACATATACATAATAATTTATGTCAGGAACAGAACTGCATTGGTGATTGATACAATACCTACTTATTTTCATAATATGTTTGTTGCGTTTTAAATACGTTAAAGTATCCATCAATGATAGCTTGTATCCAAAACGTGACCCGAATGAAGAAAAAATCTAATATCGAAAGAATAAAAACATAGGAACTTTAATCAGGTGTCGATCGGTTGGTCTAAACTGTCAACATAACCAAAAAAAAAGATTTAGTTATATGCACACCTATCTTATACTAACTTTTGCACCTAGACACATTAGCTTATTGTGACTAACGTTATAATAAAGTAATTTTAAAATTTAATCCTATTAAAACCTAAAAAAAAATACTATATTGACAAATTTTGTGGTTTTATTTTCAGCGGACTCTTTCTTCGGCCAACCATCAGCTAATGTCCGTAAGTACTAAAATTAAATTAATATAAATCAAATATAATTGTATCATTTTAAAACTGAAATAAAAATTCGCCCGTGTGAGTGTCCCATCGCATTTTGTAGCCCGGCCAGGATATTATGTTGATAATTAAACTGGAATTTGTTTTATTAACTACTGAAAAACAACAACGATTAACACTTATTGGTTTACATAGCGAATAATTTATCTCTATCACATCCACTTTGAACGTCATCTTTCACAAATGAATTATTATTTAACTATATTTTGGTGCCTTTGAGAAGCAGATTACTTTTCTCTAGTCTAGTTTTTATTTGTTTAGGTCTGGGTTACGGGATACTCAGATAGAAGTCTATGTCAGACCGTGTCTAATGCCGCCTAACCCGAAAAAAAATTACTTTATATAATATTTTGCTATCATTTTGACCAAAAAATTTATTTTCACAGCTGGCGGTTTCCAACCCTCACGTAAGTAAAATTATAATAGTTTAAACAATTAAAATTACGGTTTCGTTTATTAGATTATTAATTTTAAATTGACAAATAGCCACCGGGAAGTCGGAGGAATGACGCAGACGGACCGAGGGGTTTCCGCACGCGCAAGAAAATAATAAATTAAAAGTAGAACGCAGAAAGCCGAGGGATTTTCCTCTTGGATAGGCTTTGGCAACAGTAATTTAGTAAATTTAAACCTAATGAGTATCGAAGTGCAACATCTTTGTATTTAGATTCTTTAGCACATCAGTCTGTAGATCGATACTTCTTTGATTATATGCACAATTTACTCGTATGTAAAACTTTTCTTTCATTTACAGCAAACCAACCTGGACCTAACCAAGGAAATAGACCTGACCAAGGAATTCCGCGATCATGTAAGTCTCCTTTTTAATTCAAGTTCATTTTCAAAGACATGTTTCGGTATACATACATCAGAGAGAGCAGTCCATGTCTACAAGTTGTTATAGGAAATGAGGACTGGATTAGGAGGAGGTTTTATTATGTATGGCCCTGCCAAAATGACTCTACTCTGCTGAAGGAAAGCATAAGCAGAATCCAAGAGTGGTGGTCACCATACTCATTGCGAATGATGCAGACAATGCAATAATGCAGACTGGTGACCCACACCATGGCGGCCTAGTGATGCTACTGCATCATATGGCCTCCGGTCACTAACCAACGAAACACGACGGCACGAACGCTGTCATTTTTAACCCCCGACCAAAAAGAGGGGTGTTATAAGTTTCACGTGTCTGTCTGTCTGTGCCACCGTAGCTCCCGAACGGATGAAGCGATTTCAATTTATTTATTTTTGTATGAAAGGTGAGTTACGTGCGAGTGTTCTTAGACATGTTTCATGAAAATCGGTTGAGCCGTTTAAAAGTTATGGGGGTGAAAGTGGAGAAGAGTAACCGAATGTCGACAAAAATATTATCGAGTGGGGTCTCAAATGAAAGCGCATAACGTGTTTTTTACTTTTTAAAGGGAATTCAGGTTATATCGGGGTTTTTTTTTAAATTTTGATAATTTATAGTTATACGTTGATTTACTGTGCGAGGGTAGTATCGCCCCGGTCGAGCCGGCCCGTTCTTACTGAAATCAGAGTGGCTCTACTACCTTCGGTACAATACTTTTTAGGGTTCCATGCCAAAGGCAAAAAACAGAACCCTTATTAGGGTTCCGTGCCAAAGGTAAAAAACGGAACCCTTATAGATTCGTCATGTCTGTCTGTCTGTCCGTCTGTATGTCACAGCCACTTTTTTCCGAAACTATAAGACCTATAATGTTGAAACTTGGTAAGTAGATGTATTCTGTGAACCGCATTAAGATTTTCACACAAAAATAGAAAAAAAAAAACAATAAATTTTGGGGGTCCCCCACTTAGAACTAAAACTCAAAAAAAATTTTCATCAAACCCATACGTGTGTGGGTCTATGGATAGGTCTTCGAAAATGATATGGAGGTTTCTAATATCATTTTTTTTTTTTTTTTTTATGTTTGGCCCGCCAAAATGACTCTACTCTGCCTGATGGAAAGCATAAGCAGAATCCACGAGTGGTGGCCACCATACTCATTGCGAATGCAACAATGCAGCATGGTGACTCACACTATGGCGGCCTAGTGGTGCTTGTGCATCTTTTAGTCTAGTCAACAAGTATGGAACTTGTTGACTAGACTAATTGGGCCTCCGGTCTCGCACTCACCAACGAAACACGACAGCACGAATGCTGTCATTTTACGTTGATTTTCTGTGCGAGGGTAGTACCGCCCCGGTCGAGCCGGCCCGTTCGTGCTGATTTTTTTCTAAACTGAATAGTTTGCGCGAGAGACACTTCCAAAGTGGTAAAATATGTGTCTCCCCCCCCCCCCCCCTGTAACTTCTGAAATAAGAGAATGATAAATCTAAAAAAAATATATGATGTACATTACCATGCACACTTCCAACGAAAATTGGTTTGAACGAAATCTAGTGAGTAGTTTTTTTTTAATACGTCATAAATCGTAAACTGCAATTTACCTTTCATTCAATCAACACAAATATAAAATAAAATAAAAATTATATTCAGTTACTTGCTGCTGCGGAACCCTTCATGGGCGAGTCCGACTCCCACTTGGCCGCTTTTTCTAGTCTAGTGTAGGTGAACGTTTAAGTACTAAACGGACAGCCCAGTGGTTAAAACTATTTCGCCGCTTCCTACATTGAGTGAGTACTGTGGTTTCGATTCTCACATGGAACAACATTTTGAGTGATCCACAATCGGTTATTCTCAGTCTCCCGTGGCACAGGTTATATGCTGGAGTCACTATTTAAGAAAAATGAAAATGGGAGCGTTATATCCTATGTTAATATAACTGTACCACAATTAACAAAATACATAACTCATTTTTACTTACAGGGCTCCGTGGAAATAACTGAGATCTGGAGCTGAACAATAAACATTGACCGCACGAATCGATGGATTTGAGATTTCACACAATAAATTTTGGTTTATACTACTTTGATTAGTTTTATTACCTACCAATTATCGTAATATATAAACAGTAGTGACACTTTTGGCACTGATAAGATAGTATTTAATTCGTAATACATACCTACTACAAAATATATAATATCCTATAAAATTTAAGTAATTATATTTTGTCGGTCATAATATTCCGTTGGTCATTATCTGCCAAGTCATTATTCTCAATGACCCCTATGAGAATAGCAAATTAAATAATAAGGCTCCGAATATGTATGTGTGTACTGGTATTCCTACCAACGGTGATAGTCACGCTGAAGATGAGATTGAAGGAATTAAGAATACCTACAACAAATACTAATTTGAACGTCATGTCTACTTATCAAATGATTGTTGAGTGGGCAAGAGAAATAAAGAGAAGTGTAGTGAATAAATGTAATGGGTTTTTGCTTAGGTAGCCTCTCTGACTCTCTCAATGTGTGTTTTGTTAAACATCGATTTTATTCTATGGAGGACTTGTCCATTGTAGCAAAACTTTACTGTTGTTATTAAGAATATCTTAAGTGCTTTAGAAACAGTGTACTTATTCGTTAGAAAGTATTCCATCAACAGTCTTTAACAGTCTACTGCAGAACATAGGCTTCTTAGTGAAGATGTATTGACCTAATATACCACGCTGACCAGACGGGTTGGTATACGGTTTGTTACAAGTTTTCTTGTCTCATTGTAGTGATTTTGTCCTGTTTAGTTTACTCTCGTAATCGACTCTTACGTCACCCATGGAATAAATAGGGGTGTTACCACTAAGTATTCTTACTACTCCACAGCACGGAGAATGAACCTACTCATTTCATAAAAGTAAACTTATGAGGTAATATATGTAGACGTGTAGAGGTACACGATAAACTTACAAATTTTCGTGCCTGTTTAGAATAAGTAATGATAACTACTTATACTATTTTTTTTTAATTTTCGTTATGTCGTTCATAGCTTTAAATCATTGAAAGGTGAAACTGGTTCTGCCTATTACTCTCTCTATTATTATTAAAAAGATACAAAAAGATTATCGCTCTGCAGATTTCACATTTAACAAAACATATTGGCGTGACGTACCTATTAGTCCAAGACTCCAGAGCGATCAGACTTAACTTATTTTCACATAGATAAAGCCTTAGGTTCTCTGTAGCGTCTCATGTTCTTTGAATACCTGCGTGCTTGTAAAGCTCGCCTTGTGTGTGACACCTGGGCAGGTAACAGGTAACTAAAAATAGGAGTTACATAACCTACATTTATATGGCTGATGTTTATACAGGGTGTCCCAAAATTCAACGATAAGCGGGCGCCTAAAGGTAGACCTGCTAATGAGTACATAAGGAAAAATAATAAAAAATATACTTAGTTTTTTTATTTAGTTTTTTAGAATTTCTTTGAAAATTTATACCTTTCATGATATTGCTACTATTCACCACAACTCTTAAAAACACCAAATTGCCCGCAGTTTTTACACAAAAAACGTTCAAAAGAATTTTTTTCCCTTCAATTTTTGAAATATTTTTACTCTTAGTGTACTTTGACTCATGGTCTTGTAAAAAAAAAAGTATGGACACCACTACGTAATAAATAAATTAAAAAAAATTAAGGGTGTAAATTTTCAAAGAAATTCTAATTTTTTCTTGTAACTAAAAAAAACTAGGTATATTTTTTCTATTATTTTTCCTTATGTACTCATGAGCAGGTCTACCTTTTGGCGCCCGCTTATCGTTGAATTTTGGGAGTATTGGTCGCCATACTCACTGCGAATGCAGACAATTCAGTATGGCGACCCACACCATGGCGGCCTAGTGATGCTGCTGCATCTTTTAGTCTAGTCAACAAGTATGGAACTTGTTGACTAGACTATTTGGGCCTCCGGTCTCGCACTCACCAACGAAACACGACAGCACGAACGTGGTCATTTTACGTTGATTTTCTGTGCGAGGGTAGTACCGCCCCGGTCGAGCCGGCCCATTCGTGCTGAAATCAGCGTGGCTCTACTACCTCCTACTACCTTTTTATTGTTAAATCGTCTTTTTTTTTCTAATAAGTTCGAACGGAGGCGATTCTATGTGTAATTTTTAAATCCCATCAAAAACATAAAATGTAAATTGAGAGCCAAGTACAATATCATGATACATGCCTTGGTTATTCACTTCAACGACAAAAGTAGTGAGATCCACTGGGTGCCAAGTTCAGTGGTTAGTTCTGAAATGTATTTATAACAACATTAAATATTTTATAACTACTCAAATATCATTTCTTCTTTAAACTTAGGGTAGGTAATATGTTGAATCCTAAAGTCTGACTTGCCTAGTTTTCAGGTACGAATTATTATTAAGTAACTACTAACATAGTCATGTAAGAGCCTTATGTTCGATAGCTAGTTTCTACCAGCAAGTCAAATTTTCAGAAAAATAAAATAAGAACTTACAGTTTCAGTATTTGACCAAGACTATATGACTATACTCGTATATCATAATATTGAACTTGGCTCTCATTTCACTTTTATGTTTTTGATGGGATATCATTACTTTTTGTACAGTAATTATTAGTAGGTACTTATATACGTAATAATATTAAAACTATGTAGGTATTCGTATTCATCATCATTTCAATATTATAATAATGTTGAAATAATAATCTAAATCCCAGTTAATCTATTAAATAAAAGAAAGTCGTATTAGTTACACTTTTTATAACTTAAGAACGGCTGAACCGATTTGGCTCAAAATTGGTGGGGAGGTAGCTTAGAACCAGGAGACGGATAAAGGATACTTTTTACAAAGTTTTTTTTTTTACTTTTCGCCACTGCGTTAATCGCAGTTGTTGTTGTACCGCGCGGGTAACACCGCGGGGCTCAGCTAGTAACGTAATAAATACGAAAGTCGACTATAATCTTAGTTATATGTACATACTTATAATTACTAAAACTCATAAATTAAGGATGGTTTCTACTCGTTATATATTCACTTGAAGACTTTAAAATACAGATACTGATCATTTTTGATTGTTTATTCTTACATTACATGCACTATTAGTAAATGTTCCTAATAAAATCAATTAATTGAAAAATTATAATAAAATTATAAAAAGGACAATGACAGGCTTGTATGGGACTTTTGTACCGCTTGGCGTATGTCATGGTAGGGCTTGTTTTTGTATTTATTTGACTGCTAATATCACATACAATAACATTTAAAGTTTCTACAGTTTTACAACATTGCGATAAAAAGTTAATTTAGTTTTAAGATTACAATGAAACACGTGAATCATAAGTGAGTTGTCATTATTGTCAACAAGATGGCGTAATTATGCTTTTGAAATTAAAATCATTCGTCTACGATTTTCGTCATCCGTCAAAAAATGTTGCTCTTTTACTAAATTCACCAGTACACACATTCATAACTACCGATTCGAATATCTAATAGTTTTTTAAATAACATTTATTTTAAAATAATGATAAATATTTTCAACAGTCTGACACACAACGCCATCTAGTTTTCAAAATAAGTAGACTTTAATCATGGCGTGTTTAGAACACGTACGAATGCGTTTTTTATGAGCAGAATTAAAAATTTTTTAGCACAGTTCTAAAAATGTATCAACTACATTAAAATAATCAGGATGATTCAGATAATAGAGGGTGTAAATCTCATAACCATTCTTATCATATTGCCAGCGGTACAGGATCTGCCATTCTCATTTACTAGTTTCTGATTTATTCCTATGTATTCACCCAACTACCTATCTGGTTGCCGAATTTGGACTTTTTAGGTCATCTGGAACTGGGTTATAATTTTGATCTATAGGTAAGTCAGTGATAAAAATGTCGATTTTCTGACGTTAAAATCTAAATTGGTGTGTTTATGAAATTAAGAGGACAGGTGTATCTCGCAAGTCTTAATATTCGTGCTAAATTTGACATGTTTATATGAAATAGTTTTTGAGTTATGAGGGTGACAAAAGTAGCTCCAAATGGTTCGTGTAATATTACACACGGACACGGAGCTGCTCGCCAGTTCTGTTAGCTTGAACTTAGCTTGACACGCTGCCGCGTGTCTAGATTATTATAAATAGGCCAATGCTACTTATTATATAAGCCTCAAAAATTCTAAATCTTTTAGAATAGACACAGTATAGTACGTTTCATTTCCCATACAGTACAGTTAGGTGACAAAAGTATATGATAACAAGTAAAATTTTAACAAAGACAAAAACCGACATCAATGTTCGATTTCTCTTGGATCATCAGATCTTAATGTCCTTATCATGGTAACACCGTTGGGACATCTCCTTTCCATTAAAATAATCATCAAATTCGGTTTATAAACGACGAAGTTATCCGCGAACAGACATAAAAAAACATATACATATAGGTACGGTCGAATTGAGAACCTCCTCCTTTTTTGAAGTCGGTTAGAAACACAGGTTTTTAAAAAAAACGAACGCCATATCGTAAGTAATCAATTAGGTCAATTGCACAGAGATTAAAACAGGCATTAAAGTTAGTAGGTAAATGTTTATTTCTCTATTCAGTGGTCCGCTGCCATCGATCGTCACATAGTCATACAGCCGGGATATATATATTGATTTGTGTGGCGAAGCATAATATATATCTCACGGTTGGAATTTAAAATATTATTCCTAATGTTTGCTATTACTCTAAACCGAACCAAGGCCCGAATCTAGTCTCATAATATCAACATAACCTTTCATTTATTTGTTAGGTTAAATATATTTGATTGACACAATTTACTTTTTATATTATACTAGCTGACCCGTGCCCACTTCGTTGGGCGGTAAACATTTTTTTCTCCGACTTACTTTGCAAATTCAGCTACCACGAAAATGTCTTTCCACTTTTCGGGTTGTTATATAGCCTGTTGTTATATAGTCTGTATCACTCCTAAATTAACTAGCCTTCTATTGGTAAAATAATTTTCAAAATCGGTTCAGTAGATCCAGAGATTACCCACTACAACGTCACAAACTCACAAATTTTACCTCTTTATAATAAGTATATAATGTATAATAGATATAGATATACAAGCAATTAATATAGCTATATATGTTGAACAGAATATTTACCATTGTTATGTATTCAACACTTAGCGAGAGAAAATTTACAATAAAATGTGGTTTACCTTGCCATTTTCATTTTTATGTTGACTATGAAAATATTTTACATCGTAACTACATCAACATTTGATCCGTCCAAACACGTAAGTGTAGGTAGGTACAATATTTATATTATTTGATATTGTAAACCTTGCCGTATAGTAGACCAACCTTATGTTTTTTTAACTGAAGATTCCATTCGAATGATTTATCAGTGATATCTAATTATCTACTATTATTCAAGGTGGTAATGCTGCCAGTCTTTTGGGAACGCTACCAGTAGGCGAGGATGTGGAGTTTTTTGACGCTTGTATGTAAATATTGTTATTTTTTTTATAAATTATGGTTATGTACATTATCTACTTATAAAAAAACAGATATATATATTATGTGCATACATGCCGTTTGTACCTGTATAAATAAGTAGGAAACAACTAGATAAATTCGTAGACTTAAAAAAGTCAATAATTATTAGCCTCTCTAAACTTCTCAACAAAGACATCGAAGGACATCCTAAAATAGGCACTGTAAATAAACAAATATACATTTTCGAAGAAATCAGAATAGCAGTTTGTAAGAGTTTGTTAATAATAATATAAGGAAAACAACCATATTTAGACGACTCTCAGAGGTGTGAAATGTTCAAATGAAGATAAATATTGATGATAAATATTATTTCGTAGCATTGCTAATAGCTAACCAAATATTACTTACGTAATTTCGAATTAAGGCGAATGCGTCTGCCTTGGTGGCGCAACGTTAAACGTATGCGACTGCAGTACTGTGCTTGAGATCTCGGGTTCGATTCCCAGGTTGGACTAAATGTTTGTATGATCCGCAAATATTTTTTTCGGAAAGTGTTTTCTATGTATAATATGTATGTTCGATACCAAATCATCGATTTTGATATAAGTAGTTTATAATGGCAACACTAGGGTTTTGTCAAAATGCCTTAGCAGCTGTCACTAAAACGTGAGAATAGATTTGTTAAAACCGCGTGTTTTTTGAAACTAATAGAATAATTTTATTGTTGGAAATCGAATTTGGACATCGAGGTGCTTGTAGCCGTTTTGTTGCGTTAAATCGGGAATTAACGTCGGCTCTCTCGTACGGTATCGAGGTGGTTATAGCCGTTATGTTGCGTTAAATCGGGAATAACCTTCGGCTCTCTCGTACGGAACCTTTGTCAAATATCACGTGTTTGAATTGTAAATCGGAATCGTTTGTGTGGTGGTGAACGGAGCAGCATCGCCAAGAGGTGCCCCTCGCCGCAGCGGAGATCGGAGCTGTCATCACACATAACGGTCAGTCAATTATTTTAACGGGTGAAGTGCCTCAAGATATCTTTACACCAGGTGGACTGTTTGCGACTGGCTGGTTGCATCTATGGGCCCGTGTAGCTAGCACAGGTTCTCCCACAACGCAACCGCCTGCTGAGTGCTGCTATGATTAAATGCATGTATTTGCAAAAAAAGTATGTATGTGTTTATATCGGTTGTCTAGTAGGTACCCATAATACAAACTCTGCTTAGTTTGGGGCTAGATAGCATGTGTGTTATATTATAATGGCCTAAATATTTATTTATTTATGTCCGAAAATATTTATAATGTAGAAAAGTAGTCGCTGTCAAAGGACATTTCGCAAAAACGTCCCAACCCACTAACAGACTTACGTGAGACGTACAGATATTACGTGCCTAACAAATTTGAGGGTTTCCTTTGATTTCCTTGGGATCCCATCATCAGGTATGATATGGTGACAATGGGACCACATGGGGAGCATACCCTTTCGAATAAAAAAGAATTTTTAAAATCGGTTCACAATTGACGGAGTAATCAGTGTACATATATTTTAAAAAAAAAACCGGTGAAATTGAGAACCTCCTCCATTTAGACGTCGGTTAATAAAAATAAATCACTTACACATTCACTTTTATGCAATGAAAAACGAGTAAGTTAACGCTAGTATAATTTATAGTACTCTTGATTGTCGGCACTTGATGGAACTTGTTATAATACATTCTAGAATTAAACTCACTTAAACTTATTCCACTATTTTAATTAAAATTTATCCTGTATCAAAGGTTACTAACGCTAGTATGTTATACTTACTGTTGTAATGTTTTTGAAAGTGACAAAAACAGCTCTGATCTTGATTGGGGCGTGTGCAGATGCAGATATAGAGAGCTGGTAGGTAGGTAAGGACCTACCTACCAGCTCTACCGGACTATTAGAATATCTTTGCGATTAACCTTAGCATGTTAAATGACTATAATGTAAGAAGTTCGTGTCGACCTGTCGACACAATAAATAATGGAAACAGGGCAGCAAATTATTGTGGCCGCGTTCAGTTCTCGGCAGAGATGACACATTCTACTAGAAAGCTTATTTCGAAGTTTTCCGTTAATGTCTAATTATATTTTTACAACATGGGATAATAAACAAAAGTAAAACAAAAGAAATTGGTTGGCTTACCAGTAAGCCAACCAATTTCTTTTATTTTACTTACGAGTATATACGATAAATTTAAAATAACCAGTCGCAAATAACGCGTATTAACTATTAGGCGCTGTAGTAGCGTTTGCGACTACTACTGTGCTTGAGGTATCGGGTTGGATACCCAGGTCGGACCAAATGTTTGTATGAACTGCAAAATATTGGTTTCGGAGTGTGATTGTTTTCTAGGTAAGTATGATATGTATATCTATTTATAAAGAAAGGTATAAGCGTATTTTATCAGTCAATCTAGCTGTCTAAGTACAAGTTCTGCTTAGTTTGAAGCTAGATGGCGCTGTGTGAGATGTCCAAAATGGTAATTAAATTAAATTAAAAATCTTTTTAAAAACAAGCTTTTATTGGAATGCCCTTATAAAGTGCTCGTCGAGACGAATAAAATGAGTCCAAACTTGATGGTGTTGCGACGTTTCTTTACAGAGTTCCTATGCCCACCTTCCAGCTCCAGCATCAGATCAGCTCCAGCATCAGATCACCTCCATGTCATCATAATATTGTATTGTCACGCCGTCTGTATACATATGCTTGCAAAATTTCAGCAAAATCGTATGAAGATATCAGCTTCAAAATTGAGTTGCAAGATTCCACCCGAACATACACATTGCAAGATAATAAAAAGCTTGTAAAATAGCTTAATTCTAGGGTGAGGGTCTCAAAGGGCGGCAGAGTGCTTGAGATTCTTGAGTGACAGGGATCTGTCAGCGGCGATTGTTTGTATACCACCATATGTAATACCACCAGGTGGAAGATTTACCCCTTTATGCCACGAAAATAGACCAGTATTATACAATATACAGTCTAAGTGTCTGGGTGTAACATGTACAAAATATATACCTATGTATTTATAAACCGGTGTCCAAACTGGTCCAATCTTATGTTAATCTTGGGGCTCTAATTTCAAACAGTGGCGGTTACATCGATGAGATCAAACGACGTATGGGCATCACAAGAGCGACGATGGACAAGATGCGGAAAATATGGAGGAACGGGAACATTACCAAAGCCACGAAGATCAGGCTCGTAAAGACGCTTATATTCCCCATATTTCTATACGCGGCTGAAACTTGGACTTTGCGAGATTGGAAAGGCATTAAATAGACGCTCTGGAAACGTGGTGCTGGAGAAGAATGCTTGGGGTTTCGTGGACCGAATTTCGCACGAACGTCTCGATACTTCAAGAACTCGGTATCAAGCAGCGTCTGTTCTCAACTGTACAATCTCGCATCCTTACGTTCTTCGGACATGTTTCTCGGCGTGGCGATCAATCCATAGAGCGCCTTGTCGTTCAAGGAAGAGTGGAAGGTACTAGACCCCGCGGAAGGTCACCTAGTTGGACTGACCAGATCAAGTCTGCCGTGGGAAGTTCTGTGAACGAGTGTAGCAGGATGACCTCGAACAGGAGGCCCAATTAGTCTAGTCAACAAGTTCCATACTTGTTGACTAGACTAAAAGATGCACAAGCATCACTAGGCCGCCATAGTGTGGGTCGCCATACTGCATTGTTGTATTCGCAATGAGTATGGTGGCCACCACTCGTGGATTCTGCTTATGCTTTCCATCAGGCAGAGTAGAGTCATTTTGGCAGGCCAAACATAAAAAAAACAGGCAGCAGTGGCGAGGCGTCGTGAAACGCATCACATCTCCTAAAGCTACTACTGAATAACGATCACGACCGCTCTGTCAAGAGCGTACCGGATGAGAAGAAGAATTTAGAAACTAAGGGCCAGTTTTTGATAAAGTTTTAGATAGTTGTCTGTTTATATATAAGGCTATTTGATATATAATATCAGTTTTTAAAAAAAAATCTGTTTGTCTGATTGTTCCGGCTAATCTCTGGTACGGCTGCATCGATTTTGACGGGACTTTCACTGGTAGATAGCTGATGATATAAGGAGTAAGTTAGGCTACGTTTATAGACTAGCTTTGCCCCGCGGCGTTATCCACGGTTGTTGTTGTACCGCGGGTTACACAGCGGGGCACAGCTAGTATGACATATATTTATGACGATTTCAATCCTCTGTAGTTATCTGGCAGATAAGTTCACATTAGTCTATCACGGACTTTATTAGCAAGCCGTTAGTGAGTAGTCTACGAGGTATTGTTTTTATGTCTAGTCTCTTGTTCTTATATAGCCTCGTAGCCTAGCAGTCAGTGTATGCAACTATCAATCATTCCCGGGTCTGGTCAATTTTTTTATCAAGGATCGGTTAATCTTTTTAAATTGTTTTGTCTAAGTTTCCTACTTGTACTCTGTAAGGGATAAAGGAATTAATGGACTACATATTGTGTAATAGAAATAATAAAAACTGTTCCCAATTGAATATTCTTTATTTCACACGATCTGAAAATGATGATAATGATGACTTCGTCATCAATCAAAGTAAATTTCTCTTCTTAATAAACGGAATTGACGTCTGAAACAATGCAAAATGTTATTAGTAATATAGACAGGTAGTAAGTGAAGCTTTTAACCCGACTGCGAAATAAGTAGGGTAATGTTTTTCGAGTGTATGTATGTATATTTCTTTGGCAGGCCCTAGGGCCTAAACGACTTGTTGTATATCTATGTGAGTGGTGTCAAAAGATTCGTCTTAGTTGTGAAAGTGACACTGGGTACATCGATATTTAAAAAAAAGAAAATTAAGGATTTTTAGCGGCAAAAAGAAAACTCAAAAAAATGTTTTAAAATACATTGAGTGTGGTATCAATTTTTTAACGGTGATTACGAATAAATATATAACTTTTATGTTTTATTAAAAAAAACTGAATTTAATAAAGATGACAGAAATGGAGGCAGTCGGGTTTTTGTTTTAAATAATTGTTACGTGGTTTGTTTAAACTTTGGTCATCCCTCAATCTATCATTACGTTTGCTACCCTGTCAACAACTAGGAGGTAACCCTAGTAGCATTCCTTTAATAAAGGATAGTTACAGATTGAAGATCTCTACTCCGTCCTATTTACGGTTCTGAGTGAGTTTAGCTACACAAAGAAATCAGAAATCGTCGTCTAAACCCAAGTTGTCAAGTAAGACCATGTTAGCCACAAAAAATATTACTATATAAACTTTTTTGGGAAATCTTCTGCATACAGTGTTTCATTACGGCTACCCAACGCTAAAACTTCATTTTCTAAAGTTTCACTGGCAAATATCATATTATGCAATGCAGTACGGTCTACTTAAAATACAGCTTAATTAAGTACACTTACAGTTCGCGACCATATCTGAAACAAATATAATGGAATGTAGATTAATACCGATCGTCGTATATATGATAGCAAAACAAGACTAATGATTTTTTTATTATATTCGGCACACATAAAAAAACAGTTTATTTGGAGAGGTTAACGTACGTTCTAGTGATTTGACTGCACGTTTGGCCTAGTGGTTTAACGGTCACCACGCCGTTTCCTACTTCGCCAAGTGTCGTGGGTTCAAATCCCACGTGAGCCAACACTTTGTGTGATCCACAAATTGTTGTTCTGAGTCTGGGTGTTCTTTGTGTCCGTTTCATGTATGTTTGTAAAGTCCCCCGCGACACAGGATTTATTCCTAGTGCGGGAGTTGTCTTTTTTAAGTTTAAGTTGAGTTGAGGTAGTCATGACAAAATACGTCCATTTAAATACAAGTGTAGAATCTACAAGCCTATAGCATAGAGCTGAAAATCGTGTGCAAATAGTATAATTTAGTTCAGCGGCGATAGCTGCATGCGTGTATGGCTTATAGGTATCCGAACATGCAAGCGCCTGTACTTGCATACGTACTCATACACTCGCATGTGAGGAACAGCTAGAGCATGCGAGTACTGCACAAGGTGTAAGGTATATAACTTACCTTCGTTGATTTCAGGCTGTCCTACTTGTGCTGAAAAAACAGAAATGAGATCGATTTAAACTTTTGACTACTACACATAAAAACGTAACGAAAAAAATTGGAGTCTTCCGATACTAATAATAAAAACTTTATGTAGATATATAAAGCACAATCAATATTTTAAGATAGATAAGTAAACTAAATATCCCACCTGTAAAGGCCAGATTATTCTTACTACACTGCGTTAGTAAAAAGTGCACACTGCACTGTAGAGAACAGTAACATTGAAAATTAAATAAATTGGCTCACCTTCACTAATAGGAGACTCCATAGCTGGTACTGAAAGTGTAAGAGAAAAAATTATGTTTCATTACTTTCTTGACTTACATACATAAAAACTTTTTATAAAAAAAACGATTTCCAAAAAAGCATCCAAGTGACTATCGCTTAGACTTTTCTAATTGTTCGTTTGTATTCTTTTTGGCTTAGCACCGACTTCAAACAGATTTTAGGTACCTAGCACACATTATAATACTACTACACACATCAAAAGTGTCTAGGGATCAAGCATTTTTATGCGGATTTCTTGAGATTAAGATGTGGCTTTGGCCCTGGCCTGCTCAGTCGCCAGACTTGAACCCGATTGAGCATGCATGGGATATGCTACAGAGAAGAGCTCTGCCGAATATGGAGGGTATCCAGTCCAAGAAGACCTTTTTTTGTTGTTGCAACGAACATGGGCGGCCATTCCACAGCGTGTTTGGATGAACTCATTTTGAGTATGCCAAACCGATGTTCTTGTGTTGTTAGTGTTCGTGGTAGAAACACGGATTATTAATTGTTTAAGTTACCTAATAAAATTTTAAAGAAAACTGTTATTTCAGTCTTTTTTTCGAACTTTAATGTTAGTGGTTCAAATGTCAAAATCCCTTTATTAGGAAAATGGCAAATTTCTTTATTAATGCAAAGGTGACTTGGTTTATCGTTACTGTGACAAACGAAAACACTTTATTTGATGAATCCTTAAAGAAAATTTTAATTAATATCAATCAGGAGAAAAGTTATTGCAAAAATATATGTTGATCCCTAGACACATATGTTGATCCCTAGACACTTTTGATGTGTGTATTTAAATGAATAAAGAATTAGGTATATGCAATTTATGAAGAACCAGTTTATTTTACACTTTTAAGTGTTTTATTGGCAGAGAGTTTTCGTTGGATGTTTTTTTGGAAGTCGGTTTTTTTTTTATAAAAAGTTTTTATTTTTCAGTTTTTAGTGCAATCAATCGTAGGTGAGTAGTAAGTTGAACTGTTTCATCAAATTTCATCGTCAAGAATACAAATTAAGGTCTATACGTACGTGTAATATTAAAATAATCCTCTAATCCCTAACTGTTGAAGAGTTTAACCTTCTATCATCAGCTCACCTAAATAACTTGAAAGTATACGACTGAAGGTCTTTAGATACGTATGAAAATGAAAGAATTATCCTCCAACTCCTAACCGTTGAGGAGTTGTACCTTCCACCTTCCATCATCAGCTTACCTAAATAATTTGAAAGAATACGACTAAAGGTAACAAATATACATATGATATTGAAAGATTTATCCTCCAACTCCTAACCGTTAAGGAGTTGTTCCTCACATCATCAGCTCATCATCATAAAATGATGACTACCATACGCAAATACCGGTGTAACTTCAGAAAATATACGAAAAACATAGTATGTGTCTATTAAAAATGAGGGTTTCCCACGATTTCCCTGGGATCCCATTATGAGATCCTGATATGCTGGCAAAGGGACCATCTCGAAAGCATACTCTTTCGAACACAAAAAAAAAATTCAAAATCGGTCAACAACTGACGGAGTAATCGGTGAACATACATAAAAAAAAAAAATACATACAGTGGAACATAGAACCTCCTCCTTTTTGGATGTCGGTTAAAAATAATAGTCTACGTTGCAAAGGTAACAGGACAAGGACAAAACCTCACTCCCAAGACGAGGCTATTTTTGGAGGAGAACTATGAAATGCTGTTGATGTGATCAAATATGATGTACTGAATATAATTTCAGTACAAGGTGTACACTAATCGTCAAACCTATGTATATTTTATTACGTGAAGCCAAAACTTTGTAGCCCTGTTACGAAAATTAAGGGGGGGGGATAAAATATGGCTCATTTCAGTTTATATGGAGAAGGAGTGCAGAAAGCTAAAAGAATGAAATGAATTATGGTGGAATTTTGAACACTAACTAGTGGTCACTTAGACCACTAGTTATACAATGTATAATTTCGTTTCGTGTTGCCACTGTATATTTCGTTGTTCATCTTACAAGTTCCATATAAACAGAGATAAATGGTCAACTTTTAATGCAGCCTCATTTAAATTCGCTCGAAATTTCTTATATGTTACTTACAGTTCACGGCGATGATATCTGAAACAAATTTAAAATGTTTAATGCCAACGGTGATATTCGGCAGTAAAACAAAGCTTATTCTTTTTTCATCACATTTCACACATAAACATAAAGAAATTGGTTTACTTGAATAGAAAAATGAAAATTTCTGAAATATGTGTCAAAATACGAAAAATAGAAGGAATGTTTAAATATTTGATACTTATATATCGATAGAGTTGAAAATCGTATGCAAGTAGTCAGTGGCGGAATTACACATTTGTCGCCAGTCGGCCATTAAATTTTTGCCGCTCCTTCTAACTCCTGCAATTCAATACCCTTTTCTACGTGTGGAAACCATTTTAACTCATCATTCTACAGGGGTTTGCGTATAGTGTGTCGTAGTTGATGCGAGTAAAAACAAAGCACTAATCAAAGTGAATACTGGCCTAAAGCTATATGATGTTTGTTTAGTGTCTGAGTCACCGTTATCGCCGTTTTCGTACAATACAGGTAGAACACACGACCCCTTTTATGGCCCCCTTGGACGTGGCAAAACCACTGGCCCCAGATCAAAGGACCCGCGTGTTAGTCCTAGGCTTCGACCAGACCTGGCAATAATTGTTTCAGTGCCCTCGTACAGTGCCAACAAAGCTGGTCTTTTTTTCTTCTGCGTTGAATTGAAATACATTCAGATACCAGCTACTGGATGACCAGTGATGTAGTTATGTCATACTGAGTGTATCGAGGAACTAGATGTAACCTAGCAAGGAAACTTCTGGTACCCTGACAGATCTCGAGCTATCTACGGCTTACAGTTTACAGTTGGTATGTTGTGACTACAATCTCGCCTACCTGGCTCTAAAGATTAAACCCTGGTCTGTTTCTGCTATCGCGACAAATGGCGTCACCTATCACTCCTAAGGCCTGCGCCTATCATCTGTCTGAGTCGCATGCAGAATCTGGCCCGTTCACGGACTTGACAGACCAAAACAAAATCCTTACCAGTCCCAATCTGCCCTCTCTTACACGAGTTCCACCTGAGTGAGAGAACCTGTACTAATGACCGTCCTGATGTTTCACCTCTACTTGTCCCGTATGTCCACTCGAGTCAAAAGGTAAAAACTAGTCTATGTGTTTGTTAACAGCTTTGGAGGCGTTAGAAGTTAATAGGTTGTTAATAGGGAATCGCGAAAAGGTTTTAAATCAACAATTGGACATAAATAAATTACCACTATTAAAATATTTTAAGTAATGTCATCTACATCATTTGTTAGAGTTAAAATAATTTAAACGAGTTATGGTTTAGAAGTTTAATGACTTTAATTAATTTTCGACATGCAATTTAATATACATTAGTATCATACAAATTTAGACATTAAATATGATCCTTAATGTGTGCGTCTAGGCGACACAGTGTATCTTGCACTTTCGACACCTCTACTAGTGTATTCTTTTGTTCTGTGTTTTTACTGATAACATAATAATATACAAAATTGAATGATTTTCCGGATGGACATAACAACTAATCTAATACTACATAACATTTAATATTGCCCGAAAAAAAAAGGGCATGCAGTGCAGGAAATGTCTTTAATAAGAGAGCAATAGTATGATAGAAAAGAACATAAACATTAACTAACTTACCTTCATTAATAGGGGGCTGTCCTACATCCACTGAAATAGAACAAATAAGATTATATTACAACAAATCAGAAATAAAATTAGATAAAAGAAAGGTTTTATTCACTACTTGACTCTTGACTTAAACACACAAAGTTTAATGAATAATGGCTAGAAAAACAAAATGTCTCACCGATGCTACCAGCATCCTGCGAGGGTGAATCCTCTTCCACTGAAATATACAATAAAAAGCAGTTATTTTAATATATTACGAACAGACACTCAAATTTATTTATTTGTATAGATATAGATTACGAACAAAGGTTAGACAAAAAGGAAAAAAAACTCATATTTAATCAATTTTTGTATACAAACAAAGTGTAGCCAATATTTGTGTCATATAAAACTTAATAAAGGGAATCACTTCCGTCAGTGGGTGCTGTGAAACTTCATCTGTATAAACATAACTAAGAATAGTGAAATCAACTGTTCTAATTTCAAATTAACAGCTTTTATCAGATGTCAAAAAAGTCACGTGTCAAAATTAACTAAATAAATAAATATTTCGGACATCTAACACACAACGCCATCTAGTCCTAACTTCGAAACAAATATTTGCAGATCATATAAAAATTTGGTCAGACCCGGGAATCGAACCCGAGACCTCAAGTACAGCAGTCGCATACGCTACCACTGCGCTACCGAGGCTATTAAGTTAAATGTTTGTCTTTATGTCTGGCTAATCTCTGGAACGGCTAGATCGATTTGACTATTCACCTCCAGGTATTTGATGTTCTATGGAGTAACTTAGGCTACTTTCATTTAAAAATGGATCAGGATTACGCGAAAACAAAATTAAAACCAATGAAATAGTGAACAACATCTGATTCAATAGCAACAAAGTCGCGGGGCACAACTAGCTTAAAAATAAATAAGTAGACTCACATCCGCCACTAGGGGGCTCTATATGTGGCACTGAAAGAGTAAAGAGAAAACATATTATTTCATTACTTTCTTCATTTATTTATAACACAGCGAACGCTGTATAAATTGAGACATGATAGTTACATATTTTTGTTTTACCGATATCGTTGTTTATCTCACAAATTCCACAATTGAACTGAGTAATATGGTAAATTTATTCAAATTAGATCGAAAATAACTAGCCACTTACGGTTCACGGCGATTCCTGAAACAAATATAAACGAGTGTTAAATGTAAATAGATTAATGTAAAGAATTTTAAATTACCTTATTTGATACCAATAGAGTTGAAAACCGTGTGTAAATAGTATAATTTGGTCCAGCATCATGACTGTTAAAGTCTATGGCCGAACAAAGAAGCGCCTGAACGTACTCACAATTTACGCGAGTACCACTCGCATTTACGCGAATACGTATACCGTGACCTCTGGAGTATGCGAGTATAACTAGGTATACTACGGCCGATGTGTCTTGGCGAGCCTGAACGAGGCTCTGCGAACTTTAGCGCATGTACACTCGAAGGAACCAATAAGCACGAAGTAACCAAAACGCATGCCTGAGGGTGTTGTTTAATCGATATTTATTCAAATCGATTGAAATTAAGTCATAAAAATACTTTCAATTATATAAGAAGGTTTTAAATTTTCTCAAACAGTCGTTACTCAGAAGACGTTAATAGATAACTGATATTTAACTAAATCATGTCTTTCAACTGAGAAAATAAATTTTTATTAGTTTTTTTTTATTAAAATCGAAATCTCGTTCATTGACCACAATACAAAATCCACAAATATTTGTAAATCTATTTAGTTAAATATCTTATATAAACAAATATCAATAGCTTCTTAATAAAACCAATCGATTACGATATTTGATTGAATAAAGGGTCGATTGTGTTTATTTATGGTCAATCTCTAGCCTAGACCGCCGCCCCCGTACGTCACCTTATGTCACCATTTTGTACCAAAAAAAAGTTACTGCGCAACCTTCTGCACGAAGTTCGGTAGCCCTTATAGTACGCTCACGCAAACTTTCATCCCCTGATTTACCCTCATTTTTAGTGGTGGAATTTGAAAAAAATCCTTTCTTAGTGCTCGCTTAGGGTCTATTCTTTATAGACCTTAAGTGAGCACTAAGAAAGGTTTTTTTTCATGCTAGATTTCAGGATTCTAGCTTCAGCAGTTTGGGCTGTGCGTTGATCTCTGGGTATGTCAGTCAGTCAGTCAGTCAGTCACCTTACTCTTTTATATTGTAACGTGGTAGATATATATTAGACGGTATCATTTATAAATAATCGATTGTACGCAAGTTGATTAGTCGAGTTGGTAGGTACACCACTATTTGCGTGTACCTTATTTAATTGCTGTCGGTATATAGAGATTTTGTCATTTCGTGCTACAAACTTAAACCACAAACTGCTTTAAAAACTACCGAACTGCCGTCGTTGTGCTGAGCTTGGTGCAACTGTTAATTGTGAAATTGTTAATAGTTTACCTATACGTGACCCGAATATATTTCGGGTCCACCCTACGGGTTCGCATTCCACCCTACGGGTTCGCATCCACCCTGCGGGTTAGCATCCACCCTACGGGTTAGCATCTACCTTTCGGATTCGAACCCATCCAACGGGTTACAAGTTCACCCCACGGGTACGAAGCCACCTTACGGCCAGCGGCCAGTCTGCGGCCAGTCTGCGGCCAGAGCATCGGGTGACTCCACTGTGCCGCGTCACCGACGAAGGGGCCACCAAAGGCACGTGATAAACGGTGTGCGACCCCGATCCTTTAAAACCCTGAGACGAAATACCCGCGACCCTGTGAATTAAGCTACCGGAGCATTTCTTTCTTTTATTAAAATATATTTAGTGTTACAATAATATATCTTTTATTTATTCATCTCACGACTAAAGGCTACATTGGCGCCAACTAGGTTTCGTCTCAGGGTAGAATTATTGGCTTCGCCACACGGTTTTTTTATTTTATTTTGTACCTACTACATAGTGTATTTTTTTTGTTGCTTTTGGATGTTGTGTGTTCTATCTACGGCCAAGCCAGCTTTCCCAAAGTAAAGTAGCATAAAGCTGATTCGGCGTGGACGCCCGAGGCCTGTCTTAGTCCAGTGTGTGTTTTTATTTGCATTTTGTCCCCAGCACACACTTATTAAATATAAGTATATACACCTATAAAATTTTATAGTCCCCAGAAAAACCAGTTTTTTTTTTCATCGTAGGTACCACCGTTAACTTTTTAGCACTAACGCTTCAACTACATATATCCAATTAAAATAACTGTTGCATAAATCTTCATAGTTCCAAGTTTAATTTCATAAGCATACAACATTCCAACACTGAACTTCATTATTTACTGTTTTCAATAATTGTGTTACAACATTTAACTCTAACTTTTCACTAGTATCTTCATATCATTTATATTGTAATCTTTAAGATTAGTCGAACAGAACACTCGGCAAAGAAAAAATTCTACCCACATTTTTTTATTATTTCTTGCATTAGCAGGGTAGATTATTTTAAAGTCTTAACGGTATAATTTAGCATTCCATTGATTTTGTAAACAACTGCGTAATAGCACTTGGACGGAACTTGTTTCTTGTGTATTTTTTTGGGAAAAGCATAATTTGTAATAGTACTCGCGTTATATTTTTAGTAGTAGGTAAAAGTTAACCGTAATTTAAATAATTGTTTTGCAAACGATCGGCTAGTGGTTTGGTTTGAATTATAAAATTGTCCTCGTTCATTACGCGAATTTTTCTTCTAAAATATTAAAGTCGGTTATTTAACTTGCACTTAAAATTCGTAATTTTTTTTTTTTGTTGAAGTAAGGTACATCGTTAACCTTGCTTTTCGTTTTTTATAAACTTATATAAGGGTTATTTAGTCTGCGGAGACATTAATATATTTTAAGTAGGTATATGGTACTAATTCGTCATATAATTTTATAGTCATCGGTAGGGTGACACCGCGTTTGGTCAGCACTTGTAAATTAATTTTTGTTTATAGTGGGGTGCCCATATACTTGACAACAGTTATACATGTTTTTTTTTGTATAGGGTTGTCACTGTTTGGCAATGCGTTTTATACATTTTTTTATTGTTTGGCAAGCGCTTACGGTTGCACTTGGCCAAGATTTGGACAGTATTATGTCTTTTGTATAGGGTTGTCACTGTGTTGGTCAACGCCTTTTATACATTTTATTTTTTATTTTTTGGCAAGCGCTTAGGGTTGCGCTTTGCCAACATTTGGACAATATTTGTCTTTTGTATAGGGTTGTCACTGTGTTAGGCAACGCCTTTTATACATTTTTTTGATTGCTTGGCAAGCACTTAGGGTTGTGCTTGGCCAACATTTAGACAGTGTTTTGTCCACAGAACTACTAGAAAAGCCTTTGACGTAATTTCGTAAGTAATCTTTTGTCGTCGGGACGCACACATAAACGATTAATAATATTATACAAACTTAAACCACAAACTGCTTTAAAAACTACCGAACTGCCGTCGTTGTGCTGAGCTTGGTGCAACTGTTAATTGTGAAATTGTTAATAGTTTACCTATACGTGACCCGAATATATTTCGGGTCCACCCTACGGGTTCGCATTCCATCCTACGGGTTCGCATCCACCCTACGGGTTAGCATCCACCCTACGGGTTAGCATCTACCTTTCGGATTCGAACCCATCCAACGGGTTACAAGTTCACCCCACGGGTACGAAGCCACCTTACGGCCAGCGGCCAGTCTGCGGCCAGAGCGTCGGGTGACTCCACTGTGCCGCGTCACCGACGAAGGGGCCACCACAGGCACGTGATAAACGGTGTGCGACCCCGATCCTTTAAAACCCTGAGACGAAATACCCGCGACCCTGTGAATTAAGCTACCGGAGCATTTCTTTCTTTTATTAAAATATATTAAGTGTTACAATAATATATCTTTTATTTATTCATCTCACGACTAAAGGCTACAATATACATAGATAGAGTAGGTGTAAGGTGTAGAGAAATGGAAAATGTACATCTATTTATTGGTTCTAACAAAATAACAACTAATTTGCATTTTATATCAGTACCCTAACACAGAAGACTATAGTAACAGCATTCATGCTGTCGTGTTTCCTTGGTGAGTGCGAGACCGGAGGCCCAATTACTTGACTCTTGACTTATACACAATAAAGGCTAGAAAAACCAAATGTCTCACCGTCGCTACTAGGAGGTTGCGATAAAATGAATGAGAAAAATTATATGAAAAAAAAAAACATATTTAGATATTTTTTGCTCGTTTATTAAGGGGGACACTATAGGACATAAAAATGTAATAAAAAGAAAAAAAAAGAATTAAAAGAAGTTTTCGTATTTTAACAGTCATTTAATAAAGAAGTAGTCTCAGGCACACAATACTTGAAAACTTTTTGGTGGCCAATAACTTTCGACTGTGAGAAACGTTTGAGATTTCCGTAGACACGCATCAGGGGTAGGACGACCTACTAAATCGTTTAGCGAATCTAGCGAAAGGTCAAACAGAAGAAAACTGAAGGAAGCTATCTGCTTATCATAGTAATTGTTCACGCAGCACAAGTAGTTTAACAAATGGTAAAAGAAACAGGTCTACTGATATAAATGACAATAAAAGTTCTGCTGCTTCTGACAGTGATTGTAAAAAGACTTTCGAGATCTAAAGAAATAAAGCCCCTTACCCCCTTCAAGTACTTTGAATGTTCGTCGAAGCTGATTTGACAAGAAGCAAAACGAAATTATTTTACGAACAATGAACAAAATTATTATTATAATAATTTTGTTCGTTGTTATATTAATGCCGCAAGTGAAATCAAAAACTCTTTGTCTAGTGGTGTTGTAAACACTCAATTGAGGACAAGAATGCGTGCTTGCATTAGTAATAGGGGCTCACACTTTGAAAATCGAGTGTAAATTTAAGTTTAGACCTCAAAATGAAAATTACGATTTTTTACTTACTACTCCCGATTAAGTTCATTTACTCAGCCATTTGTCAACGTATTTAATTTTTTATACCTCGTTGGATAGCTAATAAATTATACTTGTTTTTAAGCTATTACGCCGATAAAATTGTAAGGTGTTTTTTTTTAAATGAAATTGCATTTAGTCATAAGAAACAGTAAAATGTATAAAGAAATTAGATTCCCTGAATCATTATTCAAAAACGGTACTACATTTCTGTTCTTTTTTGTGTTATTATTACGTAATAGGGAGTTAGCAAACTAAACACACCAAAAACAACCATTAAATACGCAAGTGCTTGTTTTAAGAGCACTTTGAAGTAGCGTGATCCACTTTTTTAATGGAATTTTGAAAAAAATAAAATAAAAAAATGGGTTTTTTTATTTTTTCCTAAAACGGAAAATTTTTGACTCATTTACCCGAGGACAATTTGATAGCTAATGATCTCTACTATCAACCCTTAAAGGGATTGCTACATGTTACCAGTAATCCTGTATATAAGTGTGACTAGCACACTACACTAGCTACCTGAGACGGCGTGCACATTTAGATTTAGTCGGTTTGAGTTCCGATCGAGAGGTCATACTTTATCAAAATACCATCGGAATTAAGTGACTAACGTTATTATGAAGAATAATTTTTACTGATAACATAATAATATACAAAATTGAATGATTTTCCGGATGGACATAACAACTAATCTAATACTACATAACATTTAACATTGCCCGAAAAAAAAGGGCATGCAGTGCAGGAAATGTCTTTAATAAGAGAGCAATAGTATGATAGAAAAGAACATAAACATTAACTAACTTACCTTCATTAATAGGGGGCTGTCCTACATCCACTGAAATAGAACAAATAGACAAAGAAATAGAATAAATAAGATTATATTACAACAAATCAGAAATAAAATTAGATAAAAGAAAGGTTTTATTCACTACTTGACTCTTGACTTAAACACACAAAGTTTAATGAATAATGGCTAGAAAAACAAAATGTCTCACCGTTGCTACTAGCATCCTGCGAGGGTGATTCCTCTTGCACTACAATATACAATAAAAAGCAGTTATTTTAATATATTACGAACAGACACTCAAATTTATTTATTTGTATAGATATAGATTACGACCAAAGGTTAGACAAAAAGGGAAAAATACTCATATCTAATCACTTTTTGTATACAAACAAAGTGTAGCCAACATTTGTGTCATATAAAACTTAAATAAAGGGAATCACTTCCGTCAGTGGGTGCTGTGAAACTTCATCTGTATATGAAATCAACTGTTTTAATTTCAAATTAACAGCTTTTATCAGATGTCAAAAAAGTCAAGTGTCAAAATTAACTAAATAAATAAATATTTCGGACATCTAACACACAACGCCATCTAGTCCTAAGCTAAGCAGAGCTTGTGTTATGGGCATTAGACAACTGATATAAATACATATATACTTTTTTTTAAAAACATACATTATACATAGAAAACACCCAAACTTCGAAACAAATATTTGTAGATCATATAAAAATTTGGTCAGACCCGGGAATCGAACCCGAGACCTCAAGCACAGCAGTCGCATACGCTACCACTGCGCTACCGAGGCTATTAAGTTAAATGTTTGTCTTTATGTCTGTCTAATTGCTCTGGCTAATCTCTGGAACGGCTAGATTGATTTGACTTTCACCTCCAGGTATCTGATGTTCTATGGAGTAACTTAGGCTACTTTCATTTAAAAATGGATCAGGATTACGCGAAAACAAAATTAAAACCAATGAAATAGTGAACAACATCTGATTCAATAGCAACAAAGTCGCGGGGCACAACTAGCTTAAAAATAAATAAGTAGACTCACATCCGCCACTAGGGGGCTCTATATGTGGCACTGAAAGAGTAAAGAGAAAACATATTATTTCATTACTTTCTTCATTTATTTATAACACAGCGAACGCTGTATAAATTGAGACATGATAGTTACATATTTTTGTTTTACCGATATCGTTGTTTATCTCACAAATTCCACAAATGAACTGAGTAATATGGTAAATTTATTCAAATTAGATCGAAAATAACTAGCCACTTACGGTTCACGGCGATTCCTGAAACAAATATAAACGAATGTTAAATGTAAATAGATTAATGTAAAGAATTTTAAATTACCTTATTTAATACCAATAGAGTTGAAAACCATGTGTAAATAGTATAATTTGGTCCAGCATCATAACTGTTATAGTCTATGGCCGAACAAAGAAGCGCCTGAACGTACTCACAATTTACGCGAGTACCTACCACTCGCATTTACGCGAATACGTATACCGTGACCTCTGGAGTATGCGAGTATAACTAGGTATACTACGGCCGATGTGTCTTGGCGAGCCTGAACGAGGCTCTGCGAACTTTAGCGCATGTACACTCGAAGGAACCAATAAGCACGAAGTAACCAAAATGCATGCCTGAAGGTGTCGTTTAATCGATATTTATTCAAATCGATTGGAATTAAGTCATAAAAATACTTTCAATTATATAAGAAGGTTTTAAATTTTCTCAAACAGTCGTTACTCAGGAGACGTTAATAGATAACGGATATTTAACTAAATCGTGTCTTTCAACTAAAAAATTAAAATTTTATTAGTTTTTTTTTATCAAAATCGAAATCTCGTTCATTGACCACAATACAAAATCCACTAATATTTGTAAATCTATTTCGTTAAATATCTTTTCAGCGTTGAAAATAAGCCTCGACCCGGACAACCAAATAAATTTGAAGACGAAGAATTGCAGGCATTACTCGATAAAGATCGAAGTGAAACACAAGAAGAGCTTGCAGATAGATTAGGAGTAACTCAACAAACAATTTCTGTACGATTAAAGTCCATAGGAATGATTCAGAAACAAGGAAACTGGGTTCCTCATGAATTGAAACCAAGAGACGTTGAAAGGCGACTCTTCACTTGCGAGCAGTTGATTCAGAGGCAAACAAGAAAGGGTTTTTACATCGAATTGTTACTGGAGATGATAAATGGATATTCTACGATAAAGCCAAGAAGAAAAAATACTACGCTAAGCCTGGTGAATCGTTACCATCGACTTCGATATCAACAGCAAAGCAAAATTTGAGTTCAAAAGTCATGCTGTGTTGGTGGGACCAAAAAGGTGTTGTGTACTATGAGTTGCTACAAACTGGCGAATTTATTACGGGCGATTGGTATAGGCTACAATTGACTCGTTTGAGCTGTGTATTACGAGAAAAACGGCCGGAATACGACAAAGACATGATAAAGTTATTCTTTTGTACGATAACGCTCGACCTCATGTCGCAAACGTCGTCAAAAAATATTTAGAAACACTCAAGTGGGATATTTTACCACACCCGCCGTATTCTCCGTACCTTGCTCCTACTGATTACTAGTTATTTCGACGGATTCAGCACGACTTGGCACTGGCAGGTCACCGGTTCACTTCTTTCGCAGAAATAGAAAATCGGATAAAATTAAGTTGGATTGGTAGGGGAGGACCTACCCCATGACCAGCAAGGTATCCAGATCTTACCCTGATGGATTATTATGTGTGTGTGAGCCTGGTTTACGATGTCTCGCCTGTGCCAAATATTGTAGGTTTAAGGATCCGCATAGTTAATGCCGCAAGTGAAATCAAAAACTCTTTGTCTAGTGGTGTTGTAAAAACTCAACTGAGGACAAAAATGCGTGCTTTCATTAGAAATAGGGGCTCACACTTTGAAAATCGAGTGTAAATTTAAGTTTAGACCTCTAAATAAAAATTACGATTTTTTACTTACTACTCCCGATTAAGTTCATTTACTCAGCCATTTGTCAACGTATTAAATTTATTATACCTCGTTGGATAGCTAATAAAACATACTTGTTTTTAAGCTATTACGCCGATAAAATTGTAAGGTGTTTTTTTTAATAAAATTGCATTTAGTCATAAGAAACAGTAAAATGTATAAAAAAAATTAGATTCCCTGAATCATTATTCACAAACGGTACTACATTTCTGTTTTTTTTTGTGTTATTATTACGTAATAGTGTGTTAGCAAATTAAAAACACCAAAAACAACCATTAAATACGCAAGTGTTTGTTTTAAGAGCACTTTGAAGTAGCGTGATCCACTTTTTTATTGGAATTTTGAAAAAAAAATTGGAAAAAAAAAACTCAAAGAATGAGTTTTTTTATTTTTTTTCCAAAACGGTACATTTTTGACCCATTTACCCGAGGACAATTTGATAGCTAATGATCTCTACTATCAACCCTTAAAGGGATTGCTACATGTTACCCGTAATCCTGTATATAAGTGTGACTAGCACACTACACTAGCTACCTGAGACGGCGTGCACATTTAGATTTAGTCGGTTTGAGTTCCGATCGAGAGGTCATACTTTATCAAAATACCATCGGAATTAAGTGACTAACGTTATTATGAAGAATCATTTTTACTGATAACATAATAATATACAAAATTGAATGATTTTCCGGATGGACATAACAACTAATCTAATACTACATAACATTTAACATTGCCCGAAAAAAAAGGGCATGCAGTGCAGGAAATGTCTTTAATAAGAGAGCAATAGTATGATAGAAAAGAACATAAACATTAACTAACTTACCTTCATTAATAGGGGGCTGTCCTACATCCACTGAAATAGAACAAATAAGATTATATTACAACAAATCAGAAATAAAATTAGATAAAAGAAAGGTTTTATTCACTACTTGACTCTTGACTTAAACACACAAAGTTTAATGAATAATGGCTAGAAAAACAAAATGTCTCACCGTTGCTACTAGCATCCTGCGAGGGTGATTCCTCTTCCACTACAATATACAATAAAAAGCAGTTATTTTAATATACTACGAACAGACACTCAAATTTATTTATTTGTATAGATATAGATTACGACCAAAGGTTAGACAAAAAGGAAAAAAAACTCATATTTAATCACTTTTTGTATACAAACAAAGTGTAGCCAACATTTGTGTCATATAAAACTTAAATAAAGGGAATCACTTCCGTCAGTGGGTGCTGTGAAACTTCATCTGTATATGAAATCAACTGTTTTAATTTCAAATTAACAGCTTTTATCAGATGTCAAAAAAGTCAAGTGTCAAAATTAACTAAATAAATAAATATTTCGGACATCTAACACACAACGCCATCTAGTCCTAAGCTAAGCAGAGCTTGTGTTATGGGCATTAGACAACTGATATAAATACATATATGCTTTTTTTTTTTTAAACATTTATTATACATAGAAAGCACCCAAAGTTCGAAACAAATATTTGCAGATCATATAAAAATTTGGTCAGACCCGGGAATCGAACCCGAGACCTCAAGCACAGCAATCGCATACGCTACCACTGCGCTACCGAGGCTATTAAGTTAAATGTTTGTCTTTATGTCTGTCTAATTGCTCTGGCTAATCTCTGGAACGGCTAGATCGATTTGACTTTCACCTCCAGGTATCTGATGTTCTATGGAGTAACTTAGGCTACTTTCATTTAAAAATGGATCAGGATTACGCGAAAACAAAATTAAAACCAATGAAATAGTGAACAACATCTGATTCAATAGCAACAAAGTCGCGGGGCACAACTAGCTTAAAAATAAATAAGTAGACTCACATCCGCCACTAGGGGGCTCTATATGTGGCACTGAAAGAGTAAAGAGAAAACATATTATTTCATTACTTTCTTCATTTATTTATAACACAGCGAACGCTGTATAAATTGAGACATGATAGTTACATATTTTTGTTTTACCGATATCGTTGTTTATCTCACAAATTCCACAAATGAACTGAGTAATATGGTAAATTTATTCAAATTAGATCGAAAATAACTAGCCACTTACGGTTCACGGCGATTCCTGAAACAAATATAAACGAATGTTAAATGTAAATAGATTAATGTAAAGAATTTTAAATTACCTTATTTAATACCAATAGAGTTGAAAACCATGTGTAAATAGTATAATTTGGTCCAGCATCATAACTGTTATAGTCTATGGCCGAACAAAGAAGCGCCTGAACGTACTCACAATTTACGCGAGTACCTACCACTCGCATTTACGCGAATACGTATACCGTGACCTCTGGAGTATGCGAGTATAACTAGGTATACTACGGCCGATGTGTCTTGGCGAGCCTGAACGAGGCTCTGCGAACTTTAGCGCATGTACACTCGAAGGAACCAATAAGCACAAAGTAACCAAAATGCATGCCTGAAGGTGTTGTTTAATCGATATTTATTCAAATCGATTGGAATTAAGTCATAAAAATACTTTCAATTATATAAGAAGGTTTTAAATTTTCTCAAACAGTCGTTACTCAGGAGACGTTAATAGATAACGGATATTTAACTAAATCATGTCTTTCAACTAAAAAATTAAAATTTTATTAGTTTTTTTTATTAAAATCGAAATCTCGTTCATTGACCACAATACAAAATCCACTAATATTTGTAAATCTATTTCGTTAAATATCTTATATTATATAAACAAAAATCAATAGCTTCTTAATAAAACCAATCGATTACGATATTTGATTGAATAAAGGGTCGATTGTGTTTATTTATCGTCAATCTCTAGCCTGGACCGCCGCCCGGGTACGTCGCCTTATGCATTTGTACCAAAAAAAATACTGTGCAACATTCTGCACGAAGTTCAGACTTGCCAAGATACGCCGCCCTTATAGTACACTAGCTTTTACACGCGGCTTCACTCACGCAAACTTTCATCCCCTGATTTACCCCCTTAGTGGTGGAATTTGAAAAAAATCCTTTCTTAGTGCTCACTTAGGGTCTATAAAGAACCTACATGCAAAATTTCAGGATTCTAGCTTCAGCAGTTTGGGCTGTGCGTTGATCTCTGGGTATGTCAGTCAGTCAGTCAGTCACCTTACTCTTTTATATATATAGATAGATTAGGTGTAAGGTATAGAGAAATGGAAAATGTACATCTATTTATTGGTTCTAACAAAATAACAACTAATATGCATATTATATCAGTACCCTAACACAGAAGACTATAGTAACAGCATTCATGCTGTCGTGTTTCCTCGGTGAGTGCGAGACCGGAGGCCCAATTACTTGACTCTTGACTTATACACAATAAAGGCTAGAAAAACCAAATGTCTCACCGTCGCTACTAGGAGGTTGCGATAAAATGAATGAGAAAAATTATATGAAAAAAAAAAACATATTTAGATATTTTTTTGCTCGTTTATTAAGGGGGACACTATAGGACATAAAAATGTAATAAAAAGAAAAAAAAATAAGTAAAAGAAGTTTTCGTATTTTAACAGTCATTTAATAAAGAAATAGTCTCAGGCACACAATACTTGAAAACTTTTTGGTGGCCAATAACTTTCGACTGTGAGAAACGTTTGAGATTTCCGTAGACACGCATCAGGGGTAGGACGACCTACTAAATCGTTTAGCGAATCTAGCGAAAGGTCAAACAGAAGAAAACTGAACTGAAGAGAACTATCTGCTTATCATAGTAATTGTTCACGCAGCACAAGTAGTTTAACAAATGGTAAAAGAAACAGGTCTACTGATATAAATGACAATAAAAGTTCTGCTGCTTCTGACAGTGATTGTAAAAAGACTTTCGAGATCTAAAGAAATAAAGCCCCTTACCCCCTTCAAGTACTTTGAATGTTCGTCGAAGCTGATTTGACAAGAAGCAAAACGAGATTATTTTACGAACAATGAACAAAATTATTATTCACATTATAAAATATCCATATTATGGAAGGCCAAAGAAGAATGCTAACCACCAAAGAAGTCATTATGAGTGGCGACTAAATGGCAAAGTCAGCCTACAATTTTATTTTTGTTAGACCAATACTGTAAACAGGTTATACCTCTTCGCGGAAGAAGTTCTACTCACACTGGATGCCGTTGAAAGAAACTCATTACGATTATTCTGCAAATGAGGTTGTGAGGGGTCACAACAATCCCAGTATAAACAAAGACTCGTGAATGAGGATGGCTCTGATGCTGATATTTTATAAGCTTATTTGTGCCTTCACAAATTGTCAGCAATGAAAATAATTATATCTATTGATCCCTGTTGAACCAAACCAATCAATGCAAATCGAAACTGTTGAAAGCTACGAAAATTTAAATGTAGATGGATAAGTTTCTAATGTAAAATCGATTATTTGTGGTGATTATTACTACAAATTAATTAGCTTATGTAACTTTACTGTAATGTGTATAAATAGAGCTCATGTAACTTTGCTATTGTATAGAGAGGTGTACAAATTAGTTCGGTCCGTTTAAAAAGATGGCTCTGGCTGTTATGAATGTTTCATTGTGACAGTTGATCTCGATGGTTTTAGAGAGGTTATACATCTGTCAATAACATTCAGTTTCTATCACTTCGAATTTCGTAAATGAATTTGATTTTTTTTTTTTAGAATATGTCAAATTTTGTGTTAACTAAGTAGCATGTGCGGGAGGTTTTAACTTTTTGCTTTAATTGGAAGAAAGGTGCAGCGGAAGCGGATCGAATGCTTGTGGAAGTTTATGGTGATAATGCTCCAACTGATAAATCATACAGGGAATGGTTCCGACGTTTTAAGGATGGTCATTTCAGCGTTGAAAATAGGCCTCGACCCGGACAACCAAAAAAATTTGAAGACGAAGAATTGAAGGGATTACTCGATAAAGATCGAAGTGAAACACAAGAAGAGCTTGCAGATAGATTAGGAGTAACTCAACAAACAATTTCTGTACGATTAAAGTCCATAGGAATGATTCAGAAACAAGGAAACTGGGTTCCTCATGAATTGAAACCAAGAGACGTTGAAAGGCGACTCTTCACTTGCGAGCAGTTGATTCAGAGGCAAAAAAGAAAGGGTTTTTTACATCGAATTGTTACTGGAGATGAGAAATGGATATTCTACGATAATCCCAAGAAGAAAAAATACTACGCTAAGCCTGGTGAATCGTTACCATCGACTTCGATATCAACAGCAAAGCAAAATTTGACTTCAAAAGTCATGCTGTGTGGGTGGGACCAAAAAGGTGTTGTGTACTATGAGTTGCTACAAACTGGCGAATGTATTACGGGCGATTGGTATAGGCTACAATTGACTCGTTTGAGCTGTGTATTACGAGAAAAACGGCCGGAATACGACAAAGACATGATAAAGTTATTCTTTTGTACGATAACGCTCGACCTCATGTCGCAAACGTCGTCAAAAAATATTTAGAAACACTCAAGTGGGATATTTTACCACACCCGCCGTATTCTCCGTACCTTGCTCCTACTGATTACTGGTTACTCCGACGGATTCAGCACGACTTGGCACTGGCAGGTCACCGATTCACTTCTTTCGCATAAATAGAAAATCGGATAAAAATAAAGTTGGATTGGTAGGGGAGGACCTACCCCATGACCAGCAAGATATCCAGATCTTACCCTGATGGATTATTACGTGTGTGTGAGCCTGGTTTATGATGTCTCGCCTGTACCAAATATTGTAGGTTTAAGGATCCGCATAGTTAATGCCGCAAGTGAAATCAAAAACTCTTTGTCTAGTGGTGTTGTAAAAACTCAAAATCGAGTGTAAATTTAAGTTTAGACCTCAAAATAAAAATTACGATTTTTTACTTACTATCCCCGATTAAGTTCATTTACTCAGCCATTTGTCAACGTATTTAATTTTTTATACCTCGTTGGATAGCTAATAAAACATACTTGTTTTTAAGCTATTACGCCGATAAAATTGTAAGGTGTTTTTTTTAAATGAAATTGCATTTAGTCATAAGAAACAGTAAAATGTATAAAAAAATTAGATTCCCTGAATCATTATTCAAAAACGGTACTACATTTCTGTTCTTTTTTGTGTTATTATTACGTAATAGGGTGCTAGCAAACTAAAAACACCAAAAACAACCATTAAATACGCAAGTGCTTGTTTTAAGAGCACTTTGAAGTAGCGTGATCCACTTTTTTAATGGAATTTTGAAAAAAAAATTGGAAATAAAATTTTTAAAAAATGTTTTTTTTTTTTTTTTTTTCTAAAACGGTAAATTTTTGACTAATTTACCCGAGGACAATTTGATAGCTAATGATATCTACTATCAACCCTTAAAGGGATTGCTACATGTTACCAGTAACCCTGTATATAAGTGTGACTAGCACACTACACTAGCTACCTGAGACGGCGTGCACATTTAGATTTAGTCGGTTTGAGTTAAGTTAATTAAGTCATAAGAATACTTTCAATTATATAAGAAGGTTTTAAATTTTCTCAAACAGTCGTTACTCAGAAGACATTAATAGATAAGTAATATTTAACTAAATCATGTCTTTCAACTGAGAAAATAAAATTTTATTAGTTTTTTTTTTATTAAAATCGGAATCTCGTTCATTGACCACAATACGAAATCCACTAATATTTGTAAATCTATTTCATTAAATATCTTTTCAGCGTTGAAAATAAGCCTCGACCCGGATAACAAAATAAATTTGAAGCCGAAGAATTGCAGGCATTACTCGATAAAGATCGAAGTGAAACACAAGAAGAGCTTGCAGATAGATTAGGAGTAACTCAACGAACAATTTCTGTACGATTAAAGTCCATAGGAATGATTCAGAAACAAGGAAACTGGGTTCCTCATGAATTGAAACCAAGAGACGTTGAAAGGCGACTCTTCACTTGCGAGCAGTTGATTCAGAGGCAAACAAGAAAGGGTTTTTTACATCGAATTGTTACTGGAGATGATAAATGGATATTCTACGATAAACCCAAGAAGAAAAAATACTACTCTAAGCCTGGTGAATCGTTACCATCGACTTCGATATCAACAGCAAAGCAAAATTTGAGTTCAAAAGTCATGCTGTGTTGGTGGGACCAAAAAGGTGTTGTGTACTATGAGTTGCTACAAACTGGCGAATTTATTACGGGCGATTGGTATAGGCTACAATTGACTCGTTTGAGCTGTGTATTACGAGAAAAACGGCCGGAATACGACAAAGACATGATAAAGTTATTCTTTTGTACGAAAACGCTCGACCTCATGTTGCAAACGTCGTCAAAAAATATTTAGAAACACTCAAGTGGGATATTTTACCACACCCGCCGTATTCTCCGTACCTTGCTCCTACTGATTACTAGTTATTCCGACGGATTCAGCACGACTTGGCACTGGCAGGTCACCGGTTCACTTCTTTCGCAGAAATAGAAAATCGGATTAAATTAAGTTGGATTGGTAGGGGAGGACCTACCCCATGACCAGCAAGGTATCCAGATCTTACCCTGATGGATTATTATGTGTGTGTGAGCCTGGTTTACGATGTCTCGCCTGTGCCAAATATTGTAGGTTTAAGGATCCGCATAGTTAATGCCGCAAGTGAAATCAAAAACTCTTTGTCTAGTGGTGTTGTAAAAACTCAACTGAGGACAAAAATGCGTGCTTTCATTAGAAATAGGGGCTCACACTTTGAAAATCGAGTGTAAATTTAAGTTTAGACCTCAAAATAAAAATTACGATTTTTTACTTACTACTCCCGATTAAGTTCATTTACTCAGCCATTTGTCAACGTATTTAATTTTTTATACCTCGTTGGATAGCTAATAAAACATACTTGTTTTTAAGCTATTACGCCGATAAAATTGTAAGGTGTTTTTTTTAATAAAATTGCATTTAGTCATAAGAAACAGTAAAATGTATAAAAAAAATTAGATTCCCTGAATCATTATTCACAAACGGTACTACATTTCTGTTTTTTTGTGTTATTATTACGTAATAGGGTGTTAGCAAATTAAAAACACCAAAAACAACCATTAAATACGCAAGTGTTTGTTTTAAGAGCACTTTGAAGTAGCGTGATCCACTTTTTTAATGGAATTTTGAAAAAAATAAAATAAAAAAATGGGTTTTTTTATTTTTTCCTAAAACGGAAAATTTTTGACTCATTTACCCGAGGACAATTCGATAGCTAATGATCTCTACTCTCAACCCTTAAAGGGATTGCTACATGTTACCAGTAATCCTGTATATAAAAGTGACTAGCACACTACACTAGCTACCTGAGACGGCGTGCACATTTAGATTTAGTCGGTTTGAGTTCCGATCGAGAGGTCATACTTTATCAAAATACCATCGGAATTAAGTGACTAACGTTATTATGAAGAATCATTTTTACTGATAACATAATAATATACAAAATTGAATGATATTCCGGATGGAAATAACAACTAATACTACATAACATTTAACATTGCCCGAAAAAAAAGAGACATGCAGTGCAGGAAATGTCTTTAATAAGAGAGCAATAGTATGATAGAAAAGAACATAAACATTAACTAACTTACCTTCATTAATAGGGGGCTGTCCTACATCCACTGAAATAGAACAAATAAGATTATATTACAACAAATCAGAATTAAAATTAGATAAAAGAAAGGTTTTATTCACTACTTGACTCTTGACTTAAACACACAAAGTTTAATGAATAATGGCTAGAAAAACAAAATGTCTCACCGTTGCTACTAGCATCCTGCGAGGGTGATTCCTCTTCCACTAAAATATACAATAAAAAGCAGTTATTTTAATATATTACGAACAGACACTCAAATTTATTTATTTGTATAGATATAGATTACGACCAAAGGTTAGACAAAAAGGAAAAAAAACTCATATCTAATCACTTTTTGTATACAAACAAAGTGTAGCCAACATTTGTGTCATATAAAACTTAAATAAAGGGAATCACTTCCGTCAGTGGGTGCTGTGAAACTTCATCTGTATATGAAATAAACTGTTTTAATTTCAAATTAACAGCTTTTATCAGATGTCAAAAAAGTCAAGTGTCAAAATTAACTAAATAAATAAATATTTCGGACATCTAACACACAACGCCATCTAGTCCTAAGCTAAGCAGAGCTTGTGTTATGGGCATTAGACAACTGATATAAATACATATATACTTTTTTTTTTAAACATACATTATACATAGAAAACACCCAAACTTCGAAACAATTATTAATATCATATAAAAATTTGGTCAGACCCGGGAATCGAACCCGAGACCTCAAGCACAGCAGTCGCATACGCTACCACTGCGCTACCGAGGCTATTAAGTTAAATGTTTGTCTTTATGTCTGTCTAATTGTTCTGGCTAATCTCTGGAACGGCTAGATCGATTTGACTTTCACCTCCAGGTATCTAATGTTCTATGGAGTAACTTAGGCTACTTTCATTTAAAAATGGATCAGGATTACGCGAAAACAAAATTAAAACCAATGAAATAGTGAAAAACATCTGATTCAATAGCAACAAAGTCGCGGGGCACAACTAGCTTAAAAATAAATAAGTAGACTCACATCCGCCACTAGGGGGCTCTATATGTGGCACTGAAAGAGTAAAGAGAAAACATATTATTTCATTACTTTCTTCATTTATTTATAACACAGCGAACGCTGTATAAATTGAGACATGATAGTTACATATTTTTGTTTTACCGATATCGTTGTTTATCTCACAAATTCCACAAATGAACTGAGTAATATGGTAAATTTATTCAAATTAGATCGAAAATAACTAGCCACTTACGGTTCACGGCGATTCCTGAAACAAATATAAACGAATGTTAAATGTAAATAGATTAATGTAAAGAATTTTAAATTACCTTATTTAATACCAATAGAGTTGAAAACCGTGTGTAAATAGTATAATTTGGTCCAGCATCATAACTGTTATAGTCTATGGCCGAACAAAGTAGCGCCTGAACGTACTCACAATTTACGCGAGTACTACTCGCATTTACGCGAATACGTATACCGTGACCTCTGGAGTATGCGAGTATAACTAGGTATACTACGGCCGATGTGTCTTGGCGAGCCTGAACGAGGCTCTGCGAACTTTAGCGCATGTACACTCGAAGGAACCAATAAGCACGAAGTAATCAAAACGTATGCCTGAGGGTGTTGTTTAATCGATATTTATTCAAATCGATTGAAATTAAGTCATAAAAATACTTTCAATTATATAAGAAGGTTTTAAATTTTCTCAAACAGTCGTTACTCAGAAGACGTTAATAGATAAGTAATATTTAACTAAATCATGTCTTTCAACTGAGAAAATAAAATTTTATTAGTTTTTTTTTTATTAAAATCGAAATCTCGTTCATTGACCACAATACAAAATCCACTAATATTTGTAAATCTATTTCGTTAAATATCTTTTCAGCGTTGAAAATAAGCCTCGACCCGGACAACCAAATAAATTTGAAGACGAAGAATTGCAGGCATTACTCGATAAAGATCGAAATGAAACACAAGAAGAGCTTGCAGATAGATTAGGAGTAACTCAACAAACAATTTCTGTACGATTAAAGTCCATAGGAATGATTCAGAAACAAGGAAACTGGGTTCCTCATGAATTGAAACCAAGAGACGTTGAAAGGCGACTCTCCACTTGCGAGCAGTTGATTCAGAGGCAAAAAAGAAAGGGTTTTTTACATCGAATTGTTACTGGAGATGAGAAATGGATATTCTACGATAATCCCAAGAAGAAAAAATACTACGCTAAGCCTGGTGAATCGTTACCATCGACTTCGATATCAACAGCAAAGCAAAATTTGACTTCAAAATTCATGCTGTGTGGGTGGGACCAAAAAGGTGTTGTGTACTATGAGTTGCTACAAACTGGCGAATGTATTACGGGCGATTGGTATAGGCTACAATTGACTCGTTTGAGCTGTGTATTACGAGAAAAACGGCCGGAATACGACAAAGACATGATCAAGTTATTCTTTTGTACGATAACGCTCGACCTCATGTCGCAAACGTCGTCAAAAAATATTTAGAAACACTCAAGTGGGATATTTTACCACACCCGCCGTATTCTCCGTATCTTGCTCCTACTGATTACTGGTTATTCCGACGGATTCAGCACGACTTGGCACTGGCAGGTCACCGGTTCACTTCTTTCGCAGAAATAGAAAATCGGATAAAAATAAAGTTGGATTGGTAGGGGAGGACCTACCCCATGACCAGCAAAGATCTTACCCTGATGGATTATTACGTGTGTGTGAGCCTGGTTTATGATGTCTCGCCTGTACCAAATATTGTAGGTTTAAGGATCCGCATAGTTAATGCCGCAAGTGAAATCAAAAACTCTTTGTCTAGTGGTGTTGTAAACACTCAATTGAGGACAAGAATGCGTGCTTGCATTAGTAATAGGGGCTCACACTTTGAAAATCGAGTGTAAATTTAAGTTTAGACCCCAAAATGAAAATTACGATTTTTTACTTACTACTCCCGATTAAGTTCATTTACTCAGCCATTTGTCAACGTATTTAATTTTTTATACCTCGTTGGATAGCTAATAAAACATACTTGTTTTTAAGCTATTACGCCGATAAAATTGTAAGGTGTTTTTTTTTAAATGAAATTGCATTTAGTCATAAGAAACATTAAAATGTATAAAGAAATTAGATTCCCTGAATCATTATTCAAAAACGGTACTACATTTCTGTTCTTTTTTGTGTTATTATTACGTAATAGGGAGTTAGCAAACTAAACACACCAAAAACAACCATTAAATACGCAAATGCTTGTTTTAAGAGCACTTTGAAGTAGCGTGATCCACTTTTTTAATGGAATTTTGAAAAATATAAAATAAAAAAATGGGTTTTTTTATTTTTTCCTAAAACGGAAAATTTTTGACTCATTTACCCGAGGACAATTCGATAGCTAATGATCTCTACTATCAACCCTTAAAGGGATTGCTACATGTTACCAGTAATCCTGTATATAAGTGTGACTAGCACACTACACTAGCTACCTGAGACGGCGTGCACATTTAGATTTAGTCGGTTTGAGTTCCGATCGAGAGGTCATACTTTATCAAAATACCATCGGAATTAAGTGACTAACGTTATTATGAAGAATCATTTTTACTGATAACATAATAATATACAAAATTGAATGATATTCCGGATGGAAATAACAACTAATACTACATAACATTTAACATTGCCCGAAAAAAAAGAGACATGCAGTGCAGGAAATGTCTTTAATAAGAGAGCAATAGTATGATAGAAAAGAACATAAACATTAACTAACTTACCTTCATTAATAGGGGGCTGTCCTACATCCACTGAAATAGAACAAATAAGATTATATTACAACAAATCAGAATTAAAATTAGATAAAAGAAAGGTTTTATTCACTACTTGACTCTTGACTTAAACACACAAAGTTTAATGAATAATGGCTAGAAAAACAAAATGTCTCACCGTTGCTACTAGCATCCTGCGAGGGTGATTCCTCTTCCACTAAAATATACAATAAAAAGCAGTTATTTTAATATATTACGAACAGACACTCAAATTTATTTATTTTTATAGATATAGATTACGACCAAAGGTTAGACAAAAAGGAAAAAAAAACTCATATCTAATCACTTTTTGTATACAAACAAAGTGTAGCCAACATTTGTGTCATATAAAACTTAAATAAAGGGAATCACTTCCGTCAGTGGGTGCTGTGAAACTTCATCTGTATATGAAATCAACTGTTTTAATTTCAAATTAACAGCTTTTATCAGATGTCAAAAAAGTCAAGTGTCAAAATTAACTAAATAAATAAATATTTCGGACATCTAACACACAACGCCATCTAGTCCTAAGCTAAGCAGAGCTTGTGTTATGGGCATTAGACAACTGATATAAATACATATATACTTTTTTTTTAAACATACATTATACATAGAAAACACCCAAACTTCGAAACAATTATTAATATCATATAAAAATTTGGTCAGACCCGGGAATCGAACCCGAGACCTCAAGCACAGCAGTCGCATACGCTACCACTGCGCTACCGAGGCTATTAAGTTAAATGTTTGTCTTTATGTCTGTCTAATTGTTCTGGCTAATCTCTGGAACGGCTAGATCGATTTGACTTTCACCTCCAGGTATCTAATGTTCTATGGAGTAACTTAGGCTACTTTCATTTAAAAATGGATCAGGATTACGCGAAAACAAAATTAAAACCAATGAAATAGTGAAAAACATCTGATTCAATAGCAACAAAGTCGCGGGGCACAACTAGCTTAAAAATAAATAAGTAGACTCACATCCGCCACTAGGGGGCTCTATATGTGGCACTGAAAGAGTAAAGAGAAAACATATTATTTCATTACTTTCTTCATTTATTTATAACACAGCGAACGCTGTATAAATTGAGACATGATAGTTACATATTTTTGTTTTACCGATATCGTTGTTTATCTCACAAATTCCACAAATGAACTGAGTAATATGGTAAATTTATTCAAATTAGATCGAAAATAACTAGCCACTTACGGTTCACGGCGATTCCTGAAACAAATATAAACGAATGTTAAATGTAAATAGATTAATGTAAAGAATTTTAAATTACCTTATTTAATACCAATAGAGTTGAAAACCGTGTGTAAATAGTATAATTTGGTCCAGCATCATAACTGTTATAGTCTATGGCCGAACAAAGTAGCGCCTGAACGTACTCACAATTTACGCGAGTACTACTCGCATTTACGCGAATACGTATACCGTGACCTCTGGAGTATGCGAGTATAACTAGGTATACTACGGCCGATGTGTCTTGGCGAGCCTGAACGAGGCTCTGCGAACTTTAGCGCATGTACACTCGAAGGAACCAATAAGCACGAAGTAATCAAAACGTATGCCTGAGGGTGTTGTTTAATCGATATTTATTCAAATCGATTGAAATTAAGTCATAAAAATACTTTCAATTATATAAGAAGGTTTTAAATTTTCTCAAACAGTCGTTACTCAGAATAAGTTAATAGATAAGTAATATTTAACTAAATCATGTCTTTCAACTGAGAAAATAAAATTTTATTAGTTTTTTTTTTATTAAAATCGAAATCTCGTTCATTGACCACAATACAAAATCCACTAATATTTGTAAATCTATTTCGTTAAATATCTTTTCAGCGTTGAAAATAAGCCTCGACCCGGACAACCAAATAAATTTGAAGACGAAGAATTGCAGGCATTACTCGATAAAGATCGAAATGAAACACAAGAAGAGCTTGCAGATAGATTAGGAGTAACTCAACAAACAATTTCTGTACGATTAAAGTCCATAGGAATGATTCAGAAACAAGGAAACTGGGTTCCTCATGAATTGAAACCAAGAGACGTTGAAAGGCGACTCTTCACTTGCGAGCAGTTGATTCAGAGGCAAACAAGAAAGGGTTTTTACATCGAATTGTTACTGGAGATGATAAATGGATATTCTACGATAAAGCCAAGAAGAAAAAATACTACGCTAAGCCTGGTGAATCGTTACCATCGACTTCGATATCAACAGCAAAGCAAAATTTGACTTCAAAAGTCATGCTGTGTGGGTGGGACCAAAAAGGTGTTGTGTACTATGAGTTGCTACAAACTGGCGAATGTATTACGGGCGATTGGTATAGGCTACAATTGACTCGTTTGAGCTGTGTATTACGAGAAAAACGGCCGGAATACGACAAAGACATGATAAAGTTATTCTTTTGTACGATAACGCTCGACCTCATGTCGCAAACGTCGTCAAAAAATATTTAGAAACACTCAAGTGGGATATTTTACCACACCCGCCGTATTCTCCGTACCTTGCTCCTACTGATTACTGGTTATTCCGACGGATTCAGCACGACTTGGCACTGGCAGGTCACCGGTTCACTTCTTTCGCAGAAATAGAAAATCGGATAAAAATAAAGTTGGATTGGTAGGGGAGGGCCTACCCCATGACCAGCAAAGATCTTACCCTGATGGATTATTACGTGTGTGTGAGCCTGGTTTATGATGTCTCGCCTGTACCAAATATTGTAGGTTTAAGGATCCGCATAGTTAATGCCGCAAGTGAAATCAAAAACTCTTTGTCTAGTGGTGTTGTAAACACTCAATTGAGGACAAGAATGCGTGCTTGCATTAGTAATAGGGGCTCACACTTTGAAAATCGAGTGTAAATTTAAGTTTAGACCTCAAAATGAAAATTACGATTTTTTACTTACTACTCCCGATTAAGTTCATTTACTCAGCCATTTGTCAACGTATTTAATTTTTTATACCTCGTTGGATAGCTAATAAAACATACTTGTTTTTAAGCTATTACGCCGATAAAATTGTAAGGTGTTTTTTTTTAAATGAAATTGCATTTAGTCATAAGAAACATTAAAATGTATAAAGAAATTAGATTCCCTGAATCATTATTCAAAAACGGTACTACATTTCTGTTCTTTTTTGTGTTATTATTACGTAATAGGGAGTTAGCAAACTAAACACACCAAAAACAACCATTAAATACGCAAATGCTTGTTTTAAGAGCACTTTGAAGTAGCGTGATCCACTTTTTTAATGGAATTTTGAAAAAAATAAAATAAAAAAATGGGTTTTTTTATTTTTTCCTAAAACGGAAAATTTTTGACTCATTTACCCGAGGACAATTCGATAGCTAATGATCTCTACTATCAACCCTTAAAGGGATTGCTACATGTTACCAGTAATCCTGTATATAAGTGTGACTAGCACACTACACTAGCTACCTGAGACGGCGTGCACATTTAGATTTAGTCGGTTTGAGTTCCGATCGAGAGGTCATACTTTATCAAAATACCATCGGAATTAAGTGACTAACGTTATTATGAAGAATCATTTTTACTGATAACATAATAATATACAAAATTGAATGATATTCCGGATGGAAATAACAACTAATACTACATAACATTTAACATTGCCCGAAAAAAAAGAGACATGCAGTGCAGGAAATGTCTTTAATAAGAGAGCAATAGTATGATAGAAAAGAACATAAACATTAACTAACTTACCTTCATTAATAGGGGGCTGTCCTACATCCACTGAAATAGAACAAATAAGATTATATTACAACAAATCAGAAATAAAATTAGATAAAAGAAAGGTTTTATTCACTACTTGACTCTTGACTTAAACACACAAAGTTTAATGAATAATGGCTAGAAAAACAAAATGTCTCACCGTTGCTACTAGCATCCTGCGAGGGTGATTCCTCTTCCACTACAATATACAATAAAAAGCAGTTATTTTAATATATTACGAACAGACACTCAAATTTATTTATTTGTATAGATATAGATTACGACCAAAGGTTAGACTAAAAGGGAAAAAAACTCATATCTAATCACTTTTTGTATACAAACAAAGTGTAGCCAACATTTGTGTCATATAAAACTTAAATAAAGGGAATCACTTCCGTCAGTGGGTGCTGTGAAACTTCATCTGTATATGAAATCAACTGTTTTAATTTCAAATTAACAGCTTTTATCAGATGTCAAAAAAGTCAAGTGTCAAAATTAACTAAATAAATAAATATTTCGGACATCTAACACACAACGCCATCTAGTCCCAAGCTAAGCCGAGCTTGTGTTATGGACATTAGACAACTGATATAAATACATAATTATATACTTTTTTTTGTAAAAACATACATTATACATAGAAAACACCCAAACTTCGAAACAAATATTTGCAGATCATACAAAAATTTGGTCAGACCCGGGAATCGAACCCGAGACCACAAGCACAGCCAGCTACCACTGCGCCACCGAGGCAATAAGTTAAATGTTTGTCTTTATGTCTGTCTATTTGTTCTGGCTAATCTCTGGAACGGCTAGATCGATTTTGACAGGACTTTCACCTCCAGGTATCTGATGTAATAAGGAGTAACTTAGGCTACTTTCATTTAAAAATGGATCAGGATTACGCGAAAACAAAATTAAAACCAATGACATAGTGAACAACATCTGATTCAATAGCAACAAAGTCGCGGGGCGCAACTAGCTTAAAAATAAATAAGTAGACTCACATCCGCCACTAGGGGGCTCTATATCTGGCACTGAAAGAGTAAAGAAAAAAAATATTATTTCATTACTTTCTTGATTTATTATTTATAACACAGCGAACGCTGCTGTACAAATTGAGACATAATAGTTACATATTTTTGTTTTACTATTTTCGTTATTTATCTCACAAATTCCACAAATGAACTGAGTAACATGGTAAATTAATTCCTATTTAATTAGACCCTTTATTTATACAAAACTTTTGTTTCGTTTTCTTTGGTCGACTTCGTTCTCATTCAAGTCTCTTAGTAAAAAAAATTGTAAACCCTATTATTATTTTTAAAAAGAACGACAATGGAGTTTCTTGCCAGATTCTTCTCCATGAAAGGTAGGCTGCACTTAGAATTGGCAACTAGAATCACTCGATTTTTAAATATTAAATATTGACTATTCATAAGTGCCTGTAGAATAAGTGCCTATTTGAATAAAATCTTTTTGAGTTGAGTTTGATACACAGACAAAGCACAATGAATAAATACGAGAAACAAGATTTAATTAGACCCTTTATTTATACACACACAAAGCACAATGACTAAAGACTAGAAAAGCAAAATATCTCACCGTTGCTAATAGGAGGCTGCGAGGGTGATTCCTCTTCCACTGAAATATAAGAAAAAGGGTTTAATTAGACCTTTTATTTGTACACACACACAAAGCACAATGAATAAAGACTAGAAAATCAAAATGTCTCACCGTTGTTACTAGGAGGATGCGAGGGTGATTCCTCTTCTACTAAAATATGAGAAAAAAGATTTAATTAGAACCTTTATTTATACAAAACTTTTGTCTCGTTTTCTTTGGTCGACTTCGTTCTTATTCAAGTATCTTCGTAAAAAAAATGTAGACCCTATTATTATTTTAAAAGGAACGACAATGGAGTTTCTTGCCAGATTCTTCTCCATGAAGGGTAGGCTGCACTTAGAACTGGCAACTAGAATCACTCGATTTTTACATATTAAATATTGACTATTCATAAGTGCCTGTAGAATAAGTGCCTATTTGAATAAAATCTTTTTGAGTTGAGTTTGATACACAGACAAAGCACAATGAATAAATACGAGAAACAAGATTTAATTAGACCCTTTATTTATACACACACAAAGCACAATGACTAAAGAATAGAAAAGCAAAATATCTCACCGTTGCTAATAGGAGGCTGCGAGGGTGATTCCTCTTCCACTGAAATATGGGAAAAAGGGTTTTATTAGACCTTGTATTTATACACACACACAAAGCACAATGAATAAAGACTAGAAAATCAAAATGTCTCACCGTTATTACTAGGAGGTTGCGAGGGTGATTCCTCTTCCACTAAAATATGAGAAAAAAGATTTAATTAGAACCTTTATTTATACACATACGTATAGATATAGATAACGAACAAAGGTTAGACAAAGAGGAAAAAAACTCATATTTAATCACTTTTTACCCGACTGCGAAAGGAGGTTATGTTTTTTCGAGTGTATGTATGTATATATCTTTGGCACGCCCTAGAGCCTAAACGGCTTGTGGTATTTTTATGTGAGTGGTGTCAATAGATTCGTCTTAGTCGTGAGAGTGACACTGGGTATATCAAAAAAAAAAAAAAAAAGGGATTTTTGGCGCCAAAAAGTAATATAAAAAAAATATTTTCAAAATACATCGAGTGTGGTATCAAAATAAAGACGGTGATTACGAATATATATAAAACTTATATGTTTTTATTGTTAAATATTGACGCAGTCGGGTTTTTACTTTTAACAAATTATTAAAAATTAAAAACCCGACTGCGTCAATATTTAATGTACTTGTTCTATACAAACAAAGTGTAGCCAACATTTGTGTCATATAAAACTTAAATAAAGGGAATCACTTCCGTTAGTGGGTGCTTTGAAACTTCATCTGTATAAACATAATGAATTTTAGTTTGAAATTAACAGCTTTTATCAGATGTCAAAAAAAGTCAAGTGTCAAAATATAACTAAATAAATAAATATTTCAGACATATAGCACACAACGCCATCTAGTCCCAAGCTAAGCCGAGCTTGTGTTATGGACATTAGACAACTGATATAAATACATAATTATATACTTTTTTTTTGTAAAAACATACATTATACATAGAAAACACCCAAACTTCGAAACAAATATTTGCAGATCATACAAAAATTTGGTCAGACCCGGGAATCGAACCCGAGACCTCAAGCACAGCAGTCGCATACGCTACCACTGCGCCACCGAGGCAATAAGTTAAATCTGTCTGTCTATTTGTTCTGGCTAATCTCTGGAACGGCTAGATCGATTTTGACAGGACTTTCACCTCCAGGTATCTGATGTAATAAGGAGTAACTTAGGCTACTTTCATTTAAAAATGGATCAGGATTACGCGAAAACAAAATTAAAACCAATGACATAGTGAACAACATCTGATTCAATAGCAACAAAGTCGCGGGGCGCAACTAGCTTAAAAATAAATAAGTAGACTCACATCCGCCACTAGGGGGCTCTATATCTGGCACTGAAAGAGTAAAGAAAAAAAATATTATTTCATTACTTTCTTGATTTATTATTTATAACACAGCGAACGCTGCTGTACAAATTGAGACATAATAGTTACATATTTTTGTTTTACTATTTTCGTTATTTATCTCACAAATTCCACAAATGAACTGAGTAACATGGTAAATTAATTCCTATTTAATTAGACCCTTTATTTATACAAAACTTTTGTTTCGTTTTCTTTGGTCGACTTCGTTCTCATTCAAGTCTCTTAGTAAAAAAAATTGTAAACCCTATTATTATTTTTAAAAAGAACGACAATGGAGTTTCTTGCCAGATTCTTCTCCATGAAAGGTAGGCTGCACTTAGAATTGGCAACTAGAATCACTCGATTTTTAAATATTAAATATTGACTATTCATAAGTGCCTGTAGAATAAGTGCCTATTTGAATAAAATCTTATTGAGTTGAGTTTGATACACGGACAAAGCACAATGAATAAATACGAGAAACAAGATTTAATTACACCCTTTATTTATACACACACAAAGCACAATGACTAAAGACTAGAAAAGCAAAATTTCTCACCGTTGCTAATAGGAGGCTGCGAGGGTGATTCCTCTTCCACTGAAATATAAGAAAAAGGGTTTAATTAGACCTTTTATTTGTACACACACACAAAGCACAATGAATAAAGACTAGAAAATCAAAATATCTCACCGTTGTTACTAGGAGGATGCGAGGGTGATTCCTCTTCTACTAAAATATGAGAAAAAAAAATTAATTAGAACCTTTATTTATACAAAACTTTTGTCTCGTTTTCTTTGGTCGACTTCGTTCTTATTCAAGTATCTTCGTAAAAAAAATGTAGACCCTATTATTATTTTAAAAGGAACGACAATGGAGTTTCTTGCCAGATTCTTCTCCATGAAGGGTAGGCTGCACTTAGAACTGGCAACTAGAATCACTCGATTTTTACATATTAAATATTGACTATTCATAAGTGCCTGTAGAATAAGTGCCTATTTGAATAAAATCTTTTTGAGTTGAGTTTGATACACAGACAAAGCACAATGAATAAATACGAGAAACAAGATTTAATTAGACCTTTTATTTATACACACACAAAGCACAATGACTAAAGACTAGAAAAGCAAAATATCTCCCCGTTGTTACTAGGAGGATGCGAGGGTGATTCCTCTTCTACTAAAATATGAGAAATAAGATTTAATTAGAACCCTTATTTTTACAAAACTTTTGTCTCGTTTTCTTTGGTCGACTTCGTTCTCATTCAAGTATCTTAGTAAAAAAAATGTAGACCCTATTATTATTTTAAAAGGAACGACAATGGAGTTTCTTGCCAGATTCTTCTCCATGAAGGGTAGGCTGCACTTAGAACTGGCAACTAGAATCACTCGATTTTTACATATTAAATATTGACTATTCATAAGTGCCTGTAGAATAAGTGCCTATTTGAATAAAATCTTTTTGAGTTGAGTTTGATACACACACAAAGCACAATGAATAAAGACTAGGAAAGCAAAATGTCTCACCGTTGATACTAGGTGGTTGCGAGTCAGATTCCTCTTCCACTAAAATACGAGAAACAAGATTTAATTAGACCCTTTATTTATACACACATAAAGCACAATGAATAAAGACTAGAAAATCAAAATGTCTCACCGTTGTTACTAGGAGGTTGCGAGGGTGATTCCTCTTCCACTAAAATATGAGAAAAAAGATTTAATTAGAACTTTTATTTATACACATACGTATAGATATAGATAACGAACAAAGGTTAGACAAAGAGGAAAAAAACTCATATTTAATCACTTTTTACCCGACTGCGAAAGGAGGTTATGTTTTTTCGAGTGTATGTATGTATATATCTTTGGCACGCCCTAGAGCCTAAACGGCTTGTGGTATTTTTATGTGAGTGGTGTCAATAGATTCGTCTTAGTCGTGAGAGTCACACTGGGTATATCAAAAAAAAAAAAAAAGGGATTTTTGGCGCCAAAAAGTAATATAAAAAAAATATTTTCAAAATACATCGAGTGTGGTATCAAAATAAAGACGGTGATTACGAATATATATAAAACTTATATGTTTTTATTGTTAAATATTGACGCAGTCGGGTATTTTATTTTTAATAAATTATTAAAAATTAAAAACCCGACTGCGTCAATATTTAATGTACTTGTTCTATACAAACAAAGTGTAGCCAACATTTGTGTCATATAAAACTTAAATAAAGGGAATCACTTCCGTTAGTGGGTGCTTTGAAACTTCATCTGTATAAACATAATGAATTTTAGTTTGAAATTAACAGCTTTTATCAGATGTCAAAAAAAGTCAAGTGTCAAAATATAACTAAATAAATAAATATTTCAGACATATAGCACACAACGCCATCTAGTCCCAAGCTAAGCCGAGCTTGTGTTATGGACATTAGACAACTGATATAAATACATAATTATATACTTTTTTTTTGTAAAAACATACATTATACATAGAAAACACCCAAACTTCGAAACAAATATTTGCAGATCATACAAAAATTTGGTCAGACCCGGGAATCGAACCCGAGACCTCAAGCACAGCAGTCGCATACGCTACCACTGCGCCACCGAGGCAATAAGTTAAATGTTTGTCTTTATGTCTGTCTATTTGTTCTGGCTAATCTCTGGAACGGCTAGATCGATTTTGACAGGACTTTCACCTCCAGGTATCTGAGGTACTAAGGAGTAACTTAGGCTACTTTCATTTAAAAATGGATCAGGATTACGCGAAAACAAAATTAAAACCAATGACATAGTGAACAACATCTGATTCAATAGCAACAAAGTCGCGGGGCGCAACTAGCTTAAAAATAAATAAGTAGACTCACATCCGCCACTAGGGGGCTCTATATCTGGCACTGAAAGAGTCAAGAGAAAAAATATTATTTCATTACTTTCTTGATTTATTATTTATAACACAGCGAACGCTGCTGTACAAATTGAGACATAATAGTTACATATTTTTGTTTTACTATTTTCGTTATTTATCTCACAAATTCCACAAATGAACTGAGTAACATGGTAAATTAATTCCTATTTAATTAGACCCTTTATTTATACAAAACTTTTGTTTCGTTTTCTTTGGTCGACTTCGTTCTCATTCAAGTCTCTTAGTAAAAAAAACTGTAAACCCTATTATTATTTTTAAAAAGAACGACAATGGAGTTTCTTGCCAGATTCTTCTCCATGAAAGGTAGGCTGCACTTAGAATGGGCAACTAGAATCACTCGATTTTTAAATATTAAATATTGACTATTCATAAGTGCCTGTAGAATAAGTGCCTATTTGAATAAAATCTTTTTGAGTTGAGTTTGATACACAGACAAAGCACAATGAATAAATACGAGAAACAAGATTTAATTAGACCCTTTATTTATACACACACAAAGCACAATGACTAAAGACTAGAAAAGCAAAATATCTCACCGTTGCTAATAGGAGGCTGCGAGGGTGATTCCTCTTCCACTGAAATATAAGAAAAAGGGTTTAATTAGACCTTTTATTTATACATCACACAAAGCACAATGAATAAAGACTAGGAAATCAAAATGTCTCACCGTTGTTACTAGGAGGATGCGAGGGTGATTCCTCTTCTACTAAAATATGAGAAAAAATATTTAATTAGAACCTTTATTTATACAAAACTTTTGTCTCGTTTTCTTTGGTCGACTTCGTTCTTATTCAAGTATTTTCGTAAAAAAAATGTAAACCCTATTATTATTTTAAAAGGAACGACAATGGAGTTTCTTGTCAGATTCTTCTCGATGAAGGGTAGGCTGCACTTAGAACTGGCAACTAGAATCACTCGATTTTTACATATTAAATATTGACTATTCATAAGTGCCTGTAGAATAAGTGCCTATTTGAATAAAATCTTTTTGAGTTGAGTTTGATACACAGACAAAGCACAATGAATAAATACGAGAAACAAGATTTAATTAGACCCTTTATTTATACACACACAAAGCACAATGACTAAAGACTAGAAAAGCAAAATATCTCACCGTTGTTACTAGGAGGATGCGAGGCTGATTCCTCTTCTACTAAAATATGAGAAAAAAGATTTAATTAGAACCTTTATTTATACAAAACTTTTGTCTCGTTTTCTTTGGTCGACTTCGTTCTCATTCAAGTATCTTAGTAAAAAAAATGTAGACCCTATTATTATTTTAAAAGGAACGACAATGGAGTTTCTTGCCAGATTCTTCTCCATGAAGGGTAGGCTGCACTTAGAACTGGCAACTAGAATCACTCGATTTTTACATATTAAATATTGACTATTCATAAGTGCCTGTAGAATAAGTGCCTATTTGAATAAAATCTTTTTGAGTTGAGTTTGATACACAGACAAAGCACAATGAATAAATACGAGAAACAAGATTTAATTAGACCCTTTATTTATACACACACAAAGCACAATGACTAAAGACTAGAAAAGCAAAATATCTCACCGTTGTTACTAGGAGGATGCGAGGGTGATTCCTCTTCTACTAAAATATGAGAAAAAAGATTTAATTAGAACCCTTATTTTTACAAAACTTTTGTCTCGTTTTCTTTGGTCGACTTCGTTCTCATTCAAATATCTTAGTAAAAAAAATGTAGACCCTATTATTATTTTAAAAGGAACGACAATGGAGTTTCTTGCCAGATTCTTCTCCATGAAGGGTAGGCTGCACTTAGAACTGGCAACTAGAATCACTCGATTTTTACATATTAAATATTGACTATTCATAAGTGCCTGTAGAATAAGTGCCTATTTGAATAAAATCTTTTTGAGTTGAGTTTGATACACACACAAAGCACAATGAATAAAGACTAGGAAATCAAAATGTCTCACCGTTGTTACTAGGAGGTTGCGAGGGTGATTCCTCTTCCACTAAAATATGAGAAAAAAGATTTCATTAGAACCTTTATTTATACACATACGTATAGATATAGATAACGAACAAAGGTTAGACAAAGAGGAAAAAAACTCATATTTAATCACTTTTTACCCGACTGCGAAAGGAGGTTATGTTTTTTCGAGTGTATGTATGTATATATCTTTGGCACGCCCTAGAGCCTAAACGGCTTGTGGTATTTTTATGTGAGTGGTGTCAATAGATTCGTCTTAGTCGTGAGAGTCAGACTGGGTATATCAAAAAAAAAAAAAAAAGGGATTTTTGGCGCCAAAAAGTAATATAAAAAAAATATTTTCAAAATACATCGAGTGTGGTATCAAAATAAAGACGGTGATTACGAATATATATAAAACATATATGTTTTTATTGTTTAATATTGACGCAGTCGGGTATTTTATTTTTAATAAATTATTAAAAATTAAAAACCCGACTGCGTCAATATTTAATGTACTTGTTCTATACAAACAAAGTGTAGCCAACATTTGTGTCATATAAAACTTAAATAAAGGGAATCACTTCCGTTAGTGGGTGCTTTGAAACTTCATCTGTATAAACATAACGAATTTTAGTTTGAAATTAACAGCTTTTATCAGATGTCAAAAAAAGTCAAGTGTCAAAATATAACTAAATAAATAAATATTTCAGACATATAGCACACAACGCCATCTAGTCCCAAGCTAAGCCGAGCTTGTGTTATGGACATTAGACAACTGATATAAATACATAATTATATACTTTTTTTTTGTAAAAACATACATTATACATAGAAAACACCCAAACTTCGAAACAAATATTTGCAGATCATACAAAAATTTGGTCAGACCCGGGAATCGAACCCGAGACCTCAAGCACAGCAGTCGCATACGCTACCACTGCGCCACCGAGGCAATAAGTTAAATGTTTGTCTTTATGTCTGTCTATTTGTTCTGGCTAATCTCTGGAACGGCTAGATCGATTTTGACAGGACTTTCACCTCCAGGTATCTGAGGTAATAAGGAGTAACTTAGGCTACTTTCATTTAAAAATGGATCAGGATTACGCGAAAACAAAATTAAAACCAATGACATAGTGAACAACATCTGATTCAATAGCAACAAAGTCGCGGGGCGCAACTAGCTTAAAAATAAATAAGTAGACTCACATCCGCCACTAGGGGGCTCTATATCTGGCACTGAAAGAGTAAAGAGAAAAAATATTATTTCATTACTTTCTTGATTTATTATTTATAACACAGCGAACGCTGCTGTACAAATTGAGACATAATAGTTACATATTTTTGTTTTACTATTTTCGTTATTTATCTCACAAATTCCACAAATGAACTGAGTAACATGGTAAATTAATTCCTATTTAATTAGACCCTTTATTTATACAAAACTTTTGTTTCGTTTTCTTTGGTCGACTTCGTTCTCATTCAAGTCTCTTAGTAAAAAAAATTGTAAACCCTATTATTATTTTTAAAAAGAACGACAATGGAGTTTCTTGCCAGATTCTTCTCCATGAAAGGTAGGCTGCACTTAGAATTGGCAACTAGAATCACTCGATTTTTAAATATTAAATATTGACTATTCATAAGTGCCTGTAGAATAAGTGCCTATTTGAATAAAATCTTTTTGAGTTGAGTTTGATACACAGACAAAGCACAATGAATAAATACGAGAAACAAGATTTAATTAGACCCTTTATTTATACACACACAAAGCACAATGACTAAAGACTAGAAAAGCAAAATATCTCACCGTTGCTAATAGGAGGCTGCGAGGGTGATTCCTCTTCCACTGAAATATAAGAAAAAGGGTTTAATTAGACCTTTTATTTATACACACACACAAAGCACAATGAATAAAGACTAGAAAATCAAAATGTCTCACCGTTGTTACTAGGAGGATGCGAGGGTGATTCCTCTTCTACTAAAATATGAGAAAAAAGATTTAATTAGAACCTTTATTTATACAAAACTTTTGTCTCGTTTCCTTTGGTCGACTTCGTTCTTATTCAAGTATCTTCGTAAAAAAAATGTAGACCCTATTATTATTTTAAAAGGAACGACAATGGAGTTTCTTGCCAGATTCTTCTCCATGAAGGGTAGGCTGCACTTAGAACTGGCAACTAGAATCACTCGATTTTTACATATTAAATATTGACTATTCATAAGTGCCTGTAGAATAAGTGCCTATTTGAATAAAATCTTTTTGAGTTGAGTTTGATACACAGACAAAGCACAATGAATAAATACGAGAAACAAGATTTAATTAGACCCTTTATTTATACACACACAAAGCACAATGACTAAAGACTAGAAAAGCAAAATATCTCACCGTTGTTACTAGGAGGATGCGAGGGTGATTCCTCTTCTACTAAAATATGAGAAAAAAGATTTAATTAGAACCTTTATTTATACAAAACTTTTGTCTCGTTTTCTTTGGTCGACTTCGTTCTCATTCAAGTATCTTAGTAAAAAAAATGTAGACCCTATTATTATTTTAAAAGGAACGACAATGGAGTTTCTTGCCAGATTCTTCTCCATGAAGGGTAGGCTGCACTTAAAACTGGCAACTAGAATCACTGGATTTTTACATATTAAATATTGACTATTCATAAGTGCCTGTAGAATAAGTGCCTATTTGAATAAAATCTTTTTGAGTTGAGTTTGATACACAGACAAAGCACAATGAATAAATACGAGAAACAAGATTTAATTAGACCCTTTATTTATACACACACAAAGCACAATGACTAAAGACTAGAAAAGCAAAATATCTCACCGTTGTTACTAGGAGGATGCGAGGGTGATTCCTCTTCTACTAAAATATGAGAAAAAAGATTTAATTAGAACCTTTATTTATACAAAACTTTTGTCTCGTTTTCTTTGGTCGACTTCGTTCTCATTCAAGTATCTTAGTAAAAAAAATGTAGACCCTATCATTATTTTAAAAGGAACGACAATGGAGTTTCTTGCCAGATTCTTCTCCATGAAGGGTAGGCTGCACTTAGAACTGGCAACTAGAATCACTCGATTTTTACATATTAAATATTGACTATTCATAAGTGCCTGTAGAATAAGTGCCTATTTGAATAAAATCTTTTTGAGTTGAGTTTGATACACAGACAAAGCACAATGAATAAATACGAGAAACAAGATTTAATTAGACCCTTTATTTATACACACACAAAGCACAATGACTAAAGACTAGAAAAGCAAAATATCTCACCGTTGTTACTAGGAGGATGCGAGGGTGATTCCTCTTCTACTAAAATATGAGAAAAAAGATTTAATTAGAACCTTTATTTATACAAAACTTTTGTCTCGTTTTCTTTGGTCGACTTCGTTCTCATTCAAGTATCTTAGTAAAAAAAATGTAGACCCTATTATTATTTTAAAAGGAACGACAATGGAGTTTCTTGCCAGATTCTTCTCCATGAAGGGTAGGCTGCACTTAAAACTGGCAACTAGAATCACTGGATTTTTACATATTAAATATTGACTATTCATAAGTGCCTGTAGAATAAGTGCCTATTTGAATAAAATCTTTTTGAGTTGAGTTTGATACACAGACAAAGCACAATGAATAAATACGAGAAACAAGATTTAATTAGACCCTTTATTTATACACACACAAAGCACAATGACTAAAGACTAGAAAAGCAAAATATCTCACCGTTGTTACTAGGAGGATGCGAGGGTGATTCCTCTTCTACTAAAATATGAGAAAAAAGATTTAATTAGAACCTTTATTTATACAAAACTTTTGTCTCGTTTTCTTTGGTCGACTTCGTTCTCATTCAAGTATCTTAGTAAAAAAAATGTAGACCCTATCATTATTTTAAAAGGAACGACAATGGAGTTTCTTGCCAGATTCTTCTCCATGAAGGGTAGGCTGCACTTAGAACTGGCAACTAGAATCACTCGATTTTTACATATTAAATATTGACTATTCATAAGTGCCTGTAGAATAAGTGCCTATTTGAATAAAATCTTTTTGAGTTGAGTTTGATACACAGACAAAGCACAATGAATAAATACGAGAAACAAGATTTAATTAGACCCTTTATTTATACACACACAAAGCACAATGACTAAAGACTAGAAAAGCAAAATATCTCACCGTTGTTACTAGGAGGATGCGAGGCTGATTCCTCTTCTACTAAAATATGAGAAAAAAGATTTAATTAGAACCTTTATTTATACAAAACTTTTGTCTCGTTTTCTTTGGTCGACTTCGTTCTCATTCAAGTATCTTAGTAAAAAAAATGTAGACCCTATTATTATTTTAAAAGGAACGACAATGGAGTTTCTTGCCAGATTCTTCTCCATGAAGGGTAGGCTGCACTTAGAACTGGCAACTAGAATCACTCGATTTTTACATATTAAATATTGACTATTCATAAGTGCCTGTAGAATAAGTGCCTATTTGAATAAAATCTTTTTGAGTTGAGTTTGATACACAGACAAAGCACAATGAATAAATACGAGAAACAAGATTTAATTAGACCATTTATTTATACACAAACAAAGCACAATGACTAAAGAATAGAAAAGCAAAATATCTCACCGTTGCTAATAGGAGGCTGCGAGGGTGATTCCTCTTCCACTGAAATATGGGAAAAAGGGTTTTATTAGACCTTTTATTTATACACACACACAAAGCACAATGAATAAAGACTAGAAAATCAAAATGTCTCACCGTTGTTACTAGGAGGTTGCGAGGGTGATTCCTCTTCCACTAAAATATGAGAAAAAAGATTTAATTAGAACCTTTATTTATACACATACGTATAGATATAGATAACGAACAAAGGTTAGACAAAGAGGAAAAAAACTCATATTTAATCACTTTTTACCCGACTGCGAAAGGAGGTTATGTTTATTCGAGTGTATGTATGTATATATCTTTGGCACGCCCTAGAGCCTAAACGGCTTGTGGTATTTTTATGTGAGTGGTGTCAATAGATTAGTCTTAGTCGTGAGAGTGACACTGGGTATATAAAAAAAAAAAAAAAAAAGGGATTTTTGGCGCCAAAAAGTAATATAAAAAAAATATTTTCAAAATACATCGAGTGTGGTATCAAAATAAAGACGGTGATTACGAATATATATAAAACTTATATGTTTTTATTGTTAAATATTGACGCAGTCGGGTTTTTACTTTTAATAAATTATTAAAAATTAAAAACCCGACTGCGTCAATATTTAATGTACTTGTTCTATACAAACAAAGTGTAGCCAACATTTGTGTCATATAAAACTTAAATAAAGGGAATCACTTCCGTTAGTGGGTGCTTTGAAACTTCATCTGTATAAACATAACGAATTTTAGTTTGAAATTAACAGCTTTTATCAGATGTCAAAAAAAGTCAAGTGTCAAAATATAACTAAATAAATAAATATTTCAGACATATAGCACACAACGCCATCTAGTCCCAAGCTAAGCCGAGCTTGTGTTATGGACATTAGACAACTGATATAAATACATAATTATATACTTTTTTTTTGTAAAAACATACATTATACATAGAAAACACCCAAACTTCGAAACAAATATTTGCAGATCATACAAAAATTTGGTCAGACCCGGGAATCGAACCCGAGACCTCAAGCACAGCAGTCGCATACGCTACCACTGCGCCACCGAGGCAATAAGTTAAATGTTTGTCTTTATGTCTGTCTATTTGTTCTGGCTAATCTCTGGAACGGCTAGATCGATTTTGACAGGACTTTCACCTCCAGGTATCTGAGGTACTAAGGAGTAACTTAGGCTACTTTCATTTAAAAATGGATCAGGATTACGCGAAAACAAAATTAAAACCAATGACATAGTGAACAACATCTGATTCAATAGCAACAAAGTCGCGGGGCGCAACTAGCTTAAAAATAAATAAGTAGACTCACATCCGCCACTAGGGGGCTCTATATCTGGCACTGAAAGAGTAAAGAGAAAAAATATTATTTCATTACTTTCTTGATTTATTATTTATAACACAGCGAACGCTGCTGTACAAATTGAGACATAATAGTTACATATTTTTGTTTTACTATTTTCGTTATTTATCTCACAAATTCCACAAATGAACTGAGTAACATGGTAAATTAATTCCTATTTAATTAGACCCTTTATTTATACAAAACTTTTGTTTCGTTTTCTTTGGTCGACTTCGTTCTCATTCAAGTCTCTTAGTAAAAAAAACTGTAAACCCTATTATTATTTTTAAAAAGAACGACAATGGAGTTTCTTGCCAGATTCTTCTCCATGAAAGGTAGGCTGCACTTAGAATGGGCAACTAGAATCACTCGATTTTTAAATATTAAATATTGACTATTCATAAGTGCCTGTAGAATAAGTGCCTATTTGAATAAAATCTTTTTGAGTTGAGTTTGATACACAGACAAAGCACAATGAATAAATACGAGAAACAAGATTTAATTAGACCCTTTATTTATACACACACAAAGCACAATGACTAAAGACTAGAAAAGCAAAATATCTCACCGTTGCTAATAGGAGGCTGCGAGGGTGATTCCTCTTCCACTGAAATATAAGAAAAAGGGTTTAATTAGACCTTTTATTTATACATCACACAAAGCACAATGAATAAAGACTAGGAAATCAAAATGTCTCACCGTTGTTACTAGGAGGATGCGAGGGTGATTCCTCTTCTACTAAAATATGAGAAAAAAGATTTAATTAGAACCTTTATTTATACAAAACTTTTGTCTCGTTTTCTTTGGTCGACTTCGTTCTTATTCAAGTATTTTCGTAAAAAAAATGTAAACCCTATTATTATTTTAAAAGGAACGACAATGGAGTTTCTTGTCAGATTCTTCTCGATGAAGGGTAGGCTGCACTTAGAACTGGCAACTAGAATCACTCGATTTTTACATATTAAATATTGACTATTCATAAGTGCCTGTAGAATAAGTGCCTATTTGAATAAAATCTTTTTGAGTTGAGTTTGATACACAGACAAAGCACAATGAATAAATACGAGAAACAAGATTTAATTAGACCCTTTATTTATACACACACAAAGCACAATGACTAAAGACTAGAAAAGCAAAATATCTCACCGTTGTTACTAGGAGGATGCGAGGCTGATTCCTCTTCTACTAAAATATGAGAAAAAAGATTTAATTAGAACCTTTATTTATACAAAACTTTTGTCTCGTTTTCTTTGGTCGACTTCGTTCTCATTCAAGTATCTTAGTAAAAAAAATGTAGACCCTATTATTATTTTAAAAGGAACGACAATGGAGTTTCTTGCCAGATTCTTCTCCATGAAAGGTAGGCTGCACTTAGAATGGGCAACTAGAATCACTCGATTTTTAAATATTAAATATTGACTATTCATAAGTGCCTGTAGAATAAGTGCCTATTTGAATAAAATCTTTTTGAGTTGAGTTTGATACACAGACAAAGCACAATGAATAAATACGAGAAACAAGATTTAATTAGACCCTTTATTTATACACACACAAAGCACAATGACTAAAGACTAGAAAAGCAAAATATCTCACCGTTGCTAATAGGAGGCTGCGAGGGTGATTCCTCTTCCACTGAAATATAAGAAAAAGGGTTTAATTAGACCTTTTATTTATACATCACACAAAGCACAATGAATAAAGACTAGGAAATCAAAATGTCTCACCGTTGTTACTAGGAGGATGCGAGGGTGATTCCTCTTCTACTAAAATATGAGAAAAAAGATTTAATTAGAACCTTTATTTATACAAAACTTTTGTCTCGTTTTCTTTGGTCGACTTCGTTCTTATTCAAGTATTTTCGTAAAAAAAATGTAAACCCTATTATTATTTTAAAAGGAACGACAATGGAGTTTCTTGTCAGATTCTTCTCGATGAAGGGTAGGCTGCACTTAGAACTGGCAACTAGAATCACTCGATTTTTACATATTAAATATTGACTATTCATAAGTGCCTGTAGAATAAGTGCCTATTTGAATAAAATCTTTTTGAGTTGAGTTTGATACACAGACAAAGCACAATGAATAAATACGAGAAACAAGATTTAATTAGACCCTTTATTTATACACACACAAAGCACAATGACTAAAGACTAGAAAAGCAAAATATCTCACCGTTGTTACTAGGAGGATGCGAGGCTGATTCCTCTTCTACTAAAATATGAGAAAAAAGATTTAATTAGAACCTTTATTTATACAAAACTTTTGTCTCGTTTTCTTTGGTCGACTTCGTTCTCATTCAAGTATCTTAGTAAAAAAAATGTAGACCCTATTATTATTTTAAAAGGAACGACAATGGAGTTTCTTGCCAGATTCTTCTCCATGAAGGGTAGGCTGCACTTAGAACTGGCAACTAGAATCACTCGATTTTTACATATTAAATATTGACTATTCATAAGTGCCTGTAGAATAAGTGCCTATTTGAATAAAATCTTTTTGAGTTGAGTTTGATACACAGACAAAGCACAATGAATAAATACGAGAAACAAGATTTAATTAGACCCTTTATTTATACACACACAAAGCACAATGACTAAAGACTAGAAAAGCAAAATATCTCACCGTTGTTACTAGGAGGATGCGAGGGTGATTCCTCTTCTACTAAAATATGAGAAAAAAGATTTAATTAGAACCCTTATTTTTACAAAACTTTTGTCTCGTTTTCTTTGGTCGACTTCGTTCTCATTCAAATATCTTAGTAAAAAAAATGTAGACCCTATTATTATTTTAAAAGGAACGACAATGGAGTTTCTTGCCAGATTCTTCTCCATGAAGGGTAGGCTGCACTTAGAACTGGCAACTAGAATCACTCGATTTTTACATATTAAATATTGACTATTCATAAGTGCCTGTAGAATAAGTGCCTATTTGAATAAAATCTTTTTGAGTTGAGTTTGATACACACACAAAGCACAATGAATAAAGACTAGGAAATCAAAATGTCTCACCGTTGTTACTAGGAGGTTGCGAGGGTGATTCCTCTTCCACTAAAATATGAGAAAAAAGATTTCATTAGAACCTTTATTTATACACATACGTATAGATATAGATAACGAACAAAGGTTAGACAAAGAGGAAAAAAACTCATATTTAATCACTTTTTACCCGACTGCGAAAGGAGGTTATGTTTTTTCGAGTGTATGTATGTATATATCTTTGGCACGCCCTAGAGCCTAAACGGCTTGTGGTATTTTTATGTGAGTGGTGTCAATAGATTCGTCTTAGTCGTGAGAGTCAGACTGGGTATATCAAAAAAAAAAAAAAAAGGGATTTTTGGCGCCAAAAAGTAATATAAAAAAAATATTTTCAAAATACATCGAGTGTGGTATCAAAATAAAGACGGTGATTACGAATATATATAAAACATATATGTTTTTATTGTTTAATATTGACGCAGTCGGGTATTTTATTTTTAATAAATTATTAAAAATTAAAAACCCGACTGCGTCAATATTTAATGTACTTGTTCTATACAAACAAAGTGTAGCCAACATTTGTGTCATATAAAACTTAAATAAAGGGAATCACTTCCGTTAGTGGGTGCTTTGAAACTTCATCTGTATAAACATAACGAATTTTAGTTTGAAATTAACAGCTTTTATCAGATGTCAAAAAAAGTCAAGTGTCAAAATATAACTAAATAAATAAATATTTCAGACATATAGCACACAACGCCATCTAGTCCCAAGCTAAGCCGAGCTTGTGTTATGGACATTAGACAACTGATATAAATACATAATTATATACTTTTTTTTTGTAAAAACATACATTATACATAGAAAACACCCAAACTTCGAAACAAATATTTGCAGATCATACAAAAATTTGGTCAGACCCGGGAATCGAACCCGAGACCTCAAGCACAGCAGTCGCATACGCTACCACTGCGCCACCGAGGCAATAAGTTAAATGTTTGTCTTTATGTCTGTCTATTTGTTCTGGCTAATCTCTGGAACGGCTAGATCGATTTTGACAGGACTTTCACCTCCAGGTATCTGAGGTAATAAGGAGTAACTTAGGCTACTTTCATTTAAAAATGGATCAGGATTACGCGAAAACAAAATTAAAACCAATGACATAGTGAACAACATCTGATTCAATAGCAACAAAGTCGCGGGGCGCAACTAGCTTAAAAATAAATAAGTAGACTCACATCCGCCACTAGGGGGCTCTATATCTGGCACTGAAAGAGTAAAGAGAAAAAATATTATTTCATTACTTTCTTGATTTATTATTTATAACACAGCGAACGCTGCTGTACAAATTGAGACATAATAGTTACATATTTTTGTTTTACTATTTTCGTTATTTATCTCACAAATTCCACAAATGAACTGAGTAACATGGTAAATTAATTCCTATTTAATTAGACCCTTTATTTATACAAAACTTTTGTTTCGTTTTCTTTGGTCGACTTCGTTCTCATTCAAGTCTCTTAGTAAAAAAAATTGTAAACCCTATTATTATTTTTAAAAAGAACGACAATGGAGTTTCTTGCCAGATTCTTCTCCATGAAAGGTAGGCTGCACTTAGAATTGGCAACTAGAATCACTCGATTTTTAAATATTAAATATTGACTATTCATAAGTGCCTGTACAATAAGTGCCTATTTGAATAAAATCTTTTTGAGTTGAGTTTGATACACAGACAAAGCACAATGAATAAATACGAGAAACAAGATTTAATTAGACCCTTTATTTATACACACACAAAGCACAATGACTAAAGACTAGAAAAGCAAAATATCTCACCGTTGCTAATAGGAGGCTGCGAGGGTGATTCCTCTTCCACTGAAATATAAGAAAAAGGGTTTAATTAGACCTTTTATTTATACACACACACAAAGCACAATGAATAAAGACTAGAAAATCAAAATGTCTCACCGTTGTTACTAGGAGGATGCGAGGGTGATTCCTCTTCTACTAAAATATGAGAAAAAAGATTTAATTAGAACCTTTATTTATACAAAACTTTTGTCTCGTTTCCTTTGGTCGACTTCGTTCTTATTCAAGTATCTTCGTAAAAAAAATGTAGACCCTATTATTATTTTAAAAGGAACGACAATGGAGTTTCTTGCCAGATTCTTCTCCATGAAGGGTAGGCTGCACTTAGAACTGGCAACTAGAATCACTCGATTTTTACATATTAAATATTGACTATTCATAAGTGCCTGTAGAATAAGTGCCTATTTGAATAAAATCTTTTTGAGTTGAGTTTGATACACAGACAAAGCACAATGAATAAATACGAGAAACAAGATTTAATTAGACCCTTTATTTATACACACACAAAGCACAATGACTAAAGACTAGAAAAGCAAAATATCTCACCGTTGTTACTAGGAGGATGCGAGGGTGATTCCTCTTCTACTAAAATATGAGAAAAAAGATTTAATTAGAACCTTTATTTATACAAAACTTTTGTCTCGTTTTCTTTGGTCGACTTCGTTCTCATTCAAGTATCTTAGTAAAAAAAATGTAGACCCTATTATTATTTTAAAAGGAACGACAATGGAGTTTCTTGCCAGATTCTTCTCCATGAAGGGTAGGCTGCACTTAAAACTGGCAACTAGAATCACTGGATTTTTACATATTAAATATTGACTATTCATAAGTGCCTGTAGAATAAGTGCCTATTTGAATAAAATCTTTTTGAGTTGAGTTTGATACACAGACAAAGCACAATGAATAAATACGAGAAACAAGATTTAATTAGACCCTTTATTTATACACACACAAAGCACAATGACTAAAGACTAGAAAAGCAAAATATCTCACCGTTGTTACTAGGAGGATGCGAGGGTGATTCCTCTTCTACTAAAATATGAGAAAAAAGATTTAATTAGAACCTTTATTTATACAAAACTTTTGTCTCGTTTTCTTTGGTCGACTTCGTTCTCATTCAAGTATCTTAGTAAAAAAAATGTAGACCCTATCATTATTTTAAAAGGAACGACAATGGAGTTTCTTGCCAGATTCTTCTCCATGAAGGGTAGGCTGCACTTAGAACTGGCAACTAGAATCACTCGATTTTTACATATTAAATATTGACTATTCATAAGTGCCTGTAGAATAAGTGCCTATTTGAATAAAATCTTTTTGAGTTGAGTTTGATACACAGACAAAGCACAATGAATATATACGAGAAACAAGATTTAATTAGACCCTTTATTTATACACACACAAAGCACAATGACTAAAGACTAGAAAAGCAAAATATCTCACCGTTGTTACTAGGAGGATGCGAGGGTGATTCCTCTTCTACTAAAATATGAGAAAAAAGATTTAATTAGAACCTTTATTTATACAAAACTTTTGTCTCGTTTTCTTTGGTCGACTTCGTTCTCATTCAAGTATCTTAGTAAAAAAAATGTAGACCCTATTATTATTTTAAAAGGAACGACAATGGAGTTTCTTGCCAGATTCTTCTCCATGAAGGGTAGGCTGCACTTAAAACTGGCAACTAGAATCACTGGATTTTTACATATTAAATATTGACTATTCATAAGTGCCTGTAGAATAAGTGCCTATTTGAATAAAATCTTTTTGAGTTGAGTTTGATACACAGACAAAGCACAATGAATAAATACGAGAAACAAGATTTAATTAGACCCTTTATTTATACACACACAAAGCACAATGACTAAAGACTAGAAAAGCAAAATATCTCACCGTTGTTACTAGGAGGATGCGAGGGTGATTCCTCTTCTACTAAAATATGAGAAAAAAGATTTAATTAGAACCTTTATTTATACAAAACTTTTGTCTCGTTTTCTTTGGTCGACTTCGTTCTCATTCAAGTATCTTAGTAAAAAAAATGTAGACCCTATCATTATTTTAAAAGGAACGACAATGGAGTTTCTTGCCAGATTCTTCTCCATGAAGGGTAGGCTGCACTTAGAACTGGCAACTAGAATCACTCGATTTTTACATATTAAATATTGACTATTCATAAGTGCCTGTAGAATAAGTGCCTATTTGAATAAAATCTTTTTGAGTTGAGTTTGATACACAGACAAAGCACAATGAATAAATACGAGAAACAAGATTTAATTAGACCCTTTATTTATACACACACAAAGCACAATGACTAAAGACTAGAAAAGCAAAATATCTCACCGTTGTTACTAGGAGGATGCGAGGGTGATTCCTCTTCTACTAAAATATGAGAAAAAAGATTTAATTAGAACCTTTATTTATACAAAACTTTTGTCTCGTTTTCTTTGGTCGACTTCGTTGTCATTCAAGTATCTTAGTAAAAAAAATGTAGACCCTATTATTATTTTAAAAGGAACGACAATGGAGTTTCTTGCCAGATTCTTCTCCATGAAGGGTAGGCTGCACTTAAAACTGGCAACTAGAATCACTGGATTTTTACATATTAAATATTGACTATTCATAAGTGCCTGTAGAATAAGTGCCTATTTGAATAAAATCTTTTTGAGTTGAGTTTGATACACAGACAAAGCACAATGAATAAATACGAGAAACAAGATTTAATTAGACCCTTTATTTATACACACACAAAGCACAATGACTAAAGACTAGAAAAGCAAAATATCTCACCGTTGTTACTAGGAGGATGCGAGGGTGATTCCTCTTCTACTAAAATATGAGAAAAAAGATTTAATTAGAACCTTTATTTATACAAAACTTTTGTCTCGTTTTCTTTGGTCGACTTCGTTCTCATTCAAGTATCTTAGTAAAAAAAATGTAGACCCTATTATTATTTTAAAAGGAACGACAATAGAGTTTCTTGCCAGATTCTTCTCCATGAAGGGTAGGCTGCACTTAGAACTGGCAACTAGAATCACTCGATTTTTACATATTAAATATTGACTATTCATAAGTGCCTGTAGAATAAGTGCCTATTTGAATAAAATCTTTTTGAGTTGAGTTTGATACACAGACAAAGCACAATGAATAAATACGAGAAACAAGATTTAATTAGACCATTTATTTATACACAAACAAAGCACAATGACTAAAGAATAGAAAAGCAAAATATCTCACCGTTGCTAATAGGAGGCTGCGAGGGTGATTCCTCTTCCACTGAAATATGGGAAAAAGGGTTTTATTAGACCTTTTATTTATACACACACACAAAGCACAATGAATAAAGACTAGAAAATCAAAATGTCTCACCGTTGTTACTAGGAGGTTGCGAGGGTGATTCCTCTTCCACTAAAATATGAGAAAAAAGATTTAATTAGAACCTTTATTTATACACATACGTATAGATATAGATAACGAACAAAGGTTAGACAAAGAGGAAAAAAACTCATATTTAATCACTTTTTACCCGACTGCGAAAGGAGGTTATGTTTATTCGAGTGTATGTATGTATATATCTTTGGCACGCCCTAGAGCCTAAACGGCTTGTGGTATTTTTATGTGAGTGGTGTCAATAGATTAGTCTTAGTCGTGAGAGTGACACTGGGTATATAAAAAAAAAAAAAAAAAAGGGATTTTTGGCGCCAAAAAGTAATATAAAAAAAATATTTTCAAAATACATCGAGTGTGGTATCAAAATAAAGACGGTGATTACGAATATATATAAAACTTATATGTTTTTATTGTTAAATATTGACGCAGTCGGGTTTTTACTTTTAATAAATTATTAAAAATTAAAAACCCGACTGCGTCAATATTTAATGTACTTGTTCTATACAAACAAAGTGTAGCCAACATTTGTGTCATATAAAACTTAAATAAAGGGAATCACTTCCGTTAGTGGGTGCTTTGAAACTTCATCTGTATAAACATAACGAATTTTAGTTTGAAATTAACAGCTTTTATCAGATGTCAAAAAAAGTCAAGTGTCAAAATATAACTAAATAAATAAATATTTCAGACATATAGCACACAACGCCATCTAGTCCCAAGCTAAGCCGAGCTTGTGTTATGGACATTAGACAACTGATATAAATACATAATTATATACTTTTTTTTTGTAAAAACATACATTATACATAGAAAACACCCAAACTTCGAAACAAATATTTGCAGATCATACAAAAATTTGGTCAGACCCGGGAATCGAACCCGAGACCTCAAGCACAGCAGTCGCATACGCTACCACTGCGCCACCGAGGCAATAAGTTAAATGTTTGTCTTTATGTCTGTCTATTTGTTCTGGCTAATCTCTGGAACGGCTAGATCGATTTTGACAGGACTTTCACCTCCAGGTATCTGATGTAATAAGGAGTAACTTAGGCTACTTTCATTTAAAAATGGATCAGGATTACGCGAAAACAAAATTAAAACCAATGACATAGTGAACAACATCTGATTCAATAGCAACAAAGTCGCGGGGCGCAACTAGCTTAAAAATAAATAAGTAGACTCACATCCGCCACTAGGGGGCTCTATATCTGGCACTGAAAGAGTAAAGAGAAAAAATATTATTTCATTACTTTCTTGATTTATTATTTATAACACAGCGAACGCTGCTGTACAAATTGAGACATAATAGTTACATATTTTTGTTTTACTATTTTCGTTATTTATCTCACAAATTCCACAAATGAACTGAGTAACATGGTAAATTAATTCCTATTTAATTAGACCCTTTATTTATACAAAACTTTTGTTTCGTTTTCTTTGGTCGACTTCGTTCTCATTCAAGTCTCTTAGTAAAAAAAAATTGTAAACCCTATTATTATTTTTAAAAAGAACGACAATGGAGTTTCTTGCCAGATTCTTCTCCATGAAAGGTAGGCTGCACTTAGAATTGGCAACTAGAATCACTCGATTTTTAAATATTAAATATTGACTATTCATAAGTGCCTGTAGAATAAGTGCCTATTTGAATAAAATCTTATTGAGTTGAGTTTGATACACGGACAAAGCACAATGAATAAATACGAGAAACAAGATTTAATTAGACCCTTTATTTATACACACACAAAGCACAATGACTAAAGACTAGAAAAGCAAAATATCTCACCGTTGCTAATAGGAGGCTGCGAGGGTGATTCCTCTTCCACTGAAATATAAGAAAAAGGGTTTAATTAGACCTTTTATTTATACACACACACAAAGCACAATGAATAAAGACTAGAAAATCAAAATGTCTCACCGTTGTTACTAGGAGGATGCGAGGGTGATTCCTCTTCTACTAAAATATGAGAAAAAAGATTTAATTAGAACCTTTATTTATACAAAACTTTTGTCTCGTTTTCTTTGGTCGACTTCGTTCTTATTCAAGTATCTTCGTAAAAAAAATGTAGACCCTATTATTATTTTAAAAGGAACGACAATGGAGTTTCTTGCCAGATTCTTCTCCATGAAGGGTAGGCTGCACTTAGAACTGGCAACTAGAATCACTCGATTTTTACATATTAAATATTGACTATTCATGAGTGCCTGTAGAATAAGTGCCTATTTGAATAAAATCTTTTTGAGTTGAGTTTGATACACACACAAAGCACAATGAATAAAGACTAGGAAAGCAAAATGTCTCACCGTTGATACTAGGCGGTTGCGAGTCAGATTCCTCTTCCACTAAAATACGAGAAACAAGATTTAATTAGACCCTTTATTTATACACACATAAAGCACAATGAATAAAGACTAGAAAAGCAAAATTTCTCACCGTTAATACCAGGAGGCTGCGAGGGTGATTCCTCTTCCACTAAAATATGAGAAAAACTATTTAATTAGACCCTTTATTTATACAAAACTTTTGTCTCGTTTTCTTTGGTCGACTTCGTTCACATTCAAGTATCTTAGTAAAAAAATTGTAAACCCTATTATTATTTTTAAAAGGAACGACAATGGAGTTTCTTGCCAGATTCTTCTCCATGAAGGGTAGGCTGCACTTAGAACTGGCAACTAGAATCACTCGATTTTAAATATTAAATATTGACTATTCATAAGTGCCTGTAGAATAAGTGCCTATTTGAATAAAATCTTTTTGAGTTGAGTTTGATACACACACAAAGCACAATGAATAAAGACTAGGAAAGCAAAATGTCTCACCGTTGATACTAGGCGGTTGCGAGGCAGATTCCTCTTTCACTAAAATACGAGAAACAAGATTTAATTAGACCCTTTATTTATACACACACAAAGCACAATGAATAAAGACCAGAAAAGGAACCGACTAGAAGAGGCTCTACCCAAAGAGATATTAAGCCCAAACACTCACCAGCCAGCCTCTCAAGGCCCGTTCTAGTATCTGATTATATCAATAACAAACCGTCGTCCGCGCACGCGTTAAGGGTACATCCGGACGGTACTGGTATTGCCAGAAAATCGTCGAAGCCTATGTTCCACAAGTATTGGCCCCTGAGGACACCCCATCGTAAGCGCCTTCGACACAGAATGATGCCCAAGTCTCAATTTAGTTGTGCCTTGTGAGAAGTAGGAGGAAATAAGGGAAAAAATATTTTAAAGCATCCTCTTTATTTTAATTTTAGCAATAGCATGGACCACCACGCGTTGTCGAAAGCGCCAGATATATCTAAGAAGATTCCTAAGACGTATTGAAACCTTGACTCGGTGACAGTTCTCCTTACAGATATGACCGCATCAGTTGTCGATTTTCCCAACGTAAACCCGAATTGTCTATCATGAAATTTAACTCCACCCGGTAGATGTCGTGGTACTACAAGACGTTCCAAAAGCTTTCCCAGTGATGGTAACAGTGTTATGGGTCTATAGGATTTAGGATCGTCCGGCGGCGTATCGCCGCTTTTGGTATTATACGAATATTACCGCACCGTCAAACACTAGGAAATACTCCTTCCGCAATGCAACGGTTAAAAACTGTTCAAATCGTATTACCCGAAAGTTTACAAGTTTCTTTTATCATTTTGTTTGATATTTTATCGTCGCCCGAAGCTTTGTTTAGTGGTAATGACCTTACAATACTGAGGAATTCGTCTGAAGATGGTAAGTCAGACATAGGAGACAATGGTTGTTCGATGGCCCACTGCCTAATTTGTCGGTGATAATCCGTGTCATCCTCCGGCCGATCGTCAGGCACAAGTGATTCTAAAAGATATTCTGTGGTTTGATCTACTCCTGTAGTATAACTATTATTAATTTTGATGTTCTGTACGTATGCAAGGTCGATCGATCTATTTGCCTTAAATTCATGATACAAAGGTGACCACGGACCCTCTTTATCGAGTTTATCAAAAAGTTTACGTAATATATTTCCCTTTGATTTCACCACAGCAGCTCTGTAGTGAGACCTGGCAACTCTAAGAGTAATGAGAGCATTATTGTAAATATCTCCTGTTACGTTACGCTTTTTAATGTCATTTAGTTTTTTACGAGCTTACCGGTAGGTTCTACGTAGTTCGACTAATTTATAATTCCACCATTCACATCTACGAGTGTTAGTGATAGATCCGCGGCCGATACAGACATCAGCACAGTATGTGAAAGTATCTGATAATATGTTTGCGCTTTCTTCAACCGATAGGCTACTGCGACTGAAGTCTTTGGCATGTACTGCAAAGAGTGAACCAAATAAAGCCCAATTTGTCCCTTTAATTTTATATCTAAAATTGTAAGGAGTTCTTTACGGATATTATGTAACCATTGGTATGAATTCGTACACGATTAAGCGGTGATCACAATAGGATGCATCCGGTAGGACACGCCACCCAAATATCGAGACGTCGCCGCGCGTAAGCGTCACGTCAATAGAAGATTCACCCATTGGGTTGCAATCAGTCAGTCAGTCAGGACACGTTATTTTATAACTATAACTATAGATGAGCCTACTAAGACAAATTAGGTGTATATATATAGTGTAGGTTCCTAATCCAAACATGCATGGAAAAATGAAACATTTGCATGCCTTTTCTTTCCTATTGACGACTACTTACTAGCTCGGGATCGTAAAGTATCACATATCTCCTAATCTTACCTGTCACCTACATAACTTGAAAGAATACAACTAAGGCCCTATTTATAGGTATATATGGTATTTAAAGATTCACCCTCTAACTCTCAATCGTTTTACTCTCTATCATCATCTCATATAAATAAAAGAAGAAAAACAAATTAAGGTCTATACGTACGTGTTATATTAAAATCATCCTCTAATTCCTAACTGTTGAATAGTTTAATCTTCTATCATCAGCTCACCTAAATAACTTGAAAGCATACAACTAAAGGTCTATAGATACGTATGACATTGAAAGAATTATCCTTCAACTCCTAACCGTTGAGGAGTTGTACCTTCCATCATCAGTTTACCTAAATAATTTGAAAGAATACGATGAAAGGTAACATATGATATTTAAAGCTTTATCCTCCAACTCCTAACCGTTAAGGAGTCGTACCTTGCATCATCAGCTCATCATCATAAAATGATGACTACCAGACACAAATACCGGTGTGACTTCAGAAAATATACGAAAAACATAGTACGTGCCGAAAAAAAATGAGGGTTTCCCTCGATTTCCCTGGGATCCCATGATCAGATCCTGATATGGTGGCAATGCAACCACCTTGGGAGCATACCCTTTCGAATACAAAAAGAATTTTCAAAATCGGTCCACAATTGATGGAGTAATCGGTGAACATCCATAGAAAAAACATACAGTGGAACATGGAACCTCCTCCTTTTTGGAAGTCGGTTAAAAAATAAAACCCAACGACGCTGAAAAAGTATTTTCATACTTTTTAAACAAAACAAGTTTGAAAAGCCGTAGGCACACGTTACATAGAAACGTACCTTAACACTTTAACAACGCGTGACTACGGCTTTTCAAACTTGTTTCATACTTTCAGCGTCGTTTTTTGTTGTAGTTGGGTTTTTAAGTTTTTTTTTTATAACATGTGCAAAGAAATAACATAATTTAAAAAAAGTTTGAGTACTTTGGGTTGCCTTCTCTCGAGAGTCGCAAATGTTGGATTTAGGCTTTCTACGCGCCAGCTCCGTGCAGCGCGCCGCCGCCACCTACGGCATCCCCACCGGTACACACCTACACACTACTCGCGCTCACACCTACACTAAACACATCCGCGCCGGCGCGCGGCGGCGCGCTGCACGGAGCTGGCGCCGCCGCGCCGCCACCTACGGCATCCCCACCGGTACACACCTACACATAAGTTGATGAGTGGGACTATGGACTGCCTCGAGTTGCTTAGAGGATTGGTCTCAATGTTCCTAGATTAAACTCTAGTTCTTGTACTAGTGCGTGAAGTTCTTGCGGTGCATTCGTGCGAGCTCGCAGATATTTGCGATGCGTTGCGAATTCGCATTTATGTATGGGAGCCCTTAATGACATTACTCCATGGCCGAATTATTTGCATCCTTTCAACCATATGCCGATATAATCGATATTCTCTCGAACTTTACATCCGTGCCTCGAATCAAGAGAGCTGTGTTGTACGAGGTATAAGTTTATGCCTGTGTAGTGTTTCTGATTTGTTTTTATATTAATATTTTTTGTTAAGCCTTATAACAATATTTTAAAGTTCACATTGTTTTTTTTTTCTTCCTATTTGTTATTACGAATCATTGATCCTAGCTGTGTCTACCTGTAAGTGGCTAGATGCTTAATTTTAAGAACGAGAATTAATTAATCAATTTTAAGATTTTTTTTTGTAATTACATTGTAATAGTGTACGAGCCGTAGGTGGCTTAATAAATTAATTTATTATCATTTTATTCTTAGTAAAATCAAATAAAATAAGAAATACAAAAATAAATAAAATAACTTACCTCCGCTTGTAGGCGGCTTTAGTACTGAAAATAATAGGTGAAAAATTGTTATTCCATTACTGTTTTTACTTATTACATTACATGCAACACAATAAACGTAATATGTAGTTAGTTAAGACTTACATTTGCATGGGCGCTTGGTTGGACGTTGTACTGCAAATATAAAACACAATACTTAGTGCCAGTTTACCACGTACATGACACGATATTCCGAACTTATCTACAAATAACTATATAAATTTTAACAAAAAAAAACCGACTTCAAGAACGACCAAATTGAAATGGGCCCACACGGGAAGCAGTTATACGGTTATTCGTCAGTTTGTCGCACACATACTTAATGCAAATTGAAGACTTATATGGTTTTCTCATTTAAGACATGTCAGAACTAGACCAACATGGGAAGCACCAGCTTTCAAATAAAAAAGAATCATCAAAAACGGTAGACCCATTCGAAAGTTATGAAGTAACAAACATAAAAAAAATACAGTTGAATTGAGAACCTCCTCCTTTTTTGAAGTCGGTTATAAATACAGATTTTCACGAAGCAAATTTTGGTTTCACAATACTCGGATTTACGTCAGTTAAACATACATATATCAGAAATTTTTGTTATATTATGCGATATTACTATTTAAAACTTTATCAGGAACTGAAACTCGCCGTTACATACTTAAATATTTATTTTCAACTAGCTGTTGCCCGCGGCTCCGCTCTCGTGTATGTTGATTATCGCGGCAAATAGTAGCCTATGTATAAACTATATTACTGTAGAGTTTGAAGCGTGAGCTTGAAGAAGTAACAAACATACACACTCACAAACTTTCGCCTTTTTATTACGAGTATAAGTAGGATTAGTGTGAAAAGAATAATCAATAATCATAAAAACAAACAAACTGACTTACCTTCGGTACTAGGGGGCTTTACCACTGGTACTGAAAGAATAAAGGAAAAAATTATTAAAAATAAAAAACCCGACTGCGTCAATATTTAACAATAAAAACATATAAGTTTTATAAATATTCGTAATCACCGTAAAAAAATATTTATTTTGATACCACCACCATTATGTATTTTGAAAACAATATTTTTTTTTATATTACTTTTTGGCACCAAAAATCCTTATTTTTTATTTATTTTTTATTTTGATGTACCCAGTGTCACTCTCACGACTAAGACGAATCTATTGACACCACTCAAATAAAAATGCGACAAGCCGTTTAGGCTCTAGGGCGTGCCAAAGAAATATACATACATACATACTTCCATACATAGATATATACACTCGAAAAACATAACCCTCCTTTCGCAGTCGGGTAAAAAGAATAGCTATTTTATTACTTTCTTAAGTTATACACAGAGTAACGAAAGTAATAGAAAATTAGCACTTACATTTGCATCGCAATTTTGCACTTTGGACTGGAACAATAAAAAATATAACATTTAAATAGTAGTAAAACTTAAATATTATTTAATTCCTCATGATCTAATAACATCCCCAAAGAATAATAAAAGTACAAATGGGCAGTAAAAATGAATTTAAATAGGCTAGAGATACACAAGTGTTGTTTTTAGAGTAATACGTCTTGAAAATACAATTTAATGAATTAGTGGAAGTAAGCATTCAATAAGTTTAAGTGTTTTAGAGGTTTTCTATTATTTTATTGCAGTTGCTAACATTGAATTCGTTACAGTGTAATTTGTAGCGAAACAAAAGAACAGTCCCCGAGGAGCCAGAGTTCCAAAGAGATTTTCTACCCAAACAACAAAAGAAAGGTAGGAAAAAAAACATTTTTTGAAAAGTGATTAATTAAATAACTATAAGAATAAATAAATTTGTAATGTATGCTGAATTATTATTATTATGTAAAAATTCTTATTTAAATTATCCAAGTAGTTTTATCCAAATCTGGTCGAGAAATTATTTGAAGTGTTAACTTTAAAAGGGCATGATGAGAATAAAACAGGTAAATTTGAATACGGCATCGTAAGTGCTTAGGCAGATCTTTATCAGCTTGTAACGTGAACTTACCCATATCAAGCCCACCACAGGCTATGACTACCAACGTCAGAAGCTGTAACATAAAGATAGGATAAGAAATTTCAAGTCAGCTGAACAGTTTAATTCACAACACATTAAGTAACTGAAAACCTATAACTTTCTCTTATTATGTACACACTTTAAAGTAAATCATGCTTTTCATCAAGTGAGTAAGGATGAAGCCCTTCAGTAATCACGTTCTCTTTAAAGGCTATTCTAACAATATCATTCGTAGGCATTCGGCAAGGAATGTAGGAATATATTAAAATGTGTCGTATCTCACTGACAGAATGCAAAATTTTCATGTTAATAGTATGTACTCGTCTATTGCAAGACTTCGCATGCGAGTGCACGGTGCTCTATATTAGGACCCTTACAATTTAAATTTACATAAATGACGTACCCTACTTATTATTTTAAATTTACATAAATGGCGTACCGACGGACTTCTGTGAGACAGTTTTATTTACTGATGGTACTTCTCTTGTATATAATATTGACAGAACTGAGAAAATATTTGACGATGAAAATGAATCGCCTTGGTAAATGGGTAAATATTAAATTGGAACACGAAAAAAAAAGTGCGAAGAAAATAAAATGCATTTTTGTATTTTCAAAAATAAAGCAGACCAATTTACATTGAACAGAAAAAAATATGTGTCTTGAATTATGGATAAAATGAACTTGATTATTTACAAACATTTAATAACCAGAAAATTGTGATTTTGCATAGTGATGGATTAAGAATACGAAGGGTCACCAGGCGAGTAAGGCAGCAAACTACGAAGAACAACAGCAATACAAAAAGAAGTAAAATTTGACTCAAACGCTATACCGACCCTTCTGGGTAGCTTCGTAAAGTAGACCGAACCCTCTTTTCTAAGGAGACACCGTTTTCCAGCAGTGGCCTTTATTTATGAATATGCCTGCCAAAATGACTCTACTCTGCCTGATAGAAAACATGAGCAGAATCCAACAGTGGGGTCACCATACTTATTCATTGCAAATACAGACAATGCAACAATGCAGCATGGTGACCCACACCATGGCGGTCTAGTGATGCTTCTGCATCATTGGACCTCCGGTCTCACACTCACCAACGAAACACGACAGCACGAACGCTGTGATTTTACGTTGATCTGCTGTGCGAGAGTAGTATCGCCCCGGTCGAGCCAACTCAACCGTGCTGAAATCAGCGTGGCTCTACCACCTCATGACTATGTCCAGCAATGAAAATTGTTTTATGTCAGCTACTATAAAATCATATTATATACTGTTGTGGAAAACAACTGCCGCTATTCGACTTTTTTTTTAATGTTGTGTAATGGAGAGGGCTGAAAAACGAATGGAAATAGCTTTGACAGTGCCTTCTCGGTTCATATTAGACGCATTACTTAAATTATCTATCCCTTTTACTTAAAACGACCTAACTTTACAAAATTAATGAATTAACCTTTGTCCGACTGCAAAAGACAGGTTTTTGTTTGTTTTTCTCTGTGCTGATTTTTTTATATTTCATGCTTTTAACACCGAAGCTTTTCTAATTCTGCTTTGTGTATAGCTCGCATCAAAGTTTGACCGGTTTTAAACTTTGACATTATTGGAGCAATAAATCTAGATCGTCGCTTTCCTTCATCATTCAATTTTAGGCTATCCAATTGTAAGGGTTACACGTTCCACTCCTTTCGACGGTTGTGAAGGACATTTGCCACAAGTGCAGCCATAAAAACCTGGTTAGTAGTTCTATATCGTAATGATGAAAAAATCATACATGTCATCAGGCAGTATCGATAGAAAAAATTAAAGTAAAAATAGAGATGTACTGTTCGAGTACTTACCAAATAAGTCTTCATTTTTAAAACGTCGTCTGTAGTACTACAAACCAAAATGGCGAGTATCCAAAATATCTCAAGTTGCCCTGTTATATACAGATACACAGAGATGCTTGCGAGAACTTGTTCAAATTTGATTAACTGTTTATACATTCGATACGCAATTTAATGGGTACAGATGGTTTCATCTTCGAATTAAACTGAAATTATTTTCAGTCTTTCATTGAAATTATTTTTCTTAAACCAGACAGAATTTGTAGGTGTTTTCCCGTGTGGCTACTCAAGGTTAATCCTGAAGTAAACCAATTCCTTTGCAGTTATAGTTAAACCTACAAAGAAAACAATCTATAGTAATAATAAGGGTTCAAATATGAAATCTCCTTAATAGATGTTTTTAATTGACCTTCATGGTGGAGATTTTCGAGTAAAATATTTTTCACATGATACCATGCTATAGGTTCTTAATTTAAAAATGTGCAACATTCGATTTTCAACATTCAAATGTTTTATTTTGTTCAGCTAAACAGGAAAGATGAATACCTACTTAAAAAATCCGAGTAATCTTTGAATACGAGTTCCGACGAGGAAATAACGCGGCAGAAACGGCTCGCAATATCAATGCTGCTAGGAGAAGATTCAAATTCAAATAGTGAAATGAAAAATAGTTGGTAAGTATATAAAAAAAGTTTATATAAAGCTTTTTCAAAATATCCCCCTCCGATCCTAATGCACTTAAGTATTCGGGTGAACCAGCTTTCAAAACATTTAAAAAACGTGTCTTATGGGAGCTCGAAAAATAACAGCCGAAATTCTTCGATGGCCTCGTCTGCCACGTCGTCGCCCACGAAGCATTTTTTTAGCGTGGGAAATAAAAAAAATCACATGGAGCTAAATCTGGGCTGTACAGAGGATGGGGTAACATTTGTACCCCCGAAGTTGTCAAATAGTATGGACTATTTAGCTCCTATTTAGCTTCTGTAGCTATAAATTCTCGGAACAACCTAGGTACTTGTTTCGGAGTTTGGATTTTTTCTATGTATAATATGTATGTATTTACAAAGAAATAATGTATAATTATTCTATCAATCAATTTAACTTTCATGGTACAAGCTCTGCTTAATTTGAAACTAAATATTTTTCATCATCATCAACCAACCGCATTCCACTGCTGAACATAGGCCTCTTCAATTGCACGCCACTTGGTTTGATCCTCGGCTTCTTGCATCCTGCTCCTGCCAGCCATCATGCGCAAATCAGCACTGGACCTGGCCTGTGGACGTCGTACACTACGTTTGCCGAGACGCGTCAAAAATACTTCCTACTCTGTTAGAAAATAGAATTGCATAATTCAACTGTTCTCAGTTATCACTTTGACTTCTTTTCGAAAAGTAATTACTACGAGTATAAAGACTGTTTATAGACGTTCACTTTTACACTCAAATTTTCTATTTTATTTGGTAACGTTAAAACAATCTGTCAAACGCCCCGAAAAGTTCGAGAATTGTATATTTACATCTAGTAGAGCCTACTAAATTGTTAACTATTATTTCTCGTTCCATCTAATGTCTCTCCAATTTCTTCAGCTCACCGTTTATTTCTTGTGTTTAGATTTCCAATCTTATCACTACATAGTATAAAACAAAGTCGCTTTCTCTGTCCCTATGTCCCTTAGTTTGCTTAAATCTTTAAAACTACGCAACGGATTTTGATGCAGATTTCTTTAATAGATAGTGATTCAAGAGGAAGGTTTTTAGGTATAATAAATGCATAATATAGTATGGAAACACTATTAATTTTCGAGGTTTCTAATGTGATGTAGCAAATAAACACATTTTTTTTTCGCTTACATTGCAAGCGCTGGTTGCACCCTACGAGATAGATCAAAATAATGTTCTACAGTATTGTACACCTTAAAAAGTACTACAAAAAAGTCCGCGACGGTATAGGTCTATCTCTTAGGGATAACCCACAACAACCATTTTTTATTCCTTTCTTTTTACGAGAAATAATGGCTTATTTACGAAGTGATTTTAAGCAATACAGAATGAATCCTTATATAATTAAGTAAATTAAATACATTGTGCGTTTAATTTAGATCAAAATGGCCCTTTACAGTATCTAATTTAAATGAATATATTCGAAGATATTACAGAGTTAAAATGCACGAATCGTGTCGTCGGCGGGGGCATCTGAAATCCACCCGTGCGAAGCCGGGGCCGGTCGCTAGTATCTCATACACTATGTGATATGAGTGATTCTCCATAACTGAAACTTCAAACTTAATCTTATTGGAAATCAATCTATACTAATATTATAAAGAGGTAAAGTTTCTAACTTTGTTTCTATAGTTTTAGGGGGTAATCTTGGGAAGTACCTACTGATCTGATCCTAAAAATTATTAAAAATTAATAATAATTATTATTATATTATATATTTTATTATGATTATAAATAAATAATCCTTACTTATATTATAAATGCGAAAGTAACTCTGTCTGTCTGTCTGTCTGTCGTGCTTTCACGGCCAAACCACTGCACCGATTTCAATGAAATTTGGTACACAGATAGTGTAGAGCCTGAGAAAGGACATAGGCTACTTTTTAATGAGAAAAATGGTTTTAAGGGATTTAAAAGGGGATGAAAGTTTGTATAGAAGTCTGGAGGTTCACACACGCATGCGCGTTACGTACGCCGGGCGTCTTGACAACCAATAAACAAGGCTGTCACACTCATTAAAAAGATATTCGTCAATCTGATTTGTATGTTCATTGTATTAATAGAAATAAATAAGCCAAATTAATTTGTAAAATTCTAATTCTCTAGAGAAGTATCGTCAATATAAGCTAGAAGTTTGAAATTTATTTTTTAAGCTGTTGTTTAGATATAAATAAAAATGACATTTAAAGTTTCCACACGCCTGCGCGTTACCTACGCCGGGCGTCTTGACAACCAATAAACAAGACCGTCACACTAATCTATAATCTATAATATCTATACTAATATTATAAAGCTGCAGAGTTTGTTTGTTTGTTTATTTATTTGTTTGTTTGAACGCGCTAATCTCAGGAACTACTGGTCCGATTTGAAAAATTATTTCAGTGTTGGATAGTCCATTTATCGAGGAAGGCTATAGGCTATAATTTATTTTCAAAAAAATTAGGGATCCGTAAGAAAATTGCTATTTCGTAACCCAAGGTGTGAAATTGAAAACCTATTTCTGCGTGCGCTGCAATAACTATTGACAATAGAACAAAATAATGTATTACGAGTTTGTAGGTCTCATTAAGATCTACAAAAAAGTCCGCAAGAGCATAATTATATCTAACTATCTTGGTTTAGTAACAATAACCGCTTTTGTGTTCAAAAAAATTATTAAATCGTCTGAAGAAAGAAACTACGTTAAATGTGTATCGTAATATTAATCCTTATCCAAATTAAGCATTATGTTATCAAGGGTATTTATGTAGAAGTAAAATACTTTTTGTTTCATCCCAACCGTTCATTTCGTTTAGAAGTTATCACGAGTATAAGACGCTAAGAGTCAGTACCTAATAATGAGTTATTTTCCAAAGAGTTTTTATCAACATAATACCTAATATTAATCTTTATCCAAATAAATGTGTTGTTGATTATGAGTATTAGATAGCATAATAAATACATATATACTAATATATAAAGCTGAAGAGTTTGTTTGTTTGTTTGAACGCGCTAATCTCAGGAACTACTGGTCCAATTTGAAAAATTCTTTCAGTGTTAGATAGCCCATTTATCGAGGAAGGCTATAGGTTGTATATCATCACGCTAAGACCAATAGGTGCGGAGCACCAATGAAGAATGTTTCATAAACGGGGGAAAATTATCACGCTACGGGCAATAGGAGACGCAAACGACGTTGCGTGGGTCAGCTATACTAATATATAAAGCTGAAGAGTTTGTTTGTTTGTTTGAAAGCGCTAATCTCAGGAACTACTGGTCCAATTTGAAAAATTCTTCCAGTCTTAGATAGCCCATTTATCGAGGAAGGCTATAGGCTATATATCATCACGCTTAGACCAATAGGAGCGTAGCACGAATGAAGAATGGGGGAAAATTATTACGCTACGGGCAACAGAAGACGCAAATGACATTGCGTGGGTCAGCTATCCATACTTATACACACATCAAAAGTGTCTAGGGACCAACATATGTGTCTAGGGATCAACATATATTTTTGCAATAACTTTTCTCCTGATTGATGTTAATTAAAATTTTCTTTAAGGATTCATCAAATAAAGTGTTTTCGTTTGTCACAGTAACGATAAACCAAGTCACCTTTGCATTAATAAAGAAATTTGCCATTTTCCTAATAAAGGGATTTTTAACATTTGAACATTAAGATAAGTTATGGAATCAGGCGTTACTTTGCGGAAATCCATGACATCAAATGCTATGATTAAGGTTAAACATTAAGGTTCGAAAAAAAGACTGAAATAACAGTTTTCTTTAAAATTTTATTAGGTAACTTAAACAATTAATAATCCGTGTTTCTACCGCGAACACTAACAACACAAGAATCGGTTTGGCAAACTCAAAATGAGTTCATCCAAATCACGCTGTGGAATGGCCGCCCATGTTCGTTGCAACAACAAAAAAAGGTCTTCTTGCGACTGGATACCCTCCATATTCGGCAGAGCTCTTCTCTGTAGCATATCCCATGCATGCTCAATCGGGTTCAAGTCTGGCGACTGAGCAGGCCAGGGCCAAAGCCACATCTCAATCTCAAGAAATCCGCATAAAAATGCTTGATCCCTAGACACTTTTGATGTGTGTATTATAAATGCGAAATTAACTCTGTCTGTCAATCTGTTTGTCTTGCTTTCACGGTCAAACCGCTGCACCGATTTGAATGAAATTAATTTATTTACACAGATAGTCTAGAGCCTGAGAAAGGACATAGGCTACTTTTTAATGCGAAAAAGGAGTTCTAAGGGGTTTAAAAGGGGGATGAAAGGTTGTTCTGGGGGTTCACTCGCCACACGCCTGCGCGTTACCTACGTCGGGCGTCTTGACAACGAATAAACAAGGCTGTCACAATCATAGAAAATATTTCACTTTTTCAATGAAGACCTAAATATTAAGATATTAAGTATATATTCGTCAATCTGATTTGTATGTTCATTATATTAATAGAAATAAATAAGCCAAATTAATATAATTAATTAACAGCGTTTCTTAACTTCAAAATTCTCTACAGAAGTATCGTCATTATACGCTAGCTGTTGGTTAGATATGAATGAAAATGTCATTTAAAGTTTGTAAAAAATTTACCCTCGAGGGGGTAAAATAGCAACAGGGGATGGCAGTTTGTATAGAAATATGTAAGGTTTGTGAGTTAGTTTGCGACAAGAGACAAAATATGTATTAGAGCTATTCTGATATGACATTTACGGAGTTATCACGGAGAAGATAGTATGCCAACTGACAGTAACGACATGATTGCACTGAGACGTGGGTTCTGGTTTAAGATAGCACAGATGATTTAAAAATAATTTCGATCCTGATCTGCTGACTAATGAGATAGTTATCAATTAAACGAACGGATCATGTCAGGCGTGGAGGGAGATGTTGTCGAATACTTAAAGTCTTTAGAAATATCAGGAGTGCCTTCCCATAAGTTGAGGGTGCAAGTTAATGTTCCAGTACTATTAAATGAGGTATCTTGAGCGCCAAAGCAATGTAGTAGTACATGGCTAAATATTACACAACTGGGGTACAATATTGTAAAAACTACAATCATGACGAATGGAATGGAAAAAGAAGATAATGTTTTAATTCCACGTATTCCAATAATTGGAAATTATTTGACATATTAATTTAAAAGAATGCAGTTTCCGCTGAATGCACGAAAACAGCATTTCCAATAACAATATTAACAAAACCCAAGGACAGATGCTTAAAGATACAGTATTTTTTTTTCTCATGGGCAGCATACTCACGTATATCAAATCCGCAAAATCTCCATATTTTGGCAAAAGAAAAAACGTAGTTATTAAAATTGTACTTTTTTTTTAAGCTGTCTAAAAAAGTAGCCCTATCATCAGCCGGAATACATCACACATGGCAATTGTTATTGGGAAGTCAGTGCCCTCAAATATACTGACAACTAATCTTGGGAATAATAAAAGGCTAGGAAGATGATGATGAGTTTTTTAACTTCTGTTACGATTAGAAAAAAAATCCTCTAAAAGCACATCATTCTTGTATCAAACGTTTTTTTAGATCAGTAGCCGTATGTAGCGGCATAGTATTGATGAAATAATAAACTACTGACGGAAGTTACATCAAGTGTTTTTTTTTTTTTTGGAAAGAACAACTCCTGCATTAGGAATATACCTCTACCTATTTCTCGGGGGACTTTACAAACATACATGAAACAGACACAAAGAACACTCAGACTCAGAAAATCAATTTGCGGATCACACAAAGTGTGATGTGTCCTCTGTGGGATTTGAACCCAGTGATTGAACGTCTTGCCACAGTGGAAAGCGTGGCGACCGCTTAAACAACTAGGCCAACGGTGCAGTTAAATCAATAAAATAATGTGCAGTTTTTTTTTTCAATAGCCTTAGATAAAGATAACTCTTAATTGATACGGTACAGCCCGTATACTAATATAAGTGAATTCCAAAACACTACCTGACTGCACATTTCGAAACTAAAAATAGAACTAAATGTATACCTACCTCGTTTGAAATTGTTTAATATTAGTTCTTAGATCAGTAATAATTAAGTGTCAGTTACTGTTTGTTTGTTATGTATTTCAACAACAAAATCAGTCACGAATTACATTGCTGTTAATGATTCCTGAACTTGAACGTACTTATCTCTTTAACCAAAACAACTGATAATTCGAACCCATAGTAGATGCCTCATTTATTTATATTCGTAATTATAATTTATAAAATCTCGCGACTCGCGGTAGAGGCTGAGTTTACAGAGAGAGAGAGAGACACTAAGATAACCCATTTATTGTTATTCGTTTAAGATTCAAGGACAGGGTTTATTTATCATTGTGTTTGAGATAACTACTGTCTGTATATAGGTAGGCATTTAAATGTTGTTTATTGATAATTTACAAAGTACTGAACAGAATCAGTGTAACTGAATGGCCTTTTTTTTACGCGGGGTTTGCATTTCGCACCATACCCTCCGTGGGGAGACGAAGGGCGTGTGTGGAGGACCGGAGGACCGGTCTACCCACTAAACCCCGCGGCGGCCTACCTCGGCAGTCGGGCGGAGCTTCCCTTCCTTCGGACATTTCCACAAGATGTGGTCACATCGACCCTACCCGACGTACCCTACTACGGCGACTATTGGGGAGCTAGCGACCTCTACCGCGTCCCCTTCGTCTCCTCCTTGGAGCGGGATCGGCCCTTTACCGATCACGCTCTGCGGACTCCTTCTGGAGCATAAGGTCCTAGGAAGGAAATTATAAATATAAGATCTTCCTAGTTGGTTTTGGTTTGCAATTTTCTTGTAAATTTATTTTGAGATCATTTTAAAAAACAAATACCTAGCTACATTTTGTGACAGTACTTATCGTTCATGCTATTGGTTCAATCGCGTCTGGCACGCTGGCCTGCTATACAAGCTGTCCACGTCTACTACTCTTCGTCGAGTAGTGAAGACTGTGGCCACCTTCTTGCAAGACAGACGCTTTCAAGTGGCGGTTGAAAGCGCCTTGTCCACTAAGCGACCCATCTCTGCCGGCCTGCAACAAGGAAGTTGCTTGTCTCCAGTGTGCTACTCTTGGTACACGGATGACAATCCAGCACATGCTGTGGCGTCTGTTTGTGTCGATCTATGATTTTTAACTGTAGCTTCAATTTAACGTTCATAAATGTCACTTGGTGTCTTAATTTAATAAATTATTTTAAATTTGAATTTGACATTCCCGTCACCGAAGGCGTGAAACTCGCACTGTACGCCGATGACGCTGCCTACATCACGACATCGATAAGTGGTCCCAACGCTGCTGCCAAGATGCAGCACACACTAGACGCACTTCCCAGCTGGCTGAAGGACTAGGGACTGACGGTCAACGTGGCGAAGACTCAAGCGATCTCCATAGGAAGCGTGACACTGCCGCAACTGATGCTCATGGGGCAGAATATCGAGTGGACCGCAACGGCATAGGTACCTTGGCGTGAACATCGACCGCGTCCTCTCCTTGAGGCCCCACGTGAACAATGCCGTCGCACAGGTTCGTGCTGCGCGTTCTCTTCTGCGGCCCGTACTATCGCCCGATTGCCGATTACGAAGGCGTACATTCGCTGCCGACTAACTTATAGTGCCGCGGCCTGGTTCGCTCTCGTTTCCGAGACGAACCGCTGCCGGCTGCGTGCGCAGCAGCGCTCGCACTACGCTCCCTTGCAAACGCCCCTCGCTTTGTGCGGAACAGGACGATCTCCAGGGATCTGCGCGTAGAGAGCCTAGATGACTTTGTAACATGCGTTCAGACTTGTTCACGCGGACCGATGGCTCGCAAGCCCGCCACCTGCGTGAGCTCGCGCCCTACCATCGGCGACCGCCGGACAGGCATGCCCTACCGCGAGACCTCGTCTCCGTGGCAACCCTTACCGAACTATCCCATACTCCTGACCTGGTGCTGGCTGATGGGCGCTCCTAGGTCCCTCCTAGCTCGAGCTCGCTAAGCACAGGTAGTAACATATTGCAAGACCCGGGCGTAACTAGCAAGTTGGTCACCCCGCAATCGACCTCGTTAGCTACGCTCTTCTCACCCAATAGGAACCCGCACCCTGGAACTACCAATAGGCTCAACTGGGCCAAACCCAGTGACCCGTCTGCTGTTGCAGGCGGCGCCGTAAACCACTGTGACAGGACCTGGAGAAATCACTCTGAGGCCTCTACGAGAAGAACCTGCGGGATATGTATTGGTATATATAGGTATTGTTTTAGGTATTAATCTTTTTGCATTTGCCGGATCACGCATGTCGTTGTAATGTTACCTACTGTTTTATAATGGATTGATAAGTACATGCCTTCTGTAAAATTACCAGATCTCGATAAGACTGTAGTCTCGGTCTCGGGTTCGATTCGCGGGTCGGACCAATTATAATTATTTGTTTCGGAGTTTGGGTGTTTTATATGTAAAATATGTAGGTAGATATGTATTTACAACAAAAAAGTATTTATTTAGATATATATACATCTGTTGTCTTGTACCCATAGTACAAGCCCTACTTAGTTTGGTACTAGATGGCGTTGTGTGTTAGATGTCCAAAAATATTTATTTTTATTTATTTATTTATCACACAATATTGTGGGGAATCGTGACTATGACCTCTAGTAGTCAGGGTCGCTAACCACTAGATCAACAGCCAAGTTTAGTGATTGATTAGAATCTGTATCTGTCATAATATGTAGGAATAAAAATAATGCATCGTTCTCACACCTACTGGAATATCATTGTACTTTTTTACTCACTATTAAAATAAAACCAGATTTAAATAGAGCCAAAAAATCGATATTTATAAGAAAGGTACGCTTACAGTTTAATGCCAGTACATGTAAAACATTAGGAGATAGGAACATAAGTCTAGACTCTAGACAGTGATCCTAATTTAGCGGACACAACATGAGTAAAGGCAAAATAATAACGTAAGAAAATAATAAAAAAAGAAAGGAGCGTACTACCATTGATCTCATTTGTGCAAAAGATAAAATTTTCCCGACATCTCAGTTATCATTTTAACTCGTGCCGCATAGTTCTGTGCGCACGAGTCTCCAATCGGTTATTTATTTAAGTCATTCAACTTTGATAAGTTCAAGGATTTAAGTTTTAGTTAACGTTGTATTTATTTCTTCGGTAATTTTAAGATTTAGTACAAATTAAGGGAACAATATTATTTTCTCATAATAAATACAGACATTGAGTGTCAAGATCAAGCTATCTTAGAAAGGCAAAACTGTATCTATTACGGTTCTGCATTCATGAAACTCCATAATGCCAGGATAGTTACGAAATTTACGAATTAACAGTACAGATTATATTATCATCTCGTGGGTGTCGTAAAAGCCTACTAAGGGAGCAAACTATGCAGGACTGCAAAGATAAGAATCTCCGTGGGAGAGCCACGCTTCGGCATGCATGGGCCGGCTCGACCGGAGTGATACCACGGCCTCACAGAAAACTGGTGTGAAACAGCGCCTGTGCTGTGTTTCACCGAGTAAGTGAGGATACCGGAGACCTATACCCCAACCCCTCCCCCCATCCCCCTCCCACTCCCCCAAAGGAAGTTGGTTGATTGGCAACACCGACAGCTGTACATTGTCTGCGTATTTTGATTTTTTTTTAAATTCGTAAACATTAGAAATTGCTGTAAAGTTTGTGTAAAAACCTGTGTATTCAGTGAGAACATTGTTCTTGTTAAGTGATACTGTTGGGAAAAACTATAAAACTGCGAGAATGAAAAAGTGAAAAAGTTAACAATACACAACCAAAACAAAGAATAAGTTTTTGAACACTGGATATGTACCTTAACATGTTACTAATTAAGCCTACAATACAATAAATTCTGAGAAGGTGACATTGTTTGGTGCAATCTTGTTCTCAAAAACAATAACTTCAACTTATAAACATACGTTACGAAAAATATTTTGAATTGCCTGAGTCCTAGCGACACCGTGGCAGGTAGTTGAACCAAGCATGATACTAATACCGTAGACAAAGTAGACTGTTTATATATTATATTTTATTTGTCATTTGTTTATGGTGGTCGGCTTGTTGCGGATAACTTTAGCCTATCACTAGGGCCATCTAGCAGGTAATAGCAGAACCATACCTGTTAAATAATACCAGTGCAAAAAAAATAGTGCATTCGTGGGTAATTTAATTTTTCATGAGAGAAGTAAAATACAATAACTCGAGTTTGGTTTTTGATCTTGCATTTGATATCTTGCGCTTTTTGTATTGTTGATTGAAGATTCCTGGTCATTAGTTACTGTGATTTTAAGCATAAAAATGTCTTAATCAGTACGCACACCGCCTCCCTCAGCTGAATTGGATAATCAGGATGGTTTGTGTACACCTGAAATGCAAATGCATACTAGCACTGACCCGGACCATGCACACTTAACAGGTAAGCCACAGAGGAACAAGCGACTTCGTCCGGACTTCTCGCCGGTAAATGAATTCAAAGTATTTGAAAAGAGTATCAGAGAGATGTTCGCGTCCTGGAAGTCGGACCAAGACTTAATTCTGAAAAAAATAACAGATGATATCGCTGAGGTTAAGACACAAAACAGGAATATACAAAAAAACAAATGGCGAAATAGAAAAGGCTATTGACTTTATGAATGCGGGATACGAAGAAATGAGAAAATCTATACAAAATCTCGAAAAGGAGAAATTGGAACAGCGCGATTATATTTATGAATTAGAAAATAAAGTTAGTGACCTGCAACTTAATTTCCGTTCCTCCAACATTGAAATAAGGAATGTGCCTCACACCGACAGTGAAACTGTGAGTGACCTGACCTCTATCGTAATCCAGACATGTAACGCTGTAGAAACCCAAGTAAAATCAACCGAATTACGTGACGTCTATCGTCTCCCCGGTAAAAGAGGCTCTAATAGACCAATAGTTGCAGAGTTTTCGAGTGTCCCTTTAAAAAACCAGGTGCTTAAGGCAGTACGGACATTTAACAAAGGCTTACTACTATCCGAAAAACTAAACACGGGACATATTGGACTTAGTGGTTCAATCAACCCAATATATGTTGCCGAATTTCTTAGAGAGCGTGAGGGTTTGGAATCGATCACTATTCACTCACCCTCATGTCTTACGAAAATTCTTAAAAATGAATAAGCTAAATGTGTTATTTATATGTTGTTGTGCGCTTTTTGCCGTCATTATTTACATTAAGTCAACTGTAGGTACTAATATTGTAGAAAATTCTCGTTTTTATTATTTCATAACTAATGCAAGTTTTATTGTGACAGCGACAAATTATTGGTTATTATGCTGTATTGCGATTATTGCAGGTAATTCTAAAACAAAAATCATGCAGGTCCGGCCCTCAATTCACGAAAAAGGTTCTAACAGAAACATAAGCAAAGAACACAGTTCTATACCATTTCACACGTACTATATACAGATGCCATATCAGGAAGCATACACTGTTTTGTTGAGTCCTGACTTGTGCGAACTTCTGCAGTTTTTGCTAAGGAATACAGGTGCTGAGGAAAACGGTTATTGTAGTAATTATTGCATAACAGTTCTATTGAAAAATGAAATGGTTCGTCTTAGTTATGACATATTTACATATGTGTCTGATTTTCTCTTTCAAAGCAGTTTGGAACATTCCGCAAAGTATAGATTAATTTTAAAACATTTCCATAGGCGTAGTGGCACTGAGGCTAGGTCTAGTCAACAATTAATAAATTGGAGTAATTATTTATCTCCGTTTAATCGATTATCTGTCGGAGTTGCTATTGTGGGGTCTGGGGTGCCAATCGTGTGTGTTTTTAATTTCTCATATCAATGTTGGATGTAAGCTACATAGCTGAAGAGTTAGACGGGATAGATACCAAACGATCATTTCTTTGCAAACCAGAAGATTGTGCCTTAGTTCTGGGTGCTTCGGGTGACTCTTTAAAAATACTACACCTAAACATACGTAGTATAAACAAACATATAGATGAACTACCCCCTTTGCTGCTATCTATGAAATTACTTCCGGAAGTTATAATACTAACCGAATGCTGGCTCAATAAAGCACCTATGCTACCTGTGTTAGAGGGATATATATAAGTTACCAAACGAAACGTAACTGGAACCAGAATTCTGGTATTGTGATATACATTAGACCTACTCTTACACACTCTGTCACGGAGCCATTGGTCAATGAGACTAATTGTTTAATCTGCAATTTACCATCTCACGATATGGTAATCATTGCAATATATAGGTCACCTAGTTTTCTCAAAATTGACGAGTTTCTGGACAGTTTAAATATTATTTTAACTAAGTTTACGAATATAAGTAATATAATTTTAATGGGGGATATTAATATACACATAAACCCAATCAGTTCAGACCCAGACGTTCACGAATATTTAACACTGAATGCTTCACATGGTTTGTATGCAAAGCATATGTTGCTACCCGCGAGAACCGTTGCCTGGACCATGTTATACTAAAAACGGACCTCGATAGCACTACATTGGTACTTGACACCTATATCACCGATCACTTGCCTGTTTTGCTTAACATTCAAAACAAATGTAAACACGGTGAACGCAAATTTACCCGAGCTCAAGTTGACTATTCGTCCGTTTATACTGCTTTATCAGAAACAGACTTTACCTGTGTGTTGAGCGAGTCGGATGCTGACCGGGCAGCGGAATTACTGGTGACTAAGATAGGCCAAGTAATTCAACACTATACTAAAATAAAGCACATACCCTCAAAATACAGACTGAAAAAGCCCTGGATTACTCCAGGTTTGCTTCGATGTATCCGTAATATGGACTCCATGAGCCGTAAAGTTAAAAGTGAACCTGATAACTATACACTTAGAATTACACATAAAAGATAACGAAACTTCTGCAATAAGTTGTTCTAAAAATCTAAAAGTTGCGTATGAGAGAAATGAGTTTTGTAGGGCTAAAAATAATCCGAAAGCTACGTGGAAAGTTATTAAAAATATTATTGGTAAAAATAGTATAGTGAACCCACCCCTGGAACTTCTAAAAGTAGATTGTAACGGCGAGGAGTCTGTGAACGGTGTAAATTTTTTTTTTGCTAACATAGGCAAGGAACTTGCGGTGAAACACATTACTGGCAGTACTTCTTCCTATGAGGCTATACTTGACGACTCGCCGCTGCAGTCACTTACACTTCTTCCTACTGACACTTCTGAAGTCTCAAATATCATTTTTAACCTCCGTAAAGACGCCGCGGTTGGATGGGATGGTATTAGTGTTGGTCTTTTGCAGCAATGCATTGGTACTCTGATTGAGCCTATCACTCATATCTGTAACGCATCTATCGCGGCGGCCAGGTTCCCTAAAGTATTTAAGAAAGCTATTGTTCATCCAATATTCAAAGGAGGATCCAGACATGATGTGAACAATTACAGGCCAATATCTGTGCTCCCGGCGCTGTCAAAGGTTCTTGAAAGACTATTAAACTCTCGTCTAGTCAATTATTTGGAGAACAATCCTATTCTTGCGAGCAACCAGTTTGGTTTTAGAGGTGGGAGATCAACAGAGGAGGCCGTGGCATCCTTAGTCGATTATGTTGTGGATAAATTAGATGTGGGGCAAAAATGTATTGGCATTTTCTTGGACCTTACCAAGGCCTTTGACACCGTTTCCGTCCCACACCTACTGCATAAATTGGAGTGAATGGGAATTCGTGGACACACTCTACAAATCTTTAGGGATTATATCTCTAATCGGACTCAGAGTGTCAAGATCGATTCGTGTATTAGTGATGAAGTTTTCATGACGTACGGGGTGCCCCAAGGATCAATATTAGGACCCACTCTTTTCCTGACTTTTATTAACTCACTCTGCAAGCTCTCTATCCGGAAGTGCTCAATTTTTACCTACGCTGATGATACGGCTTTAGTTATCTATGATAAAGACTGGCCGAGTGCTTATGCATCTGCTGAGCTAGCACTCGGCACCATTATGAACTGGCTAAGATCTAACTTACTAACGTTAAACCCGAATAAGACAGTGTACCTTACCTTTTGAATAAATTCTTGCGGACAACCGTCGTCGGATATTTACAGCCTAAGAGCTCATTCTTGTGTTAGAGGCTCTTCTGATACTCTATGTATCTGCCCTGCAATAGCTAGAACGAATAATGTCAAATACCTGGGTGTTATTATTGACCAACATGTTAACTGGCAGCCACATCTGTCCCAGCCAGGTGCTCAGCCAATTTCAATATCCTCAAGGGCGTATACTACGCGTTGTGCCAATCTATTATATGCTACTGCATTACTGTTTGGGGAGGTGCAGCGAAGTCTTACTTCTTGGAGCTGGAACGAGCGCAGAGAGCCGTGTTGAAGGTAATGACATTTAAGCCGTTCAGATATTCAACCTCACAGGTTTACGAGGAATGCCAGGTGCTAACCGCAAGACAGCTTTTTGTACTTCAAACGGTTCTAAGGAGGCACATGACGCTGCACTACGATGAATCTAAGCTGTTGAGACGTCGAGCTTATCAGGTATGTCCAGTGCAGACTTTTAGAACTACTCTTGCGCGTAGACATTTTCGTGTCATTAGTTGCCGGCTCTATAATCTGCTTAACAAATCCTGCAATATTTATCCACTTCGTGGTTATAAATTGTTTATTATAATATAATTGTTCTGGAGCCATCTACCTATAACTATAGGTAGATGGCTCCAGAACAAGAATTACACAGAGACAGAGGAACTTCTCTTTATGTCAATATTATAATTGCAATATCTATTCTATTATTTTTTATTACACACACACACACACACACACACACACACACACACCACACACACACACACCACACACACACACACCACACACCACACACACGCACACACATACTACCTCTGTGATGTATTGCGGAATTGGGCTGCATTTTGGTTTTTTGTTTTTGTACATGACGCTTTGAGTATTTTTATGTTTCTCTTTCATCAATTTTAATTCTAATTTTAATGCTGTTTTTGAATGAACTCTGATTTTGATTTGGTTTTGATTTAAATTTTTGATTGGATTGTGATTATAGTTTTCATCATTAACTTGATCTATGTTGGTACGGATTTGATTTAACTGTGTTTAATCATTTTATGTTAAAATTGAATTACCTACCTACCTATGCAATTTACATAATGCTTTGAATATTTAATGCTGCTTTTTAGTCAATTTTAATTATAATTTTAATGATAGTTTTGATTTGAATTTATTTCTGATTTTATATTTTCATTGTTTCTGATTTTGTTTTGATTGTAACTTTACATTGTTATTTTTAATTTTGATCGGGAGCATGATTTTATATTTAATGCTATGAAATATATTTAGCTTTAATTCCGCGAGACATAGTTAATTCTGATTTCACTGAGTTGAATTAATTTATGTTTAAACTGGAATACCTACCTCTCTATGTCACACTAATTGCTAGCATGTCATTTTCTTTTATTATTTGAATATTCATTTCTAATGTGGTTTGGTTTGAAATGTTACTTTAGGATTGTACACCTTCACTTAAATGATCTTCTTAATTCAATATTTACGTAGACAATGTCCTTACCATGTGAGAGCCCTGGTACCAATAACACAAGTTAAATCTTATCATGGGTGCCAGAGTTCAAATACACTTGTGCCCTGAATGTTTGTTGTTATATTTTTTGTGTGTATAAGTTGAAGTTTTTGTTATCTGGTGTTAAAAAAAAAAAAAGGCTGGCAACGCACAACGCCGTGGTATTGCGGGTGTCAATGGGCGGCGGTAATCGCTTACCATCAGGCGACACGTCTGCTCGTTTGCCACCTATACCATAAAAAATAAAGAAAAAAAAAATAAGAAAAACTTACCTAATCTTATACCAGCCTGCCTGACCATCGTGACATTTTAGTACAAAACCTTTTAAAGAAGAGGCTCGTGTTCATGAGAGGATGTGATAAAAAAACATACGGAAAGTTGCCGTTTTAAAAAAAAAACTACTAAATTTATAACGTGTATCGACGCATCATAGTCAATTTTTCAAGAATAAAAAAAAGTATAACAATTAATTGGAGGCTTGGATGTTTTCCTTTACAATAACTTGCTCTTACCAGTTTATTAAGAGTTTAGGTGATAAAATATCTAGTTCTTTTAGGTTTAGACTATGATGAAATTGACATGATCATTTATTTGCTATTGCGTCGCTAATATTTATTGAAATTCAAGATGTTTGGACAGGCCGACAGGTTATCGGGTATCGTCTCTATAAAAGACTGGTAGCTGAGATTTTTGTACAATCATTTATCAGTTTCGTACAAATACGGTCATCTGTGATATTTTAGAATAAAATGAAGGCGTTTTTGGTAAGTGGTCAATTACGTTGTTTTGACGAGCATTGTTGGTCCACACTTGTATTCATTAGGGAAATCATTACAAACTCGTCGTTTTACATTTTTATGTTATACAGAAACATACTTGATAAAGGTATTTCTTTCAAACCTGAATATTCTAAGGATCATACCATAGTAAATTGTTGTAAGGTAATATAACCAAGACTTGTTGCTTCAAGTACAGTTGTATTCTAAGGAACTTTAAATTGAATTTAAAGTCACTCCGTCTGTAGGCGTCGACCCTGACTTGATACCTTCAAGTTTTGGTTAAATTTTGGGGTTTGTTTTCTCCTCCAAAAATAGTAAACGATATTAATAATAGTTTGGGTGTTTCTTGTGTCGTCTATAAGTATTTATATTTTGATATTTTAATGTTTAAACACCACGCCCACGTCGACTTTTTGCACTGGATCGCTGCAAAAGGTCGTCAGGGGCGAGGGCGAGGGCCCTTACTTTTTTAAAATAAATTTCGACCTTAGGGCTGCTGCCGCGCATTCGCATCGAAACAATCGCAATGCGGTCGCTAACCCTCGCCCACATGACCACGATTCAGTCGCGATGCAAACGCGATACTGTTGCGTTTCTGTCGCGCTGCAAACGCGATTCAGTAACGGCACAAAAATGCCTGCGAACGCTGCAGTTGCAAGATGGACTCGGTTGAGGCAACATTAGTCATGCTGTCTTTGCTGCTGCTTTTACGTAAGCAGCCGGAGCGTCGGCAACGAAAGCAGCCTCCAGTCTTCCCCCGATGTCGTCCGATACGGTCGCGCGTTTAATTGCATGACCGCTTCTGAAGCGCGCTGCAACGAAACGCGCGACAGCATCACTACAAAATGACGTCGTGGGCGAGGGCCATAAATCCTTATTAATTATCGCTACTGACTTAAACCATAGATATACGTTTTCGACCTGTACCTACCTCGTAAATTCATTAATGCTCTGGAAAATACAAATAATGTAAATTATAAGTAGAAAAACTATTTAATCCTGTTTGATCATACTTGCGCGTGCACATCTACTTCACAGTTGTAAGTAGGTATATGATTAATTGCGTCTTATAGAAATGAGACGAAAATAAGATATTTAACTAGTAATTACATATTTAATTAATTGGCACAGCTGTTTTACAACTGATAGTACATTTAAGCAACATGAAAAGTACCTACTTGTAGAAAATAGACCGCAATATTGTTTAACAAAAACATAGAACAAAAGGTTATCGGAGCTAATCATGCAGTTGGATCTTTGGATTTTTTCAATATAATTTGGATGTATATAATATTATTCATCTCATGAGTGTCGTAAGAGATGGGACCAAATGACGCAGGGCAATAACACTGCAAAGAGAAGGACACATTAATCAACCCGTCTGGCATGCGTGGAATACTAGGTCAAAAGCTGTTTTCGAAGGAAAAACATATAGCCAGCAGTGACCTATTGAAGGCTGCGGATGATGATAATCACACTAATATATAAAGCCGAAAGTTTGTGTGTGTTACTTCTTCACGCAAAAACTACTGAACGGATTTGGATGAAACTTTAAAGTAGCTTTAAATACATCAATAACACATAGGTTACTATTTGCCGCGATAACCGTGTATGTCACACGTGGGCGGAGCCGCGGGCAACAGCTATCTTCTTATATATAAAATCAAGTGCTGTTCGTTTGTCTCGCTAAATCTCGAGAACGGCTGGGCTGATTTTGGTTTTGAATGTTTATCCAGGGAAGGTTTAAATGGTGAAAAATTCAAAATTATAATTTAAATATCCAAATGTCACTTATACGAAGTAGTCCCAAACTAAGCAGAGCTTGTGTTAGAGTACTAGACAACTGATATAAAGACTTTTTTGTAAATACATACTGTTTATACATAGAAAGCACCCAAACTCCGAAACAAATATTTGCAGATCATACAAACGTTTGGTCCGACCGAAAAAAAGGCTAGCTTTTTTAGACTAGCTTCGCCCCGCTGCGTTGGCCGCGGTTATTGTCGTACCGCGGGTAACACCACGGGGTTCAGCTAGTATACAATATTTGTACTTATATCAACTTGAGGACTTTTATGGTTTGGTAAAGAATGAAATTAAATATAGAACTTAATGGTTGAGTAGAGATTACCTTTAGGCAATAAGGCCGCCACTTGTACCTCTAAAAATCGGCGAAAGCTACTCATCGGCGGCGAGCTTTACGTTACGTTTATCTGGTGTACATTATAGCGATTATTAATATAGCTTGTGATTAGAGTAAAGATTGCGATGAAGTACCTAAATGTATTGCAGATAGATATCGCAATCTAGGTCCAAATAGTCTAGTCAACAAGTTCCATACTTGTTGACTAGACTAAAAGATGCAGCAGCATCACTAGGCCGCCATGGTGTGGGTCACCATACTGCATTGTCTGCATTCGCAATGAGTATGGTGACCACCACTCTTGGATTCTGCTTATGCTTTCCATCAGGCAGAGTCATTATGGCGGGCCATACATAAAAAAAATAAAAATAATGTTTTTTTTTTTATTTACAGTTTGTCCTGTTGGCGCTTTTCGCTATTGCGTACGCTGATGATGGTAAGGCTCCTACGACATTTTTGGTGTGGGGTTTTCGAATAATTTATGATAAGCCGACCCGTGCCCACTTCCTTGGGCGTTAACCGCCCGCTTTTCTTCGACTTGATTTACAAATACTATTATTTTTAACTGAATTTTTTGTTCAATCATAATAAATTATGGCCTATGTCACTCCTGAATAGTGTCGCTTTCTGTTAGTGAGAGAATTTTTAGGATGGGATCAGTACTTCCGAAGATTACCTTCTGCAAACATACAAAGTTAGAAACTTTACCTCTTTAAAATATTAGTAGATTATATTAGACATAGATTTGACTAGTTTTGATATTGTTAACTTATATTTTGTGTGGAATCTGTTTCTACAATCACTTTCACCCCTATCCTCTTGTATTATTGGCTTATATTTTATTTTGACCATGTGACTTAGCGTTGAGATGACGTCTTATCCATACATTTGTCAGTTTTCTATTAACGTTTACGTTTCTTGAATGTCAACAAAGACTAGACCTGGTCCATGATTGAATCCGATGTAATTCGTTTCAACTCCAACTGATTGCTTATTAATAGTTAGGTAGGTACTAGGTACATTCGGAGTCAAAAGTCCGCCTATCTTTCTATAGATAGCTGTTATAATATATGTTATGTATTTGTTATCATTTTATTATCGTTATGTACAAGTATGAAATTAATTAATTTCCTTTACCTATTCTATGTCCGGTGCCTTTTTATTAGTTCGCTACAGTTTTTATAGTGATCTGCTTTAGCAGAACTTATCGGACAAGCTTAACGACTAGTTGATGACATAAACAAGGAATTTTTAGACAATTTTTACTACGAATGTTTCACTCATGTTCAGTCTTCCTTAGTGCATGACTTCTATAAGAGTATTTCAAAGTTCAATTTTTAACTCCTCACTCCCTATTCGACTTCACGTATGGTCGAGTGGTTCAAGCAGTCGTCGCGTATGGTCGGGTGGTCCTTGTGTCCGTTTCAGTCCGCCTCGACCCAGGATATCTTCCAAGTGCGGGAGTTTTCTGTAAAAATTAAATTTTCATAACTTAACCGAGCAGTAGGCATTTCAATAATTTGTATTTTTTTTCAGTACTCGTCTCCAGCAACAACGGCGCTGATGGAGGTAACTAAATATTAATATTCAGTTTTACTAATTCTGTATTATAATTTGGTTAATTAACACAATTGTGATTAGTGAGGTGATCATAAGCCAATCATCACAATAGGCATGATGACTAATTTTGAAAAACTGTTTTATAGCGTTCGGAAGTATCTCCTATTGTCAAAAACATTTATATTACTAAAAAAAATAAAGTTTTATTTCGTAAAATTCACGCCAAAACGCTCGGTGGTGTCATAGCGTCTGTTTGTGCAGACGCGCCGTCACCATTTGTCAAAACCAGTGTCAATTACCTACATAATAGCTCATAGTCACTCCTAGAGACATTAAAGTGATCGTCGATTATATCCGAACAAAGTGACCTTTATACATAAGTGACGTAACTCGCTCTGATTGGTGTTCAACTTAACATGGCGGATTGCTGTATTTTGTAGTTTTATTTTTGTTAATGAATTCGCTCTAAATATGAAAAAAAAAACGATTTTTATACTCTATGAACCTCATTTTATCAGTTAAATACATTATTTTAGTAGTTCTCGGTTACTGTCATTATGCCATAACCTTAATTCACATTTATTGACTTGCTTTTGCATAATAATAACCTAACTTAAATTTTCTTTCAGTTTCAGTAGTGGACAACAATCCCGATCAAGGTACGTTTATGTTAATAAATTATTTTTACTTATCAATTTACACGCATAGTTTTACGGACTCGGACTTAAAAAAGACACAATTTATTTTGGTATTTCTTCCCTGAGAGTCTTGGGAAATGCCCAACCCTTCTAGCTATAAGTTCGACGTGTAGAAATATTATATTTATAAAAAAATACTTACAAAAATAAATATCATTTATCATTAGAATGCTACTAACTAAATAATTATTACTACCCGATTACGGCGGAGCCAAAACGAGCGGTGATATTTTTGGCAGTCTATGCCTATATGTTTGTACCTTTCACCGTAGCGTCTAAACTACTACACCGATTTAAATAAATGAGGCGTCAATAGATTCGCAATACCTAAGGCCATGTTCAGATGACGAGCGCTCAACGCGCGTTAACAACTCCATGTAAAAACGCGCGTTAGCATGTGTACTCCTAGAACAAATTTCATGTAGTTGTAAACGCGCGTTGAGCGCTCGTCATCGCGCCTATTATTTTTTTAAGTTTTTATGTAGTCGGTACTTTTTCTTTTTTTTCTTTTATATCTATACAAATACAATACCTATACTACTATTACTATATTACTATATACCTTACTATATACCTATACAAATACAATTGGCGTGTAGTAATAATAGTATCAAGTACCTACATAACACTTTTTTTATTGTTTCAGTACAAGTCGCAAACAACGACGGTAAGTTTTTTTCTGATGATTAATTGGATTGACTGATTCCTATCATTAATTAGCTGAAGCATCTGTTTATTTACGTTTTGCGATAATCATTTGCACATGTAATTCCTATTGTTGTCTTGGATGACGTCACGTAGATGTCCAACTAGATTTACGGTCGTTTTTAAATAAGCTATCTATAGTTAAAACTGGATATAGTCAATATGTTCTTTTAATTAATCTAATCCCTTTAAACGAGCAATTCTTATATATATATATGTATATAATCTGAATCTCGGAAACGGCTCCACCGATTTTCATAAAATTTTGTATGCAGGGGGTTTAGGGGGCGATAAATCGATCGCTAGGATTCATTTTTAGAAAATGTCGTTTTATTCGTGTTTTTAACAAGCAAATATATAAAGTCATGTACATCTAGCGCCATCTATCGCAACTCGAGCAAACTACATCAAACTACACTGGAATAAGGTGCAGAATAAACAGTATCAGGGCGTACCAAGAGAGGGCGCCACTTAACTTTTTGTTTTTATTGGAAGAAGTATAACATAAAGGTGGCGTTTGGATATTCCCAAACCCATTTTTAAAAAAAAAATACCGAGCCATGCTCGGTCATCCAGGTACTAATATTAAAAAAAGGAAAAAAAATCTCGCCTGCGGCTCGTATTGCCCATAGCATGCTAATATAAAACAGCGTGAACAAATTTGTTAACCATGAACCTTAAAAGATAGGCAATGCAATTGCGGACTTTCTTTCGAAAATTGTGTTTGTGAAACTTGAACCGTTTTCCCAACGCGACGCATGGAAGCTTTCAAAAAGAATAATTTTCCCCCGTTTTCGCAAGAATTTTTAATTATACTCCGCTCCTCGTGGTTGTAGCGTAATGATACATAGCCTTTGCAGCTTGCTACTTTGTTGCCGAATGTAAAGTATTTTTGTGATTGTAAATTGATTTATTGTTGAAAATACCTCACAGCTTTAGAATTAGTTATACAAAATTGTTGTGACAGTAAAATTAAAAATTAATTAAGTAAAATAAGTAAAATTAAATTAACGGCTTACTGTAAAACCAACCAATCAGGGACAGTTGACAATATGACGCCCGTAAGCAGTATATATATCACAGTTGACAATCTATCGATAGTTTGCAATCTCGCTAGGTAGATTATAATCTAACGGTTTTTACAACTTAGTACGTTGGTTTGCTTTGTTGTCAAAAAGATTTAAGTAAATTCCATAATCAGCGAACTACAATAACTATTGATCACCGAATAGAATGTACTAAAGACCTCCAGTATTTTGAAACTATAAATAAAAGGAAAAATCAATCACTGAGTGTTGTAAATTGTTATTTTTTTATTTATAGGCTATCAAGTACCCGACATTGGACCAGAATTCGTACAGCCCAATTATCAGCCAAGAACGTGAGTATTTCTCGGTGCTGTTGTTACTTTCTTATCTTTTTTTATGTAATAGGGGGCAAACGAGCAGATGTATCGCCTGATGATAAGCGATTACCGCCGCCCACGGACACCTGCAACACCAGAGGCGTCACAAGTGCGTGGCCGGCCTTTGCGGGATGGGGAGAGGAATGGGGGGAGTGATTTAGGTATGGTCCGCCGGTATCCTCACTCACTTTGTGAAATACGCTGTTTCACACCGGTTTTCTGTAAGACCGTGGTATCACTCCGGTCGAGCCGGCCCATGCACGTGGCTCTCCCCACCTACTAAACAAGGTAATTACTGTCGTTAATTAATCTGTTCTGTCTTCATTTTTGAGTTTTTGACTGCTATACTTTATAGAGTCATTGTTTATTAAATAATAGACAATTCGAATGGGACTTAGTTCTTTAAGTTAGACACATTGCACGAGGCCAATTTAGTATATTATTATTAATAATTTGATAATTTAAATAACACTAAAATTCACTAAAATTCGTGACTGCAGTACCTAATAATAAAAAACTGTTATTTTCAGATGATCACATTAATCCACTCACGATGATCACGAGCGACGGTCGGCGAAAGAATACCTTTTCTAAACCTCATGTAAAAATTGATCTGAATTAAAATAGATTTAAGTTTATGCTACGTTTGATTTTCTTCCCTATTAAGGGGCGCGTCCCTAAAAATGCGCGAAAAGGCACTTGCAGTTTTGCAAAACACAAACAACTCAATTCATATTTGACACTAAAAAAAAAATCTCAGTAGTTTAATAAATCAGTCTACCAATCTACCGAGTGACATTTATAAAATGATTCTTTATTTTTGTGAAAAAAAGCCTTAACAAAGATCAAAATCATCGAAATCGACCTTTTTAATTAGCACACTCTGTCCTATTTCGTGCTCTATTTTAAATGTTTTTTTTCTTATGTCGCGAGAAAAAAGTATGGAGAAAAGATTTACCGTTTTAGTTTTTTATTAATTCTCACCAAAAAGCCATAATCTAAGGCTAAACATCATTAATTTTTAGCGACAAAAGTTCCATACATTTTAGTACGTAGATATCGTCTCCCGTAAATTGCAATAAATAAGTTTTATCGCGCTCAAAAAATTCAGTGCCCGCCGAATATTCAAGGTGACACCACGTCCGTTTGTAGTTCGCACTGAGCTCCATAATACGTAAATGACAAGTTTTAGGGTGGGTTGCCAGTGAGTGTCGAATTGTAACTGTTAATTTGTATTCTTGAATTTAATTTAATTTAATTTTTTTTAAAGAATAATTTCAAAGAAAAATATTAGTATTTTTTATTAACACAACTTATTTTTATGTTTTTTTTTAACTTGCTATGTATGTATATATCTAACTATATTTGTTAAGACGGAATCTTGCAACTCAATTTTGCAGATATCTTCAACCGATTGTGTTGAATTTTTGTAGGCATATGTATATAGCGTGACAATGCTATATTATGATGACATGGAGCTGATCTGATGTTGAAGCTGAAAGGTGGTCATAGGAACTTTGTAACGACGGAACCTATCAAGTTTGGAGTCGTTTGATTTGTCTTGACGAGTACTTTGAATACACTTTGACAGACCGAGACACTTTGAGAAATTGTTTTTAAAAAAGTAAAAAAAATTTTTTTTTATGATTTCTGTTAGAATTGAATAACTACTACTGAAATAATCAAAGACCTTAAAATTACAGTTTTATTTTTGACTGCATGGTTGGTCTAGTGGTTTAAGCGGTAGCCTCGCCGCCTCCTACTGTTTCAGGTGTTGTGGGTTCAAATCCCACATGGGACAACACTGTGTGATCCACAAATTGTTGTTCTGAGTCTGGGTGTCCATAGTGTCCGTTTCATGTATGATTGTAAAGTCCCCCGCGACACAGAATTTATTGGATATATACGGAAGTTGTCTTTTTTGATAAAAAAACTAGCTGAGCCCCTCGGTCTTACCCGCGATACTACACCAACCGCGGTTACTCCTTATATCATCAGCTACCTATCAGTAAAAATCCCGTCAAAATCGCTCCAGCCGATCCAGAGATTAGCCGGCACAAACAAACAGACAGACAGACAAAAATTGTAAAAAAGGGTCCCATCTACACTTTACGTCATTTCCATTATTATTCATCCCTTAAGTTCGAATTTAATCAATTGGTGAATTGTGAACAATAGATGCCCTATCCCTTACATTATCTGATATCTGTAATCTATATAAATAAAAGAGGAAGGTGACTGACTGACATACGCAGAGATCAACGCACAGCCCAAACCGCTGAAGTTAGAATCCTGAAATTTTGCATGTAGGTTCTTTATATAACGTAAGTGAGCACTAAGAAAGGAATTTTTGAAATTCCACCCCTAAGGGGGTAAATCAGGTGATGAAAATCTGCGTGGGCGAAGCCCCGTGTAAAAGCTAGTATTATATATTTAAGGAAGTTTCCATTTCAAAGTTTTACACTCTTAATATTAATTTTAAGACAAATAGTTTGTTTTTTAACAATCTTAAAAAAAGAAGGAGTTTTATAAATTAACAGTATTTTTTAATTTTTTTACCCGACCACGGCAAAGCCAAAGGAGGGTTATGATTTTGACAGGCTATGTATGTATGTTCATCTGTTCCCTCATAGCTCCTTAACTACTAATTAGAACTGGATAAATGAGGTATCGTTAGAAGTGTCTTGATCGTCCGCTGCTTATAGGCTATATGACGCGTCACTCAATTTAATGTGGCGCCCTCTAGCCGACATAAAGTACTGTATTAAAAAATGAATTTGACATAAATATGCCGTGTTTGGTATCATCGGAAAGGGTGTTACTTGTACATTTCAAATATATATATATGTATTATTAGCATCTGCTGGTGACTTTGTTCGTATTTATTCAATTTTTTTTATATTTCTATGTTAGGTATTTAAAATATACTTTGCATATAAATTATTATTATCACTACACCAAAACATTTTAAATAAAAAAAAGGAAAAACTTAAATTAAAATAGAAACGTACCATAACTCTTAAAAACACGTGACTACGGCTTTTCAAAACTTGTTTCATACTTTTTCAGCGTCGTTTTTTTTGTCAAAAAGTGAAAAAAGTACGTAAGTAAGTAAGATCTATGTAGTAAAATTTAGTCAATATGAGCAATAAAAGCGATCAAAAATTATATTTTTAAGAAACATTTAAAAATTATGTTCCATTAATATAACATATATCATACAAATTTTATTTCATAACATAGCATTAAAATCCGTTGATTACTATAAAAGATCTTAGCTGACAGATAGCGCGAGCGACTTAATTTTATACTGTGTAAAAATATATTATTTGTCCATGAAATGAATTAAAAATGAATAAGTACACTTGAACCCCATTCTCGGCCGTTGACGAGTTACTTAAAGCCCGCGGGCTTTCCGATATGACTAAGATACATTGCGTGCTTTGTAGGACATTCTAAACATTCTTCAAAGGCGAACAGTTAATGAATATGTAACTAGAAGAAAAAACCGAAAGTAAATTTATTAGTTTCCAGGGTTAGTATGCAACAGTGCCCGATGCGTTTGTGTGCATGTAAAATATGAATGTGGGTGTTCAATCACAAATTCCCACGCTCAAGGACTACAGTCTTAAGAGTTAGTAGTTGATGTGACTTATCCTGCAGCATCACTGCCTACCTTTGAGGATATTATAATAGATGTTTATTATAATATTTACAGATAAATAAATGGCTAAATTATTTATTGAAAAAATCGATAAAAGCGCTGAGTACAACTACGTCGCAAATAATATACAAATACATTAATATAATTTAGTAGAATGTCAAATAAGTGGCGGGTGAAATGTTAAATATAAGTCAATAAAATTAATAATAACGAACACTGTAACCGAAATATTATTATGATATATAATACGCTTCGGTTCGTCCTTTCTGTGCCGAGGAGCGGTCAAAACCTGGAACAGAACTCACTTCCAGCGCACGTGTTTCCCTCTCACTATGATCCCGGGTCCGGGTTAGCGGGGCGTTAAAAAGCAGCTTCTTACTAGTAATTAGTTAATTACCCTTTCATAGTATCTGTTGGTAGATTATATTATGTATTATTTATTGATTCATAAAAAATACTCATAGCGAGCCTACCGTCCAGATCGAACGGAGGAATATAGGAAGTGAAGAACGTCTCGATGTTTTAGCTGTCTATCATTGACTCATTACGATAGCACGCTTATTGTACGTTTCTTTTAAAAATTTCAACACTAGGTATAGAAGAAAAACTGTCCTTGTAAGTTACTTCGAAACGATGTAACTTACAAGGACTATACATGTACTTACGTATATCTATTTATACATATACCTACGTATTTAATACTGCAGCGTCATTTTTAACAACTTTACGGCGTCTGGAAGTCTGGATGTCTTTTAAACTTGCACTTGATTGTGTCAAAGACCTTTATCTTATTTTTCTGACCTGGATCATCAAGATTTACAATCAATTATATTTTTATTTTTTTACTAATCCCGCTCACACGCCCACCACTGTAACTCCTGTACACCAGGATCAACAGCGGTGACCAACGATTACACCGAGTTATGACATTCGGGAAGTCCCAGGAAAAAATTAAACTGTAGTGGAACCCGCAACGAAATTAATCAGAAGAACAACTGGGGGAGTTGGAAATATTATAGGTCCACTTCCCTCCTTAGCAAAGTGGGAGACAAAATGAAGTCAAAATAGGCATACACCTTTTTCAAAACGGGAAGCACCACGGATAAAATATTATGGGTCCTAAGTGAGCTGTATTTGATTACTATAGTATGTATGGCAGAATCGCCTAAACGCACGGAAATTCACCGCAGTTGACACAAGAAGCCCATAGTATACCGCCCCCAGGCGTGGTTCCAGGGGGGGGGTCACAGGGGACGTGACCCCCCCTAAAATCTGCTACTAGAACCTGATTTTCTTGTTCTTATCAGTTTCCATAATTGTTCAATCGAGATAAGAAATCAAAGGATAGGAAGGATAGGAACTCTTTGAGAGAGTTATCTCTGGCCGTATCAGCGAGCACCTGTCGCGAGCAGGGATCGGAAAACCCATGCATAACGGTATTCGTTATAAACGGTTACCGAATCAATCTGTAACCGTTTCAAAGGGTTACTCATCGATTCGGTTAACAGATTATATATGTTATTGTTTTAACCCAAACAATAAGGGTTAACCCAAATTAAAGGGTTTATGTTTTTGAAATTGTTAACCCAAATGATAGATGTTAACCCAAGATTTCGGTTATTTTACGACGTGACGCGATTCGAAAATTAATCAATTTTACTTGATCTCTTGTGAAAAAAAATTAACTTTTTTTTTTTTTTTTTTTTTTTTTTTTTTTTTTTTTTTTTTTTATGGAATAGACCGGCAAACGAGCAGACGTATCGCCTGATGGTAAGCGATTACCGCCGCCCATGGACACCCGCAACACCAGAGGCGTCACAAGTGCGTTACCGGCCTTTGGGGGATGGGGTGGGGGGATAGGGGGAGGGGTTGGGGTATGGGCCTCCGGTATCCTCACTCACTCGGTGAAACACAGCGCAAGCACTATTTCACACCGGTTTTCTGTGAGGCCGTGGTATCACTCCGGTCGAGCCGGCCCATTCATGCCTAAGCGTGGCTCTCCCACGGTTAGATTACGGTTAGACTTGTTATCCCCTTTTCCCATTCCACGCAAATAATGAACGTCACCGACGACTGTAACGAAAAATTAATCACGGACCTACAAATATCCAGAAACCTATATCAAATTCGGTTAAGGTTAACCGTAATTATCCTGTATTAGATTATTCCTGTTAACAGTTATAATTCGGTAACACATATTTAGGTTAATCCTAAATTTAGGTTAACCCATATCCAAAAGGGTTAATAACAGATTATTTCGGTTAGGTTAACCCTAACCGGAATATCCCTGGTCGCGAGTGGGCCCTGATCTATCAGACTACCAATTTGGATTACAACGGGGACGCTCGACAATGGACGCTAATATATAGATGTGTTCGCTCCCTATCGGGGTCGGCAGTCCGATCGGGGTGGTGGTGTTGGTAGTTAGCCTTGATATCGTTAATGCTTTCGGCACCCTTCAATGGGGCGCGATTAGGGAGGCCCTTGAATATCACGAGGTGCCGACTTACCTGCGTGCAGTCATAGAGGTCTATCAGCGCGACAGGACAGTGAAGTTTGTAGATCGGAACGGAGTGGAAAATTGAAGGGAGGTGTGTTGTGGGGTTCCCTAGGGCTCTGTATTGGGCCCATTGTTATGGAACCTCGTATACGATGCGGGCCTTCGCACTAGTCTGACTTCGGGCAGTAACCACCCTGCTCATACCTCCGGGTGGATGACACCGAAGTCCAAGTGGGTCAGTACATGAAGTACCTCATCATGGACAATCGGTAGAACTTTGAAAAGCATTTCGGGCGACTAGTCCCCAGTACGATCAGTAGCAGGGGTGCCACATTGTCTGCTGCCCAATCTCGGGGGACCGCGGGAAGAAGTTCGCTGCCTCTCTGTGTTTGGGAGTGCGTAAGGGCGTCGTGCGATCCGGGGCACCGGCGGGATCTTCCCGCTGTAATGCTCAACTCGGGAGTCTGCAGCCATACGGATCGTACGAGGCCACCGTACGATCTCGTACGAGGCGGCGACGATCCTGGCACGGAATCCACCCTTCGACATTCTAGCCGACATGAACACAATGGTCTGCGACGAAATTCGATCTGTCGGTCGGAATGACGAAGAGATAGCGCCGTATCATGAGCCCAGAATGCATCGTCAGAACACACATAAGCAAGCCCTACGAGCTTGGCGGGCACTGTCGGAGCCTTTCTGCCGAGCTTCGAAGCTTGCATAGAGAGAACAAACTTATCACCTACCGATTCACTCGATCGGGGAACCGGGATCGGGAAATGGCCGATCCCGTTCGAAAGAGGCGACGAAGGATGCGCGATAAAGGCCGCTTGCTCCCCAATCGTCGGTTAAGGGTCGTTGTGGCCACATGCAGGGGAGATGTGGCCGCTGGAAACGACGCGACACCTCGGTGCGACCGGGGGTGTCGTCTCAGGTGGGTCGGTGTTCCGACTCTCTTACTGTGTAGAGCGGTGAGAGGTACGACAGCGACATGTCCCGGGTTTGAATCTGGTTACCCCGGGATGTACCTTAGTGATGGGGTAAGGCAGGGGGAACTCCAGAAGCCGCTGATGCGTTCCTGCAGCTCCTCTTGACTGCAGATGTAGGCCGCCGCCGGGGTTTAGGGTTAGACCGATTTGTCGGGAGTTCCATACACCGTCCCCCAACGGAGCTAGATCCTCTAAATATTCTAAAAAGTCTAATTTACTCGACTTAGTGGATTAGTGACCCCCCCCAAAACTTCAGGCTGGAACCGCCCCTGACCGCCCCAGATGTCATTTGTAAGCTATTTAGCATTAAGTTACGTTCATTGCACCAAAGACTATATTCCCAGAGGATGTGATGAGCCGACTGTTCATAGCTATAACCCGGTGTTGAGCATTGACACAACGGTGAATCGACTAATTTAAATGAGTGTAGTACAATCAATTATATTTATCATCAACAACCTTTAACAGTCCACTGCTAGACATTAGCCTCTTTTTAGATTAGTATGAGGTTTCGGCCTACTAGGCTACTGCCTACTACGCCGGCCGTGTTGGTATATGATATACTAGTTTTTGCCCGCGGCCTCGCCCGCGTGTATGTCGGTTATCGCGGCAAATAGTAGCCGATGTGTTATTCTGGTGTATAAGCTATATTACTGTAAAGTTGCATCCAAATCCGTTCAGTAGTTTTTGCGTGAAATAGTAACAAACACCCATCCATCAATACTTACAAACTTTCGCGTTTATAATAATAGGTCTTTACCTATGAAATTGCCGTTTTGTATGCAATAAGTGAAAGTACTTATTTTTTCAAACTTTTTTATTTCTGTTATTCGAAGTAATCACCCATGCACTCGACGCATCTTTGCCAACGCATTGGCAGTTTATTGGTGCCTTTCTTGTAAAAATCAGCTGGACGGGCGGGAGGCAACAAACTCTTCAAAGGCATTTTGTACTGCCTCTCGGGAATTGAATTTTTTACCCACTAAAAAGTTGTCTAAAGTAATAGTCGGTAGGTGCAAGGTCTGGTGAGTATGGCGGATGAGGGAGAGCTTCCAACCCCAGCTCTTGCAGCTTGGAGACTGTCTGTTGCGCAGTATGGGGTCGCGCGTTGTCGTGAAGGAGCAGTGGGGACGACCGATTGACCAAAGCTGGTTGCAGATGTGCAAGCTTCTCCATCATTCTCTCCAGTTCTTCACAGTACACATCTGCATTAATGCTCATGCCGTTTTGTAAAAAGCTGTGGTGAATCACACCCAAACTAGTCCACCAAACAGTAACCATCACCTTTTAGGGGTCATTTTTGGTTTAGGGCATTGCTTTGGTGCTGAACCAGGGTCTAACCAACTTGCTGAGCGCTCTCGATTGTCGAACAGAATCCATTTTTCGTCGCACGTAACAATTCGTTTCAAAATTCCTTCATTTCTTTGCCTGTTGAGCAGCGCAAGGCAGGTCGCTGTACGTTGCGCTGGCGATCGTTAAGGTCGTAGGGCACCCATCTATCAAGCTTTTTTAACTTGCCAATTTGTCGCAAATGGATCAATATTGTTTTGATGCTTACATTAAAAGCTGCTGCTAGCTCAGCTGTAGATTGAGTTTCGTCAGCTTCCACAACCGCCTTTAATTCATTATTGTTAACCAAAGTCTCCGGACGACCACGAGCTTCATTTTTCAAGTCAAAATTTCCAGAACGGAACCGGGAAAACCAATAACGGGTTGTGCGTTCGTTTGTAAACGTTTTTGATGTTACGTGCCGTTTTTGTCGCGTTGGTGCCACGACGGAACTCATATTCCATAATTACACGAATTTTTAACCGACTTCCAAAAAGGAGGAGGTTCTATGTTCCACTGTATGTATTTTTTTTTATGTATGTTCACCGATTACTCCGTAAGTTGTGGACCGATTTTGAAAATTATTTTTGTATTCGAAAGGGTATGCTTCCGAGGTGGTCCCATTGCCAGCATATCAGGATCTGATGATGGGATCCCAGGGAAATCGAGGAAAACCCTCATTTTTTATAGGCACATACTATGTTTTTCGTATATTTTCTGAAGTTACACCGGTATTTGCGTGTAGCAGTCATCATTTTATGATGATGAGCTGATGATGTAAGGTACATCTCCTTAACGGTTAGGAGCTGGAGGATAAATCTTTAAATATCATATGTATCTAAAGACCTTCTAGCTAAGCCAAAAAGAATACAAACGAACAATTACAAAAGTCTAAGCGATAGTCACTTGGCACCGACTTCAAACAGATTTTAGGTACCTAACACACATTATAATACTACTATTGAAATGAATAAAGAATTAAGTATAGGCAATTTATGAAGAACCAGTTTATTTTACGCTTTTAAGTGTTTTTTTGGCAGAGAGTTTTCGTTTGATGTTTTTTGGAAGTCGGTTTTTTTTAAAGTATCCATTATGACGAAAAATGTTCAAATGTAATGAAAATACAACGCTAATCAAAAAACAAAAGACTGAGTTTGTAAATAGAATGTCATGGTTTTAAAACAAAATTAATTTGAATTTAGAATACAGAGCCATTACAAACTTTTTTTATTTGAAATGACCGGTACTGAAAAAAGGCAATTTCATAGGTAAAGACCTTATATTAGTAGGATTATCCTTCTCTTTGCATTGATGTTGCTGCGTAGTTTGCTACCTTAGTCGCCTCTTACGATATGCATGGAATGAATATTTATGTACCTTTATATTCGGGATATAGGACTTTATATTCGGGATTAAGAATTCACCACACGGAGAGAACGATGCAATGCCGAAATTATTTCATTGAAATTATTCCACGATCGCAGTCAAGTACTTATCAGCGAAACTTTTTTAACTGGTCCATGAATTAATTTAGTTATTCATCATTTACACAACATCAAATGAAACATAAGATGCACCTGTATAAACTAGACTGCAAATATAAAATTCTGCGTAGTATGTAAGACAAAGAATATTAATTTTACTTTATTTTAATTACTTTTATTACAAGCTAATGTATATATTTTATACACGTATTTAATATTGCAGCGTCATTTTTATTTTTAACAACTTTACGACGTCTGGATGTCTTTGAAACTTACTCCTGATTGTGTCAAATATCTTTATCTTATTTTTCTGACTTCAATGAAAACAAGATTTAAACATATACTTTATTGTTACTAAATACTATAAAAGTCATTATCCGTTGTAATCAATTAAACAATACAGATATGCCATGAGAAAGTGTTGATTTGAAACCAGACCTTATAGGGGATTTCGCCGGAATTCATTTTATGGGCATTTATTTTAAGAAAAAGGCGTTCAACAATTTTATTGGTAACATTAATGCAAATGTCAATATGTCAGGTTTGTTGACAAATATTCACGAAACAGCTGGTACAGTTAAAAAGTCCGGCAGAACGTACTTAGTTTCTGGGAATTATGAATATTATCATTATGTCTGTGATGGTTTTGATGATAGAGTAAGATTTTGAAACTGTAGTTATTAATTTGTTATATCGTATATCAATAGGTTTTGAGGTTATATTGCTGTTTTGTTCAGGGTTGGGGATGCGGCTACAGGACTTTGCAAACAATGTGTTCCTGGATAAACAACAACCACAGCTGCAATGTTAAAGTTCCTTCCATCAGAGAAGTTCAAGATATATTGGTACAACTTGAAGACAAACCTCAGTCATTTTCGGGGTCTAGGCAATGGATTGGTAGTTTTGAAGTAAGATAAACAATAACTATAATAATAAAATAAATTTCATCATGACGAAGACTTGAAGACTAAAGATTTAAAGACTTTAAGGCAGAAATAGCTGATCCGGCTGGTTGCCATCTCATCAAAAGAATAAAATAAACATTAAGTTTTTGTCTTAAAAGAATTCTACTGTGACACATAAGTAATGTTAGGTACCCAATAACAACAAACTCCAGTTGTTTTTTTTTAAACTAGTATACAGGTTATTCATTGTAGGGCTTGTAGGCTCATTTTACCTTAATAAACTAGTAATTGAACAGCTGTGGTGTAAAAGACATTATCATCTCAGCCCAAAGACTTTTGGACTTATGTTACTATCATGGCAACTTACAATCACTATCTTTGCTTATCTATCTATTTTTATATACATGTAGGTAGAATAAAAATCATGACATCCTGCCTCTGTAACACCCAATTGATTGGTAGAGAATGAGGCATTAGGTCTGCAGATGCATATGTGCATAAAAAGTAACTCAAAGTGGACACTAGAAAACATAAAATAAGTTTATTATGTAACCCTTTATTTTCTATTAGATCTATTTCTTTATTGTTTACAGGTGTGCCTAATTATAGACAAGCTGTATGACATTCCATGCAAGATCATCCATGTAAACAAAGGAGATCAATTAAATACCATAGTGGATGCACTAGTTGATCATTTTGATAAGTTTGGCAGTCCTATTATGATGGGAGGTGATGTTGATTGTGCCTCTAAGGGTATTATGGGCATCCATATTGGTCAGAAGGATGCCAGCTTATTAATTGTTGTAAGTAAATCATAACTTTTTTTTTAATCCTTCAATCCTAGTTATTATTGCTAAACTTATTGCAATTTTTGATAAAACTTACTAAAACTAAACCATTGAGTTGAGTTGTTATAAAATATTTTATGTTGTTATAAATAAATTTCAGGACAGACCATTGAACTTGGCAGCCATTTGGATCTCACTTCTTTTGTTGTTGAAGTGAACAACCAAGGCATATATATCATAATATTGAACTTCGCTCTCATTTCACATTTATGTTTTTGATGGGATACTAAATTACTTTATACTAAAAGAACAATCGAACCATAAGTTTATTTATTTTATTTATAAGATGCCCATACTGTTTTGAATGTAGTAATGGGATAGGTAACTTTATTTTTAAAGAACATGATATAGAACTACTTTATACATATAATTACTCAAAAAATACTTACTAAATTTGTTGTTGCAGGATCCACATTATGTTGGCACAGTACAAACAAAACAATATTTGTTCAACAAAGGATTTGTGAAGTGGCAGAGATTATCCGATTTCTTAGACTCATCTTTTTACAATTTATGTTTACCTCAAGTACAGGCATAGTCTAAATCATGATTAAAGGTTTTTAGGGTGTGAGAAGCCCAGTCAAGTCATTATATTGCAACTATACTTGAAACAAGTCTTTACATGTTCAAACTGAAATGTTTTTCGAAAATATAATGCATATTAAGTTAGCTAGTTTGGATTTTGATTATTTAAAATTGAAATATTACCTTTTATAGTTTAAGTACTTTGAAAGAGTAGACTAGCCTTTTTTTTTTTTTAACGTGTGGAAATCCCCTCGGACCGTCACCCCACCGGGGCTTGCGGCGGGGCGGTGTGTCGGACTCGAACCGACTAAAACCACACGGTGTGCCACTCTGCGCCTGTGAAGGGAGGAATCCGGGAACTGCAGTTATTAACACGTCCGGACCCCTCCCAGCGCCTGCCCGCACAGGAGCGGGCACCGTCACCTGTTAGACTCTCAATGTAGGCGACGTACGGCACACGCGTACGTCGCCCCCTCGCGGGTGGCCACTAGAGCGGATGGAGGGGAAAGCCCGTCCCGACCATCCGCGGCCACACTCAGGGCGGCATGAGGCGCTGATAGGCGCGCCTCCGCCGCCCGGTTCGCCGGCGGCGGATTGGGTCTGAGTGGATATCATCCTCCCGGGCCTTCTCCGCCACCTCCTTCTGCGAGATTACATCTTCGCAGAAGGTTGCGACCGCGGTAAAACTGCTGTCGCTACCGGCCATGGAGCGTATGACGGCCGGTAGCGAGAGATCTCCTCCTATGCTGCCCTATGCCCGACGCTGCGGCGCCCAAGCGGGGCAAACCGCCAGCGTATGCTGGGCCGAGTCCTCACTGCAGTCGCAGTGGTGGCAGGCGGGACTCAATTCCCTCCTGGCGACCGAGTGCAGGTACTTCCCGAAGCAACCGTGCCCGGAAAGGACCTGCGTCAGTCGGAAGGAAAGGGTCCCGTGCTGCCGCCCTGCCCACTCGAGGATGACCGGCTGGAGAGCCTCCACGGCGGCAAAGCCAGCGCGTGGAGTCTCCAGCCGGAACGACCAGCGAGCCATCGTGGCTCGACGGGCGGCTTCACGCCACTCGCGTACCTCTTCGGGCGGAGGGCGATAGCCATACTCCGCCCGAAAGAGTAGACTAGCCTAGATGAAGTAACTGCCAAAATAAGACAATAAAATTTTAACATAATAAAAACTGACTTCAAGGTTCGACTCGATTTCTCTTAGATGCCGTTTATCAGATCTTAGTGTACTTGTCATGATAGCATCGTTGGGATATCCCCTTTCCATTAAAAAAAGAATCATCAAAATCTGCGATCGATCCAGCATCTGAGCAGTCGCTTAAACGCGCGTTTCCGATACCGCGTTCGAACGCAGAAAGTCGCGACACTCGCGACTGATGCAGCATTGACGCGCGATTGTGATACCGCGATCGAACGCAGAGAGTCGCTAAAACGCGATGCAGCATCGATACAGTCGCAAAATCGCCGATCGCCGATGCTAAAAGTAGCTAGTGTGCTGTGGCCCTTAATTGGAATTCTATTACATATTATTACCGTAAAGAAAAAAAAGAATATTTGTATTCAGCCTTTATTTCAAATATTAACATCTAAATACAAAATTTTAATATGAGATCAATATAATACTGTAATAAATGACTAGTGATAATTATTATTTAAACAAAATTAAATATTTTGTAGGAGTCAAGCTCTATTTATAACATAATAAGAAGAACCATTAGAAATTGAACTATGTGTGTGATACCTAGATTGTTAATGGCGATGCTTCAATCCAGTGGCGTAGCAAGGGGGGGGAAGGGGGGGGCGACGGGGGCGGTTTTAACTAGAGATGGGTTATGGAAAACGGTTTGAATTTACTTTAAAAATTTATTGTTCTTTTTGTTGACAACTGATACTTGTCAAAATAAAATCTATGATACTGCATATCAATGTAAGTATTGAATCAATTATATTGAAAACTAGCTGAACCCCGCGGTGTTACCCGCGGTTATTATTTACTTTATATTATATATATATTACTTTCAAATAAAAAAAGAATGATCAAAATCGGTTCACCCAGTCGAAAGTTATGAGGTAACAAACATTACAAAAAAAACAGTCGAGTTGAGAACCTCCTCCTTTTTTTGAAGTCGGTTAAAAAAAGACTATCCCGAGTTAAAACTCGGGATAGTCTATTTAGTTAAAACTAGCGAAAGGTATTGAAAAGGCAGTTAAGTCTTTCTTCGTTATATTCCGTCGTTGTAGTAGTCCAACAATAATAATGCATTAAGTATGTAAGCCTAAACTTAGTCACGTGAGCTTCCTTAACTAAATGCAATTCATTTTTATCTAAAATATAAGCAGTCTAATGTGACAGTCATTGATATTTTGTCAGTCTTCATAATCGTACTTATGTATGTCTGTAATTATTATTATTTTTACTTTCTCAGTATGTTATTTAGTCCGTATTGAGTGTTAAACAAACGCCTTGTAAAATCCAATGGCTAATATGTTCGGTGGTCCATAGATCAGCCTCGAACACGAGGCCTATCCCCATTGCGTTGCGGCGCTGTGATGTCGTATACACTGGTGTACGTAGGGTATTCTGAAAAAAAAAGTAAATAGAAGACGAATAATAGTAAAACTGCTTTTTAACAGTTTATGTGTAAAAACCATAAAGCCTATAGTTGAATTAAAGTATTATATAGAGAATTAAAACTATATTATATTACTAGCTGACCCACGCAACGTCGTTTACGTCTCCTATTTTTTTTTTTATGGAGCAGACGTATCGCCTGACGGTAAGCGATTACCGCCGCCCATGGACACCTACAACACCAGAACAGCCACAAGTGCGTTGCCGGCCTTTAGGGAATAGGAGGGGGGTTTAGGGGAAGGGCAGAGATAGGGGGAGGGAAGGGGAGAGATAGGGGAAGGGGTGGGGTATGGGCCTCCGGTATCCTCACTCACTCGGTGAAACACAGCGCAAGCACTATTTCACACCAGTTTTCTGTGAGGCCGTGGTATCACTCCGGTCGAGCCGGCCCATTCATGCCGAAGCGTGGCTCTCCCACGGTTAGAATTGCCCGTAGCGTAAAGATTTTCCCCCGTTTTTGTAACATTCTTCATTGGTGCTCCGCTCCTATTGGTCTTAACGTGATGATACATAGCCTTTAGCCTTCCTCGATAAATGTACCAACACTGAAATAAATTTTCAAATCGTACCAAAGGTTACTGAGATTAGCACATTCAAACAAACAAACTCTTCAGCTTTATATAATAGTATAGATTGTGTTACGGAAGTGCTTAACTATCTTAAACTAATAAGCAGACTGATACACAGCATCTGAACTAATCTACAGTTTTTTCAATTCTCAGTGCTATTTTCCAATCCAGACTTGTCTTTGCTTCACTCCTATCTATTTTCATTACTCCAATTTATTTGTTTGTTTGCCTCGTCTGAATACAATTATGTACCCAAGAAAGGCTACAGTGAGACAGAAACACTGATTGCGTGTGTTTTAGGCGGTCACTTCTGCACTTCCTGCTGCACTGATTATTGTGGGACAACAATTTGTGTAATTCACAAATTGTTATTCTAAGTCTGGGTGTTTTTTTGCGTTCGTATCATGTTTGTTTTTTAAGTCCCCTACGACTTAATATATTCCTAGTGCGGATAACTGCGAAAACATTTAAAACTTGATAGTGCGCGGACTCTAACTAAACGTTATTAAATGTAATGCCAAATTACCACACACGTACCTGTAACTTAAGCTTATGGAATTCTATGGGTATAATATACATGATGGGTAGTTCGGTGACCAGCACTTTGGGGTGCGAACGCTTCAGGCAACCTTCCTCGAGGTCCCACCGGCAGCCCTCCAGGTACAAACCGCGCACGTAACAGCCCTGCCAAACGCAACAAGGAAAAGTTTAGTTTAAAAAATTGTGTCTTGTTTGTATGAGAAAAAGACATGAATCATGAAATATACTGCTAAATTGCAGAATGGCTTACTTAGCAAGAATAAAAAAAGTTTACTCACAGGTCCTGCAAAGTTTTTTGTGTCTGCTTAGAAATAGAAGCGCCTTACCTATGTTTGTAGCAAGTTTGATAAAACGTAACTCATGTATAACTCGCGATGACAACATTTAATGTTAATTGTGTCATCATCTCAGGAAGGTGGAGCCACGCTTCGGCATGCATGGGCCGGCTCGACCGGAGTGATGCCACGGCCTCACAGAAAACTGGTGTGAAACAGCGCTTGCTCTGTGTTTCACCGAGTGAGTGAGGATACAGGAAGCCCATTTTTTTCATTGAATGGAGATGACTTCAGAACTCATCATCATTAATATCATATTTCACAGCTATACAAAGGCCTCATCCTAGCAAAAAACCCCTTTAGAGAACAAAATCAATTATGGTCACAATTCGACTAGTGGTCACTTACTTGTCGAAATGTGACCATAATTATTGAATTTGCGAGTATGAATAATGCGAAATGCGAAAATGGGGTACGTTTTAACTACAAGTATTAATATATAGATAGTTTACAAATACGTACAGTGACAGGTCGTTCTTCTATTTCATCGGGGTTAGACCACTTGGTGACCTTGGTGAACTGCGTGGAGCGGTCGAGCGGCCACGTGTAGAGGCGGCAGGCGATCTGTATGTGCGCTATCAGGTACGACTCGGGGATGTGCAGACCCGACAGCCAGATCACTATCGGCTCTTCTATGGTGGCCTTCAGTGCAAACATTACTTATATAGTAAGAAATTAATGAATGATTATGCTAGGAATAAATAAATTTGACTGCACGGTTGGCTTAGTGGTTTGAGCGGCCGCCACGCCGCTCTCAGTGTTGTAGGTTCAAATCCCTCATAGGACAGCACTTTGTGAGATCCACAAATTGTTGTTGTAAGTCTGGATGTTCTTTGTTTCCGCTTCATGTATGTTCGTAAAGTCCCCCACGACACATGTACATTCCTAAAGCAGGCGTTGTCCTTTTAATAAAAATAAATGACATCTGAGACAACGCCATCTAACCTCAAAAAAAATGTATAATTTGGCAATTTACATTTGAAAGTACCTTAACAGCAGACGGTCTCAAACTTTCTTTGCTTCTAAAGGTCACACAGTATGAGAATAATAACATTTTATTACTCCTAAATAAATCTTCAATTCGATACAAAAATAATCATCCAAATATCTGTAATAGTTCTACATAATATATATACCTACACATACCTATATCATGTGTTTGTGTCTTACAAAAATGTACGCAGATCTGTTTAAATAGCTTAAATTGCGGTATTACTTTTGAACAGTGAAGTATGATGGTAGATAATAATGGTGTACCCAGTCGGTATACTGCTTAGTCCTCGTGATGAAATGGTCCATCCAGCCTCCGAGGTTCTTGCACGTGGCAGGCGCCAACCCTCGCCACACCTGCGGAAGTTGTCCGTTGAACAGGCTGTACGACACGTTGTCTAGTATCGCGTCCATGCCGATCTCACCCGCCAACGCTTTACGGAGCATCGATAGGGTTGTGCCCATACGTTTTACTAGCCGGTTGAATCTGTAACAAGTCATGACAAGTTCTCATTTTCAAGTGAAAACTTTTTTTTTTCTGTTTGCCCTGCCAAAATGACTCTACTCTGCGTGATGGATTGCATAAGCAGAATCCAAGAGTGGTGGCCACCATACTCACTGTGAATGCAGACAATGCAGCATGGTGATCCACACAATGGCGGGCTAGTGATGCTTCTGCATCATTGGGCCTCCGGTCGTCCGTCTTTAGGCACGATGAGCACTTTTTGGGTAAACAACTTTCTGGCTTTCCATGAGCTATTTTGTTTACCTACTGTAAATATATCTGTATTTTTTGTGTGACCAAAAAGCGTGAACACTACCGTCACCGCACGTTTTGCTACATAATTATGTATACTGTTTGACTGCCTCGTTGACGCAGTGGTAGCGGTCCGCAACTGCTGTGCATGAGGCCTCGGTTTCGATTCCCGGGTCGGACCAAATGTTTGTATGATCGACAAATATTTGTTTCGGAGTTTGGGTGCTTTCTACGTACAATATGTATTATTTACAAAAAATATATATATAAGTTTATATCAGTTGTTTAGTACCCATAACACAAGCTCTGCTTAGTTTGGGAGTAGATGGCGTTGTGTGTTAGCTGTCCGAAATATTTATTATTATTATTTATTATTGTTTTACTAACTTAAATAAACTGTAACAAAAAAAAATATTTTACCGCTCCAACTCCTGCAACAGCACGACCAGCGTTGGAGTTATATTCATCTCGAACTGTTTACGTACGCGCCATATCTCGAACTCCGGTGGCAACTTTGACATCACATCTACGGCTGCTATATCGATGAACTCTTCGCGTGACATCGCGCCACCACCCTCACCTAGAAACAGATGTCTGTTTTCAAACTTTCGCGACTTTTACATAGTTTTTGTCGTTTTTTAACGTACTTGCCCTTTATTCTAATACATATTATAAGCGAATGTGAGCTTGTCTGTTTTTAACCGACTTCAAAATAAGGAGGAGGTTTCTCAATTCGACCGTATATATATATATACTAGCTGACCCGGCGAACTTCGTACCGCCATATTTATATACAATAATTAGCAATAAATTAAAATTGCGACTATAATTTGAGATTTAAACTATCCTATCTCTCAATTTGGATCGAACTGCACATGGTGTGCAAATTTTATTATAATCGGTTAAGTGGTTTAGGAGTCCATTGAGGACAAACATTGTGACACGAGATTTATATATATTAAGATATATATTTATGTATGTTCGCGGATAACTTCGTCGTTTATGAACCGATTTTGATAATTCTTTTTTTAATGGAAAGGAGATATCCCAAACGGTGGTACCATGATAAGGACCCTAAAATCTGATGATGGCATCCAAGAGCAATCGAGTCGAACCTTGAAGTCGGTTTTTTTTTTTTTTTTTACTTGTTTTGTTACTTTTTATACTTAAACTATTACACCAATTTTATAATTACTTACTTAACTAACTTAGGCTACTTTTTACCGCGGTAATCTATATGCAAAAGCATTGCAGGCAAAAGCTTTGTATAATACGCGTACCTAAGTTATTCTAGTACGTATACTTGTGTTCTACACACGTGTTGTACACGCATTCGCATTTTAATGTAGAAATTTCATATTTGATCATACTTTCTTTTTTTTTATGTTTGACCCTGCCAAAATGACTCCGAATAACTATAGTTATTCGGATTTAGCTGAGAAACACCGTATGTTATTTAAGTTATAAAATAATAATAATAAATCTCTTTATTGTACACCAGATTAGTTCCTAGTTTAACATAAAAATTAGAGAAGTACAATTGGCGTACTTAACGCCCGGAGGCAATCTCTTACAGGCAACCATAGGATGGAGAGAAAAACATGATTATGAGAAAGTGTGGGGTAGTGTCTGGTGTAAAACTAGGTAAAGAGAAAAAAAAATAGTATAGATTATCATATACCGTTATAGTTATACATGGTGTGGTTTAATGAAATAAATACAAACAAGGAATAAGTTAAATATACAGTTAATTACATACTTAAATGTGGTAGTGTGACCCAATTGACCGACTAAAAAGAAATAGCTGGTTAAGAGACATTGATGTCTCCTAGGTAGTGTTCCTTTACCAATCTCTTGAAAGCAGTTAGTGTTTGTGCACGTCTAATTACTACTGGTAGGGCATTCCACAACCGAACTGCTTGGACACAAAAGGAGTGATCGAGAAATTTTGTAGAATGGCCAGGCATTTTTAGTTTCAGATTTTCCGACGACCTCAGTAATTTGGGATGTGAGTCGTGTAAGAAAGTAAATCGTGATTTGAGATAGCGTGGGGTAAGAGGGTTAAAGAGAATGTTATACAGAAGAGAAAGGACGTGTGCATTCCGGCGAAGGCGGATGGGCAACCACTTAAGCTATAACTTAATTTATAAATATTTTATTTATTTCACACAAGACTTCTTCAAAACCGCTGTGAATAATCTTGGTGTAATAGAGATACGGTAGTGGGAATTTAGTTGATATTCATCTCAATCATATTACGATAGCAAAAGTTAAGATACCTATCACAGATTTGAAAATGTATGTGTAGTATTACTTTTTCAGACTGCTACAGTTAATTATAAGCTTAAAAAAACTATTGAGGGTTGTATGGCAAAGTTCTTAAATAATCTTACCTTTTGTTCCCTCTTAGCAGCAAAAATAACAAAATTGGAATAAATTGAGAACATTAATTTTACAAGCATATTGTTATACTATATTATTATACATAGCCTTTTTTTACGTGTGGAAACCCCCTCAGGCCGTCACCCCACCGGAGTTTGCGGCGGGGCGGTGTGTCGGAATCGAACCGCCTAAAACCACACGGTGTGCCACTCTGCGCCTGAGAAGGGAGAGATCCAGGAACTGCTGACTTTAACACATCCTATTATACATACCCTATACCAACCCGTCTGGCCCATGTGATATATTAGCCTTTCCAAGGAGATGCACATGTCCAGCAGTGGACTGTTAAAGATTGTTGATGACGATACTATCTATGCCGCCCTTACATGAATATATTAAGCTTATATTTTCTTAACATTATTCTATTTGCAAAGTTTTACGTTTTTAAATCACCGTTCCGCTCCTAAGAGCTTTGAAGCTACATTTAGAGCCCTTCTCAGTTTGATATCCATTTTCAATAATTAAAACTAGTAAGTGTGAGTGTTAAAATAATTATTTTTATGATATTTGTAGTGCGTCTGATAGATTGCGTATATTTATTTTGATACCCTAGAGACCTAGATTAAAGGGAGGGTGTAAATACTTACTTTTTGATATAGTTACTAAAGCAGCGTGAAAAAATAATGTCTCATCAATAAATCTTATTACAAAAATACAAATAATAATAATAATAATCTTCTTATTACAATTTTTTTTTAATGTGTCGGATACTTTTTCATTACAATTCTTATGTTTTCGTTATCTTGTGACTGTGAACTCACTTGGCCTGCCTATTTAATGAACGATTAAACTACACACATCAAAAGTGTCTAGGGATCAACATATGTGTCTAGGGATCAACATATGTGTCTAGGGATCAACATATATTTTTGCAATAACTTTTCTCCTGATTGATATTAATTAAAATTTTCTTTAAGGATTCATCAAATAAAGTGTTTTCGTTTGTCACAGTAACGATAAACCAAGTCACCTTTGCATTAATAAAGAAATTTGCCATTTTCCTAATAAAGGGAATTTTGACATTTGAACCACTAACATTAAAGTTCGAAAAAAAGACTGAAATAACAGTTTTCTTTAAAATTTTATTAGGTAACTTAAACAATTAATAATCCGTGTTTCTACCGTGAACACAAACAGCACAAGAATCGGTTTGGCATACTCAAAATGAGTTCATCCAAATCACGCTGTGGAATGGCCGCCCATGTTCGTTGCAACAACAAAAAAAGGTCTTCTTGCGACTGGATACCCTCCATATTCGGCAGAGCTCTTCTCTGTAGCATATCCCACGCATGCTCAATCGGGTTCAAGTCTGGCGACTGAGCAGGCCAGGGCCAAAGCCACATCTCAATCTCAAGAAATCCGCATAAAAATGCTTGATCCCTAGACACTTTTGATGTGTGTAGTATTAGATCGTTTTAACGTCATTGCTATAAGACCGAATGTATCTTACATTTTTAGTTAATTTCAGGTAGGTACTAAATTTATTCAGTTTTCTTGTTCAATAAATTACTTAGTATGTTGTACACTAAACATACTCGTAGAACATCTATGAGTGATTTTAGGAAAAACAGAACCTTTAGAGTTTTTATTTTTTTTATTTTTATGATGTACCTGCCAACATTACTTAAATTTACTTTGTCTGATGGAAAGCATAAGCAGAATCCAAGAATGGTGATGTGAAACAGCGCTTGCGCTGTGTTTCACTGAGTGAGTGAGGGTACCCGAGGCCCATACTCCAACCCCTCTCCCCACCCCCTTCCCCATCCCCCAAAGGCCAGAAACTCACTTGTGACGCCTCTGGTGTTGCGGGTGTCCATAGGCGGTGTTAATCGCTTACCATCAGGCGATACGTCTGCTCGTTTGCCCCATATTACATAAAAAAATACGTGTGGAACTCGGGGACTGCCTCGGTAAAGCTATTGCATAGCATTTTTTATCAACTTATGCAATTATAATTTATTTTATTTTGCCAGTTTCTCATATAATATTGTTCAAAAAGTATTTAAATAATAGAGGGCGTTAGTGTACCTCATAGTTGCGAAACAGCTTTAAAGATGGCGCTGACCGGTTTTTATTTATGCAGTTTTTTTTTCTTTCAACATGTATACTTACGGGGCGCACATGCGGTGAGTGTGGCATATACACCTAATATACTTTCTCACAAACATGCCTGTTTTGTTTGACAGAGACAGACAGATTTCGGAGCAGCTCGTCTCGATCCGTGCGAGCTTCGGGTGTTAGGTTTTTTCGTTACGTTACGGAATTTCTGCTCAAAGGCCTCAAAGCCCGCGATAAAAGCTATGCAATAGCTTAAAAAAATATTGGCCTCCGGTCTCGCACTCACCAACGAAACACGACACCATTAGTGCTGTCATTTTACGTTGATCTTCTGTGCGAGGGTAGTACCGCCCCGGTCGAGCCGGCCCAACCGTGGTGAAATTAGCGTGGCTCCATAACCTTTTAAAACATCATGAAATGCATTTATTTCTGTTTCTAATTAGTTCTTTTACGTAATACGTACTGGTTTGTGGTTGCAGCTCTATGAGATGTCCCCACATCATGCGCACGGCCTGACTGAAGTATCCGATCTCGGCGTTGGGGTGCAGGCCGAATACCTCGGGCGTGTTAGCCAGCGGCAATATATCCAGATAGTCTGAGAAATGAATAAGTAAGTTTCATTTTTTTTAATGTATGGCCCTGCCAAAATGACTTTACTCTTCCTGATGGAAAGCATAAGAATGGCTACATTAATAAAAAGGGCTTGTGGAAGACCGGGCGTCATGTTGCTCCAACATTAGCAGCATAGGCAGCCGTAAGAGCCACGTTAGCAGTTGGGGCCATGCTTCAGAACATTTGAGGAAATTATGCCATTACTATGCCGCGGCCTATTACTATGTCGCCCGGCCATTATTACGAATCTATTGACACCTCATTCATTAACACACACACACACATAAAAGCTTAATAATTTCATATCAAAATATGTAGATATTTACAGCTGTAACCTACAGAGCTTCAAAGAAGTAGTCCAAAGGTATATTTCAATAAATGATATTTTGTTGTAAACTAATTGTAACCATTTTTACTTGGGATCATTGGTCTGTAAAGACACTAAGTAAATAAATAAATTAAAATCGGTTCAGTAGGCGCTATGGTGGAACATGCAAACATACATAGAATTCCAAAACTATTTCCCTTCCTATTAGTTTCGTCGTAGTCTAGTAAAAGGACTACAATTTACCTAAGTTGTATCGCAGGACAAGACAAGTGTTCTCGTGTACCTAAATAAAAAGCAGTTCTTACCAAAGTATTCTTCTCTCTCGCCGTCCGGCGGTATAACGTAATCGAAGGCAGAATCGTGATAGAAGTGGAACGGCTGAAACTTGTCGAACAGGAAATCCCCGAAGTATTCCTCCATGTAGGTAGCCACTACGCGCCGGTCGAAGTCGTCTATTACGCGCCCGCCGTACATTACCTGCAATTTTTAACTTCTTGTTATAACAAACATACCATAGGGATTTCATGTGTGGGATTTTAGACAGTAATAAATACTAACAACAAATGTTAATATATCTATGTAAATAAATACTTCTTTCATACTTCATTTACATTTAATTTAACGCGACAATACACAAAATAATTATATAATAATTACCTATCCGGCACTATTGGATTCTGCTTATGCTTTCCATCAGGCAAAGTAGAGTCATTTTGGCAGGGTCAAACATAAAAAAAAAATCGCTTTATTGTACCACCAGATTAATTACAAAGGTAACTTAAAGCTAGGAGGTACAAGTGGCGACCTTATCGCCTGAAGGCAATCTCTTACAGGCAACCATGGGATGGAAAGAAAGACGTGGAAAGCATAGGGTGTTGCCTGGTGTATTAAAAGTTGATAGAAAAAGAAATTAAAGCAGTATATATATTCATATTATATAAAGTAATAGTGACACCAGTAGAGGTACAATATAAAAGTGCGAAAATGTTTACTAAATTTACATAAAAGCGTTGAAAAGGTCCTCCGCATCATTGTCTACAGGTAGTGTTCCCTTCCCAAGACTGGAAACATTGCCACGTTGAATACCAATACCAAAGAAAAAACTCGTGGCAAAAGTGTTAACTAATACCCATTAAAAGTCATAGAATAGGGTCTCGGGAGGAAAACGACATCTTGTACCTATATTTGGTATATATATAGGCATATTCCTAATAGTTACTAAGAAATACGAGGTTGTATTTTATCAAGACAGATCACACATCAACCAATGCAGTTACTAATTAATTCATATTCATGTTTACATATTTGATGAATAATTTATGATATACCTACTGCTGTTGTTTATAGGACTATTGGTGCATACACGTGTTACTGATTTCATAATAAACATTTTGTATTAGAAGCATTTACTGCATTTACATTAAGAACTTCACTCAGTGAAATGCAACTAAACAATTGCTTTTCACACACTTTTTTTTGAGGCCGTGGTATCTTTCTTTTCTTTTTTTTTTTGACAACTTCCGCACTATGAATAAAGCCTGTGTGGCGGGGAACTTTACAAACATACATGAAACGAACACAAAGAACACCCAGACTCAGAACACCAATTTGTGGATCACACAAAGTGTTGTCCTATGTGGGATTTGAACCCACGACACTGGGCGAAGTAGGAAACGGCGTGGTGACCGCTAAACCACTAGACCAAACGTGCAGTCGGTATCATCGGTATTTGATGTGAAAACTTTGATTACAAATCCTATCTACAAGTCTGTGTTAGATTTTTTCCTCCAAGCCTTTTTCCTTAACTAGGTTTGGTTTGGTTAGAAGAGTAGCCTTTGTCCTACCTCAAGAATCAAAGTTTCTAATATAAAATATTAACAAGGTACCTACTTAGTAGAGCCACGCTGATTTCAGCACGGTTGGGTCGGCTCGACCGGGGCGGTACTACCCTCGCACAGAAAATCAACGTAAAATGACAGCGATCGAGCTGTCGTGTTTCGTTGGTGAGTGCGAGACCGGAGGCCCAATGATGCAGAAGTATCACTAGCCCACCATGGTGTGGGTCACCATGCTGCATTGTTGCATTGTCTGCATTCGTAGTATGGCGACCACCACTCTTGGATTCTGCTTATGCTTTCCATCAGGCAGAGTAGAGTCATTTTGGCTGAGCCAAACATAAAAAAAAAGAATGTCAAGTTTTATTGAAATCGGTGTAGCGGTTTAGCAGTGACAGCGTAACAGACAGACAGCGAAACAAAGTTAATTTCGAATTGGAACTGGAATCTAATACTAATGTATTAGGTAGATACTATGACGTCACCTAAACCGAACTGTGTTCAGATAATAATGATAAATCATTCTGTTATTGATTACTGATATAAACAGTACTTAGAATGCACTATATATTATGGGGTCGGGTCAAACACAGTTGATAAAAATGTCTATATAAACGGTTATGCAGGACTGTTCACCACTTACAACTGGAGCTATAGTTTTATGTTTAGTGACATAGGAACAAGAAAAAATGATTTTTAAGGTGAGTTTTGATTACCATAACATTTCTTTATGTATTAGGTACATCTCAATGTCATATGTAGCCTTTAAAATGTTTCCTTCTGAAAAAATGATTTTTAAAGTGAGTTTTGATTACCATAACATTTTTTTATGTATTACATCTCAATGTCATATGTTTTATGTAGCCTTTTAAATTTATCCTTCTGATTAAGAAAAAATAATCAAAAACACTTTGATTTTTTTTTATTATTTCACCTACGAATGAAAATACGCCAAGTTCCATTTAAGCGCTTGTAGTAATTGCGCTATAGTATATTCGCGTTAAGAAAATACTGACGTACTAAATAGCGAATTCCAATTGTTTCAAAATTGCGAGAAATACAAAGACTAAAGTCAATTGTAATGTGTATATTTTTTTGTTTCTTTACCAGATTACGTGTTTAGTACTCATATTGGCCGTTGCCTGCTACGGTAAGTAGTAACATATATGTTTTTATATTTAACTTTTAATAATCAAGCATTCAAGATTAAGATACCCAAAGTGACTCTGCCTGATGGAAAGCATCAGCAAAATCATCAGTAGTGGTCGCCATTCTCATTTTGAATGCAGACAATACAGCAATGTAGCATGTACACTATGTAGTGTACATGTAGTACTAGTGATGTACACTATGGTGGCTTATAAAGATGCTTCTGCATCATTGGGTCTCTGGTTCGTTCGGCTTTCCAGTCTTACGGGGTTGAGCATGTAACTTTAAGTAGGTATACAAATAACTAGCTGACGCACGCAACGTCGTTTTTTTAAAATTTATTTAAAAAGACAACTCCCGCACTACGAATAAATCCTGTGTCGCGGGGGACTTTACAAACATACATGAAACGGACACAAAGAACACCCAGACTCAGAACAACAATTTGTGGATCACACAAAGTGTTGTCCTACGTGGGATTTGATCCCACGACTCTTGGCGAAGTAGGAAACGGCGTGGTGACCGCTAAACCAATAGGCCAAACGTGCAGTTTTCAAATCGGACCAGCGGTTCCTGAGATTAGCGCGTTCAAACATACAAACTCTTCAGCTTTATAATATTAGTATAGATTAAATAGTATAACTATTTATTAAAATACAATTTAAGTGAAAAAAAAACATTATAAAGACAAATCGATTAATGAACTTTCAGAGTTACCAAATCACTATATCGTCAGAAAAACATGTCTATATGCGTCATGAGTATTTATATACCTACTGGTAAATGTTTTTTGTGTACAGCCCACGGTTATGGTAGTGGCGGTCAGGGAGGACGTGGCGGCTCTGGAGTCGATAGCGGATTTACTGGTGGTGCAGGTGGAAGAGGCGGGTACGGTCAAGGAACTGGAGGTAGCTACGGCCAAGGAACTAGTGGAGGATACGGCCAAGGAAATAGTGGGGGTTACGGCCAAGGAACTAGTGGAGGATACGGCCAAGGAAATAGTGGGGGTTACGGCCAAGGAAGTAATGGGGGTTACGGCCAAGGAAGTAATAGGGGTTACGGCCAAGGAAGTAATGGGGGTTACGGCCAAAGAAGTAATGGGGCTTACGGCCAAGGAAGTAATGGGGGTTACGGCCAAGGAAGTAATGGGGGTTACGGCCAAGGAAGTAATGGAGGTTACGGCCAAGGAAGTGGAAGCCATGGAAGTCACGGTGGTTATAAGAACCACGGATATTAGATATAGTTAAAAAACAACTATGATCATCGGTTTGGTTAGTACTCCGCTTTTACGGGTCTATGTTACATTATAATAAGTAATAACTAACACCAAAATAGTATCGAACCTTTAGGTACCTGATAGCATGTTCAATCAAACTAATTAAAATGATGATTAAATGGGAATTTGATTATATGAATAATTTATGTATGTGTGACTTTTATTACTACCTATGGATTAGGGACCTCTATAGATATGCCTCAACGTCTCCTTAAGTAGTTAGAGTAAATGCTAGACAATTTACATAATCTTTTACACAAAATATCTATGAAATTGCATTTAATTTACGTATAAATGTGATTATAATTATTAGAATCACTTTATCGTAGAAAGATAACTAAATTATGTTTTCTTGTATAAGACAATTTCCGCACTAAAAGTACATGTGTAATTCATATCATTTTTTCCCTGAAACAGATTCAGGACAACAGTTTGTAGCTAAAAAGTGTTGTCCCATGTGGGGATTGAATGTATAAAACTGCAAAGTAGATAACGGCGTGGCGATGGCTTGCCACTACATCATCCGTACGTCAATTTACGCTATTATTTAAAGACGTATTTTTTTATTATTGTCTTACGAGTAACGACAATTCAAATTCAAAATCATTTATTCAATGAAGGCACTAAGTGTTAAAATTCATCAACACAAACAGATGCCACAGCATGTACTGGATTGTCAAGGTAAATTAGGTGAAAACACCAAAATCCACTGCCCGCTTGTGTCGATCTATAACTTCCAGTTTCCAACGTTCGTAGAGCCTTATGAGAAGAATACTGGCAAAGAAACTCATGGCCACTCTTTTTAGAAGTCTGATCTTCAGGTACAAAAGTATTAGTATTACATGAAAAGTAAACAGTATGGAAGCTGTTGCATAATGTTGCAATATGTATATTTTTTAATGGAATATGCGGGCAAACGAGCAGACGTATTGCCTGATAGTAAGCGATTACCACCACCCATGGACACCTGCAACACCAGAAGCGTCACAAGTGCGTTGCCGGCCTTTTGGGGATGTGGGAGAGGGGGGAGGTAGGGGTAGGACATTGGGGTATGGGCCTCCGGTATCCTCACTCACTAGGTGAAACACAGCGCAAGTACTATTTCACACCGGTTTTCTGTGAGGCCGTGGTATCACTCCAGTCGAGCCGGCCCATTCATGCCGAAGCGTGGCTCTCCCACGGTAAATGACAGTTTACGAGAACTTACCTCTCCAAACAGATACTTGAGCGTGGCCCACGGGATAGGTCCTTTGACAGCGTAACAGCGATCGAGGTAACACTGCAAGATTTGCATGCACACCGTGAAATCAGACTCGCTGAAATCGTACGATATGTTCCATCCAATTTTGTCGTATTTGCGGCGTTCCTATAACGTTTCGTGTTTTTTAACCAAATATGATTATACTAAGATCTAAACTGTTTTGTGCTAGTAGTTAGACTTTTGTATGGTTAGTCAACATTCACAGTATTTAATCAAAAATATCACTATAGTTTAACGCAACTTAGTTTTTAATGTGAGCTAGCTTACCTGTACGACTGCATGAAAGAAAGCGAGTACGTAGACGAGTTTTTTGAACGACGGATGCGTGCACTCTTCTAACGCACGGGGCCTCATTTTGAAGTACGTATTGCGTAGATTTAGTTTCAGACCATTAGGGGGTTCTGTTACCACTGAAAAATGAAGATACGAGGTGTATTACGCAAATTTATAAGGTGGATTGTAAACGAGCGTTAGGAGTCACCGTGGCTTTGCTGTGTAGACTCTTAACATCCGCTGAATCTACACCCTTTGCCATCATATAAAATATGTTATGCATGGAGGTTTCTTTGTTATGTATTTGGAAGGCAATAAATGTTTATTATTATTATTTTTTTAAATAATATATTATAGACCCAGTTAGCTATCGATAGACCTATTGGTTTAATTGTTAGTGATTTTGATTCAAAAGCTAACGATGTGTTGGAATCCCATACGATTAATCTGTTCATTTAAAAAGTAATTTCTATTTTCCTTGGTCATGCCATGCGTTGGCTGGACCAATTCTGATAAATATTTTTTTGGTGTGTTATTTAAGAAAAAATTAAGGAAGTTGCACAAAACATTAGAAAAATTAACAAAATTGGTCCTGTTGTTCATGTGGGGATTCTTTTTTAAATAGGTTTAGACAGCATCTGTGGGATCAACTAGTAAAAGTAATAAAGTTCATTTTGTACTTTATACCATGTGTCCCAAAATTCAACGATAAGCGCGCGCCAAAAGGTAGACCTGCTCATGAGTACATAAGGAAAAAAATAAAATATACCTAGTTTTTTTTTAGTTACAAGAAAAATTTAGAATTTCTATGCTTAAGATTCTTTTTTATCTTATACCTAAATATTGCTACTATTCACCACAACTCTTAAAAACACCAAATTGCCCGCAGTTTTTACACAAAAAACGTTCAAAATCATTTTTTTTCCCTAAAATTATGAAATATTTTTACTCTTAGTGTACTTTGACTCATGGTCTATATCATGAAAGGTATACATTTTCAAAGAAATTCTAAATTTTTCTTGTAACTAAAAAAAAAACTAGGTATATTTTTTTATTATTTTCCTTATGTACTCATTAGCAGGTCTACCTTTAGGCGCCCGCTTATCGTTGAATTTTGGGACACATGGTATAAAGTACAAAATGAACTTTATTACTTTCGTGATGATATATAGCCTTTAAGCTTCCTCGATAAATGGGCTATCTAACATTTATCAAATCGGACCAGTTCCTGATATTATCGCGTTCAAGCAAAAAAACACTTCAGTTATTATATATTAGTATAGATATAGATAGATTAGACCATGTAATTTAGCCATCATCCAAATGTCTTCCATATTTTGTTAGAGTCGTAAGTGGTAGTACTTACCCTTAAGCGACCTCTGCAGGATTCCAATAGGGAACGTGGGTGTGGGATCTGTAGTTAGCCAGAGCCGATACTCAGGGTGAGGTTTGACCATCAATTCCAGCTGCTTCTCCAACTCCCGCAGGAACGATAACAGCAAATGACAGTTCTGCAGAATCAACCACTGGCCGTGGGATATAGCACCTTCTAATAAGGCTAGGGCCGCCTGGACAAACAGTATTTATTTAGACATATATAAAAGTATTTAATTAAATATTATATAATGAAATTAGAAACACTCTAGACAGAATGAGAGGATCTACTTAACAACGCATTACAGTTACAATAGATATTATTAGTTCTACTGAATTTTCAATTGGTCACCAAATTATTTCTCTCAAAAACTTCCATACTTCACTTTTCACTTCTTATTTCCTGTCCGAAGAACTCGTGGCTAAGTGGTAGCTAAGTAGACAAGCATTTTTTCTATAACATAGCAAAATTAAACAATCTTAGTCAGGTTATTCGTTGGAAGAGCCACGCTTCAATGTGAAACAGTGCTTGCGCTGTGTTTCACCGAGTGAGTGAGGATATCGGAGGCCCATACCCCAACCCCTCCCCCCATCCTCTTCCCAGTCCCCCAAAGGCCGGCAACGCCTCTGGCTCACACGGCTCTGGTGTTGCAGGTGTCCATGGGCGGCGGTAATCACTTACCATCAGGCGATACGCCTGCTCGTTTGCCCGCCTATACCATAAAAAAAAACTAGTGATGTGTTTAACACATTAAGATCTTTCCGACTTAGTGCCTCGGAGAACAAAGTAAGCTGTCGTTCTCGGTTGATAAACGATTATCTGTGGTAATTGTTGTAGTTACTGCTCTAAGAAGTCCAACAACATTTTATCTATCTACAGGTAGTAGAGCCACGCTGATTTCAGCATTTAACGGGTCGACCTGACCGGGGCGGTACTACCCTCGCACAGCAGATCACCGTAAAACGACAGCGTTCGTGCTGTCGTGTTTCGTTGGTGAGTGCAAGACCGGAGGCCCAATGATGCAGAAGCATCACTAGGCCGCCATTGTGTGGGTCACCATGCTGCATTGTCTGCACTCGCAATGAGTATGGTGACCACAACTCTGGGATTCTACTTATGCTTTCCCTGAGGCAAGAGTCATTTTTTACTTAAAAAAAAGAAAACCCTAGTCAGGTCAATCAATGGATGGGGGACCATTCTTGACACATTGAGAACCCTTCCGTGCTTTAAAGAGTATCTTAAACTATTGATCTCGGTTGTCATATGAACATCTTTAGTAATAGTTACGGATAGATGCAGATCTAAAACATAACTAACAGAATTTTCCTATCGCCTAGTAGGTAATTTTTTTTTTGGATAAATCATAAATTATATTGATTTTTGTAAGTAATTATGTGCATTTTTACATGTCTTGCTCGAATCGTAGTAGAAAACCGACCACAACCTATTATTTCCGATTAAATGATGATACTAAATTCCTTACCCCTTCTTGTCCTTGGCCCAGTGATAAATACTTGAATTTGCCTCCACCAAACCCGCATCTGTCTGCCAGCTTCATCAAGTCAGCCGTGGGATCTGATCCGGGGCTTAAAATGAACACCACGGGCGTAAACGGCGTAGTTTGTTCGAATATCATGTCCAGACTGAAAATACAAAATTATTATTTATAAAAAAAAATATGGGATAGGGGGCAAATTAGTTGCAGGGTTCCGTGAAGTTCTGTTCAAAGTAGTGGGAGAATTTATCGCACTATTTTTGGAGGACTAAAGTTGGAGATACTGGATTCCTTGGGTCGAGTTGGCTTCAATATTGGAGATATCGTTTTATTAACGGCAAGTGATTAGTCAAACATGTCTCTTATTACTTAAAAAATTGTTTAAAAGTAACAAGAAACAAAGGTAAAAAGTTCTGATTTAATTTTATGGAAGCAAGGGTCAAGCGAGCACACTTATCGCCAGATGGTAAGCGATTACCACAGCCCATTGCCCACAGCGTCACAAGTGCGTTGCCGGCCGGATGGGTGGGGGATGGGGAGGGGGATAGGGGGTGAGGTTGGGCTATGGGCCTCCGGTATCCTCACTCACTCGGTGAAACACAGCGCAAGCGCTGTTTCACACCGGTTTTCTGTGAGGCCGTGGTATTAGTCCGGTCGAGCCGGCCCATTCATGCCGAAGCCGAAGCTCTCCCACAGAAATAATTTGTTATAAGTATAACTAGGATATTGGTTTTCTTATTTGTATGCTAGAAAATCCATGAGCCTACATCGTTTTCCTGGGATCTTTCATACAAACAATTTTCACACCAGGAATATATCCTGTGTCACTTTACAAACATTTATGAAACGGACACAAAGAACACCCAGACTCAGAACAACAATTTGTGGATCACTTAAAGTATTGCCTCGTGTGGGGGCAACAGATATAAAAATAATCTAATATATAAATATCTCGTGTCACGTTCGTTTGTGGTCGAACTTCTCCCAATCATTTCGACCTTTAATGATTTTTTATTTCGACATATTTGGTAGGGACAATAGCTTTTTACCTTATGACAGGTGGAGTGATGTATTCTTCTCCCATAGTAACAGTGATGTAGTCAGTGAGTGCTCGATAGATTCGGTCCACTCGGAAGCATCGCAGTAACATCAAGATCTCAAACGGCTGTAGATGATCTCGGTACTTGTTAGGTATGTCTTCTGACTCTGGGGTGTCGCTATCGAACCACTAAATGGTTGAAAAGACAAGAACGCAATCAAAGATTAAAACATTTTATTCATTTAGTAATAAGGTTATTTAACAATAGTTTCTTAAATACTAGTCTCGCCAAACTTTAACGTTTGATGGCGAGATGCGCGAGATGGCGAGAATTAAGAGACAGATTTTCCGAAATTCCCTATGTACGAAAAAATACCAGAAACTAGGAATAAATTTACCTTTTCTGTATACAATTTTCAGGATTTTGTTTAGGTAATCATGAGTAAGAATACTGTAAACCTTCTTTCTAAAGAGAGGCCTATGTCCAGCAGTGGATTGTTAAATGCTGTTGATGATAATGATGAATAATACTTTCTGCCAATTAGGTTAATATGTTTTTTTTTTTAATATAGTATTAAGATCTGATGGCAGCCGCTCTGCATAAAAAATTGAGTGTGTGCTTAAGACCGCACGGCAGAAGTGAAAACTTCATTGGCAATCGCAATCTTATCACGTACCGATAATAACTATTAAATTAATAATGACAAGTTGTTACGTGAGTCGCCTAGAACTGCTGTGACGAAGCTCGCCGTTTATGCCTGATTTTAGCCGTGGCGAGAATTGCCGCCTGGCAATTCTCGCCACGGCTAAAATCAGGTCCAGAAATGCTGTGACGGATCAGCCTAACTTACTACCTACGAAAAAATGTGTGTGCGTTGCGCCAAATCTCGCAAAAGAAGTTTTCAGTTCACCCGATCGAGCCTTTCACCTCAGAGCGTGACGGATCACCGATCGAGACTTTCACCTCAGTACGTGATGCGTGGCGGATCAGCCTAACAGCCAAAAGAAGTTTTCACTTCGAAAAACGAAGTTCAGGCGTATCGTAGTAAAACCATTTTGAAAATGTGGGCTAGGCCGACAATAGTGATGCCACAATCTCTTAATAATTCCTTAGTAAAATACGATTTTATGAAATAAAAGATGCAATAAATAATTACATTTAAAAATGTTCAGTACAATTACAGATTACACAATCAAACATACCGCTTGCCATTCGTCCAGGTTCCTAGTAATGAAGTCAGGAAGTTGCGCGAACGGCTCGAAGTCAGTGCTCAATTTCATTATGTCTTGCCAGCCCTGTAGAGGGATACAATTTATTTCTACACATTTAGTGTACAAAATGTGTCTCCAGCAAAAGTAATTAGCAAAACCATGATTTCAACTCATTAATCTCAATAACTTTTCCAAAGAAACCGCATTTTCACATGAACTTGGAAATCCGACTTTACACTGGTCAGAGAATTGATAGTTTTTGTAGTTGAATTTTGAAATTTATTTATAAAAATCTTTTCTTTGGGAAAATAGTTCAGAACGATGGTCTAAAAAGCCATAGTTTAGCTAATTGTCGTCTTTAGATATACACCTTGTATATATTCTACATTTTTTAAGACAAAAATAGCCACTAATGCGTTATACTACCTACTACCTCGTTGGTCTCGCGGTTGGCGTGTGCGACTGCTGATCATGAGGTCTCGGGTTCGATTCCCGGGTCGGACCAAATGTTTGTATGATCTACAAATATTTGTTTCGGAGTTTGGGTGTTTTCTATGTATAATATGTATGTATTTACAAAAAAAAAAGTATATATGTATTTGTATCAGTTGTCTAATACCCATAACACAAGCTCTGCTTAGCTTGGGACTAGATGGCGTTGTGTGTTAGATGTCCGAAAATATTTATTATTATTATTATTTATTATATATACTTGCGATAAAAATAACAATGTATTGTTATTGTATATTGCAACATTTTTAAAATTGTATCTACATATACCTGACAGTATACGTATATACTGTCACTACACAGATAAATAAATCACCTGCGCAGGAATCCAGGCAGCAGGCGAGGGGCGTGATGACTTCTCCAGCGACACGTTGCCTTTAATAAAGAAATCCAGCTGCGCTTGCGACACACGATCTTCACTCTGCTCTAACTTTATGTCCATTTGGAACGAATACAGCAATTTGTGGCGTTCGAATATACCTGATTAAACAGTTCAAGCTTTTTATAGTTAAGAAGTACCAAGAGATGCATCGACGAGACCCAAACCTGAGCAGTCTGGTTTCAAATTTTCGTGAAAAACTATATTTTTTACATCTATTACGAGCCTACCAAATGTATGATGTACTCCTTGGTCACTGTATTCATTGCGAATGCAGACAATGCAGCATGGTAACCCACATCATGGCGGCCTAGTGATGCTTCTGCATCATTTTACCGTGGGAGAGCCACGCTTCGGCATGCATGGACCGGCTCGACCGTAGTGATACCACGGCTTCACAGAAAACCAGTGTGAAACAGCGCTTGCGCTGTGTTTCACCGAGTGAGTGAAGAAACCGGAGGCCGGTACTCCAACCCCTTCCCATCCCAAAGGCCGGCAACGCGCTTGTGACGCCTCTGGTGTTGCGGGTGTCCATGGGCGGCGGTAATCGCTTACCATCAGGCGATACGTCTGTTCGTTTGCCGCCTACGTTATAAAAAAAATGGGCTTCCGGTATATGTACCAACGTTACATGGCAGTACGAATGCTGTCATTTTTAATTTCTTGAAACCTCAGTACGCGTGTTCAATGACTATATTCTTAACTTAGTGATTCTTAGCAGCAAACTTTGGAGGTGTGAACATAGGCATACCATTCAAATAGCTATATTAGAATTATTTGGGTATTTTGTAATGTTACATTAATATTTGTAACATTAAATGTGGATTTTTCTTTGAAATTTTATTTGAAAAAATCTAACATTGCTCCTCACAAAGACGCAATAAAAACCCTCCAGAGCTCACCTGTACATCCGTAATCGTAGACATTCTTAGTGAGCATGTCTATGATATTACGAAGACGCCTAGCCAAGATCACATTCGGCATCGCCTTACGTAGTGAGAATGCAAATACCTGTAGGAAAAAAGGGTAATGTTTATTTGCAAATAATTTTGTCTGTGACATATTTGATTGTTCTATAACGTTTTATTTCGCAATAAGTGCCATGCAAATAATATAGGAAAGCGATTTTGCAAACGATAATACAGATAATAATATATAGCAAGCAAGGTCATTCATTAATAAAAAACATATAATACAATGTTATACACTTACATCCAAGTAGGAAGAGAGCGAATATTGATACATGCTGTTAACGCTGGCCATATCAGACAGCACGAAGAATAGAATAGAGCCTCGTTTAGCCACTGGGCGGTAGCCGTCGCGAAAGATTTCTATGTCCTTTGTAGTTATTTCCGCTAGATGTAATTTTTCCATCACCTATAATGATTAACAATATTTTCATATAAACTAATCTTCTAATATGTAGCTATATACAAAGAAGGCAGGAGAGGAGATTGCGGGTGTATAAATCAATCAATCAATCGTTTATTTGCGGAAACATAGGTTAGTTACAGATCTTATGCTTATTTTAGAGGTACACTATGTCCTACCATATTATGCGGTGTGCAAATCTTATATAAACAGAAATGTCATAAGTTAAATTATTTAAACACTTAAATTAAATTATCAAGATATGTCAATTAATTCATCAAATAATTCATTAATTCATTCAAATAATACATCAAATAATTGTAGAAGAAACACATTAAAAGAATCAATTAAAAGTCAAGTAGTGAGATAGGTGACGTTGTTTACGCAAAGCTATATAAGGAAATGGCATGAGAAGGTTGCCAGTATAGAATGAAAAATACAGCCAGACACTTAACCAAAGACAGGAGAAAAAGTGAATATGTAAACAATAAAGGAGCTGTAAAGAAGGAAAAATTAAAGAGAATGGAGAAACTGGCGAATTTACACCAAAAAATTCTAGTCTCACCTCTCCCGCCTTCGATTTAGTATTCTCCAAAGTGTTGACGAGCTCAACATTGTCCAACATGTTGCCAGTAGAAGTGGCCAGCTCTCGCAACAACGAGTCTTCGAGTCCGGACAGTAAGCTCTTGTTAGCACTAGTTTCGATGATCAGGCTCTCACGCTGTTCCTCTAGATCAGAACGCTCAGCTCGTACTACAACTGATAGGAGCTGATCTTCTAGACCCTGGTATGAGAAGAACGAAATATCTATATGTAATCAAAACTACAATTTCGTCAACATTATTAATTAATTTCTATATCGCACGCCCTTTTTTTATATCAAACGCAGATTGTGTTCTGCGTTTGATATAAAAAAAAGGCGTGCGATATAGAAATGAATTAATTATGTTGATATATATGTTACTAGCTTTTACACGCGGCTTCGCTCACGCAGACTTTCATCCCGCCTTAGGGATAGAATTTCAAAAAAAAGTTTCTTAGTGCTCACTTACGTTATATAAAGGACCTACATGCAAAATTTCAGGATTCTAGCTTCAGCAGATTGGGCTGTGCGTTGATCTCTGGGTATGTCAGTCAGTCAGTCACCTTACTCTTTTATATATATAGATTTGTCTCGCGGAATTAAAGCTAAATATATTTCATAGCATTTAATATATAGATTTGTTGTTTTTGATTAAGATTCCTAGTATTATTATTGCCTGACTGACTTTAGTGTTGATATTTTCAATTCATTTGTTATATTCTTTGGAGAATAGTAATAAAAAGGACACCACTATGTATTTAAAAATTACTTTCCATTGTGTAGGTAATGTAATTTATAATTAGACTTTATTTTAGAATTAACTATAAAACAAAGACTGCGTGAATATGGTGATTGAAGAATAATAGTAAGTTTTTATTATCTTGTATTTTTACACAATACTTATATGTCATTGTAAAATCAGTAAATTTTACAAGTTTTAACATTGCTTATAAAATCAAATTGATTAAATTAAGATATTAGCGCATATCATTATATCCCTTTTAACGCAGAAGGTGTGTAGGTACTTGTTAGACATATAATTATTTTATAATGCAATATAATGAGACAATAAATACCCTCAAGGTGACAGTATAATTGATGACTACGGCCTTGGCATATGCGGCGGGGTTAAACTGCGGATTGGACAGCTTAGTCGTCAAGTACATGCGGAAATTAGGGTCGTAGTCCACTTCAGTACTGCCAAGTACCACAAAAGCCCGACCACTTTCCACTGTAAGAAAGATTTTTATTATTATTTTTCGAATTTCCGTGTGTATTGATAAAAAGTTAATCTGGATTGAATCCATACGGTGGTGGTACGAGAGACTTTTAATGTATAAAATCTACAAAATTAACATGGCTATAATATGTAGGCATTAATAATAATATAGGTATTATAAAATGCTCGGAAATTTAACACACAACTCCATCTAGTCCCAAACTAAGCTTGGACTATGGATAATAGACAACTGATATAAAAACATATATTCTTTTTTGTTACGTAAATACATACATAAACAAATATTTGCAGATAATACAAACATATGGTCCAACCCGGGAATCGAACCTCAAGCATAGCATTCGCATACGCTACCACTGCGCCACCGAGGCGTCCTTTGTTTTTATTTTTTTAAATATGACCCTGTCAAAGTGACTCTTATAATCGTTTATCTACCTTTGATATTCTTTTCCAGTACATTATCAACGACAGGATCTATGTACTCATTGACATCTTGGAATAGTACAGGCATGCCGTATTTAATTGCCATTTCCAATTGCCGCAAGAACTGAGGGTCATTGAATGATAGAACCTGAAAGGAAAAATTAAAACATTATACCTCTATATTTACATGAAGGAATGTGCAAAAATACGATTTGATATATATAAACTAGTTATGTAAATACATCGAACGACGATAGTTGTGTAAAAATCTATATATATATAAAAGAGTAAGGTGACTGACTGACTAGACATACCCAGAGATCAACGCACAGCCCAAACCACTGAAGCTAGAATCCTGAAATTTTGCATGTAGGTTCTTTATACAACGTAAGTGAGCACTAAGAAAGGAATTTTTGAAATTCCACCCCTAAGGGGGTAAATCAGGGGATGAAAGTCTGCGTGAGCGAAGCCGCGTGTAAAAGCTAGTTATTTATAACCATTATAAAAAATGATTTTCTAGAAAGATCATAATCCATCCAACTATCCCAGAAGAAAGAAAAGATAATTTATTCTGACATTCACAAGGCTATTAAAATGAGGTAATAATACTAAACAAATACGAGCTTAACATTACAAGTCTGTACCTTGAGGTTATTTTTGGCTTCCTTTTTCTTGATCCAAGTTAGAGCTTGCGTCTGCGGATCTATACACAGAGGAAAGCGTGATGCTCTAGTAGTCAGGATACCGTTTTGTACGGACAGTTCGTCAGGAGGTAGACCCTCAGAATTCCACCTGCAAAAGAAAGCCGTTAAAGTTTTTTTTTCTAATTTGAAGTGAAAAACCTTAAATTGTGTAACTTCCTGATTTACTTTTCTTCCACTTCCTGATGGTATAACGTACAATAAACAATTTTCTAATTTATTTTGATTGGGTAATGCGCGAGAGATGCCCAGTATTTATAAGCCCCACACACACACACACACGCACGCATGCACGCACGCACGCATGAACTGGATGATACTAAGGACTCATTGGAAAAATCTCTGTTATTTAATAAAACATCTAGTAAAATTTTAAGAACTATAAACAGTAAGAATAAATATTAAATGACTCACCCACTTATCTCAACTTCGTTAGTCAAATTCTTTTCAATAGTAAAAGGCTGGGTCAATGGGATACCTTTTTCAACCACATCGCCTAACCAGTCCTCATAAATCATCGTTTGCCTAAAGGAGAATGAAAACGGACCACTGTAACTGAGGAACGACGCTGAAAGCAAACAGTTCCCAATCAGCCGGGATTGTTCCACGTATAATGCTGCCAAATCTATAGTCCATCGTTTCTGTTCACTCGACAGTCCAGACATTAGCTTATCAGCGGCTATTAACCGCCGCATCATTATATCCGTTTCTTCTTGCAACTCTTGACGTCTGAGCATGGCTGTATCATATTTAGTGTTCAAAGCGTCTAGAGTATTTTGCAAACGGGTGATTTCTCGGTTCAGCGAAGCCAAGTAATTGCACGCTTCTGTGTATTCCTTCTCTAAAGCTTCTACTTTGTCCTTTTTAGGTTTGACTTCTTTATATACCGCGCAGTATCCTAACACGGCAATTACGAATTTCAACAAACCGTAGCTGGAATGTAAAATGTTTTATGAAAATATATAACCGCTATTTCAGTAATGGTTTATTTCTTTTTTAAGTTTTTGTCATTCCAGTGTTGTTTTTCGTGTTATACTAAATATGAAATGCATATTTTCAGTCTCATTTTCTTGTCCTTTTTAACCGACTTCAAAAAAGGAGAAGGGGGTATATTTTTTTATGTGTGTTCGTCGTTTATGAACCGATTTTGATGATTTTTTTTAATGGAAAGGAGATATCCCAGCGGTGGTACCATGATAAGGACACTAAGATCTGATGATGGCATTGAAGAGAAATCGATCGATTTGGTCTTTCTTGAAGTCGGTTTTTTATTTGGTTAAAATTATTTAACAATCAAATACAGGGTTGACATTTTTTTTTTAATTTGAAAGGTTGTGGTTTGATTTATGTTATGGTTGGCTGTCTGTCTGACGACAGCCCTTCTTAATAAGATAAAGGTAGGACAGAACAATAGAATAAGGGTGCTAACGAAAACGAATAGGGCTAATTAGCTAAGGGATGCTGCAAGTTTCGATTGGACACAGGACTCAGTCTTTATGTTGAACTGCTAATTGGAGTGAAGTAAGGATTTTTGCATTTTGAACTTGGATTAAAGTCAGCTACCGTATGCAATAATCACAAATTTTATAAAAAAAAAACCGACTTCAATCTGGACCAAATTGAAATGGGGCAGCGGAAAGCACCGGCTTTTAAATAAAAAAATAATTATTAAAATCGGTTAACCCAGTCGAAAGTTATGAGGTAACAAACATAAAAAAAAGAATACAGTCGAATTAATAACCTCCTCCTTTTTTGAAGTCGGTTTAAAATACACAACAACTTACCCAGCTTTACTAATCTGCTGCATAGTGTCCAGTTTTTTACTCTTTTTCATATGAGCTTTGACATTTTTAACTTGCTGCTGTGTTATAAGATCGCAGTTCATTTCTTGCAGGTTACGTAAGAAGTTTGGGTCGGCCATCATGCCTTTGGCACCTTTCCAGCTCACGTCTTTTATACCTCGGATTATAACCACGCATTCGCAAACGACCTATGAAAAAGATTGCCTTGTAAGAAAATAAACATATATTTTAAGATAGTATAAGTAACCTAAAATAAATATAATATTTGGTGAACATAACCCTTCACTGTGTCAAAAAAAATCCCAAATTTCTCAAACTAGCAAATATTTTGGGCCGCCATAGTTGGGTAGTTATCAATCCAAGCGATAAAAAATAATTTGTTATAATCACAAATTTTAACAAAAAAACCGACTTCAATCTATACCAAATTAAAATAGGACCACACGGGAAGCACCAGCTTTCAAATAAAAAAAGAATAATCAAAATCGGTTCACCCAGTCGAAAGTTATGAGATAACAAACATAAAAAATACAGTCAAATTGAGAACCTCCTCCTTTTTTGAAGTCGGTTAAAAAGTAATTAAATGTCAAAATTTAGTACACGTAATCTAGTTAAATGCACCTAGTCGCTTATTTCTGAACCATCCCAGGTTGTTTGGCAGCGAATGCCTATCGTATTGTCTACTTTTGTGCATTTTTGTGAATATGGTAATAAGTTAGTTACATGTAGAGTCCAAAAAATATTGTACCTAAAAGAATTAATGAGAGCAAATTTTACAAAAAAGAATGTGAAATAAAACAACATTAAAAATGTCATTAAATATTTGTGTGTAAATAGCTACAACAATAAAATTATTTTTGGTACACAGACTTATGGTAGGCAAGTGTGAACTACATGAACCTTCATAGGCGTTGGTAGGTACCTGCACAGCCTCCGGCGGTGTGGCGAAAGATCTAATCTCAGTGATGTCGTTTTTGTCGAGGTCGGCAAGTGCGAGTCTGGCGGCTTCAAGTGCGGGCATGGCGGCCGACAGAGCTTCCTCAGCTTCCGACTTCTCCACGCTGATCACCTTGCTCTGTTCCGTGATTTCCGCAGACTTTACAGATGCTACCGTCTGTTTGGCGACGGCTGCTTCCGTTGCTGATATACACAAATGGTCAATATTTTATATTTGTTTTTCAATGAGAGTTCGTTTTATGATATAATAGATAAACAAGTAGTCGGGTCATCTGAAGGTAAACGACTAGCAGCTCCTATGGATGTCGTAGGAGGTGGTAGTAGTTTATTACTCTCCCTCAGAATTAGAAATATGTGCGACTGTGCCGTTTCTTTACAGACAGTGAGCAGCACATGTTAACATGCCCTACGAGTCCAGAATCGCGGACGCTTGTCTACCAAGCAAGCTCAAAATCCATTCAAAGCACTGGACCAAAACCGTATAAGTGTTGCCATCAACACGGTAAGAAGAAGTAGAAGGGGACGTTAAACACCCATAATCTTCCGCGGAAATTGGGATACCATATTCAGTCTTTTTATTCAAACAATAGTTAGATTGATCCAACATGCTGGATTATTAAAAAAAAAACAAAAGAAAAAAATCACTTCTTGTTAATATTTTTCTACTAATAAAAATAAATCCTACCCTTTGAAATCTCCTTCAGTAATACTTCGCATTCTTTGGTCTGCTCAGCCACTATGACCTTTTGTACAGCGAGCTTCTGATTCAAGTCATCTAGTTGAACGTTCGCCTCTTCAATTTTGGCAAGTCCGCCAATGAGACGTTCGCACTGGATAATAATACATTAGCTTTTTATTTTTTCTTTATCTACTATCTTTATATATATAATTCTTCTGTGAGTGTGTATGTCACTGAACTTCTCTCAAACGACTGGACCGATTTTGATGATTTTTTTTTTGTGTTCAAGGGGATCTGGGAATGGTTTAGATTCACAATTTTGTCCGTTGGACAATGTTTTTTTAATTAATTTTTGAAATTTTCAAATTAAAGACGTGTAGACAGGACAACGTCTGTCGGGTCCGCTAGTTACTGGGTAAGTAAGTGGGACTTTACAAACACATGAAACGGACACACACACACACAATTTTTAGATCAGACAAAGTATTTTCCCATATGGGGTTCGGGTACACCCAGCGTAGGAGAAAGCGGTAACGTGATGTGTTTTTTATTATAATGTTCATAGTTTACATAAGCTAGCTAAACTTATCAATGTGTCGGAACGGTCAAAAGTACGGGAGCTGATTTGAAAGCGAGACGCAAGCGACGAACGTCATTGCTTCAGCAGAGTCTAGATAAGTGTTCATTCGGGCCGGGCAGAGCTCACTTACCGATCGGCCACCGCGCGGACAACAAGTCTAGGAACTACCTTACGGCTCGTTGTTTCCACTTTAAGTTACCTACTTGATAATGAAGATTATTTGTTTGTACTTCTTGGTTTTCTGCACCGAAAGTACTCCTTTCCGACAAATACATATACTATTTATAATCTTAACGGGTTCTGTACATGGAAGATATTATTAATAACTATTATAGGGAGGCTTCATGAACGCAATAGAACACTAAACAATGATTTTTAGAATTTTTGTCTGTACGTTAGTGCACGCTAATTTCAGACACGGCTTAACCGATTTGAATGCATTTTTCAGTAATGCGTTGTGGTTTGCTCCACTTAACATTTAGTGTTTCTTTCATTTCAATAGGTTCATAAATAAAAAAGTTATATCAGAAGAATTTAGTTAGAAGAAGCTAGTCTTTAATGTTTTTATATAAAACTAGATGTGGCCCGCGGCTCCGCCCGCGTGAATGTCAGGCATCTGTCAAAGATTGGTCGTGCCAACTCAGAAACCTTTGTGGGCTCATGCAAAACACTTTTGCTGAAGATCATGACATGATTAAATGCATAGTTTACGATTCTATAAAGGACATACCGACAAACATTCATTTTTATATATATAGATAGATAGATAGATAGAATACCTGTGCAGTTATAAAGGCGTCCTTCTCGTTGAGCAAAGACAGGTAGTTGGTTAAGTAATCCATGTAATGTTTTGGCGTGACGAAGTTGTTCCTGCGCAGACGCAGCAAGAATTCCTGCGAGTAGTACGCGATCGACATGTGTACGTGTACTACGTGCTCCACGATTATTGGACGAAACTCTTCTGGAATCTTTTGTACCTGTAAGTTAGACGGTTTTACCATGTTAGTAGATTTTTTATGACCCTGCCAAAATGACTACTCTGTCTGATGGAAAGCATAAGCAGAATCCAAGAGTGGTGGTCACCATACTCACTCTAAGTATATTAACTGATCAAGCAAAAGTTGTTATTAGATGACTGTGACTGGTCTACAATAACATCTAAAAAAATATAGGATACTGCTAATTTTATTATACTTCCAAGGTTTTATCCTACTAAAACACGCTAGTTAGACAGTTTGGTGGAGGGTTTGTTATGAGTTTTCCTTCTCCTTGCAGTTATGTTGCCCTGCATAATAATCTTAATTTTCTTCCTTAGTCGCCTCCTCCCCCACGCATGGCATGATTGGGGGTGGTGACACTTCGTATTTGCAATGACTGCACGTTTGCCCTAGTGGTTTGACATTCACCACGCCGTTTCCTACTTCGCCAAGTGTCGTGGGTTCAAATCCCACATAGGACACACTTTGTGTGATTCACAAATTGTTGTTCTGTTGTTGTATGTTTGTAAAGTCCCCCGCGACACAGGATTTATTCCTAGTTGTCTTTATGTTTTAAAAAAAATGTGGAGAAAATATACAAATGTTAATATTATTTCAAAAAAACGTACGTCAGCTAGGTACACATTAGCGACAGCTAACAACGCCTGCTTTGGCCACGGGAACTGCCAGTCGATAGTCGTGTTGTTCACGAGGCCGGGAAAACTTCTACATCTGTTGACAAATATTCAATAACTAGCTGACCCGGCGAACTTTGTACCGCCATATTTACATATCTGTTCTCAGCTTCCCACAGACAGTGTACAGTCGCGGACAAAACAAATTGACTATTCCCGTTATCTTTTAATTTTTCTTGTACACAAACCTTGTCCTAACAATAACGAACACATAAAAAAAAGAATTATTTAATTAGGTGCAGCCGATCGAAAGTTATGCGCGTACAAAGAACTGCTCGACCGATTTTGTGCAAACTTCACATAAACCATCTACTAAATAGTCCGAACAAAGCCTAAACATTTGGTTTGGATAGGTGAGCCCGTTCTTGAGTTATAAAATTACAACGAAAAGTGGCATTGATTTTTATATATATATATTACAAACACGTACACAGGCTACATGCGTGTGAGTAGTGACTAATCGAATATTACAAATCGTTGACCAACGACACATCACACACACAAACACACATACGCACGCCCAGATAGGCATTGTACCGGCGTTCAAACATGAACATTACGACGTGACTGCAAATATGACTCTTTCCTGTACACAATCTTAATATGTGCTCAACTTCTTATAACAAGATTTACAATAACCAAACCTGTTTCGCAAGATATCACCGCTGGGAGACATGGATAATACGACATGAAGATTGTCAGTGCATCTGTTGCAGAAGAAATTCCACACTGCATCCCTGTAAATAATAATAATAATAAATAATTATAACACTGTGCACATAGGTGTTAATACCAAATATACTCTCTGATAATTTAAAATCTAATTTAGAATATAAAAATGATTGATTAGGTGCACAGTTAGAACAAGAACATAGAAATGAATGAAAAAATATTCAGTGAAAACAGGTAGGTACGTACTTAAATATCTACACTTACGTAGACACGTAGATATCACATCACACTAATATATAAAGGCGAAAGTTTGTGTGTATGTTTGTTACTTCTTCACGCAAAATCTACTGAACGGATTTGGATGAAACTTTACAGTAATATAGCTTATACATCAGAATAACACATAGGCTACTATTTGCCGCGATAACCGACATACGCGCGGGCGGAGCTGCGGGCAACAGCTAGTATTTTATAAAATTACATGCATACATAGACTATAATACATTACGGTTGTAATATGATCGTCGGATACATAATTGTCACTACATAGGTTCTTTAAGAAGATATTTAAAAGACAACTCACGTATTCAGAATATACATCCTGTGTCGCAGGGGACTTCTCAAACATACATGAAAAGGACACAAAGAACACCCAGACTCAGAACAACAATTTATGGATCACACAAAGTGTTATCACATGTGGAATTTGAACCCACAACACCTGGTGCAGTAGAAACCAGCATAGCGACCACTTAAACCACTAGGCCAACCGTGCAGGCCAAACTAAGTGTCGAAAATAACTTTACAAGCTAAGATTACTTTGAAAATCATTACGAACTTGGCTACTCCATGTCCTGCTTCGGCGCTCGCATTTCGTACGGAGTTTATAATGCTATCTTTTTCATCGTCACCGAACAATGCTGGGATCATACCGATCATTAATATATTATTAATGAACTCTAGAAAACCTTCTTCTATTATCTGTAAAAAAAGTTTAAAAAGCTATATCCCGACTGAGTTAATAGTTTTGAGTAAATTTACAAAGATTATGTCTACTGAGTCATTATTACAAAGCCACCTCATTAATTAAAATCGGTTCAGTAGTTTAGGCGCTACGGTGGAACATACATAGATTGCTAATAGCACCCTTCCTTTTTCAATATATAAACATACTAGCAGACCCACGCAACCCCGTTTGCGTCTCCTATTGCCCGTGGCGTGATAATTTTCTCCCGTTTTTTAAACATTCTTCATTTACGCTCCATTCTTCATTTACGCTCCGCTCTTATTGGTCTTAGCGTGATGATATATAGCCTGTAGAGGGAACGGTTGATATGTCCCTCGAACACAAAGGGAGAATCCTCCGACCAGGCGAGGTGATCGTGCCTGGCGGGCCAACTGCTCAACGGTTGATGTTGGGATGTTGTATATATGATAATCGGCGCGAGAACTTTTCACTGCGCGATTCAGGATTGGTAGTTTCTTAGTTTCCTTCGTTACTCCGTAGTTCGATGTATCTTCGGTAGATGACGCTGTCATATGTTTTCTTGTTGCGCTGTATGTGGAAGTCACCACAAGCCTTTCTCGATAACTATACTATCCAACACTGAAAGAATTTTTAAATCGGACCAGCGGTTCCTGAGATTAGCGCGTTCAAACAAACAAACTCTTCAGCTTTATAATATTATCGTATACATAACTTAAGCATACCGGATACATGGCAGTCCAGTGAGATGCTTTTTCACGCCCTACTTAAAGGACCCGGGATCATAGTTGGACGGAAACACGTGCGGTGGTAGTACTGCATCATCGCAGTAGCAAAATGATACTAAATCATCATCGCCTACCCGCTTTTTTCCAAAAAAAAGTGATGAACAATTCTTAAGTTACCTGAGCAGCAGTAAATAAGAAGACATTTTTCTTATTGTCGCAGCCAAGAGATGTGTACAGCCGCTTCATATCATCCTTGAAAGTGTTTTCGTTGTAATTGCGTGTTATTGTAATCTCAAACATGTCGCAACCTGCAAATCATTATTATCTAAATGAATACTTAATACTTTCGAAAAAACTTGTAAAGTTTTCGTGTCTATGTACAGGTAGTCAATGGTTAAACAACAAAAAAGTATATGTAAACGAGTATTACTAAGATTAATGCGGGCGTTTTTTGAACGGGCGTTCATTAAAGGGATACAAAGAACACCCAGACTCAGAACAACGATATGTGGATCACACAAAGTGTTGTCCCATGTAGGATTTTAACTCACAACGCTCAGCGCAAAACATAAACAATCTCGGTGGTGACCGCTTAAACAATTACCTGCGCCATCCATGCAGTCAGTCATCATATTTAAGTAAGGTACTCTTCGAAATCAGTGCCTTTTTATTTGAAGCAAAATGTGTAGCATAGTTTCTAGATAAATTTATTTAGAAATATATCTAGTTATTATATAGTTTATCTATCTGTACATTATATAGGATTCTAAACACATGGTTGAATGAAACTTAGGTTTTCGAACTTTGTAAATATCTCATATAATTATTTTTTTTAAAAAGACAACTCCCGCACTAGGAATAAATCCTGTGTCGCGGGGGACTTTACAAACATACATGCAACGGACACAAGGAACACCCAGACTCAGAACAACAATTTGTGGATCACACAAAGTGTTGTCCTACGTGGGATTTGAACCCACGACACTTGGCGAAGTAGGAAACGGCGTGGTGACCGTTAAACCACTAGGCCAAACGTGCAGTCAATCAATCAGTCAATATGTTCTCACCAGCAGCGAAGGCGGCTAATCTGCAGATGGATTTCTTGCCGGAGCCGCCAACGCCAATGATCATGGCATTGCCTCGGTCCAAGCGGAGGATACGTTGTGTCCGCGTCAGATGTTCTAAGCAATCCTCGAACAATACCACTGATAGTTTGTTGTTGCGTTCGTTATATTCGTCGAGAATCTGCAATATTTAATGTTTAAATAGTAATTGAATAAATTTTAATTAGAGAAGCCAATATCCAGCAGTGGACTGCGATACAAGTTAGGTTTATTAATAAATTTGTAAAGCCCTCCAAAGGTTACAACATATTGTAAGTTGATTTAGGTTTCAATTATTTCAGTAGAGTTCATCATATTTTTTTAAAGACAACTCCTTCAATAAGAATAAATCCTGTGTCGCAGGGGACTTAAAAACCATACATGAAACGGACACAAAGAACACCCAGACTAAGAACTACAATTTGTGGATCACACAAAGTGTTGTTCCATGTGGGGTTTGAATACACAACGCTCAGCGAGGATAACCGCTTAAGCTACTCAAAATTATATATTGTAGTGACGATGATGTGACGTCAACGTATTAATGTCGCTTTTTTTCTACTACTAGTGGTATATTTCTTTATCAAAACGTACAGTAACTTACCTCTTGGAAAAGGAAATAGACAGCTTCATAGTCAAGAAGGTCCTCGTAGTACCTGACCTCCTCCTCGTCCAACGCGTTGCGGAAGTCACCGAACAGCATGGGATCGCGGAACACATACTCTTCCAGCTGTAAATAAAAGGTAGGTAAATTCATATAAATATTGCAAAATCTCTCATCAGCTTAAACTCATCACACATTCGACAATTTATTTATTTATTTATTTAAGGTTTACCAACAGTTGTTACAGATAATTATTGCAAACATAGGAGTATACAAGAATGATTGTCTAATTAAATTGATTCTCTTAATTTAACCAGCCTATCTCTCTCAGTAGAAGCTTTCAGAGGTGTTCACAGACTAAGAGTAATCGCAAGGTCATTTGAGGAACAATTGAAGATGCCTATGTTCAGCAATGGACTGTGATGATGAAGAATTTTTTATTTGCTCATTGTATAGTCTTTTTTTTATAAATGAATAAAATAAATATATGGGAGATCTAGCACTCAATGCCATCTAGCTTTAAACAATGCAAAGCTTGTTCTCTGACAGCCAGATTGACTGATTGAATATTTGTATATTTTTTTTATAAATACATATCTATACTACTAGCTGACCCACGCAACGTCGTTTGCGTCTCATATTGCCCATTTTGATATTATGATTAGCGTGATAATTTTCCCCCGTTTTTGAAACATTCTTCATTGGTGCTCCGCTCCTATTGGTCTTAGCGTGATGATATATAGCCTATAGCCTTCCTAAATAAACGGGCTATCTAACACAAAGATTTTTTTTAAATTGGACCAGTAGTTCCTGAGATTAGCGCGTTGAAACAAACAAACTCTTCAGCTTTATATATTAGTATAGATGTATTTATTATACTCTTCTAAGATCTAAGACTCATAATCAACAACACATTTATTTGGATAAAGATTAATATTAGGTATTATGTTGATAAAAACTCTTTGGCAAATAACTCATTATTAGGTACCTACTCTTAGCGTCTTATTTAGCTTATACTCGTGATAACTTCTAAACGAAATGTCCGAATGGGGTGAAACAAAAAGTATTTTACTTCTACATAAATACCCTTGATAACGTAATGCTTTATTTGGATAGGGATTAATATTACAATACACATTTAACGTAGTTTCTTTCTTCAGACGATTTAATAATTTTTTTGAACACAAAAGCGGTTATTGTGACTAAACCAGGATAGTTAGATATATGCTCTCGCGGACTTCTTTGACCTAGATCTTAATGGGACCTACAAATGCGTAATACATTATTTTGTTCTATTGTCAATAGTTTTTGCAGCGCACGCAAAAATAGGTCTTCGATTTCACACCTTGGGTTACGAAATAGCAATTTTCTTATGGATCCCTGATTTAAAAATATATATATATATATAGCCTATAGCCTTCCTCGATAAATGGACTATCCAACACTGAAAGAAATTTTCAAATCGGACCAGTAGTTCCTGAGATTAGCGCGTTCAAACAAACAAACAAACTGCAGCTTTATAATATTAGTATAGATATACAAATAAATAAAATTGAAGTGTATGTTTGTAATATGAAAAAGCCGCTTTTTACTTAATGCATATGTATGTATATACACGGTATATCAGATATACCAAAAACACATTTTTTAAAATTTTTGTCCGTCTGTCTGTTCCGGCTAATCTCTAGAACGGCTGGACCGATTTTGACGGGACTTTCACTGGTAGATAGCTGAAGATCTAAGGAGTAAGTTACTTTTTTAGACTCACTTTGTATCGCGCCGTTACAAGAATTACATCACCGGAGATATAAAATACAAAAAGTTGGAAGTCTCACATTAGATTAAACATTAGTGGAAGTTTATTTTACTAACTGTTAACTCTTTCTCTTCTGGAACTTCCTCTTCTTCTACTATTTCGAGTTCAGGCTCCGCCCCTTGTTTAGGTTCCGGTTCCTTTACTATCGGTTCGCCGTATTCTGCAATAATGAATAATAATAAAAACATTAATTAAAAACCCCGTCTGCGAAAATAATAAATATTATTAACTAAGAAATTTAAATAAAAATTAAAAATAAAGTACAAGTTCAGCTGAGAGGTGTAGAAAGCAATTTGATTATAACAACATTAAAATAATTTCATTATTAATAGGTATACATATATAATATAAAACAAATAGTACATTCTAATAGGAAACATAATGACTGCAATAGATGAAATCCATATTGGATAGACTGTATTTGGTCCGGGTTAATGGGTCTTGGATGGGAATTCAACCACTGAACTCTGATTTACCCAGAGATCAGTTTGTGGGTTGATCCCTGCCACTTGATCACGAGCCAGTAGCTCAACAAATCAGTCTATGAAGGTTCACCTTTAGTTAGAAACTAGACATATATATTTATATAACCCATACATACAGTTGCGTTGTTTACATGTCTTTTGAAAGCTTCTTGACGGGTGTCATGCCTTGCGTGTGTGCCATGGGAGTTATGTATAATTATTGCTAATCGGTGCGAGAATTTCTATATCGCGATATAGGATTAGAAGTTACTCCGATGTTTGTTTGTTTGTTTCTTCGATAGATGGCGCTATAGATTTAGTTGCGCTGTTTGTGGAAGTTGCCACAAGCAACCGTTTTGCCGGGTCAGCTAGTATTTATACAAGTTATTGGATATACTGTACCGTCTAATTCTGGTTCATCTTCTTTCATATCTTCTTCAGTGACCATTATTTCTTCCAGAACCACCGGTTCATCTTCGGGGAAAAATTTGATTGTCTGCTCTCTGATGTGGCTTCGCATCAGTTCATTGTCCTAAAATATAATAATATCGTTTTTAATACAATGAATCTAAGCAAAGAAAGAACTAGAATGCAGTGGAAGCACCTATTACCACTAAACCATATTGTCATCCGTGCATTCGATGCCTATTTACGTATGTTATTTTTAGTTACGTATTTTTAGATTATGTTAACAAATAAGTAGTGCATGATGTGCTTACCTATAAGATATTGTTACACTAGGCTATAAGTTAATTGAATGTATATCTATTAGTATCAATTGTTGGTGAGACAAATAATAAAAAATAAAAATTGGCAGTCATAAGGATTGCCGATAGAAGTAAAACTTCTAACTTAGACTGTTGTTTTCCCCTACCAAAAAGTAATCAACGCGGCCAAAAAAGTTTTGTGACGTCAGCATATCGGTAACACGGTAACGCGACCTCAGAAGATTTTCTCTTACCAAGAAGTGCTCAATGCGGCAAATAAAGTTTTGTGACGTCAGCATGTCGGTGACGCGGTGACGCGGACTCATAAGATTTTCTCCTACCAAAAAGTGCTCAAGGCGGCTAAGAAGTTTTCACTTCAAAAATGATTTCTTTTTCACCTGTACACTGATGAGTCTGTCGCATATAACCCGTGTGAACTCATTGCGCCAACACCGCACAACACAACGCTTGTCACTGAAGTAGTTCGGGTGCGTTAGACACAAACCAGCCGCGACACGTGACAGGTCCCGCAAGTTGAATATGTAATGGAACTTGGCTGGGGTTGCTGGCAACTCTGCTATTATTATCTGAAAATACGGTATATAAAAATTTCTAATATATGTCTTATTTCCCATCAATCATCATAGAATCGTGAATAATACAATTATTTAGGTATATCATGAAAAAGTATGGTAACATTGTATTTTTCCGGAATAAAAGTATGTCATCATTTGTGAAAGTAACAAACTCAATGAAAATTGGTCCATTTGTTTCAACGTGAAGTACCTACTAACAAACTTTCTTTGTAATATTGGTGTGAAAAGTTCAACCAAGTTCAAAAATATTTGTCTGATTTGGTTTTGAGGTTTTCTATTTATGGAATCAAACAATATCTAGACAACATGTTACAAAGTTAACAAAAACATAGTGCAGAACAAAGCCAAAGAGAATTTTTTATCCAGTTTCGGATCTCACAAAATAATAAATTTCTGTTCTAGAAATATGTTTTGAAAATTACTGTGTATGTGTTATGTAAACACTTTTATTATTTTATTAAATGAAAGTAGTAATAGCATTAAGGTCAGCCGACTACATGACACTTATTTAACACTATTAAGTATACGGGGGCGTAGCTCAGATGGTAGAGCGCTCGCTTAGCATGCGAGAGGTACCGGGATCGATACCCGGCGCCTCCAAATACCACTTTTTTATTTTACCGCTCAAATGTAACATTACAAGCATTAGATCGTAACATTTACTGTGTGTTATAATGCGATTTTTTGACCGGAGACTTCAATCTACTATCTATCACCGAAGAACAGATTATATAAGCACTAGTGATCGCCTACTGATCGCAATTCGAGCATAATTAATATTTATTTATTACCATTATTTTTTAGCTTTCTGCAGTTCTCCTTCATATAAAGTTAACTTTACTTAATTTCATACCACTCCGTTCGCATAATTTTCATAAAAGTGCTAATTTTTTTACCTTACCTATCAATATATAAAAGAGGATTGGGTAGATACTCCATGCTAGGTTTCGTCTCATTGTTATGTAGGTATATTTGGTACTAGCCGACCCACGCAACCTCGTTTGCGTCTCCTATTCCCCGTAGCGTGATAATTTTCCCCCGTTTTTGAAACATTTTTCATTGGTGCTCCGCTCCTATTGGCCGTAGCGTGATGATATATAGGCTATAGCCTTCCTTGATAAATGTACTATCTAACACTAAATGAATTTTTCAAATCTGACCTGCGGTTCTTGCGATTAGCGCGTTCAAACAAACAAACTCTTCAGCTTTATTATATTATAGTATAGATAACAAAGTTATTCTATCCAAGCTTTAGTATTAACTTTTGAGCTAAATTCTCACCTGAAACTAGTTACTAAGACGTTCATCCTAGTACTTAGTTAACTGTGATCATCTTTAGCACCCACCTTGTATAACTCGAGTGTTAGAAGTACGAGCTTATCGACGATCCCTCGTATCTCGTCTGGGAATATCTCGAAGTGCCCCTCTAAGATAGACATATAGATATGGTTCAACGTGGTCTCTGATGGGAACTGTAGATTATATGTTGAAAACATTGAGATGAAACGAGGGTCCACCTAAAAGATTGAAAAAGTAATCTTAATAGTAACTCGAAATTGAACTGCACGGGTGGCCTTGTAGTTTAAGCGGTCGCCACGCCGCTCTCTACTGCGCCAAGGGTTGTTTTAAACCCCACATGAGACAACACTTTGTGAGATCCACAAATTATTGTGTGCAATTACAGTGGCAGCGGGGCGGGCAGCGGAATCCGCTCGCGGGTAAAACAAACACATAGTTTTTGAGTAAGGCGCACCAAGTGCGGGCGGGGCGGGTGAGCGAGAATCGTAGCGGGACAAGCGGTAGTCGCGAGCGGGCGGGTGGACGCAAGTCAGTTTGCGTTTCCCACTCGATTTGTTCTTGACATGGCGTTACCGACTGAAGATATAATAGTGCCGTATTGGTTCGGCCAACTTTGTGGAATCCAAATCATTCGAATCGACTAGTAATTAAAAAGCTATGGGAAGAAATAAAAATAATAAGCGGAGATTCTTATGGTAATGTATGGATTTGTACTGCTTTAGCCCTCATTGTGGAACTATTGTTATGTAGGTAGGTACGTCGGGACCAGTCGGGACCGCACAATCACCCCGCTGCCACTGTGTTCATCCAATGGAATGTGCGAGTTCCGCTCAACCCACCGACCGCTCCCGCTGCCCGCCCCGAGCCACTGTAATTGCGAACTAAGTCTACAGCTCTAACGATTTTCATGAAATATACCTACTATGCAAGATTCATTTTTAGAAAAATTACCAAAAGACAATACCGAACAAAGCTTAGTCATCCAGGTAGTATATCATAAATTTATATTTATTTAGGACTAGCTGAACCCCGCGGTGTTACCCGCGGTTATTGTCATACCGGGGGTAACGTCGCGGGACAAAGTTAGTCTAAAAAAAAGTAGCCTAAGTTACTCCTTAGATCATCAGCTATCTGCCAGTTACGTCCCGTCAAAATCGTTCCAGTCGTTGCAGAGATTACCCTGAACAAACAGACAGACAGACCGACAGACAGACACACAGACAAAAATTTTAAAACATGATATTATGGTACATGTACCGTGTATACGTACATACTCGTATACATTTATTAATAGCGGTTATTTTAATATTACAAACAGACACTCCAATTTTATTTATTTGTATAGATGTATAGATAATCTGCACCCAAGTCGTTTTACGACTTAAGTTTGTATTGGTACCTACAGTATCGGAAATTATTTCCTATTAACCAATCAATATCAAATTAAGTGTTCACACTTACATCGTTTCTTCCACCACCGGCTTTACCCATAGCAGCCAAGAAGCCAATGTCCTTCAAATTTTTCCAGTTGAGATCCTTCCCTCTATCATAAAAGCCTTTTCTTTGGAACAGTAATTTGAGAAGGGCTATTGGTTGTTGAGTTCCGTACGTGTCCACCTAACAAAGACAGTGCTTTGAATCAGATCAAAAGTTTTTAATAGTCCATAGCTTTCATTCGAAAGGCGGCCTAATATACTACGCTGCCCAGACGGATTGGTATAGGGTTTGTTTTCCTTCTTTTTGCACTGATGTTGTCCTGCGTAGTTTTGTTTATAGCTCTTATGCTAAGTACTCACATACGGTTTTACTCCATCGAGCAAACATATCGAGTTAAAACCACGGCACGGGCTTTCATCCACACATTCAGCATTGATCGATCGAGTGACGCATCTTTTGGCTCGCCGTTCAGTATTCACCGAACCGTTCGAGCCAAATGATGTCTGTTCAACAAAGGAGACGGTGGCTATATTTAGCAAGTCTAGCAATTCTTAATTATAAAATAATTAGAGAAAATGAAAAGGAGAAACGTAAAAGGAGATCGAGCCGACTCGATGCGAGCCTTCGAGTTGTGATTTTTGCGGTCCACACGTACATTTTTACTCGTTTTGTAGTAAAACCATCGAGTAATACCGTATGTGAGTACGGACCATTACGACACCCATGGTAGTGACGCTCCGTATTCTTAATCGTCATCGAACGCACGAATATTATCCAGTAAGATATATTTACTGAAAACTTTTTTGTTTAATTTTGAAGTTTTACTTTCAAGAAAGAAGACTATACATACAGCGTGTTTTGAAAAAAAATTAGGAAAATTAATTATTCAACGGCGAATACTTGGCCTCTGTCTAGTAGTAGACTAAGTGAGCTATGGAAGTTTCATCGAGTAAGAACTATAAGTAATGTGCTAACCGTCAACATCAACCATTATTTTTATATTTAATTTTAACCTTAGAAGGTGGTTTTGGCTTGATTTAACAACTAGCTCAAATCTTTTTCTATGGTTGTAGGACTATGTAGGTACAGCAACGAACTATTTAAGGCTGTTAATGAAACATGTAGAAACCGGTATGGTATGTATAGTAGATATAAAAAATTAATATTTGTTTTGAAACTTATAACAGTCATGAACAATATTTAAATTTTTCGAAAAAGTGTCACATAATGAATTGGTACGTTAGTGTTGCTGACCACAGCATAATTGACCAAATGTTATACTTTAGAAAGTCGCCAAGATCTAGTTACGTTTTAAACTTGAATGCGAGCGACTATTCCGAAAGGTTGTTTCGTAATCGCCTTAGGCATTCTAATCAAACTGCCTTCGTTTATTTTACTATTGTATACGTCATTACATAATGCGTGCGATAGAGACATTTATTTTTATTTAAACAAGTGTGGGGGGCGTAGCTCAGATGGTAGAGCGCTCGCTTAGCATGCGAGAGGTACCGGGATCGATACCCGGCGCCTCCAACTGTCCTTTTAAGGATTTTTTTGTACATTACGTGCGTACCTATATAATTTTGTTTGCATAGTTTAGACGACCATAATGCTTTCAGCTTTCTGGGAAGTACACAAACAGGCGACGTAGCATAAAGAAATTTTGACGCTTGAATAAAAATAAAACCTTATACAGACTTATACTCATTTTCAACACAAATATTTTACCGTTCAGGCAGAAAGCTTGTGAAATTCAATATCTTAATCTATGAGAAGTGCTTATTTGTAAAAAACACATAAAAATATTACTTTTCACATCAGTCTGTCATCCTAGTAACACACTATAATTAAGGTTGTTTGTATGTGCTACATATGTAATGTGTAAGCTACTTGTCTTCAATGAATCTTGTATACTCGACGAGCTCGAGTGATAGGGCTCACCAAAAACTGCTGTTAAGTAATGATTAATAATAATAATAATAATAAATATTTCGGACATCTAACACACAATGCCATCTAGTCCCAAGCTAAGCAGAGCTTGTGTTATGGGTACTAGACAACTGATAGAAATACATATATACTTTTTTTTTGTAAATACATACATATTATACATAGAAAACACCCAAACTCCGAAACAAATATTTGTAGATCATACAAGCATTTGGTCCGACCCGGGAATCGAACCCGAGACCTCATGATCATCAGTCGCACACGCCAACCGCGAGACCAACGAGGCAGTTTGGTACCTTATTCACTTGATAGACTCCGGCTCCATCCCTTCCTCAAATTATAGGGGGAAGGAACTTTAAGAACAATGCCTTTAGGTGGCGGAAATCACTTACCTTCCGATTACCCGTCTGCGCGTTTGAGAAAACTCTATTTACTTGTACAGTATTGATAATGAAGCTGTAATAGTGAAAATTCAATTCAAGTTCAAAAGGTTCGATTCCCGGGTCGGACCATATGTTTGCATGATCTGTAAATATTTGTTTTGGAGTTTGGGAATTTTCTGTCAAATATGTATTTTCTAAAAGTATATAAGTATTCTATCAGGAAATTTAGCTGCCATAGTACGTACAAGCTCTGCTTAGTTGGATTTTAGGAGATAGATGGCGTTGTGTATCCGATGTTCAATAAAAAGAAAAAAAGTAAAAGTTACTCACGATAGGCATATTCATATCATCGATGAAAACGAGCATTTTCTTTCCGACAGGCGGACCGAACGTATCTTTAGTTCGCTTCTCGATAACAGACTCCAAGTTACGTTGTACGTCCATGGAAGAAGTCCGCGACGAAAAGTTCATTGGTTGAACAATCTGGAATTAATAATAATAAACGCACACATCACACATACAGACATCCTAAACTAGACAGCTATGGTAACCAGGCTGTTGTTAAACATACTTTTATGTTTCTGAACTACCCTCGCACAGAAGATCAACCTAAAATGACAGCATACGTGCTGTCGTGCTTCGTTGGTGAGTGCGAGACCGGAGGCCCAATGATGCAGAAGTATCACTAGCCCGCCATGGTGTGGGTCACCATGCTGCATTGTCTGCATTCGCAATGAGCATGGTGACCACCACTTTTGGAATCTGCTTTTGCTTTCCATCAGGCAGAGTAGAGTCACTGTGACAGGCCCATATATAAAAAAACATACATATTATCGCCGAATTATACCTAAACATAGGAAAAATTATCATTCTCATCACACAATTACTTGTTCTGGGTGGGAATCGAACCCGCAACCTCTGGCTTAGCATTTTCACTAACTATTAGTCCGACGACGTTTTAATAAGTCCTATTAAAATAAGTGAAGTTATTTTGTCATCCGTGTTCACATTAATCAACACATGTTGTTTGTTGCGGGAATTATTGTTATTATAGATCAAAATAGAAAATTTCTTCCAACAGAAATATATTACTTCGTAAGAGAATTCCAAAAAAGTTACTTGGAGGCGCCGGGTATCGATCCCGGTACCTCTCGCATGCTAAGCGAGCGCTCTACCATCTGAGCTACGCCCCCGTATACTATATTATGCTAAACAGCTGATTTATTGTCTATTGACCTTAATATTTTTGCAGTACTTTCGTTTAAGAAATTACGAAATTAGTTAACATATAGGCGTCTAACTACAAAACAATTTAGATATTTCCAAAATATTAAATTAAACTATGACGCGGCGTCATACTTAAAAAATATAGTGGGATTTAATAAAAACTTTGTCCTAGTGTTTGTTTAGAAACTTATTATTTTGTATTAAATCGCGGAAATGCTATGTTTCGGCACATCGATCAGGCTGACGTGACTGATACCACAGCCACACGAAAAACATTTCTTTGCACGTGTTCAGAAAATCTTTCGACGTTATTGGAAATTTGTCTCCTTCTGACACCGGGGCGGTGGGGCTCAAAAGGTGGCATCACACCAGCGACTCTGATTTACAGATGGCCATGGGAAGCGGGGTTCACATACCATCTGCTCATAGTTCTTTGCCTTCAATACTATAAAAATCTATAATATGAAATTTCTTAATAAGGGGTTAACTCAGGTTTTAAAATCGTTACAGTCAACTATTTCTAAGTAACCCACATTGAGAACTTAGAAATTACACGTTTCTGAGTTCTCAATGTATACCTATAAAAGAAGAAACTGACGCTAAGCTGAAATCTCGGTTCGTTTTGAGGCATTTTTGCATAAACCGTTTTACCGTGGGAGAGCCATGCTTCGGCATGAATGGGCCGGCTCGACCGGAGTGATACCACGGCCTCTCAGAAAACCGGTGTGAAATAGTGCTTGCACTGTGTTTCACCGAGTGAGTGAGGATACCGGAGGCCCATACCCTAATCCCCCTACCCCTACATCCTCCCCCATCCCCAAAAGGCCGGCAACGCACTTGTGACGCTTCTGGTGTTGCAGGTGTCCATGGGCGGCGGTAATCGCTTACGATCAGGCGATACGTGTGCTCGTTTGCCCGCCTATTCCATAAAATAATAATAATATTTCTCAGGTGACTTAGTTGTGTTGCTAGAAATAATTTAAAGATTTCGAATTGGGGTTAGAAACCTTAAATGTCGATTTTCATTTATTGTAATCCTCTATGATGTCTGATGTCTACCAAGCGGACGAAGACTCGGATAAAAGCTTGTTTAGAGTTTATATTATGTAGTAAACATGGCCCTATTTCATAAAATTTACAATTGTCAGCGACAGGTGACAGGTGACAATTTGATAATTTGACAATTGTCCGTTTCTTATAACTTTTGCTCTGACATATTTGTAATCGGTAATGTAATGTAATGTAATGTAAAATTCGACAAGTTTGTCAAATTGTCGTGACAATTTGTCATTTTTGCGTTTCATAGAAATTTACAGGTGACAATGAAAACTGTACAAATTGTCAACGATTTACTGACATTTTTTGTTTATGAAACAGGTACTTACAATACTATGCGACAAATTTGTAGAATAGTCGCAAATTTTTGACAGAGGCCTCGACGTGTGTCAGGAATAGATCGCAAGTGACAAGTGACTAAGAAATTCGTTTTTTTGTTCGTAATTTTTAATAAATCTTGGGATAACAGTAGTGACAGTGATGAATATTATTTAGAAGAGACCTATCACAGCAGAGTATTTAGAGAAGGAAAAAACTTTTCTTTTGAAGTAACTGACTTTACTTTTAATGAAAAATTTCGAATAAGTAAACCGGCGGTAGAATATATTTTGAGTAAAATAGGAATACAATTGAAACATGAAACAAACACGAATCATTCTCTTTCACCTGAGCAACAGTTGCTATGTGCGTTACATTGGATGGGAGCAGGCTCGCAATTTCACGTAACCGCTGATGCACACGGGTTATCGAAGGCTACCGTCCATCGATTTGTTACAACAGTGTGTAACTATACTCTGTCCATTTCTTTATTTTCTTTTTGACAGTTCAAGAAATTTTGAAATTAGTGACGCCCTCACCCATTACCGATTCGATTTGAAACGAATAGCGATTTTATTTATGAAGAACTTTCAATCGATTTATTAAATATTTTTTGTTGAAATATTAATTATTCCTTTATTAGTTTTTTATATTATGTAAGAAATAAACAAAAATATAAATAATAAATCAGTAAATTAGATGAATGAACAGAGTTATTGTTCTTTACTCTTGGTTTGATCCTAAATTCCAAGATTTCGAATTAATTCCTTGCAAAAATTCAATCTTGCAGTCATAGATACTATTTTTATTTCCTTTTTTTTATTAAATTTACAGAAAAAATACTTACATGAAGTTAAATTATTTTTATCATATGATTGATTTATCGTATTTCAACTACTGTTTTATAGTCTGTGGTTGTTTGTTATGCACAGACCACTTCACTAAAGTACCGTCACCGTCAATAAAGTACGACATTACTGTAGTACATAATTCCGAAAAAAAATGGTAATTTATAGGCGTGAGCTGTCAAAAAGAAAATAAAGAAATGGACAGAGTATAGTGTGTAAAATTATTTAAAAATAAAAAACCCGACTGCTTTAATATTTAAAAATAAAAACATATAAGTTTTATATATATTCGTAATCAGTCACCGTAACAAAATCTTTATTTTGATACGACACTCGATGTATTTTGAAAATATTTTTTTTTTTGGCGTCAAAAATCTTTTTTTTTATTTTGATGTACCCAGTGTCACTCTTACGACTAAGACGAATCTATGGACACCACTCACATAAAAATATAACAAGCCGTTTAGGCTCTAGGGCGTGCCAAAGAAATATACATACATACATACACTCGAAAAACATAACCCTCCTTTCGCAGTCGGGTAAAAAAATCATTCAATTCTATTGACATAAATGTCACCTATCGCCAACAATTATATATCTGTCCCTGACAATTTTTTTGGTGTGACAGGTGTTTATTACCAATTGTCGGGAAAGTAGTTTTATGAAACGCTACAAAAAAAGGTGACAATTACCACTGTATGCCCGTCTACAATTAATAAATTGTCAGGTTTTATGAAACGGGAATTGTCGTGACAACCCGACAAATTATGTCATTTTTGACAAATTGTCGACTTGTCAGGTTTTATGAAATAGGGCCCAGGTATACCTACAATTTTTTTAATACTTACATATTTTTCCGGTGGCAACTCTCGCAAGTAATTAGTGATAATTGCAGTTTTGGATGTTCCCGTTTCTCCAACTAATAGGACTGGACGTTCAACCTGATATAACACAAGGATTGCTGTACATAAAAACCTTTACACCATACATTTTGTTACTCCAAAATAGAGGGGAAAATATCTCATAAGATGTACATTTTCTTTATTAATATAAATAGATTACGAAATAAGTAATTTAAATTGATACTTGTGTAAATGAGATTTTTTATGGCTGTCTGTCAAATCAAATTAGTGTTTTTTTTATTAAACTAACTAAATAAAACGATGTACATTTTTGCATGAAACACTATGGTGTGACGTCATTCATAGCTATTGTAAAACCATTTAAATGTAATATCATTTAAAGATATGAAAACAATAAAAACATTAAACTGATAACGGAGGAATACAAAATATGAAGTCAAATAATTATTATACCTACTACACGGTTTATTATGTACCCTAAAACGTGTATCCCGGGAACCTCCATTTTTTCAAGATAAAAAGTAGTCTCTGTCAATACAAGGTGTCAGCTACCTCCATAATAAATTTGATCAAAATTGGTTCAGCCGATTGAGTGTTAAAAGGTAACAAACACAGTAACACAAAACATTAACTATATTAACAAAACACTATAGTGAATGTTTTGTGATACTGTGTGTTATTAGGATTTCGGGATATTCCCAGTTTAGGCTGAGGTATTTGGGTTGCCTGTGCCTAAACTAGGAACAAATATTTAAAAAAATGATTAGTCTTACGCTCTCCATGATCTTAATGAGCCAAGTCATGCGCAATGTGTCGACGGTGGGTACCAATATAGACGGGAACTTCGATTCACGACAGTGCTGGTAGGATGGGACGAGCCACTCCCACGCTTCCCAGGTCTTAGTTTCAAGTTCCAGGCAGTATTCGTAAAGTGTTGGGAATCCCATTGGAAAGTGTTCTGCGAGAAATTATAATTTGAAATTCTTAAATCTTCTTAAATGAAGGATAAATTACTACCAAATACAACATTTTACCTATTATTCTTTACTAGCTTTTGCTTGCGGTTCTGCCAACATATGTGTCGCATATTCTTTAAACTGATATAACTTTAAATGGTCAACCACTTGAAATAAAACAACACAAAATGTTCAGCAAAGCTTATCACACAAGAGAAATGCCCATCCTATGTTAACGCGTACAAACAGACTCACCAACCCAGAAACTGAACCGGCTATATACTTCAAATTTACGCATCTAATGGTTATTATGTTGTAAGCACCCACAAAGAAAGAATTTATGGCAAATCTATTGTTATCGGGAAATTCGTTATTTTCAAAATTAAAAATACTAAATAAAGAATCATTTACACAAACGAAACCGCAAGCAATAGCTACTATCTTATATATGGCACTTTTTATAATCAACTAAAATAGAACCATAGTCGTCATCATCGTCAGCCCATTGCAGTCCACTCGATGGTCCCTATTAATAATGTCGGATCTGCAAAAACACTAACTTCCAGAAGAGCTGTTAAAAACTTGATTTTACGATAAAAAGACAACCAAGAACTGTGAACTGTGTCAAGACAAGAACTGTGGATGTTCCAAATTTCACTGACTGAACACCGAAAAGTAGTATTTTTAACCGACTTCAGAAAAGGAGGTGGTTATCAATTCGACTGTATTTTTTTATGTTTGTTACCTCGTAAATTTCGACTGTGTGAACCGATTTTGAGGATTCTTATTTTATTTGAAAGCTGGTACTTCCCGTGTGGTTCCATTTCAATTTGGTCTAGATTGAAGTTGGTTTTTTTTTGTTAACATTTGTGATTATTCAGACGTCATTATTAATAGGAGCCATCGCACTGCTGGCCATAGGCCTCTCCCAAGGCATACCCCAGAGCCTGGCCTGTTGCTAGTAAATATATACTAAACTGGATAAAATGATTACTTGTAGTTGCTTTCTTCTCAGGGTTATCGTCGACCAGCATCATTGGACAGGCTTTTTTAACATAATTGTCGAAGTCCAAGCGGCCGCGGTCCACTATTGCCGCACCGAGACTGTTGTACATTGACTGAAATATATCATAATTATTGGCTATTTCCATTAAATTTAATTTTCTTTTTAATAAATACTGATTGGTTGATTGTGATTATGACTGCTAAGCCAGAGAAGATGAGTTCGATTCCTACCCACGACAAATATTGTGTGAAGAACATAATAATGATTTGTTCTGTGTCTAGGGGTAATTTTTTCAACCGACTTCAAAAAGGAGGAGGTTCTCAATTCGACTGTATTTTTTTTTTTTTATGTTTGTTACCTCATAACTTTGGACTGGGTGAACCGATTTTGGTGATTCTTTTTTTATTTGAAAGCTGGTGCTTCCCGAATGGTCCCATTTAAATTTGGTCCAGATTGAAGTCGTTTTTTTTTGTAAAATTTGTATATTATTTTTATCAGTAGTTACTATAGCGCAGACTACACTCAATTTAAAGATCAAACATTCGTGTGTGATGCATCAAGATATAAAAAAAAAATCCAAAAAAGTAGTAATTTGGAGGCGCCGGGTATCGATCCCGGTACCTCTCGCATGCTAAGCGAGCGCTCTACCATCTGAGCTACGCCCCCGTTGTGGTAAAAGATTAAAATACGCGACTATGTCTAAATAAAAGTGAAAGATATAAATAAATTCCTGACGCGTATAAAGATAGTGTTGCCTTGGAGGTAAACTTACGCAACGACATGTGGTATCAATTATCACTGATATTGTACACACCTAACATTTCAAATGTTTTTAATTATCAAATATTCTTTTTATTTTTATATTTGTACAATTTGTCTACCTATGAATAGTGGTATAATTAAAAAGTTAATTATTTTGTGTTGTATAATTAAAAAGTAGATAATATTGTGTGTTATGAGTACATGAATGGATGGCTGGAGAAGCGATTTATTGGATAAGATTTTTATTTTGTTAATACACGAATATTGTAATTTAAATCACTTTTTTGAGACGACGATGAAGACATTATTAGGTACATTTTCTCTTGTTGCTATTACTAAAATTCGATAAGAATTATTCGTCTAGAATAGTATAAAATATTCATGTCAACAATATTTGTATTTATGTACATTATAATAGGTAGGTATAGTCCATTCGCTTAGATACGGTCACTTTGAAGTTTGATCGCGCCGCAGTCGCACGTGCGTGTTTTTGTCAAAGGGACGCTACCACAAAATTAAAGAACCTGCCTGCCGCCTACACCCACAAGTAAGTATGATTTGTCAGTATACGCCGTTGTTTGAGTTACGCGCTCGCACGAAGCACCCCTCGCACAGATGATCAACGTAAAATGACAGTGTACGTGCTGTCGTGTTTCGTTGGTGAGTGCGAGACCGGAGGTCCAATGATGCAGAAGCATCCAATCCAATCTTGAATTCTGCTTATGCTTTCCATCAGGCAGAGTAAAGTCATATTGGCAGATCTATACATAAAAAAACAATAATACATGTATTCGTATTTCACAACAATAACCACAATTGCGTGCGGGTGTACCGATACTATCTAAAGGAATGAACTATAACAAATATGACGTATTCAACGATGCTATAGTCTTACATACCACCATGAATACGCATTCGACGACAGTCCTATCAATCTCTTCATCTACTGCTCTGTTCGGCAGCAAACCACTTATCATGTAGCATAGCTGGGTCACCTGCAAACGGAAAAATAAGATAGGTATGTGGCGACCTCCACATACAGCGCAACAACATAACATACTATCTACCCAAGATATATGATGTCGAACTACGGAGTAACGAAGGAAACTAAGAAACTACCAATCCTGAATCGCGCAATAGAAGTTCTCGCGCCGATAATCATACATGCAACATCCCAATATCTACCGTTGGGCAGTGGCCCGCCAGGCACGATCACCTCGCCTGGTCGGAGGATCCTCCCTTTGTGTTAGAGTGATATGAAATCCGTTTCATTCATACATTCTGGTTCATGGAATTCGATGAAAGCGGTTAAAAATACCAACCAGGTTGAGTGGTGTCTGCGGTACGATAGTCTTGAGTGGCGTCTGTTGCTGCAGACCGAACAGACCGAACACGATGTAGTTGATGGCGCCGGCTACGTAGTGCTCGAACAAACCATCCAGTTGCTCGCGTTCCTCTTCGTTGGTGCGGCCACGGAGCCACCTGCCATATCATTAGTATAATATTTTAAATTAGAGTAGAGTATTTAATTTCTCTTAATAATTAGATTTACTATCAACGATTTGGTTATTTTACTTTTGCTACCCGACTACGGCCAAGTTAAGAGGAAGGATTATAGCTTTGGCACTTCTGTATTTCTGTTTTGTATGTCTGTATTTTCCACCGTAGCGCCTAAACTACTGAAGCATTTAAAATGAATAAGGTATTAACATGTTCGTAATAACTGCCCGAGTGATAGGCAATATAAATGTTATCAAAGTAACAGAGTTAGTTTTGATTACGTTAATAGTAGGTCTTGACCTATGAAATTGCCGTTTTGTATGCAATAAGTGACAGTACTTATTTTTTTAAACTTTTTTATTTCTGTTATTTGAAGTAATCACCCATGCAATCGACGCATCTTTGCCAACGCATTGGCATTTTTTTTGATGCCCTTCTTGTAAAAATCAGCTGGACGGGGAGGCAACAAACTCTTCAAAGGCATTTTGTACTGCCTCTCGGGAATTGAATTTTTTACACACTAAAAAGTTGTCTAAATTTTGGAAAAAGTAATAGTCGGTAGGTGCAAGGTCTGGTGAGTATGGCGGATGAGGGAGATCTTCCAACCCCAGCTCTTGCAGCTTGGCTGTCTGTTGCGCAGTATGGAGTTCGCGCGATGTCGTGAAGGAGCAGCGGGGACGACCGATTGACCAAAGCTGGTTGCGGATGTGCAAGCTTCTCCATCAATCTCTCCAGTTCTTCACAGTACACATCTGCATTAATGCTCATGCCGTTTTGTAAAAAGCTGTGGTGAATCACACCCGCACTAGACCACCAAACAGTGACCATCACCTTTTTAGGGGTCATTTTTGGTTTAGGGCATTGCTTTGGTGCTGAACCAGGGTCTAACCAACTTGCTGAGCGCTTTCGATTGTCGAACAGAATCCATGTTTCGTCGCACGTAAGAATTCGTTTCAAAATTCCTTCATTTCTTTGCCTGTTGAGCAGCGCAAGGCAAGTCTCGACGCGTACGTTGCGCTGGCGATCGTTAAGGTCGTGGGGCACCCATCTATCAAGCTTTTTTACCTTGCCAATTTGTCGCAAATGGATCAATATTGTTTTGATGCTTACATTAAAAGCTCCTGCTAGCTCAGCTGTAGATTGAGTTTCGTCAGCTTCCACAATCGCCTTAAATTCATTATTGTTAACCAAAGTCTCCGGACGACCACGAGCTTCATTTTTCAAGTCAAAATTTCCAGAACGGAACCGGGAAAACCAATAACGGGTCGTGCGTTCGTTTATACAGTTCTTTCCGTAAACGTTTTTGACGTTACGTGCCGTTTGTGTCGCGTTGGTGCCACGACGGCACTCATATTCCATAATTACACGAATTTTTAAAGTATCCATTATGACGAAAAATGTTCAAATGTAATGAAAATACAACGCTAATCAGAAAACAAAAGACTGAGTTTGTAAATAGAATGTCATGGTTTTAAAACAAAATTAATTAGAATTTAGAATACAGAGCCTTTACAAACTTTTTTTTATTTGAAATGACCAGTACTGAAGAACGGCAATTTCATAGGTAAAGACCTAATATTAGCTACGATTACACTATTATTAGTATTATTATTTTTTGATAAATAATGCCAATTACTCGATCAATACAATTAAAATTAATATAATAATCTAGTTAGATCATTTTATTTTAATTCACGATAAATATATTTCTATTCTTAGTGGTTTAAAATTGTTCACAATATTTTTTTTCTATAAACCCTTAACCCAGAGGTCCGTGGATCGAAACCACGCTCTGCTACCAAATGTTTAAATTCTACATCCACAAAATAGTCGATTTGGGATCGAACAAAGTCTTTAATCAAATCAAAGGAAAAAAAGACCCAGACTCAAAAAAACAATTCGTGGATTGCACAAAGTGTTCTCTTAAGTGGGATCTGAACAAGCAACACTCAACGCAGTAAAAAGCGACGTGGCGATCTTAAAGTATCGAACATACTTATCCCAATAAGGTTGATATCCTAAGTTCTTGGGGTCCACAAACACCATCCCAGCCCTAGACACGGTGGCCGGTGACGCGTAGTTTAAATCACCAACTTCAAATAGCAGAGCACAGTACGGTGCTAAGCGGATTCTCTCCCCGTTGGCTAATGTGAGCAATTTATTGTCATCCATGACAGAGTTCATGTTCTCTATCCATAACGCATCGACGTCACCATCGAAGAGAGAGTAGCGACGTTCATCTCTGTCTGAAGGTCTAAAAGATGAGAATAGTTATTCTTATCTCTATAAAACTTTTCTTTATATAATTAGCCTACCAAAATGACTCCACTCTGTCTGATAGAGGGCATGAGTAGAATCCAAGAGAGATGGGTCACCAATTACATTACGAATTGGTGATCCACGCTATGGCTGCCTATTGAGATGCCTTTTCACGCCCCAATTAAAATCACAGATCGTAGTGAGAGGGAAACACGTACGCTGATGTACTATAAAAAGTTTTTACAGTAGTTACAATTAATCTTTCTTGAATAGTTATCTATTTATTTTGAATCAATACTATAATGCTCAAATCAAAAATAATCTTTTGTATTTATAATCTAATCCAACTCTCGCAGTTTATAACGGTTTTGTGAGTGGCTGCGCCTATAAACATGGGTAAGTTATACTGTTCATATACAATTTACATATTTGCATTTATACTCACCTATTCATTTCACGGAATATCTTGGAGTAAAGGCCATCAGTCCAGTCCCTGGTTACAGGGTCCAAGATTCCATATAACTCAATAACTGAACAGGCCTATATTAAAAGTAATTAAAATCAAGATCAGAATCTATTACAATTAAGAGTAAGGGAAACTGCGTCATGTTAACTATTCTTTTCTAAGCGCGCCAAAAAATGCTCATTTATCTTAAAGACGTAAAATTCGGTTCGATAGTTTCGGAGTTTATCGTCAGCGACAACAACGTGACAAGATAATGATATTACTAGTTGTTGCCCGCGGGTCCGCCCGCGTATATGTCGGTTATCGCGGCAAATAGTAGCCTCTGTGTTATTCTGATGTATAAGCTACATTACTGTAAAGTTTCATCCAAATCCGTTCAGTAGTTTTTGCGTGAAAGAGTCACAAACATCCATCCATCTATCCATCCATACTTACAAACTTTCGCGTTTATAATATTAGTATAGATTAAGAAAATGTCTATCGCATTAAACAACTTCTAGCATTTTACTCCTGGATGATTTGCACATCAAAACAAATAATAATCACATGAGATGTTGAGAGAATTTAAAAATTTAACCTAATTGGTACCTTACCTTAGGGTTAATAATCGTGAGTTTCGTCGGTAGTCCCAGATTTGTTTGAGCTTTGACTAGCGTCTGTAGAATGACTGTCTTGCCTCCGCCTGTAGGCCCCACTAACATGGTACAGTGACGAGTCATCATCGTTTCATATAACTGAACTATTTTGTCCACCTGTAGAATAATTAAAATAGAATATTATGACTAATATTAATATTTGAACGAAAAACTCTGTTATTTACGAAAATAATGCGAATGGAGGAGTAAGAAATTAAGAAAAAAAAATATAATAAAGAGGCACAGTTTAAGTTTATATGGAAAAGGAAAAAGAAAACAGAATTATAGTGGAATTTCAATCACTGGGCGACTATTAACTATATTTAGGCGACCCAGCAAACACTGTTTTGCCATATTAATTATTTTTAAAATAGGGGTTGATTGTAGGATGAAAATTAAAGGTAGGTAATATGTATTTTTAATTCATGGTTGCCTGTAAGAGATTGCCTTAGGGCCTTAGCGTGATAGGCCGTCAATTGTACGTCCTAGTATTGTGTTACCTTTGTAATTAATCTGGTGTACAATAAAGTGATTATTATTGTTATAAGGCGCTCATAGCCCAGTTGCACTCGGCGATTACAAACAATCACCGAGGGTAAGCAACAACGGCGTGGTCAGTACCTGGACGGGTGACCGCTAGTGGCACTACACCATGAGCGTCTCCGTGATTCGGAGGTCACGTTAAGCAGTCGGTTCCGGTTGTTATAAGATAATAGTCATGAAGCTTAATTGGAGGCCTTTGGGCGGCTTAAAAACATCCAACGGTAAGATTACGTAGCTACAACGTTGTGTTGCCAGTCACCAACAAGCACTTGGCAAGCGTGGGGACGTATGGCCTTAACCCTCTCCGGAGTGGAGACCCGTGCCCATCAGCGGGATGTTATGGGTTGTTGATGATTATTGTTATTATTTTAACGCCAAATCGATTTTTTTTTGGGGTTTGCCACCCTTATTACTTAGAGGTATAAAGAATAGTTTACGACTTATCCTCAGACCTACTAAATATACACAAAAAAGAAACTTGATTAAAGCTACTACATCATTTTCGTATCAGAGATGAAGTTATATTTCGAGGACTGTGGTTTTTCACGAATTTTAAAAATTTTAAGTTTATCGCTGAGGGTTTGAAGATCGTATCATGTTATGCTTAGAACAAGTTAGATTAACAAAGACCTACCTGATGTGGCAAAACAATATATCCATCATTCACTAGTACTTCTTCTACGGTGGCATTAAAGGCTGGGTACCCAACACGCGGGCATTCGAGCCCGGGGAACAGATCTTTGATCAAACCCAAGAAGAGAGGCACATCCTCGAACACAAACTTGGGGTGGTTCATGTCTCTGAAGAATGGAAAATAAACTTCAAATCATAATTTTTTGGATCATGTATCAGAAATGACTACAACGATGGCGAAGTGGTAGCCTATGCGACTGCTGTGCTTGAGGTATCGGGTTCGATTCCCAGGTGTTTGTGTGATCTGCAACTATTTGTTTCGGAGTTCGGGTGTTTTCTTTGTATAACATGTATGTATGCACAAAAAAACTATATCTGTATTTATATCAGTTGTCTGATACCCATAATATAAGCTTTGCATAGTTTCGGACTAGATGGCGTTGTGTTTGAGATGTCCGAAATATTTATTTATATTTCGGGTTGCTAATTGCAAGAATATCAGCAAAATTCAGCAATCCGGGACCCCTTGATCGGTAGTCGCATACGCTAACCATTAGAACCTAGTAATATACTAACCGTAGCGCCCGCATCAACACCATAATTTCACTAAGGCCAGGCGAGTCTCGCCGAAGTGTGCCGGCCATGCGAAGTACTGCGGTGAGAGCTCGTAAACCCCAATCGTAATGAGATTGCTTCGATAGTTGTTCTCGAGCCACTTTGTATAGCACTGTCATTTTCTTGGCTAGTACCTGTTTAAACATGAAGATATCAAAGCAGCTGCCTAGGATAATATAGTAATGTGGTATATTTACATCGAAAATATGGTTTTAAAATTTCAATTAAACTTCAATTTCAAATATTTATAGTTCTACGAATTTCCCCGATTCAAAGCCACTAATGGTTTTTATTTTTAAGTTTAAACAATTAATAGTTTTATTTGGCTATGTTTTTTTTTGTGTGGCTTTTCGGCTACAAATAGATTGGGTTGATCGATACCACAACCTCAAAGAAAACTGAGAGGGAAACGCACATGTTAGTATAGTATATTTTGACTATACACAAGGATATTTTTACCGTGGGAGCCACGCTTCGGCATGCATGGGCCGGCTCGACCGGAGTGATACCACGGCCTCACAGAAAATCGGTGTAAAACAGCGCTTGCGCTGTCTTTCGCCGAGTGAGTGAGAATACTGAAGGCCCATACCCCAACCCCTCCCCCCATCCTCTTCGCCATCCCCAAAGACCGGGAAAGAACGTCCCACTTGGGACACCTCTGGTGTTGCGGGTGTCCATGGGTAGCGGTAATCGCTTACTATAAGGCAATACGTACGCTCGTTTGCCCTCAATTCAAAAACAAAATTAACAATATTAAGATAACATACCTTGGCCGTGAGGAATCCATCCGAGAACAGTGAGATCTGACAGATCATTTCAAGATCTGGCAGTATACACATAACAGGTCTGAACAGCGCCTTCACAGATTCTGGCAGTTCCGTGCGTCCAGCATAACCTGGATTCATTGTGATGAAAATGCCCACTTTCGAATCCATTGCTATTTCTTGACCTTCAAACTGACAAGAAATATATTGTCTATATACGGGTATTTAGGAACTTAATTGATGAAATGATTAACTGTATTGCAGAAATTCTGATGGTATTGTATGTTTTGTTAGTATATCAGCTTTATATAGAAATAATAGTATTTTTATTTTACTTATGAGAAAATTATTGTGTTAGATATATAGTTTACATCGGTGGTGCAGAAGGTGGTAGATAGAAAGTCAGTAAATTTAGACAACTTATTTTGTTTGGTGAAAAAGGCTTGGAGTCGACAGTCACAGAGTGGAGTTGTGATAGAGCTGAAAATCAGATAGAGCTCTTTCTCGAAATTTGAAATCTGAATTTACTCTTAACTAGTACGCTACTACTACTCACAGAGAAGCATTTTTAGAGCATTTGTAAGAAACAACTTACGTATAAACAACTTACTATCACACAAACTGTGCTTATTTGTCAACTCTATAAAAGTAGCTAATATTACGATAACTTCAATACTCGTTTTAATAGACTTCCAAAAAGGAGGAGGGTCTCAACTCGACTATCCTGTTCATTTCCTCATCAGGTCCTGTTCTTGAAGTATATTTTGTTAAAATTTTAGACTATAACCATAAAAATGAGACATGAACACTTACTGTAAACCGTTTGAGTCTCATAAGCAATGCACTTCTTATACACTGCAGTTGACTAGATATGACTGACAATACAGAGACGTCAATTCGATTGAACTCATCAAAACAGCCCCACGCACCACATTGACAAAGACCTGCCAGGATCTGTCCCACTGCGCGGAAGTCCATGCCCTCCCCACAGTTCGTAACAACACATAGGAGTCCAAGACATTTGGCCAGATCTTTTGTTGTTTCAGTTTTGCCAGTTCCGGCGGGACCTGGACAATATTAATATGGACATAAAACTTTCCCTTCTTAATTTAATTAAAAATGAAATAAAGAACTAAATTCTACGGAATAATAGAATCATGTGACAATGGCTCAAGATCAAGAATACCATACTGTGTCTGTTGTTCTATTTTAGTATAAAACATAGTTAGGTTATCATAAGCTCCTCCTTGTCACCATTTGTTTCCTTTATCACCATGAAAATTAATGGTTTCGTCTACTAGGATCTCCTGATTAAATCCCCTGGATAAATGAATACCCATTTGAATTTTTGCCACACTGATCCCCTAGAGGATTTGATTGGAAGTTTTTGTAAATACAATGTTCACTAGAATGTTATAGGATCACATAAGGTAGTTATTTCCTACGGAGTTTAAAATTAGAATAAGGTAATGAATGTTTAATGGCAGGAGCTGGATGCGAGAAGCCGAAGATCGAACCAAGTAGTTTGTAATTGTATTGGAGTGGCAATAATTGGAGAAGACTATGTCCAGCAGTAAATTGCGATAGGCTGATGATGAATGAATATTTACCAGCGGGTGCTCCTCCTAACTGCATGGTGAGGGCTTGCGTGATGGTGAGGTAGATACGGTCAGTGAGTGGAGTGATCACCAGCCGCCCGTTCAAGCCCATGTACTCATAACCGTATTCGAATATTCCTGCAAATTGTTAATTAGGTTTCAAAATTTTTGTCAATGTTTCTAATTCCATATAGCTTGAGGAAAAAACTTTGTAAAAAATTAGTTGTCTGTAAAGTCGGTTTACGGACGATAGTTTAACGTGACGTCATAACAAAACATTAATGAAATGATGAGAGATAGATGCGGCGCTTGCGTACAATGAGCGTAATGGGACAATGAGTCATCCTTTTTCGTGCATGCAGCCGGCGTTCATCAATTTATTAGAGACTAGTTGTTGCCCGTTGCTCCGCCCGCGTACCTATATGTCGAATATCGCAGCAAAAAGTAGCCCATGTGTTATTCTGATGTATTAGCTATATTACTGTAAAGTTTCATCCAAATCGTATACACAAATTCTTAACAATTATAAGATTCTTACACTGCAGCAGAGACGCTTGCTTTTAGGAGCAGTGACTTTGTACAATCTGTGTCATAACAAGTATGATTGTATTGACCTTACTAATAAATTGTGCTATAGTGTACCGCGCACAGTGCAGAGACGCGCGGTAAGGGCAGGTCGCTTGTTCAGTACTACGTCGTGTCGAAGTAACGCTGGGCAACGCGCCCCTATATTCCAACTGGTTAATGCCTATAACACCTATTTCGAAAATGATGACGTCTTTGCACTGTCCGCCGCTGAGTTTAAGCGTACCATTCTCAATATTGTAAAAACTATGTCAACTTAGAATAAGACTTGCACAGTAAAGCACAGGTGTATTTAAGATTAGTTTGTAAAACCGTGGATAATTAGGTTGGTTGTGCACTAATTTATATGTTATGTACTTTATTGCTATTACACACATTGTACAACTGTTTATTATTCCACATAAAATAAAATAAAAATAAAATCCATTCAGTAGTTTTTGCGTGAAAGAGTAACATACATCCATCCATCTATCCATCCATCCATCCATACTTACAAACTTTCGCGTTTATAATGTTAGTATAGAAGATATGGATTATCACGTCAAAAACTTTACGCACCTGTACATTGCCGACACCACAAGTTGTCGTCCTTCTTAAGCCAATAAAACCTGAGCTGACTCTCCCATTCGAACTCACTCGCCTCGGTCACGTTGTCTCGCACGAACCCTTCGATGATATCACGGGCGTGCACGTCAATCGTCGTTATTGTACGGAACTTTAGACGATCGTTAGACGATAGGTCTGTAATGCAGAGAACGTATAATTTACTTTACTTTTCTTTATTAGTATACTTCTTTAAATTTATAATTGGAAAAAGAGCAGAATATAACGAAATTGTAACGATGATGGATCATTTCATTCCTACAGTTTTATTCATGACAGCAGTTAATTTTCTAATTCTTTGCTTGACTAGGTGACTGTAAATATGATTGCAGATCTTTATATAGAATTATTAAAGACTACGCTACTTTTGGTCAGTATCGTCCAAGTATCAAAAAGAACGAAAAGTAGCGTAGTTTCTTAGCATGTGTGTGCGTTAACGCGTGTGTTTATTTGGAACTACGCTACTTTTTTTGCTTTACAAGAACAAGGTCGTACGTTATCTACCTTTTTTTTATTGTGAGCTAAGAACATATTAAGTAAAAAGTAAGGTAACCACTCGCAAGCAAGTATCACATTCTTTAAGAATGAACTTACCCAGTCTTACTTTTACTACAAGTCCCGCTAGTTGTTCGTTTTGTTGCGCCAAATGTTCTTTCATGGCCCTCTTATTGCCTTTTTTAATACGTTTAAACGTCTCTTCAGTTTCTGCCGTCCACCATACACCGTTAGCAACTAAGCACACCATGCCTTGGTATTCCAATATCCAATCGGTTCTAACGAGAAAAAAAACATGTAAATTATCAACTATTACTTTATTATTAAATGCGATTAAATAGTTTTCGAGTAAAAAAAGCCTTGTTTGATTCGAAACGACTATAAGTTTCCTTGTTTTTTTATGCGAGGGCCTGCCAAAGTGATTCGACTCTACCTGATGGAAAAGCAGAATCCAAGAGTGGTGTTCACCATACTCATTGCGAGTGCAGACAATGCAACAATGCAGCATGGTGACCCACACCATGGCGGGCTAGTGATGCTTCACCGAGTGAGTGAGGCCCATACCCCAACCCCTCCCCATTTCCCCAACCCTATCCCCCAAAGGCCGGCAACGCACTTGTGACGCCTCTCGTGTTGCCTGCTGAGCCTGGCGTTAATCGCTTACCATCAGGCGATACACGTGAGCTCGTTTGCCCCTTAAACCATAAAAAAACAAAAAAAAGACCCCACTAGATACCGTAGCATTATACTTAAAAATCGACTGTCATTTTTTTACATCCATTTCTTCCGAGGATTGTATCTATTTTGATCGGAACAGATTAAATCCAAACCTGGGTACTTTCCAGTTCCTCCCATAGTAGAAGATAGCCTTCTTGGACAGAAACCTGTTGGAGGCACGCATTTCATTGAGAACGAGGTTCATCCAATCTTCTACGCGACCTTCTGTGTATACTACATTGCGGAAGTCCATTATCTGATAGAAAAACACAAAGAAAACACACTTGAGTCATTTTTTAACCGACTACAAAACAGGAGGAGGTTCTCAATTCGACTGTATTCATTTTATGTACGTTACCTCAGAACTTTCGACAGGGTGAACCGTTTTTTATTTTATTTTTTATTTGAAAGTTGGTACTTCCCGTGGGGCCCCATTTCAATTTCCCAGTTTTTGAAGTTTATTTTTGGTAAAATTATCGTTTTTTAATCTTTTTTAAGGATAATAATCTTTCACAACTGCTTAAACCACTATGCCATCCCTGTAGTGCATTTTTGTTTATGGTATTTATCTTTAATTATCTCAATAAGAAGTCAATAAACATTTAATATAACAACACGTGTATACATAAATGTTATCAGTATCATCTAGATTCTAGAAGATAGAGCACTGCCATTGCGTTCTATAAAATATTCATTAATTTGACTGCACGGTTGGCCTAATTGGTTTAAGCGGTCGCCACGTCGCTTTCTACTGCGCCGAGTGTTGTGACAAAACCCACGTGGGACAACACCTTTTGTGACCCACAAATTGTTGTTCTGAGACTGGGTATTATTTGTGTCCATTTCATGTATGTTTGTAAAGCCCCCCGCGACACAGGATGTTCATTTCTAATGCGTTTATTTCTAATTTCTGCTAATATTAAAAGAAAAAAATATTAATGCTTTTCACATACCTCATTTTCAGCTGATATCATTTTGGATGCGACAGGACGATTTGTATGATCAACATACAATTCTAAAGAACGAATATTGTCGAACATCTGAAATAATATATTAATATGTATTCTATAAAATAATCGTCTTTGGTCTGCTTTCTAGATGTAATAAAAATAGCAAGTGCTTTTGTTATATATTTTACTCTAAGGCCCTGTTTCACAGGTTACATATAAGTTCCGGATAGCTTATCTGACACATGGTTTGACACAATTTATATGGAAGATACGTCAACTGTCAGATAAGCTATCCAAATCTTATCTGTAACCGGTGAAATAGGGGCTAAATATTTTTATCATTTGCGACATGCTGCTCATATCAAGAAGGGAAGTTGTGATTATGTAGGGTAGTTGACACTTTAGTCAAATTAGTTACTTTTTATCATCTGTCAAAACGATAACTTTGTATGAAAAATATACATTACAAACTTGTGACGTCACTGTTTTAGACTACTCGATTGAGCAATATATTTCAATGGTTATTTGATTAAAATTTGTAATAGAAATGAAAACCTATAATATTTATATTTTACGAGATGTTTTGTAATTTTCGTTACAAAGAAATAGACATCTGTTTTTATTTACGATACAGTCATCTACCCTATTGTCCTTTGCTAAAGAATATTTAAGGCCCATTGGACAGAGTACGTTATCTATTGTGGCGAACGAGGCCTTCACGGTGCAGAGTTATACAACCTCTGCGTCGAATTGTGAAACTGGCAAATGAAAACTCCTGTTTGAAGCAAATTTGAAACTTAGATTTTTATGAATGCTGAAGAGGAGATAGATTGCAGAGGTCGCGGAGTCAAGATGCTCAGCGACAAACTAGTAGAGCGTCCTCGCCGGCAGTGTAAATAGTCAGCGATCAACTATAAATGTATGTCTCTAATATTTATCTTTTGTTTACACGGAATGTTTATCTATTGTTAGTTTCTTGAGCGAAAAAATAGCCGAAAGTTAGTCGTTGTCTCGCTGGCGGTGGGACTACTGCCTTATCTAAGCGAAGATATATCAGAGACAGTGTTTTTTACCTGTTTTTTAAAGAAATATTTCATTAAGACTCGCTAACTGACTAGTCGCAAAAGGGGGCCATTACCGCGCTTCGTCATTATTATACACGTAGCTCCTAAACGTCTGCGCGGCCCACTATAAAACTTGGCATGATGCTTAAACATAATATAAGCTTTATTTTCATGATCAAAAAAAAATAAATAAAAAAAAATACGAACTTCGTCAAAAATGAAAAAAAAAATTTTTTTTTAATTTTTCTTAGCATTTAAAAATGATACTAAAAATTTAAAATATGAGGATATAAAGGTTATTAAATGTAGTATATAACTCAGTGTTCAATGTGTCCCAAAATTACTATTTTTGAACTGATAATGACATTCGAAGTAGTGCATACCTCACGTTTTCTGAAATCTTCAAAGACATATATTTTAAAAACTAAGCTTGCAAATGCAAAAATATTTCGTATCTGTATCGAGGATATGTACAGGTATAACATACTAAAATATAAACGAAATCGGAATCCTGAACCTTTTTTCGTTGTCCGCTTCACGTGAAATGCCCCTAATTATATTCCTATATTGTATTTTTTTTATTTTGCAGTCAAAACGTATAATACGTTTAGTCATGTTGTTATTTCCCAAATTTCAGGTACATTAGTCCCCTGGCTACAGAAACCCTCAGGCGTCGTACTTGAGAAAGTACGGGTGCCGCACTATACAGCACATTCAAATAAATCCGTACTTACTTTAATCATGTGCTCTTGTACACATGAGCATTCACTACTGCCAAGGATAGAGAGTAGTTCATCAGTCGAAATAAAGAAGAAACGTGGAAATATACGCCTTTTGGAGTCCAAATAGTCGTTCAGGGATTTCTGACATCTGCATATTAATAAAATAAACCTTATGTAGTACTATCATATGGATATATTTAAATATATTTATAATAACACAATTATGTTTAGTAACGATTTGTAAATAAAAAATCTTATTAGTATTACAATAAAGGTTTAATTAAAAATATTCTTTTTAGACATCTCACACACAACGTCATCCAGCTTCAACTAAGCAGAGCTTGTACTATGACAGCTAGATTAAGTGATACATTTATATTTTTTTTTGTAAATAAACACATATTGTACATAGAAAACACCCAAACTCCGAAACAAATATTTGTAGATCATATAAACATTAGGTTCGACCCGGGAATGGAACCCGAGACTTGTACAACGTTCGCATATGCCACCAAGGCAACTATATAATAATAATAAATTTAAGTTTTAACCAAAGATAATAAAAAAAACTTACTTCTGTAGTCCAACTCCTAGGTTGATAAATTCCTCCAGTCTACCTGGTATTGTGCAGCAATCGACGGCGTTGAGTCTCTTTGCTGTGTCCAGCATTATCTAAACAAAGTAAATAACAAGAACTTTCTCAGAATATAATAATTTTATTTTATACTTTGTAGAAAAACGTCATCGACTACTTCTGTGCATTATGTTCCTACCACACGCGCAAGTATCACCACAGTTATAACTGCGCAGGTAGAACTATCGTGATACAGTTGGTTGGCGCGTGATACTGTTTTACCAACCACACGCTCTATACCAGAACTTATAGATAGCCAGATTGTGAGCGTCACAAGTGCGTTGCGGTCTTTGTGGGTTGGGGGGAGGGGGGAGATAGGGGAGGGGGGAGGTAGGGGGGGGCGAATAGGGTGTGGTGGTTATCGGTAAAAAGTAACGTCTTGGCGGGGGCACGACCGTGCCCCCAGACCTATATCCTTTCTCAAGAATCAAAGTTTCTTTATGGCAAATTTCATTGTATATGGTACAGCGGTTTAGCCGTGAAAGCCTAACAGACAGACAAGGTTACTTTCGAATTTATAACATTGGTATGGAAGGTTATAGGCATATTGTTTAAAAAGACCCTATAACAAAACAAACCGACTAACCTTTCTAAAATTTCTGTCGATATCGTCAAATTTCTTAGCTTCGTCAGGCAACTGGACGCGAATGTCACCTCCTACGAAAATGCCTTCTAAGTAAAGCCACTTGCGTTGAGTTGCCATCCATTCTTCAATTACTTCTGACATCAGGGATAAAGTCTTTTCCCATTTGTTTACCACAGAAAGGAATGGACCGATAAACCTAGAATGAAGAAAGTCATTTAAGGGTAAACAAAGTTTTACATAGAATGATCGACCAAGAGAAGAAAATCTTTTTAATAAAACAAGTTATGAAGGAAATTAATTTTCTCCTACATTTTGTATGAAATCCCAATTTGGCTTCTACGAAAGTAAACATTAATAATTAATAGAAAACTAACAAAGATACGGAGATGGCGTCTCTCAACGCTAAATTAAATAATAATACAAGAGAATAGAGTGTATGTAAACTATGAGTCTCTGATATCTGTTTCTCTTAAGAAATGTTTATATATGCCATATATATCCCCGAAGAGTGTTTCCCTTACTGCTTTAAAGACAATTGTAACTAGTTTAGCGGTATAGACTCTGCTCTACACAGTTGCACTTTCCATATAGAATTCACAAGAGAGACAGAGAGGGGGAGAGGGAGAGAGAAAGAGAGAGAAATTATAGTTATTATTATTACTGTGATGCGGCCATGCTCTGCAACGTCATGCCATCGTCGTCTAATTTAACAGTGATCTCATCACACGGGTTGAGAGTGTAGCCACGGTCTTCACCACGATTGAAGTGACGAGACACGCTGAAGTTGATATTTTCCCACGTTTCTTGTACATCCTTTACACCACGTTCTATTGCCAGCTCCTGAAAGAGAGAGACTGTAATGAGTAAAGACGTGCATTGTCGACACAGTTTTTTTTATATCGACAAGATCTTAATGGCAACCGCGTTCGGCGTTGCGATTAGGTATATGGGACATTTTAAGTTATGGAAGATTTTATGAATAACTGAGTTATATAACAAAAAATCGTTTGTCTGTAAAGTCGGTTTACGGACGACAGTATAACGTGACAAAGTCATAACAAAACGTTGATGACGTTGCACATTCATGCGTGCAGCCGGCGTTCATTGATTTATTAGACGTTGTCACGTCAAAAATAGTTTTTTTTTTCAGTTTCATTTTAAAGAAGTCATTTCTGGCAAAGAGAAAACTCAATAGCCGTAATAATGAAATATGTTGTAACACAAATTATATATTACGTTTACTTACTTTGATGGCAAAATTAACAATGGTCTCAGCTATATCTTGATACTTGTGCAATTGCATGGCGAACATATTCTCCAATGTGAACCGTTCTGGCGACATGTCGAAGTCCTGACCTACCAAGATAAATATAAAGTTTAAAACATGACTTCAGTCAGTTCATATTTATGGATAAGTGTTGCTGAATGAACTAAACTCTCCCCATCTCTGCAGCGACGACTGAAGAATACTTAACCAGGACAGTTGTGAGTTACTTTATTATTATTATAGAAAAGGGTGGTATTGCCATAGTTTGAATTCTTTTACCAGGAGGATAGTTCTTGACTAGCTTTTAACTGATGGGCCGTTACAGGCTGGTACAAGGATTACTTACTTCAAGTTACGAAGCCCTGGTGAAGGAATTAAACACTTTGGTCATGATGATAAGTTTATCACTCTAAAACACTTGATATTATTTGGGGATGGGGAGGGGTATACCCCATATAGGCTTCTGGTATCCTCACTCACTCGATAAAACACAGCGCAAGCACTGTTTCACACCGGTTTTCTGTGAGGCCGTGGTATCACTCCGGTCGAGCCGACCCTATGTTGTAGTAAGAAACCATATATCAACCTGTCTGGCCAGTGTGGTATATAGTAAGCCGAAACTTCCTTTCTAAGGAGAAGTCTAAGCCCAGAAGTGAACTTTAACAGGCCATTTGCCCAACATATACATTCAACATCATGATCCTTGTGAACGGTGGGTTCAGTATATAACTCACCAGTTTTAGCCATCAACTCCTTCCAGTGTCGCTCTCGCATAGCTTCATTTTTAAGCGACACCATGAGGGGCACAACGTTCTTGAACTGCTTCATCTTTGTATCCAGCATAAGACCAGTAGGAGTGAGACGAACAGCTTTGGGCAACTTTCTAAAAGCAAAAAATAAACCAAGGAAATACAAGTCCTGAAAATGACACTTTTAGTATGGGGTTTCATGAAAGAAAATAAGATTGAAGAATTTCATATTACACGTTCATTTGCAAGTCCTTTAGCGACTAATCAGCACCTTTTGTTAGCAGAATAGGATATTACACCCATTTTTGAAAAGTGTCTTAATTAGATTCTATAGTGCTATTAAACCACAGAAAAAAACACAAAATTTAAATTTTACAGTTTCAAATTTCGCGCGTAATTTGTCAAAACGCTGGACGCAGTGGACGCCATATTGCTCTGTGGTAATGACGTCAATTCGCTTCGTAAAATGTGGATGCCATGAATATGATTTCAACAAACAATTTAAAGCATACGCTCATCAGTTGACACTTTAGTGTACTTACAAAGCGGTGTGACTGAAAAACTGAAAACTATGAAATAAATTATAAAAAAAATATTTTATTATTTAATTAACTAAAACTAACATTTTCCGACTGGTTTTTGTCGGTATCTCAATATTATATTTTTAGTTTTTTTCTCGTATACAGTAAAATACCCTATTGTTTTTGTTATTTCAGGTGAGCAAATTTGAACTATGCTGTGCCTTATTACCGAATCAAGTTTCTTTCTCATGAATATGTAGCTAATATAATTGTGATGTATTGTAATAAAAATTAAATAGAGGGGTATGAAATTCAACAGGTTTAAATTTTCCCTTACCTATATTCTTTGAAGAACTGCTCAATTCCATCCACGAGCGCTTGAGGGTTTAGATTGACCCACAGAGTCTTGGCCCACAGCTGTCTTGCGTTCTTCTGGGCTTTATATATCTTATACACTTGCTCCATTGCAAGCATATCGGTCTTTGCGCGATTGAAGTTCGAGAAGTCTGCGAGTGGGTTATCAAATAACTGTTCAGCTGCCTGAAGTATTTTCTTCCTTGCTTCAAACTCGTCAAAGTATTTACCGTATTCCTAAAATGCAATGTATGTATACATACCTACAAATATCTCGTTACACGGGGTTTGTGGTTGCGCCTGATTTAAATGATTCTTGCGTACATTTGGTTGATATGAGAATAGGTCGTAAAATATTTATCACCCTTCTAGCCACACCCATAATTTTAATTGAGCAGAACAACATTTGCGAGTTAGCTAGTCGTTTATGAACCGATTTTGATGATTCTTTTTCTAACGGAAAGGAGATATTCCGACGGTGGTACCGTGAAAAGGGCACAAGATCTGATGATGGCATCTAAGAGAAATCGAGTCGAACCTTGAAGTCGGTTTTTGTTTTTGTTAAAATTTTATAGTTTTCTTGTTATAAGAATCATGACGTTATTAGTTGCCATCGCTTGATAGATGCCAAAATACACACGGACATACATACTTTGATTTATTTGTATATTGCTATTGTCCATGAATATAAAGCTTTCGGTCGCCTATATAATTCTTAATAACCTTGCTTTTACTTAATTTTCGTCAAATTTAAAAATTATACCTCCATAAGCAGTGAGCCTCTATCCATATCTTCACCGACTGTCGCTGGACCCTCAGTGTCAAACTTCTCAACGAATTCATCTAACTCTTTCAAAAAAGATGATATCTCCACAACGTTCAATTGAGAGAACTTTTCTTTGGTGTCCTCTAACGTGTTGCCGCGGAAGAGACACGTCTGTTGTAAATTACCCCAGGATGTTTGGAGACCTGCTACGAATACCAGATCTTCGTCTTCAACCTGTACAAGGAAGATGTTAGAAAGTGTTTTTTTTTATGTATGGCCCGGCCAAAATTATTCTACTTTCTGCCTGATGGAAAGTATAAGCAGAATCCAAGGGAGGTGGTCACCATACTCTTTGTGCCGCCGCCTTGGTGTGACCCACACCAAGGCGGCGGCCTAATGATGCTTCTGCATCATTGTGATGAGAATAAGAATGCATTGACTTATTTTCTTATGTATACCCGAGTCGTTTGAGTTAGACTTACACGTGACGGAACATTGTGTGGTTTTAGACGGTGTACAGATATTACAAGTGATATTAAAGCTTCAGGAGTGTAAAGAATTCCTTTATTGTTGATGATTTTCACTGAGTGAGTGTGTTCATCATCATCATATCATCATCAGCCAGTTACAATCCACTGCTAGACATAGGCCTCTCCCAATGCACACTAAAGAGCTCGGTCTGTTGCTTTTTGCCCCCAGGTTATCGGTGCCCATTTCAACGAGGGTTTGTTTTAGGATGATAGGGGTCGGGAGGGGGGGAGAGGTTTTTTGAATAGGGGCAAACGAGCAGGCGTATCACCTAATGGTAAGCGAGAACCGCCGTCCATGGACACCCGCAAAACCAGAGGCGTCACAAGTGCGTTGCCCTTTTAAGAAGGAGTACGCTCGTTTCTTGAAGGTCGTATTGGTCCGAGAATACCGCTGGCAGTTCATTCCACAGTTTTGTTGTGCGAGGCAGAAAGTTCCTAGAAAACCTCACAGATTGCCAGCCCTCTAAGTTTCAGTTTCAAAGGGCAACGCAATTGTGTCTCTTGCCTTTTATATACCCTCTTCTAGGCCTACCCTAGAAGATGCGGGTAGAAAAAGCGGGTGACCGAACTAAGTAATATTAATGCAAAAGTGTTAGTTTATTTGTAACGCTCCGTCACGTTACAATTACTTTACCGATAGATATAAAATATGATCTACATGATATGATACAGTGAAGAAAACAGCACCTTTTCTGGTACTAAGGATACTCTTTAAATCCAGGAAAATAGCTAGACAATAGGAATAAATAATTTAATAAATACAATCTACTAATCAGTTAGCATGATATAATACCTCGATGCCGTGCTGTCTGAGCATGTGGAACAACTCCTGCATATTACGGTACTTGACTTCGGCAGTGATGACCAGTTGCTGCACTTGAGTGATGGTCGCCATCACAAGTTTGAAGTCTTCCAGCCCTTTGATGCTCAGGTTGACCGTTGCACGTAGCGACTGGATACGTAAGATATTATCTATGTACTAATATTTTATAAACAGTGGGAATGATGGTGTTTGGCGAGATACTCGTATACGATGCCGGCCAGTTGATTGCTAACCCAGAGGTTATGGATTCGATTCTTACTCAGTACAAATAACTGCGTCATGTGTGTGATGCGCACACGCATACTATGAACCACTAATTGTATGATATACACAGTTCTTTACTCTCTGGGTGTATCCACAAGTAGGTATGCATATTAGCAGTCTGCTTACCATAGTAAAGGCATATGATATGTCGAGTTATCATAATATTATTGTATTTTGGTAAAGATACTGATATAAATTCCAAAGTGTATATAACTATTAAAACTCACCTCAACTTGATTTTTCAATTCGTGCATGTTCATTCTAGTCTTAAACAGGATACAACGTCCTAGTATATTTTTCCACTCTTGCGCATGATCCTGAATTTGTTGTATAATAGGCCTGAGGTTTACTCTTATAGCACCGACATCTACGAACTTCACATGCTTATCCAAATCACTGATTATGTCTTCGAAAAAGAAAAACTTTTCATCATATTTGAATATTTGATCATATTTTTGGATATACTTTTCGCAAGATAGGTTTTTGTCGAAGGCCCAGAGATGTTGGTATTTTAACCACCTGAAAAAAAAAATAGTAAAATTTTGGGTTTTCATCAATCAACAACCTATAACGTCCCACAGCTGGGCTCGGGTCTCCACTCAGGAGAGGGTTAAGGCCATACGTCCCCACGCTTGCCAAGTGCGGGTTGGGGACTGGCAACACAACGTTGTGGCTACGTAATCTTGCCGTTGGATATTTTTAAGCCGCCCAAAGGCCTCCAATTAAGCTTCATGACTGTTATCTTATAACAACCGGAACCGACTGCTTAACGTGACCTCCGAATTACAGAGACGCTCATGGTAACATACCACTAGCGGTCACCCATCCAGGAACTGACCGCGCCGTCGTTGCTTACCCTCGGTGATTTTTTAGAATCACCGAGTGCAACTGGGCTATGAGCGCTTCAGTAGGATATTAAAACCATCTTATAAATATTAGAATGTCTAAATAACTATCAAAATTATTGTAAGAGATTAATTAGAGACATCGAACATGGAGTTCTGTCCTTTTAAGGGTATTCCTCCCAATCGCCAATGTCAAACTTGTATTTCTTTCCGATCCGATTTGCTGGGACAGCTTTTATTTAATACTTTTGTGTCTTTGTTTAAAACGCAAAAACGCATTGTATTAAAAAAATGTACCTATTAAGATACTTACTTTTGTATATACGAATTGATGTCAAGAGTGAGTCTATAGATGGTGTCCTGTATGAGTATCGTAATATCGTTGATAGCCGTAACACGTAAGATGTCTTCAAAGAAGGAAAATATGTAGAACTCATTACCAGTTGCTTCGGTAATAGCTTGTGGAGCGCAAGGGAGACATGTATTTTTCATCCAGCGAGGGAAAGATGTAAGTCTGAAATATTCCATAGATAATTTAAATTTTACTAGTATGTTGTTTTTTTTTCTCAATGAGTGGAAGAAATTATGTTTTTAAAATAATTGACATATTTTAGATTACCAAGTGACCTCTTACGCGACTAAGGCAAAGCCATAAGGAAGCTTGAAGGTTCGGCAGTCTATGTATGTCTATATTTTCCACAATAGGGCCTAAATTACTGAACCGATTTTGATGACTGAAGCGTCAATATATTCCTAATTATGGTCCAGGTTACATAGGTTATTTAAATTTCATATTTTTTTTATGTATTCGAGTTACAAGTTTTTTAATCTTTTAGGTACATACTTAATTTATAACAATTGTTTAGTGAAACATAACTAAGGTATCATAGCAATTCCTCATCAAGGTTATAGAAATACCTAGCATACTCAGTAGCAGTTAAAATAGCGATACGTATTAAACACAAATCAGTATCAAATTGGTAAAAGGATGATATATTTACTAGAAATTAATTTAAAAACATTTAATTTTGAATTTTTAATATATTTTTTATATATTCGGACATCGAACACACAACGCCATCTAGTCCCAAACTAAGCAGAGCTTGTGTTATGGGTACTAGACAACTGATATAAATACATATATTTTTTTTGTAAATACATACATATTTACATAGTAAACACCCAAACTCCGAAACAAATATTTGCAGTTCTTACAAACATTGGATCCGATCCGGGAATCGAACCCGAGAACTCAAGCACAGCAGACGCTTACGCTACCACTAAGCCACCGAGGCCGTTCTAAGTAAAAAACATAAAAGTAACATGCCTGCATATTTATTTCTCATGTCATTGACTCTTTTTAATTTTAATCTTAAGAATAATCTCGACTGACCATACCTTTTGAGGAAATGCTTGACGTTATATCCGAGAATGTTGCACACTTCGGCTTGGGTGGGCCGCATCGTGATATCTGGTGGGACCAGCACCGCGTCTACTTGGAACAGCGGCATCTTCTCACTGAGCATCTGCTGGAAATCTTGTAGGTTCTCTAGCACTAAGCTATTGTGTACACGAAAATTAGTATAAAACTATATTTGTTATAAGTATAATAGACATAGATGACGCGGTCATGTGGCTTTCCTTGGACACTTGAGGTTTTATTAAAAATCAAAGTGCAAATACTTTTCTGCACTGATAGGGTTGCTTGGATTTGTTTGTATAAATGTCCGTTGTTTGTATGTATTAAGTTCGTGTGCTAGAATTCATTATCGTCATCATCAGCCTATTGCAGTCCACTGCTGCACATAGGCCTCTCCCATTGCATACAACTCTGATTGATTTTTAGTACTCTTAGTAATAATATTGCTGATATGTGATATGTCTCAAAAAATTTATTAAATGCAGCAAAATATCAAGATTGATGAAAAGATTGCATTATAAAATCTAATAATCTTTTATGACTACTAACTTTAAAAGCTACGGTGCCGTTCCAAAATTACTTATGTAGTTCCCGGAAATATTATCAAAACAAACACTAACTTGACGAGACATTTAAATATTCTCTGTTCCCAGAAGGAGTAGTAACTGGTCATGACCGCTGAACGGCCAGTACTGGTGCCTAAAATCAGATACTCCAGCTTCATCAGGATTGGACCGATGCGTTCGTATATATGAGAGAGGCTGGCCACTCGCTGTAGACGTTCGTTCTCTATTTCCACAAAGTATGCCTGAAAAGCAAAATCTGTTTAAAGTTTAAAGCGAAATATGTTTGTTCGTTATTAGTATAGGAGCTGCCAGTGACTCTACTCTGCCTGATGGTAAGTATGAGCAGAATCCAAAAGTGGTGGTCACCATACTTATCGCGAATACAGACAGTACAGCATGGTGACCCACACTATGGCGGTCTAGTAAGATGCCTGACCAGGGACGCTTCAAAGACCTGGGAACATAGTGGCGGGGGAAACACGTACATTGGTAGTGAGTTCCATGGTATAACAATACAGGTATGACATTCCGAAAGCCACCCAGGGTGACGTCACTATCCAGTTACCACTTTATAGCAACATAACATGAAATGATGGAAACATTTTCAGTCAAAATTCTATTTAATAAAATGTAAAATGCATTTACTCGTAAATTGTTTTTTTGTGTACATAATCAAACAAAATATTTGAATTTAAATATATGATAACGTGAAACTTTATTGTTCTATTGAATTCATCAAGGGAATATTGGTGGTTGGGGAGTTATTATTTCGCACTACTGATAACACTGTAACGTACTATGTCAGCGATAGTGATGATGACGTCATCTCGTTCTCTAACTAATTCACGACCAAAAAAGTGATTTTGAAAGGAGGTAATATAGATACGAAACTTTATGGATTCGTATCAAGACATTTGTTATTTTATAATTTAAAAAAATGTTGATTTTAAAACCTCCACTTCAAAACTCACACGTGATTTTAACCACAATGTTTGTTGTTTTGTGCTGGTAACTCGTGTTCTTACCTTACAGGGATACAACCAATTTGGCTCTGGTAATTGAGTTATAGGATCTATATAGTTCTGAGGTCGGACAACTGGAAACAAATCGAAAGCTTCTAGCTGATCGATTAGGAACTGGATCTCTTTCTCCACCATTTTTAACTGCTTGTACACGGCTCTTAGAGAGTTTTCACCTGAAATCATATTAAAGTTTTTTGGAACTCTCTGCTGGCAGTTTTATTTTTTTTTTATTTTATGGAATAGCAAAACGGAAAACGAGCAGACGTATCGCCTGACGGTAAGCGACCACCGCCGCCCATGGACAGCTGCAACACAAGAAGCGTCACAAGTGCATTACTGGCCTTTTGGGGATGGGGGGGGAGGTAGGGTAGGGGGATTGGGGTATGGGCCTCCGGTATCCTCACTCACTCGGTGAAACACAGCGCAAGCACTATTTCACACCGGATTTCTGTGAGGCCGTGGTATCACTCCGGTCGAGCCGGCCAATTCATGCCGAAGCGGGGCTCTCCCACGGTAAGTTCGTTTTTAATTACAAATGTACAATATAGTTTCTTACAGATCGAACGATAGGTATAGATAAATTATATTTTAGAATAGTACGGACATTCCTTGTCATTTATTTGCCACCAAAATTTGACAACACAAAAGTTGCCAACTTTTGTTCGGTGGAGACTCGGCTTTACATAAACTTTTATCACCAACACGTGTTGACAACACAAAAGTTGACAACTTTTGTTCGGTGCAGTCTCGGCTTTACACAACTTCCTCTCTTTCTATGATTTATTTTATTCTGAACTAAGAGGCAAGGTGACTGTACGGATGGCGCAGTGATTTAACCACTCGCCTCGTCACTATTTACTGTGCTAAATTACACTAAGTGTTGTTGGTTCGATTCTCCATGAGACAATTAAATATTTTATGTGCTTGATAATCAGGCGCTCATAGCCCAGTTGCACTCGGTGATTAGAAACAATCACCGAGGTAAGCTACGACGGCGCGGTCAGTACCTGGATGGGTGACCGCTATTGGCATGTTACCACGAGCGTCTCCGTGATTCGGAGGTCACGTTAAGCAGTCGGTCCCGGTTGTTATCATATGATAACAGTCGCGAAACTTAGTTGGAGGCCTTTGGGCAGCTTAAAACATCCAACAGCAACATTACATAGCCACAACGTTGTGTTGCCAGTCCCCAACCCGCACTCGGCCAGCGTGGGGATGTATGGCCTTAACCCTCTCCTGAGAGGAGACCCGAGCCCAGCAGTGGGATGTTATGGGTTGTTGATGATAATTTGTTGTTCTGTGTATGGTATGTTCTTTGTGTTCGTTTCATGAGTGTTTCCACCGCGACATAGGATATATTCCTAGTCTGCGAGTTGTCTTATAAAGAAAAAAAATAACCTCTTGCGCGAGTCAACTCGTGATCGAATATCGATAGTTTTTCACGAATATCATACCGTGGGAGAGCCACGCTTCGGCATGAATGGGCCGGCTCGACTGGAGTGATACCACGGCCTCACAGAAAACCGGTGCGAAACAGCGCTTGCGCTGTGTTTCACCGAGTGAGTGAGGACACCGGAGGCCCACGCCACAATCCCTCCCACCAAAGGCCGGCAACGCACTCGTGACGCCTCTGGTATTGCGGGTGTCCATGGGCGGCGGTAATCAGGTGATACGCCTGCTCGTTTGCCCCATATTTCATAAAAAAATAAAATTGAATACTATAACATTTGAAACAAGTTTTAGATATGTTTATTTTCTATGTAAAAACATGTCTTACCTTTAGTAATATCCTTGATATACTCTCCGATACCAAGCGCAGTCCAAGTGACCCTGGTCAGTCCGGGCAGTATATGTCTCTCCATGTCCAACAGGTGGCGCTTCATCAGATGTGTTTCCGAAGGGCTGAGGGCTTGGACGCTCGAATTGTATTTACTTATTACATTCGTTAAAGATTCCAACTCGTAATACAAACGAGCTTTCTGCATAGCTACGTCTCGAATGTTCGATGGCAAATCAAAACCTTTAAAAATAATTTAATGCATTACGAATTCTAACCACACCATATTAGAATTATAAAAAGAAACATCATAATTGATTATGATGTTTATTTTTATTTTAACGCGTGGAATGCTTTTCGCACCATACCCTTCTTAGGGGAGATGAAGGGCGTGTGTGAGACTCCCGGAAAACCGGTCTACCCACTAAACCACCGGATTCAGGAACGCGGTTTCTGGGGTCCCCCTGCCGTACCCCTCTGAGGTAAAACCCGGGGCAACTAGATTCACCCCCAGGGAAGATGTTGCACGTCTTCCTGGCTTGGGGCTGACCATCACAGTTTATAGCTGGACATAGACCTCTCTCATTGCACGCTACTTTGGTCAGCTTTGGGCTTCTCGTATCCAAAAAGAAGGAATGAATAGTATATTTGCGAAGGACCTGAGTCAAAAACTTTTGTCTAACAGTAGGGGAAGTAAATTCCAGCATAGCATTGTAGTCAAGTCGAACTTCGCATATTAATAGGGAAGATGAAAATATAATATTTATCAAAATTAAACGTAAGAAAAACATCAAAGAAAGGCCAGTGCACCGTTTTTATTTTATTTTAATATTGATTTTCTACAATAATAACGAATTAAAAGTACTCAAAACAGAACGTGTTTTAAAACACGAATCAGCGTCTAGTGACGTCACCAATGTTGTGACAACAATTTAAGGTTATAATCGTAAACGTAAACATAATTTATTGAATAAACAAATTACGTTTTTCTAATTAAAATGGAAGTTGGATTATTAAATCACACTCCAGAAATCTACCGAAAGTTAGTGTTGACATGGTAATAAGCCTTTTTGTTGAAAGTGCAAAGTTTTCATGTGTAGAAATGAAAGAGACTAAGCTATTACGGTAGGTATAAATTACACTGAGACTTAGTATTATATTCAGGAGATTCTACACATAGCAGTTATGTTAGATCAACTTGGGAATCTAATGGCGACAATGCTATTGGTTTTGTCTATCGGTGACAACTATCTTAATTATTATCATGATAACGCGAAGATTGTGCAGCTTCTGAAAGTAATATTTATACTAGTCCATATTATCAATACAAACTATACAAATACATAAAATTGGAGTTTCTGTGTGTAATATTGAAATAACCGCTTTTCTCTAAATGCCTATGTGGGTATGTATTACCAAAATAACATAACCTAAATATATTTTTTTGCAATTTTTGTCTGTCTGTCTGTTTGGTCTATCTAATCTCTGGAACGACTGGACAAATTTTGATGGGACTTTCACTGTCAGATAGTTTCTATAATAAGGAGTAACTTAGGGTACTTTGTTTTAGACTAGCTTTGCCCGGGGTGTTACCCGAAGTTGTAAAGGTAGGTACAACAAATTCCGCGGGTAACACCGCGGGACTCGGCTAGTTCATCAATAAAATTTAAAAACTTCTGTCAAAACATCATAATCATATAATATCCATGTAGCCGTTCATCCATACTAATATTATAATTTCGAAATTCTGTCTACCGGTAACCGAAATAGACGCGGTCCGGGGCCGCGGGTTAAAGCTAGTTACAACTAAAATCTGTATCCTATTGCTACGGACGTGGCCTTTTTTTGGAATATTAGTGGCATTTTTAAATGATGATGTATATAGTCTACATTTATAGTAGCTTATAGATACCAAAAATATCACGAGATTCCTAACTTTAAGCAACTACGAAAGCCAGCACGAACAGTCGACGAACAAACTAGGCCAGTGACATACACGGATGACGTCATCGAAATTCAGTCAGTTTAACTCCTGCAATTTTTGGCAATAAATTAAAGTATTTTAATTTTTATTATACTCCTGGTCTGTTCTACATGATATTTATTCAAAAGAATGCAAAACTAAATATATTTCATATTATAAAATATTTTAAAAATATTATATTATAAAAGTATTATATATATTAATTATATTATATTATAAATATATATATTACATATTATAAAAATATTTCATCATCCCTATTGTTGAATTATTAGCCCCTGTACTAGTGGCCCATCTAGCAGCCATTGTGCAATATTGAATTTTCTTTTTCTACAACTTTATGTATTGTAACGCAACCTATTCGTAGGTCTAAATATGATACTGTGAGCAATATCAAAACAAGGAGAACTTTCTAAATTCTTTTGTGGTTTTATGTTTGTTACTCAGAATTGTTATTTTGTGAACCGATTTCATTTTTTTCAGACATTATTCTCCCCGTCCTTTCCTAAAACTGCCCGTACGGCCGATAAAATAAAATGAAAAATTCAGTTTATAAGAAATTAATCACAATACAGACTCATTGAACTCGGATATGCTTTTTCTATTTTATTATTCTTTTTTTTTTAGATTTTTATAGAGGTAACTAACCCAGCTGTTCCATGAGTTCAGCTTCTTGCATTATCAGGAATATATCTTTGTCGAAATTGGGATGGAACTCCAGTTCGTACTCTTGCATTAGCTTACGGACGGTCAGGTCACGCCATGTGACGTCTGTCTACAAGAGGAAACGTAGCAATGTAACATTTTTTTTTATAATAATAATAGTCGTGTGTCCGTATGCCTGTGTGTGTAATATGTGCCTGCGAGTTAAAGTTGAGTTAAGATTAAATAACGTTAAAAATCCAAAATTGGTATACAAGATATTCTGAGCAGTTACCAATACGATTCAAATTACTATTGAGTTGTGGGTGAGCTATCCTTAGGCACATATCATCATAATCATCAGCAGCTTTTTACAGTCTACTTTTGGACATTTACCTTTCCTGAGAAAGGAAGTATTGGCTTCCTATACCACGCTGGCCAGACGAGTAGGTATAGGGTTATTTTCACGTTTTCATTCTCTTTGCAGTGAAGTTGTCCTGCATAGGATGATTACTAGACTTGTAACATCGTTTTTTTAGTTTTCAATGTTTAACAATTTTTGTTTCAGCGCCCTCTCGTTCATTGTGGTTCGAACTACAATTGGATTTTGTGCGCGATCGAAGTACCGGGCTGTTGGTACACCTAGGTGGCACTAGGGGGCGTATTTTATGAAGGATATTTTTGTTAACATTATGACACTTAGAAATAGTGAGACATTATCATATGTGTATCATACGATTCTCATTACATCTTAAATTGATTCCCCTACTCCATTTCTGGATGTGCGAACAGGACGTACAACTTCCATACTCCTTGCTTATTTGAGATCAATTTAAGATGTAATGAGAATCGTATGATACACATATGATAATGTCTCACTATTTCTAAGTGTCATAATGTTAACAAAAATATCCTTCATAAAATGACGCTGAAACAAAAATTGTTAAACATTGAAAACTAAAAAAACGATGTTACAGACTGCTGTACCTACCTGGTACTGACACTCTGTATTCCTAATCCATCACTACACGGCACATATAGGTCGGTTTATTAAATTTAATAATTTCATTAATGCCATGGGCATGCCCTTCCAGTCGACCTTTGGGTGATGTAGAAGCCTTGTAGAGTAGGAACACACGGTCCACTGAGTGACCGTAATATCACTCTGGTTGAAAAGTCAAAGTGACAAAGCAAGACTCTCGCACGTCACTGACAGGAGATCTGTTATAATATAGTTGTTGAGCATAGAAATTGAAGACATCGATCAACGTCGGGTCCTTTGGCTCTATAAGTTAAAATTACAGTAAATCACTACTTACCAATCCTTCTTTAGCTAGTAGAGACACTGAGCTAGGTGATCTCACATTCTCGTAATGTTGGCCAGGAATTCTCATCAACATTACTGAAAGTAACAAATCGAATCATCCTACTCATATTATAAACGCGAAAGTTTGTAAGTATGGATGGATGTTTGTTACTCTTTCACGCAAAAACTACTGAACGGATTTGGATGAAACTTTATAGTAATATAGCTTATACATCAGAATAACACATAGGCTACTATTTGCCGCGATAACTGACATACACGCGGGCGGAGGCAACAACTAGTCAACAATTATCGCTACATGAAAATGGTACATTAGAGGTAGTAATTTAAAGGTAGTAGAGCCACGCTGATTTCAGCACGGTTGGGCCGGCTCGACCGAGGCGGTACTACCCTCGCACAGAAAATCAACGTAAAATGACAGCGATCGTGCTGTCATGTTTCGTTGGTGAGTGCGAGACCGGAGGCCCAAATAGTCTAGTCAACAAGTTCCATACTTGTTGACTAGACTAAAAGATGCAGCAGCATCACTAGGCCGCCATGGTGTGGGTCGCCATACTGCATTGTCTGCATTCGCACTGAGTGTGGTGACCAGCACTCTTGGATTCTGCTTATGCTTTCCATTAGGTAGAGTAACTAAGTTAACTGGTTATTTCTTAATACGATTACACCAAAGCAGTAGTCAGAAACAAGTTAGACAATAAATTGCAATTCTATATAATAATTATATGAAGAGGAAGGTGACTGACATACCCAGAGACCAATGCACAGACCAAACCGCTGAACCTAGAATCCTGAAATTTTGCATGTAGGTTCTTCATGTGACGTAAGTGAGCACTTAGAAAGGAATTCTGGAAATTCCACCCCTAAGGGGGTAAATCAGGGGATGAAAGTCTGCGTGAGCGAAGCCGCGTGCAAAAGCTAGTTGGTACATAAAGTAACAAAGATCAAGTACTCACAGGCTTTGTCCCTGCGTCGTTTATCAGCGATTTCTTTATTAACAATGTCGGCGGGAGAGAGCGATGTGATGGAGGCTTTCTTTTTAACGTGAGCCCGACCCGCCGCTGTCAACTGCATACCTCTGGCAGGGGGTTTTGTTTCCTCTGCAATATAAATTGTAGACTAAAGTTAAAAAAGAAACTAAGCATGATAAAATAGACTCTGTAAACGAGAGGATAGGGGTGAGATTTGCTAAAACATGTGAGTATTAAGATGTGATACTTTTCATTAAGTATTATTTTATACTTTTATAAGAACTTTAACCACTATAATAAATAGTAATAATAATCATCATTTCTTCAGCCTATGTATTCTATATACATAATTATAAAGTTATTAATGATGCCTCTGCAGAAAGTCTTTTTCTGGTAAATGACAGGCTTTGCTTTTAATTGATCATCGTCATCATGATACCTTAGGGGATAAAATCCAAAAGTTATTAGTTTTTGTCATATCAACGGAACAATAATACTCGTACTATAATAATAGTTATGTAACTATTATATTTAGAAAATAGATTTTAACGTTTTCAGCGCACCTATTTCAGAGAGGAACACGATATTTTTAGTGAGTTGGTTTTTTATTGGCAAGTGCAGACCAAAGTAGAATGAATTAAACTTTGACGAATAAGTTTTTTTCAATATTTTCTAAAAGAACATACCAACTTCTTTTTTAAATTCAACTTTTAGGACATTCTTCTTCATCATGTTGTCAACAAATTCAGAGGCGCCCTGCACCCACTCCTTGTACTTCGTTTCTTCGTACTCTTTGATAACTTTGGACGACGCTTTATATTGCAAGAAGGCTTCCTTCTTCTGCTCGCAGTCGTTAAGTTCTGGCACCTAAGTTAATATTAGTAATAAAATATAAGGAAACTCATGCTAAATATGTGACTGAGAAAACAAACTATTCATAATTATCGTTTCTGCATCGCGATATACCTAAACATATGATGAAATAAATAAATGTATGAAACATTTTTCATTTACTCATTTCATTTGTCCTCATTGGTACATTAAATTACATTTAAACTATAGATATGAAAAACTATGTATGTACATAGTTTAGTAATCTTAAATCTATCAGGTTTTACTGCATATTTACCCTCCTAGCCCAGTTGGCATTCCACAAACGTAAACGATAATGGGAAAATAAAAATTGTATGGGAACGTCTCTCAACGTCAAGTCAGAACAAAATACTAACCAATAACACAAGAGATTGCACGTTTGGCCTAGTGGTTTAACGGTCACCACGCCGTTTCCTACTTCGCCAAGTGTCGTGGGTTCAAATCCCAGTTCAAATCCCCATCCAGTAGGACAACACTTTGTGTGATCCACAAATTGTTGTTCTGAGTCTGGGTGTTCTTTGTGTCCGTTTCATGTATGTTTGTAAAGTCCCCCGCGACACAGGATTTATTCCTAGTGCGGGAGTTGTCTTTAAAAAAAAAGAAGAAAAGATTATATAGATTAAAGACAGAAACTCTACGCGAAACATTTTCATCTTGGCCAAGAAGGCTGGTCAGTTGCTAGTTACTGTAATATATATAACTATCTAATTTAGGTGCATTTCGTCACAAAGAGACTTCTCTCCCACACAATTCGATGTACGATATAACTTAATAACAAATTATAAATAAATAATAACAACTTACTTTTTGAAACTTCATAATTGGTTGTTTCATTCTATTGAAGAGCATTCTTGCCCAATATATAGCACCAGCTACAGGTGGATGGTTGCGGAGTAGCGGTGGGTTTTTGCGTTGGCGCTATAAAATAATACTACAATTTTAAGAAATAAAGAACCGACTTCAAGAACAGAACTAAATTGAAATGAGACCACACGGGAAGCACCAGTTTTTAAACTGGTTCACCCAGTCGATAAACATAAAAAAATACAGTCTAATTAAGAACCTCCTCCATTTTTGAAGTCGGATAAGAAAAAGATAAGCTTTTTTATGATACCAATAATTTAATTCGGAATATCTACAGTACATGGACTTGAGGCCGTTTTCAATAACCTATTTCTATTAAAAACTGGTGATAGTCAATGTATTTTTTTCAATTTTTCCCAATAAGATTGAATAATTTATTGATATGCAGGATTCTTTTTTTTAAATTTTTTGATAAGTATTAGCCCTAAAAAAATATTACAAATTCTATATTTTTAGGTAAATTCAGACCGTTTACAATAATCCAATAATCAATCTCTACTTAAAACTGGAGCGAGCGAAATCAGAAAAAGCTTTGGCGAGTGATATTCATATTTCATTAAATACAGTTTTCAACACATGTATATTGGCCCCAATACTTTCGAACTTTCATCAACGATCTTCTGCATCTATAATACATACTCATGCTAGGCAACACTCATTACATAAATCAAATAACCTTAATAAATAAATCAACAGATCCGTTTTTTTTGCTACTACATAAAGTTATGGGCTTACAGTAAATTTATCGTCAACAGCGGTGATTTCCTTTATAAATTGCCTCATGACAAGGTCGAACTTAGTGGAAAGTTGGCGCCTGATAGACTCTCGCGTATCGAATTCAAGAAATTTCAATAACACTGTAAGCGCTTCCTCTGCTGACCTGAAAATTAATTTATTAATTGACTACGTGTAAGTATAAGACAGACCAAAACCTTCTTTCTAAGGAGATGGCTATGTTGAGCAGTGAATTATTGAAGGCTGTTCATGATGATGATAGATAGACCAAAACCTTCTTTTTAAGGAGATGGCTATGTTGAGCAGTGAATTATTTAAGGCTGTTCATGATGATGATAGATAGACCAAAACCTTCTTTCTAAGGAGATGGCTATGTTGAGCAGTGAATTATTGAAGGCTGTTCATGATGATGATAGATAGACCAAAACCTTCTTTCTAAGGAGATGGCTATGTTGAGCAGTGAAATATTTAAGGCTGTTCATGATGATGATAGATAGAACAAAACCTTCTTTCTAAGGAGATGGCTATGTTGAGCAGTGAATTATTTAAGGCTGTTCATGATGATGATAGATAGATCAAAACCTTCTTTTTAAGGAGATGGCTATGTTGAGCAGTGAATTATTGAAGGCTGTTCATGATGATGATAAATAGCCAAAACCTTCTTTCTAAGGAGATGGCTATGTTGAGCAGTGAATTATTAAAGGCTGTTCATGATGATGATAGATAGACCAAAACCTTCTTTCTAAGGAGATGGCTATGTTTAGCAGTGAATTATTGAAGGCTGTTCATGATGATGTTAGATTACAAATGATTGTCCATGCTTTAAGTAATTTTAATTCTCGATGTTTATCTTAAAGTCGCTATACAATAATCACTCCTAGTACAGTTGTTGTAATTTCGGAATAAAACAAGTTAGATAATTAAAAGTGTTGGTTACCTTAGGTTACCAAAACTAGCATTTATATAATTAGTCGCTTCTGCTTCCAGATATTTGACTTCCCGCCAAAAGTCACCCATAATTACATCCCAATTCTCTTTATTATCGAATTTAAAAACACTGAAGTCAATCGTTCGTATTGGGTATACGAGGTTTTTGACGCGTTTGCGCACATCGTCGATTTGAGTTGGATCGCTTATAATCGATTGGAGTTCGAGGCCGAAAATACGCTCGAAGTCAATGAGCACCTGTAAAGGAGATCATTTGTAAAATACCTTACAATAAATGGAAGAGAAACAAGCATACAATGGCTTTCAACGTATTTAATTTATGTAGTTGAAAATGATAACGATTCCCCCGTGGCAGAGCCACGCTTCGGCATGACTGGGCCGGCTCGACCGGAGTGATACCACGGCCTAACAGAAAACCGGTGTGAAATAGTGCTTGCGCTGTGTTTCACCGAGTGAGTGAGGATACCGGAGACCCATACCCCAATCCCCTACCTCCCCTTCCAACCCCAAAAGGCCGGCAACGCACTTGTGACACTTCTGGTGTTGCAGGTGTCCATGGGCGGTGGTAATTGCTTACCATCAGGCGATACGTCCGCTCGTTTGCCCGTCTATTCCATAAAAAAAAACAGAATTAAAGGGATGGATGGATTCCTAGGTGTAAATTTAATTGTTTCGCCTGAATCATGTCTGAGTCTGTCATATATATTTATTTATGTAGTACCTATTACTATAGTAGTTTTTAGCGTTAATAATGAAGGAGGTTTTGGCATATTAGAGGTATTAGAGGGCGGTATAGGGTTGCCCGCGGCTCCGCCCGTGTATATGTTGGTTTTTGCGGTAAATAGTAGCCTATGTGTTATTATGATGTATAAGCTATATTACTGTAAAGTTTCATCCAAATCCGTTCAGTAGTTATACGCAGTAACTACTAAAGAGTAACAAACATCCATCCATACTTAAAAACTTTGGTGTTTATAATATTAGTATAGATGGTGTTGTCTTATCGCAGTTTGCTCTCTTAGTCGCCTCTTACGACATATTTGGGATGAATAGAGTGGTAACACTCCGTATTCTTAATCAATCACTGTATGGACTCGTCTCTATACTACTACTACTGCATACAGTCAACAAGAATTACAAAATTATGAAAGCAAAGTGTTCGAAACCGTAGTAAACTTAAGATTGTAATGGCAGCACTGAGTGATTGTCTTTGGCAAATGTCAAAGTGTCACAATTGTAAAAAATCTAACCTCACTATTGGACTCGGGTTAGAACGACGTTCGGTGCCTGTAGAATTATTGAAATTAATTGGAAAAGCTTATTATGCACTTACCTGTACTACATCACCTAAATCTTTAGCAACAGAACCGATGTAATCTGTTCGGGTAAATAAATAGGGTTGGTCGAACTCCCAACGAGCACCTTTCCCGCAAAGCTCGATCTGACGACGAGTCTCCTTATACAAGTCATGCCACATCAGCATTATTTTCTGACCAGCTCGAGCTAAAGCTAGTACTACGTCATTTGGTTTACTAGAAGATTAGAAAATAATGATTATTACTATACTACTATAATTAGAATATCATTTTAACACCGTGGGAGAGCCACGCTTCGGCATGAATGGGACGGCTTGACCGGAGTATTACCACGACCTCACAGAAAACCGGTGTGAAATAGCGCTTGCGCTGTGTTTCACCGAGTGAGTGAGGATCCCGGAGGCCTATACCCCAATTCCCCAAAGGCCGGCAACGCACTTGTGACGCCTCTGGTGTTGCGAGTGTCCATAGGCGGCGGTAATCGCTTACCATCAGGCGATACGTCTGCTCGTTCGCCAACCAAGTCCATAAAAAAAAAGTATGTACAAAAGAGCTATCTATTTCATTGATATGTGACAACTTTTCTCTCGATCTTGTAATCTACCTACATATGGATGGATATATGAAACAGGAATCCAGAAAGTGGAGATATTTGAATTAACTAATAAACGCAGGTACAGGAATTCTTCATTAGATGTTAAATACTGCATTGCATGTTACATAGTAGGAACATTTAAATTCATAGACAGCAAACCCCACATACTCAAAGATAAACAAACCTTGTCACTATAATATACCTGCTATCCATAGACAACTTGCAACATAAGGATACATAACTTTCCTATTTAGGAAATCTGTGGTAAATCCACCAGTTGGAAATTCGTTGGAGAGTCTTCCTATAAAAAGTATGAACTAACACTTACTCAAAGAGTTTATGGACGTTCAGGAATCTCTGTAGTTTATCACACAATGCCCAAGAAATTCTAGACATGAGCGGCACCATAGTTTCGTCAGTCCTGTATCCTTTGGACAGCACCCACATCATGTAGACACTCTCTACCAATTCTGGCAGGATCTCTATAACTTGGGTTAGGGGTGAATCATCTTCAATTACCTGTTTTCCCGAAAAATGTTATATAGTTATGGTTATTTTAGTTTCTAAGACTCTAAAATTAAAATACGATATGAATTAAATCTTCGTATCTGCCCGATCTTACCGTGGAAGAGCCACGCTTCGGCATGAATGGGCCGGCTCGACCGGAGTGATACCACAGCCTAACAGAAAACCGGTGTGAAATAGTGCTTGCGCTGTGTTTCACCGAGTGAGTGAGGACACTGTAGGCCCATACCCCATACCCCAATCCCCTACCCCCCCCCCCCCAGTCCCAAAATGCCGGCAACGCACTTGTAACGCTTCTGGTGTTGCATGAGCGGCGGTAATCGCACGCCTATTCCATAAAAAAATAAAAAAAATAGTGTTTGTTTTTCATTTCACCAACGAAATACGACAGCACGAATACTGTCATTTTAGGTTGGTCTTCTGTGAGAGCAGAAAGAGGGAGAGAGAGGGATTAATATTTACAATATACTTACGGTAAAGAATCTCATTAAAGTAGAGAGGAATTTCAAGTTATCGCTAGCCATATTGTATTGCTCTAGCAATCTCTCCTTACTATTGTTGAACTCCTGTAGAAATATTAGTAATCATTTAGTCTATAACAGTATAATAATAATAATAATTAATAAACAGTATAATAAAAAGGAAAGTTTTATAGATGCTAATTGGCGCGAGAACTTCCATATCGCGATACAGGAATACTTGATAGTCCGTAGTTCGGTGTGTATTCGACATTTTTTTAACGGCTATAAAGAAAAAAAAACACAAACACACATACATACACACGTCAGTTGAATTGAGAATTTCCACTTATATTAAAGTGGGTTTTAAGTAAATTCTATGAGGATCTCCCTGTAGATCATAAGACTTCAAGGATCAATGGATGCAAATTGTACTGTTATTTTGCCTTTTTTACAAATGTGTGTGTAAATTATGTTACAAAATTACAATAATACCTCAAGATATGACGAGTTAGACGACTTCAATAGGAAGAGTATTCGAACCACCGTTGGTTGTTTCAGTTGCTCGACTAGTAACGACAGTTCCGCGTCTCGCTCGCGCCAGTATTTATATTCGGCGACTGGCCCTTCGCCTTCACGTGTCTGTACAAGAACATTTGTTTTTTTTTTAAATATGTCTATTTACATTTCTGAAGTAGTTAGTAAGTAGTAGTTTTGGATATAAAGAGACTTTGTTTGATAAGGAACTATTTGTGGTTTAAGAGGGTTCCAGTCTGACTAACACTTACTTCTTTACCCCTCAGCTAAGTATTGGTGCGAAACAGTCTCTGAGCCATCACCTTAGCCTAAGGTGTTGGCTTAGAGACGGTTTCGCACCAATAAAAGGTAAAAGAAAAATGCTTTCAATGAATAATTTCATTGATAATACTAATAACTATGTGCTAAAGGGTGGTCTGTTGTGTAAAGCCGAGTCTCCACCGAACAAAAGTTTGCAAGTTTTGTGTTGTCAACACGTGTTGGTGAAAAAAGATACTGTAATTTCCTCGTGTAGGCAACAAAAATTGTCAACAAATGTTGGCAATCGTGATTCTGTTTTTGGCGGTAAGCATCAAAAGAATACGCTTGTTGCAGATATTTATTGCCTCTGTACTGCGGTGACGCTTAGTTCGAATGTTTTTCAAATTGTTGGCGACTCGGTGTAGACACAATGGAAACAAAAGTTGGCGATGTTTGAAGTATTGCAAACAGTTGGAAACACTGAAATTCTCAACAATTTTGGTGGAGACGCGCCTTAACATCGCACGAATGCACGATGCGAATTACATCAGACGTTCTTGCGGTGCGAGCTCGCAGATATTTACGATGCGTTGTGAATTCGCAGTTTTGTGTGGGCGCCCTAAAGCCAAAGAGTTTGTTTGCTTGAACGCGCTAATTTCAGGAACTACTGGTCCGATTTTAAAAATTATTTCAGTATAAGATAGCCCATTTATCGAGGAAGGCTGTATATAATCACGCTAAGACCAATAGGAGCGGAGCACCAATGAAGAATGTTACAAAAACAGGGGAAACTTTTCAGGCTACGGGCAATTACAATTAAATACGGGCAGAGACGTATACGAGGTTAGCTATTTCAATAAAAAACGCAATATTACCTTTCCTAAGCAAGCGGCTATAATAGCGTCGATATGACTCTGCCACATCAGGACAGCCTCCTGGAGTTGCTCGATCACATCAGGCTCAACAAAATCAACGACACCGCGATGTTCTTCTGCCAGTATTGGAATGTTCGGCATCGGAAGCTGGATTTCACCTTCTATGTGTTCAGTTGTCCTATAATTACCCTCCAATTTCAATGAGATGATAAGTTTTACATGTTGATAAAGGTTTTATAATTTCTATAATCTCTGTACAAAACCCCTCGGGGGAAATCGTTACTGAATGCTATTTTAGTTCAAGATTCTATCAGTTGTGACCATAAGCAACTGTTTGAGGTTTCTATCTTTCACGGAAATAGAGAATTCGGTAGGTTTTCAGATATTTGCTTTCAAAAATATTGTTATAATACTCTTAAATGAAACACTGAGTAATTATATAGCATACAAACACAGATAAATACGTTGGAAGTATTATTATTAACGGACTTCAAAAAGGAGGAGGTTATCAATTCGACTGTTTTTTTTTTGTGTTTGTTACCTCATAACTTTCGACTGGGTGAACCGATTTTGATGATACTTTTTTATTTGAAAGCTGGTACTTTCCATGTGGTCCAGTTCTGACATGTCATCCATGAGAAAACCATATAAGTCTTCAATTTGCATTAAGTATGTGCACGACAAATTGACGAATAACTCAATATCACGCCAACCGATTTCGATGATTCTTTTTTTATTTGAAAGCTGGTGCTTCCTATGTGGACCCGATTCAATTTGGTCGTTCTTGAAGTCGGTTTTTTTTTATTCAAATTTTGTATTGACAAATGACACCCAGTCAGTATACCTAAGCTATGCAATAGGTATACTGACTGGGTGTCATTTCAGGAATTCCTTGAGGATAGAATAGAACTGAAAGTAGCTCTAAAAACATGTGAGGATATTGAATCTGCTACTGGATATATCACGACCTTAATTCAAGAAGCTTGCTGGCTCAGTACCCCTGCTCTGAACACTGGAATTACACAGAACAATTACCCTGTGGAAGTCAAAAGAGCGGTACTCGAAAAACGGAGACTTAGAAGAATTTGGCAGGATACCAGACTAAGTGTTGATAGAACAAGATTTAACAGGGCAGCCCGAGATTTAAAGGACATACTATCTAACTGGAATAATAACACTCTCGAATCACAACTCCAGTCACTCTCTGCAACAGCTGCAAACAATTATTCTCTCTGGAAGTTCACAAAAAACTATGACAGACCCCAAATAGCCAATCCTCCTTTAAAATCCAATAGTGGTTGGGCGCGCACGTCTCAAGATAAGGCCGACACATTTGCAAACTATCTGTCGAATGTATTTCGTCCTAACGAGGCCAAAGACTTAGACCATGAAAAAGAAATAGATCTTGTTATCAGTCAGGACTTGCAAATGTCACCACCCCCAAATCCATTTAGTATATGCCAAGTCTGGAAAGTAATCAGGCAGCTTAAAGATAAGAAAGCTCCTGGGTTTGACCTTATTACAAAGGAAGTACTCCTTAAATTACCAAGAAAAGCTATAGTATTCATAACAACACTCTTTAATGGCATACTAAGAGTACAGTGCTTCCCCACACTCTGGAAGGTTTCACAGATCCTAATGGTCCACAAAATGGGAAAGCCAGCCAACGAAGTAACTTCCTATAGGCCTATAAGCTTACTCCCAATATTATCCAAGGTCTTCGAGAAACTACTCCTACACAGAGTCATGCCCGAACTGGAAAGGAATAACATAATTCCAAATCACCAGTTTGGTTTTAGACAGCAGCACTCAACTGTAGAACAAGTCCACAGAGTTGTAGATAAAATAAGAAAGACACTGGAGGAAAGGGAGTATTGTTCTTCGGTTTTCTTGGACGTGCAACAGGCCTTCGATAAAGTCTGGCACAAGGGCCTCCTTTGTAAGATCAAGAATAGTTTGCCTCATAGCTACTACCTGTTGTTTGAGTCCTATTTGTCGGATAGACTCTTCCAAGTAAAAGAAGCTGGGTCCACCTCGAGCTTTTGTCAGATAGAAGCAGGTGTACCCCAGGGATCGGTCTTAGGGCCGGTACTTTATATCCTATACACATCTGACCTACCGGAAGAGAAGGATGCCACTACAGCCACATTCGCAGACGACACCGCTATTTTAGCTAGTGATAAGAACCCTGAAATAGCAACACAAAAACTACAAAAGTCCTTAAACAATGTCAATAAGTGGCTCGACAAATGGAGGATTAAGGCCAGTACATCTAAATCCATTCATGTTACCTTCACGCTGCGTAAGGGGAACTGTCCTTCTGTGCATCTGGGAGATGCCACACTCCCTCATCAAGACACAGTACGGTATCTCGGACTACATCTCGATCGACGCTTAACATGGAGACCACACATTGCGACCAAGAGACGTGAACTCAAGCTCCTTTATCACAGTCTGTCATGGTTACTGGGCAGAAACAGCAAGCTGTCTACAGACAACAAACTGCTCATCTACAAATGTGTGCTTAAGCCTGTGTGGATGTATGGCTTACAACTATGGGGCAGCGCCAGCAACTCCAACATCATCATACTACAACGAGTACAAAATATGATACTCAGAAACCTATGTAATGCCCCATGGTTCATTACAAACAAAGAAATACACCAACATCTCGAGATGAGTACTGTACAGGAGGAAATTGGGAAATGTACAGAGATATATAAAGGGAGACTTGAAAAGCATCCCAATGCACTAGCCATCCAGCTGACAACATGTAGCTATAGTAAAAGGCTGAAGCGAAAGGACATACTGGCCTTATAAACATATTGTTTATACAGTGGTCTAAGGATGAGTAGATGTCTTTACTGAAAGATACACTCAAAGACAATATTCGTGGAACTCACCTGCTTATAGCTGAGGCTGATTGCAGATAATTGTATTATATAAAAAAAAAAAAAAAAAAATTTTGTATTATTTTATAAACATGAACCAACCAATCCACGATTCCGACAAGCTCCTTTATTTCTGATGTGATTTCCTCGGCGGTTGATTTCTTTTGGTCTGCTGACCCAAATGTTGAGAAAGAACTATCCTGCAAACAAAACATCCTTTCAATATACTTTGAATGTAATATTTAAGTTGGTTACACAGTTATTCATAATTTCATTTTTAATATTTATTCTTTGCGGATTAATAATACAGAGTGGCACGACCTCTATTAATCCCATGGAAGTCGTAAGAGATGACTGTGGAAGCAAACTACGCAGGAAAACATCGCTGCAAAGACTTTACACGTGGGAGAGCCACGCTTCGGCATGAATGGGCCGGCTCGACCGGAGTGATACCACGGCCTCACAGAAAACCGGTGTGAAATAGTGCTTGCGCTGTCTTGCACCGAGTGGAGGATATTTTTTTTAAATTTATTTAATTATTGACATAAAACTATATTCATACATTAAATGTGAATTCTCAGGCCCCTGATACAGTTTACACTAGTATTTTAGGGACCAGATGCCTATAACCCAACCCCTCCCTACATCCCTTTCCCCATCCCCCAATGGTCGGCAACGCACTTGTGACGTCTCTGGTGTTGCGGGTGTCCATGGGCGGCCGTAATCGCTAACCATCAGGTGATACGTCTGCTCGTTTGCCACCAATACCATAAAAAAAAGAACGTAAATTTGAAAAAATTCCTATTCCAACCCAGCCAGTGTGATATAGTACCCCAAAAACTGTATAGCAGTAAAGGTGTGATGTGGTGTAATGTTTAAGTTGTTCATACAGATAATTAACAATTTCGTTGTTAGTCAAATCAAATCAAATTAATTGCTACCAAATAACTGTTAGGTACATGAAGCAACATAAACATGAATATTTTTTTCTTGTTTGTCTGTTGATGATATCTACCATCTTTTCCCTCGCTTTTATGCAATCTATAGAAGAGATCACGTGAAAAGGAATGGAAATATGTAACAGGAAGTCACATAGTACACAGTAGGTGAGATGTCAGATGTTATACAAAATATGCGACTAATGTAAGGTTCAATATTTTAACCGACTTCAAAAAAGGAGGTTTCTCATACATTAAGCGTGATAGTACAAACCATATCTGGAGATCTGGCTTGCTGTTGCGATTGACGGGGCTCAGCATGCATATTTTTCATCCTTTAATTTAAAAAACGTCTTTCATTAGCGAAATTTAGACACTAAAGACGTATTGCATAGTGTCGAAAGATCATGTTCTTTGTTATAAAATTAGATAAAGAAAGGCAAATAAAGATGATTCCAATAAAAAAAAACTGCTCCTATTTTTATTTATTACTTATGTTGTGTATGTGACGATGTACAGATGAACTAGTGACAAGCTCAGGCTTCGCACAGGCATATGGTGTATTACTTATGCCTATTTTTTTTCAGTTTAAAGGCAGCTGAATAATTATGTATTTGTTGTCATTGGTATGCGAATCAATTACTCCAACTTCAAGGTCGCCTGACTCAGCCCACATATTTAATAAATATCGCCTCTAAAATACACAAAATATCAACGAATTATAAAAATAAACCTGTCTCTTAGTGAAAACAACATTAAAAACTGTTCAGTAGTTTTTGAGCTTCAACAGCTAGATGGACTCATAGCAGGTTTTGTTTTTATTTAATAATTTCGTGATTATTAGATAAATATTTACTCAAAGTAAAACATCATCAGTTTCTTTAAGTCCATTGCAGTCTACCGCTGGCTATAGATTATTCGAAATGAAAATCAAATGTTGATGAAAATCAAAGACTATCGTAGATTTCACTACTTATTGTTGCCACAAGAAAACAGTATCAATTTTACCTTCGTTCAGCATTTTCCTGTCTGGCTATATTTGACATCCTTCTGTAGTCTGATGGGCGAAGATAACTGACCTGAAGGTAGAAAAAATTAAATTTTCCACTATTTGAATTTTCAAATTCTCTATATTATGAGAGAATTTAAAAGTTCTGCCATAAATAGAAGTGACATAAATAACTTCAAACGAATAGGCAGACATATTTGCCAGGTTTTGAAATAAAAAAATATTTAACACTTCATCTATGTCAAAACATAATTATGACAAAGAAAATCATTTTTAACTTCTTTGATGTTCAATCGAACTTTTGTAAAAAGTTGACATGTTTTATAGAGCACGATACATAAAGACACATGCTCCAGCGACATGCTGTTTAACCTTTCGATCTACATATAATATGTATACGTAGAGCAAAAACTTTGTATTCCTTTTTACGAAAATTATGAGAATGGAGGAGCAGTTTTGGCACAGTGAAAGTTTATATGGAGGAAGAGTGCAGAAAGGTGATAAAAAAAATTATTATGGTCGAATTTCGACCTCTGGGCGACCACTAGTATTTCTAATATGATTGTAAAGAAAACTATAATAGGGTAGAGTATTAAATTATTAAGTGGGAGAGCCACGCTTCGGCATGCATGGGCCGGCTCGACCAGAAAACCGGTGTGAAACAGCGCCTGCGCTATGTTTCACCGAGTGAGGTAGGATACCGGAGGCCCATAACCCAACCCCTCTCCCATCCCCCTCCCCTAAAGGCCAGCAACGCAATTGTGACGCATCTTGTGTTGCGGGTGTCCATGGGCGGCGGTAATCGCTTACCATCAGGCGATACGTCTGCTCGTTTGTCCCCTAATTAATTTAAAAAAGTGTGCAGGTACCTGAGAACCGGTCTTATCTTCATGATGCTCACCAGCATAGCTCACTTGTCTAGGCAACACTACTTGGTTTTGATCCATATTTGAAACGGATACCTCGCGAAACTGTTTCTCAAATAGAGGTATGAAAGCCTAGAAAAAACCAACGCAAAATTGAACTTTATTTTTGAACAATTAAGTGCCTGAAAAGTTGTTCATTTCAAAGTACGCGGTATAAAGATTTAAGCGACGGTTTACATTTATTGTTAAAGAAACGGTCACAATTTGGTAAAAACTATTTACAAATTATGTAAACATGTGTTAAATTAGAAATACGAGATTCCTAAGCTTACTCAGATAGTGCTGCTACTATTTGCACTACGGACATAATATGTTCTTAGCTTTATTTTGAGAGAACAACTTGTAACCGCGGTTTAACTTAGCTTCACTATATATTATAAAACCAAGTCCTCCGCTGCATCTATCTGTCTGTCACGATGAACTCAAAAGCTACTGCACGGATTTTTAGCTCTACGTGGATTTTGAAATTTTTCGAACTAGATTCTTCTGACACATACCTCTCGTAACTGCTTCCCGAGGATTGAAAGCATTCTTCCCAATATTACGCCAGATAGCACGTAATCTGACATTCTGAGTTTAGTATTCTTTGGAGTGTCGGCCAAGGGAATTCCGTCCTGTGTCAGCCTTACGAAGTACACATATCGGCGGTTGCGATGAATTATCGGATAGTGGAATGGACCAAAGAGGGGGAACAGCTTCGGAGCTTGAATTATCCGTGGAACTGACCGCTATAGAATGAAACGATTTAGTTTAGATCGGTTTACATTAGCTGAAAGTCTAAATTGTTACGAGAAAAAAGCGTTCTATGTAGTCTTTAGTGTACTGTCATGTAAAGTGATGGTAAAAACCATTTAAATATACTTTTTGCAGAAACAGAGACTGCAATTAGCTATACTCCAATATCATATTATACTCGTATATTCGGTATATTCAACATACTATATACGTATTATTCGACTGTAAATCGGGACTTAATCGCGATAATATCTACAAGATACAATACCTTTCTTGGTTATCTGACGTTTCGATCGAATTGCACCGATCGTGGTCACGGGTAGACTGGTGAGAGCTTAGCTATATACGGTGAGGGTATACTGACTTAATTAATACGAAACCCTTAAGCAAGGCCAGGTAGAGTGATGATCTGCTGGCAGGACGACGATGCAAGAAGCCGAGGTTCGAACTAAGTGGCGTGCAATAGGCGAGGCCTATATCCAGCAGTGGACTGCAATAGGCTATTGACGATGAAGCAAGTCTATTTTACATGGTTTTTGTTAAAGCTTGCCCTGTGTCCTACTTAGATTGTTCTAACCAGCACTGCCTGTGTCTCCTGGTTTCCCGGCTGTTGGTACCTGAGATAGTGTGCGGTTTTTAGTCGTTTCGAGTCCGACATTACCGCAGAAAACAGGTACCTATTTACTCTTTTGACCGTGAAGCAGAGAATAGACTTATCAGCAACTAAACCTCTTGTGATCACTGTTCTGTCCATTTAAAGGTAAATGATATTATACTACATTTCTACATAATACATTTTAATACATTCTTACGACAACTGTATAGAATTCCAAAGTCCCATCCACGTCAGGATCAAGCTCCTCCTCGGGTGCTATAAAATATATTTATCGTTTTTTAACAACTTCAAAAAAAGGAGGAGGTTCTCAATTCGGCTGTATTTTTTCGAACTGAAATAAACTCAAACTAAGATCTCTGTTGTTGTGTGTTTTCATGGCAATCGTTCTGACGTCTTTTTTTTTTATGTATGGCCCGCCAAAATGACTCTACTCTGCCTGATGGAAAGCACAAGCAGAATCCAAGAGTGGTGGTCACCTTACTCATTGCGAACGCAGACAATGCAGTATGGTAACCCACACCATGGCGGCAGAGTGATGCTTCGGCATCTTTTAGTCTGGTCAACAATTTTTTTTTTTTATGTATGTTACCCGATTACTCCGTCAGTTGTGGACCGATTTAAAATTTTTTTTTTGTATTCGAAAGGGTATGCTTCCGAGGTGGTCCCATTGCCAGCATATCAGGATCTGATGATGGGATCCCAGGTAAAGGTGCTAAGCCAAAAAGAATACAAAGGAACAATTACAAAAGTCTAAGCGATAGTCACTTGGCACCGACTTCAAACAGATTTTAGGTACCTAGCACACATTATAATACTACTATTGAAATGAATAAAGAATTAGGTAGAGGCAATTTATGAAGAACCAGTTTATTTTACGCTTTTAAGTGTCTTTTTGGCAGAGAGTTTTCGTTGGATGTTTTTTTGGAAGTCGGTTTTTTTTTTTTTATAAAAAGTTTTTTTATTGTAGTAGTTGTAGCTATAGTTAATTCAAAATACTCACGGGGCGGAAAATAATATTTGTCTTCTGGAAACACCACATACTCGGACTTGCAGGGAAATTCAAAACCACTCTTCGCTCCCATGTCCTCTTCAGACTCTGCTACCGCACTCGCAGCCGTTTCCACATCAAACTCTTGAGAGTATACAATGATTTTTATGTAAGTTTCAGACAAAATAATTCACTTTTCCACGCGGATGAAGTCGCGGGCACAGCTAGTCTATATATATATAAATACGGGCATAAGTTCCGATCGGCTGTACCGAATTAAATAATTCTTTTTTTTATGTGTTCGTTGTTGTTAGGACAAGGTTAGTGTACAATAAAAATTAAAAGATAACGGGAAAGATGATTTTTGTCGGCGACGGGAAGCTAAGACAGATATGTAAATAATAATAATAATATAATAATAAATATTTCGGACTTCTAACACACAACGCCATCTAGTCCCAAGCTAAGCAGAGCTTGTGTTATGGGTACTAGACAACTGATACAAATACATATATACTTTTTTTTTTTTGTAAATACATACATATTATACATAGAAAACACCCAAACTCCGAAACAAATATTTGTAGATCATACAAACATTTGGTCCGACCCGGGAATCGAACCCGAGACCTCATGATCAGCAGTCGCACACGCCAACCGCGAGACCAACGAGGCGAGGGAGAAAATACGGCGGTACAAAGTTCGCCGGGTCAGCTAGTTTACTATATTGGATATTAGTTCTATATAGTAATGGATTTGTAATACGGAGTTTCATCATTTCTATTCCTTATGTGTCAAAAGTGTCGATTAAGGGAAGAAACTGAAACAACCCCTATATAATATCATAAATACACGTGTAGTAGGTCAAATTCTCCTAATTCAAAAGAGGCTCGTATCCAGCCAGTGGACTATTTAAAGCCGTTGATGATGTAGATATATTAGATCCTCGCTCGAAGAGGCGACCACTTCAAGAAGTAAATGTATCTAGTTTTTGTAGAACTTAGGGGATTCTTTTGTATTCTAAAGTAACCAGCCTTGCCAAGGAGTAGGTACATTGTTCAGCCAGGCACCTATCATGGCTTCACGCAAGTATAACATTACATAAATGTTATTCCTAGTGCTATGATAACTGTCCCATCGGCTAATGAGAGTGAGGGAACAGAAAGTGCACCTATGTTTGCGCACACACTTGTGCACTATAATATCTCCTGCGTAGTTGACTGGAAACGGCTAGGCGTACACCATATCTATTAAATAAAAATGCAAACAACATACCCATAGACACAGCTTCATCTTCTGAGACTGACACTGAAAAATATTTTATCTTTATTAAATTTAAGCTGTAACAGAATTAGGTAACAATAATTTTTGTTCAACTCACGAATGCCATTATATTCGTAACCTGGTTTAAAAACTTTTGATGAAGCTTCAAGTGAGAATCTTTTAGAAGTTACCTTGCTTTGCTTGTTTTACAATTTAAAGGTACCTACTTGTAATGTTCTTAGATGAAATAAAGATCAGCCTTATTTAAGTACGTCATATAACTTGCATGATAACAGGGAGTTACTACTGTACAGTTTCCCAAGAGAAACTCCGAAGACTAGATTCACTATTATTATTTTTATTTATTTTTTAATTCTAAAATCTGACAACACTCAACCCGCACTCGGCCAGCGTGGGGATGTATGGCCTAAACCCTCTCGTAAGAGGAGACCCGAGCTCAGCAGTGGGACTTTATGGGTTGTTGATGAAAAAACACAACTCCCGCATTAGGAATATACTCGTACATCAGGATGTAGGTATATTCCTAATGCGGTTGTTGTCTTTTTTGACACAGGTGTCGCAGGGGACTTTACAAACATACATGAGATGGACACATAAAATGTTGCCCCATGTGGGATTTGAACCCACAACACTTGGCGCAGTAGTAACCACTTTTTTTTCTTTTTTTAACGTGTGGAAATCCCCTCGGACGTTCACCCGCGCCGGGGCTTGCGGCGGGGCGGTGTGTCGGACTCGAACCGACTAAAACCACACGGTGTGCCACTCTGCGCCTGTGAAGGGAGGAATCCGGGAACTGCAGTTATTAACACGTCCGGACCCCTCCCAGCGCTTGCCCGCACTGAAGCGGGCACCGTCTGCTGTTAAAACTCTCACTATTTAGGCGACGTACGGCACACGAGTACGTCGCCCCCTCGCGGGTGGCCACTAGAGCGGATGGAGGGGAAAGCCCGTCCCGACCATCCGCGGCCACACTCAGGGCGGCATGAGGCGCAGATAGGCGCGCCTCCGCCGCCCGGTTCGCCGGCGGCGGATTGGGTCCGAGTGGATATTATCCTCCCGGGCCTTCTCCGCCACCTCCTTCTGCGAGATGACTTCTTCGCAGAAGGTTGCGACCGCGGTAAAACTGCTATCGCTACCGGCCATGGAGCGTATGACGGCCGGTAGCGAGAGATCTCCTCCGATGACTGCAGTGAGGGACCGGCGCTGCGACGCCCACGCAGGGCAGATTGCCAGCGTATGCTGGGCCGAGTCCTCACTGCAGTCGCAGTGGTGGCAGGCGGGACTCAATTCCCTCCTAGCGACCGAGTGCAGCTACTTCCCGAAGCAACCGTGCCCGGAAAGGACCTGCGTCAGCCGGACGGAAAGGGTCCCGTGCTGCCGCCCTGCCCACTCGAGAATGACCGGCTGGAGAGCCTCCACGGCGGCAAAGCCAGCACGTGGAGTCTCCAGCCGGAGCAGTAGTAACCACTAGGCCAACAGTGCAGTCAGTGAAATGTCTACTACTAAAACGGAAAGTACAATTATAATGGTCAATGTACCAGCCCATTCGTTCAGACTAATGGCTTATATTCAATTACAGTCGAAATCAGTGCCATCTGGTCTTTTAAATAAAGAAAACTGAATGTATATTAGTAGCATGTCCAATACAAAAAAAAAGATTTATAAATACATAGTTTTAAAGTATTGATAAGTACTTTCATGTTATATATTAGGTTCTTTACTATGGAGTTGCATTTTTTATTTATAGTATCGTAAAACGTATTAATAAAATACCTTTCACACTTTTCGCACTTTTAAGACTTTTCGCGCTCTTTAAGCTCTTCGCGCTCTTTAGGCTCTTCGCGCTCTTCAAGCTCTTAGCACTCTTAGGCTCTACCACAGGTTCTGGTTCCGGTTCCGGTTCAGGGGATTTTTTACCTTTTTTCTTTTTCTTTTGCTTTGACGGCGGCGGTGGTGGTGGAGGAATAATTCCTGACAATTATGTATATGTTTGTAACATCCCAGATAAACATATCACCTACTATTATTATACACCTACCTATATATTTCATTTTTACATACATACTAATATTATAAATTTGAAAGTAACTCTGTCTGTACATCTGTTACGCTTTCACTGCTAAATTTCTGAACCGATTTAGAGATAAATTGGACCTTGGAGAAGGACACAGGCTACTTTTTGTCGAAACAACCGACATATACGTGGGCAGAGCCGCGGGCAAAAGCTATATTATAAAGAAAGATTTCTTTATTTAGCATAAAACTAAGCAGTTTTCTCTTAACAACTCTTATGAATCACTCTCTATGAATAAGTGGGTATGCTATTAACCATACTTAAAATAATTCTATAATATTACAATTTACACCCAGACACAGTCATACTCCTCACACAATTACTTGTCCTGGGGTCACAACCTCCGGCTTAGTAGTCAAGCTCACCAATCATTATATAATTTATACTCTCGATTGTCGGAACTTGTTGCAATACATTCTAGAATCAAACTCACTTGTACTTACTCCACTATTTTAATTTATCTTTACACCTGACCGGTTTCGCCTTATGGCATTCTCAAAGGTGGCCAACCTTAACCTTTGAGAATGCCCTAAGTCACTAATCATTATTTATACCAACAGGCGCATCAAAGTAAGTGAGCTGAGTTTATGTTCTAACTAGCTGAGCCCCACGGTGTTACTCACGGTTGTTGTCGTAAAAGTACAACAATTACAGCAGGTAACGCCGCGGGGCGAGTCTAGTCCTAAAAAGTAACCTAAGTTAATCTTTATATTATCAGCTATCTGCCAGTGAAAGTCCTGTCAAAAACGGCCCAGCTATTCCAGAGATTAGTCGGAACAAACAAACAAAAGGTATGTGCCGTGTATACATACATATGCATTTAGTAAAAAGTGGTTATTTTAATATTACAAACAGGCACTTCAATTTTATTTATTTGTATAGATGTACCACATTCACACAACACATAATCCCAGACTAATCAAAGTTTATACTATGGGTCCTAGACAACTGATATAAATACACATAATTATGCTTTTTTCTAAATACACACATATTAAACATAGAACCACAACCAAATATTTGCAGCCGCAGGGATCAAACCCGAGAACTCAAGCTCAGCAGTGGCATATACTACCAATACACCACAGAGGCAGTAAGTCCCCATATAAATAGCTTAAATAACAACTTACTCCACTCTGTGTACTCTTTATCTTCATAAATGAGCTCATCTACAACAACTTTAGAAATGTAGAACGTTTTTTTGTCCAAGTTATGTTCATGACACTGTATAGGCGCTGTTAAAAAATTTATAAACTTCTTTTTGTTTTCCGTATCTGCTATCATATTGTAGAATAGACTCTCATTTTCTACTCCAGCATAGGCCAGGGTACGTTCCTTGAACCAGTGGACTCGAGGATCAGTATATATGTTGATATTGTCTAGTTCTTCTGATGGTATTGAATGTACATCAGATTCAGACATCTTTCTTATGCTTTTCTTATCTGATCCTGCAAATAAAATTAACTTACTGAGTAACTGCATTAAGTTTTAAATTTATTTGTGTTGTTATCAATAATGTCTGTATACTCATATCAAAAGGAATTAACTGTATCATTACACTTACACTAACTAATAATAATAATCACTTTATTGTACACCAGATTTCTTACAGAGGTAACTTAATGCTAAGAGGTACGGCGGCCTTATCGCCCGGAGGCAATCTCTTACAGGCAACCAAGGCAAACACTAATATCTGTCTGAGTCCGTTGACTATTGACTTATTTTTAACCGACTTCAAAAAAGGTTATCAATTCGACAGTTTTTTTTTATGTTTGTTACCTCATAGATTTCGAGTGGTTGAACCGAATTTCATGATTCTTTTTTTATTTGAAAGCTGGTGCTTCCTGTGTGGTCCCATTTCAATTTGATCCCGTTCTTGAAGTTGGTTCTTATTTTGTTAAAATTTGTGAATTATATTGGTTTATAGACATTAATATTACATTTCATATCTTTATCTTATACTACCTCCACTCGAATTCTCATCTTAAAAAAATAAAGGTGAACATTTTACCTTGTCTAAATTGCTGAAACAAGTTGCTTGTAAACAAAAAAAATTGTTTTGAAAGACTTCACAAACAAAATCTATTATTTTTTAATCTGTGAATTGAATTAATATACAAAATATTAAACATATGAATGCTTTAGGATCTATTACTTAGTAAAACTACAGATATATATTATGTTTTAAGTTAAAATTATTACTATGTGAATAAAAAGAATAGTTTATTAGGTACCAAATCTTGCCTTTCTATAGTAAAAGCAAAGAGCTTATTGATTTAAACTTCCAGATAAAACTGTTATAACACTATCTTTAAGCCATTATTGATGAAATACAAATCAATAATTCTTTAGAACTTTTTAAAACAATGAAACCAAATGAAATGACAACATGACAACAATATTTTGCTGTCATGGGAACGACCAATGTCGAACGAAATGACAGCGATTTGATTTTCCCGCTCAGTTTCCATGAAAAATAAAGCTTCGTTCGTGAAATTGTTTTTTGTCGAAAATCTCACCCTTAAGGACCCGTTCGCACGGGCGTATTTTTTATGTCGCGTTGGACGTGAATTTTACGCTCGGCGGCGTTGGCGTATTTTTAACGCCTACGGGGCGTTAATCACCAGTGCTGCCAAACTGTAGTGCTGAACAATTAAACGATCTTGTATCTTGCCAAATTAGTGGATTTTTCACTAAAACTGGTGAATCGAGGTTTATGGAATTACCTGCTATATTGAGAGTACGCTCAATATATAAATATAGCTCAGTATAGCTTAAATCAATCTGAAAATTATGGTACAGACAAAAATGATTCGTCTGAAGAAGACGAATTAATGAAGAATATTTGTTATTGAATAAATTTTGTGTTGATTTACCTACAATAGTGTATTTTTATTGTAGTTAGATTTCTGTTAATGGTTTCCTGGTGGTTTTAAAAGTGAATCTAGTGGAGAGCTAGTTTAACTGTTGGTAACACCAACACGCAACGCTCAAAATAGAGCACTGCGCGATAAAAATACGCCGCGTTAAAATAACGCTTTCGTGTGAACAGAACAGTTACATGGAAGTACATTTGTTATAATTGAGCGTATTTTTATTTACCGCCCGTTAAAAATACGAATATAGTGCGAACGGGGCGTAATAGAAACTTATTAAATGTGCCAGAAACCCTTAGAGCATATAAACCACATAGCCTTATTTCTAGAGTTATTTGAACAGTCATTTGAGTGGCAGAACTTGTTTTATTTTGACGACCATTTTTAATGAACGACCTTTACAGCCCGAGCGCGGGAACGGTGTGCAACAGCTGATTATACACTTTTCTCTATATAATAAAATTCATCAAGGGTATCTGTCAAACTCTTAGCAAGGATTTTTAAATAGTCTTGTAAATTTTTAGAGATTGAAATTTCTAAGCGACTCGAACGCCAGGAGCAAAAACCTGCTGAATTATGTTAAGCAAAAGGCCGCAACCTGTTGCGCTGATCAGACCAAGTTTGCTCTACCTAGAGTAGCAGTACTTTGCGTTGCACTACAATTCATGCTGCCCTACACTACGGTCAACAGTCAAGACAGAAATGGGTGGTGATTTGCCACTCGTAGAATGGCTCCAAAGTAAGTGCAACGACCTTCAGGATTGAGGATATTGCCACAAAGAGGGAGGGATTATAAATAAATAAACAATCATGGCTTGGTTTTAACGAAATTTTATTTGATTTCAATCATTACCCTTCAGTACTTAGAACTAATTTCTTCAAAACCCTTATTAATTAAGATCGTCAATGTACTTTCTATAGCACTAAATAGAAGTTGATGTAATTATCATATTAAACTATATTCTAATAGTTATTAATTTTTACTTCTTCTCAGTTACATAATCGTATATAATTATAAGTCTAGTACTAATAACTAGATGTAACCAATGACACAATATACTATAGACCGTCCCTCCCTTGGCCAATACTGTACGCCGTAAAAAGCTAGAAAAGTTCAACTAAATCTAGATGGCGCTCAAAATAAGCTCTAAAAAGCAGTTTAACAAAGTTTAACAGTATTTTATTGATGTGCTTCAATTCTAGTAACTATATTATTATTTTTCAAATATAAAACTTGCTTTGTATTGCTTGCTTAAAAAAAATGATTTTCAATTGCATAACTAAAAGTTAACACCTATGTTTAGGAGATGTCGTTGCAATCGATTTAAATAAACTTGAAAATAATGACCTATTTACTACGCTAGATGTCACATTTATAAGTTATTTGGTTGAATCAGAGAAACAATGCACTCATGAATGGCAACATTGCAAAAATCGTTCACCAGTAGTTAATACGGAACGGCAACATCGCTTGAGCCGCGTACTCAGTTCAAAAATATTAATTAATATGAATGTTTATTTTTAACCGACTTCAAAAAAAGAAGGTAGTTATCAATTCGACTGTATTTTTATTTTTAACCGACTTCCAAAAAGGAGGAGGTTCTATGTTCCACTGTGTGTTTTTTTTTTATGTATGTTCACCGATTACTGCGTCAATTGTGGACTGATTTTGAAAATTATTTTTGTATTCGAAAGGGTATGCTCCCGAGGTGGTCTCATTGTCACCATATCAGGATCTGATGATGTGATCCTAGGGAAATCGAGGGAAACCCTCATTTTTTTAGGCACATATTATGTTTTCGTATATTTTCTGAAGTACCGAAGTACTGAACCCGGTATTTTCGTCTGGTATTCATCATTTTATGATGATGAGCTGATGGTGTAAGGTACAACTCCTTAACGGTTAATAGGAGTTGGAGGATAAATTTTTAAATATCATATGTATGTATGTTACATTTAGTCGTATTCTTTCAAATTATTTAGGCAAGCTGATGATCGAAGGTACAACTCCTCAACGGTTAGGAGTTGGAGGATAATTCTTTCAATTTCATACGTATCTATAGACCTTTAGTCGTATACTTTCAAGTTATTTAGGTGAGCTGATGATAGAAGGTTAAACTCTTCAACAGTTAAGGATAAGAGGATGATTTTAATATTACACGTACGTATAGACCTTAATTTGTATTCTTTCAGTTATTCATATGGATCGTTTTATTGAGTAGACATCCACTAAGGAAGGTATTTTGGAATTTCTACCCCTAAGGGGGTGAAATACGGGTTGAAAGTGTGGACGAAAGTCCGTCATTTTTAAGTTAGAAACATGAAACTTTAACTTTGGGCTACTGATTAAAAATGAGTAGATACGTATTTAACCGTTTCTGGATATTATTTAACTTGGTTACGCGAGACGCGACGTAATATGACCCCTGCCCCTGGTAATACCACGGCATCACAGAAAACCGATGTGAAAAAGTGCTTGCGCTGTGTTTCACCTAGTGAGTGAGGATACCGGAGGCTCATACCCCAACCTCTCCCCCCGTCCCACTCCACTATGCCCCAAAGACCGGTAACGGCGGTAACGCATTTGTCAAATTATTTTAGAAATAATCAAACTTTACAAAATATACTATAAAACAATATATTTTCTGTAAATAAATGCAAAAAGCCAACAACACGTGGTATTCCCAGGCGGTCACCCATCCAAGTACTAACCACGCCCGATGTGGCTTAACTTCGGTGATCGGACGAAAATCGGTGTATTCAACATGGTATGGACGTTGGCAATCAGCTGGTTATATTTAACGTTGAGTATCCAGCACTATGACGTCAACTCAATGTTAAAAGTGTCGCTACAACTTTTAGCGAGAAGCGCGATATGGAACTTCGTTCCAAAACATTTCTTATGATTGTTTTATTAATAACTAGGTTTCGCCCGCGACTTCGTTCGCATTTAATAAAAAGTATCCTATGTTACTTCTAATACCTCTACAAGAATATCTGTTTCATGATGATCAGATTAATCAGATAAGTAGTTTTCGCCGGGAAGCGTAACAAACGAACTTACGTTCGCATTTTTAACATTAGGATTATTTATAAGACACAAACCGAAAGAAAATCCTTAATTACACCTTTTTGTCATCTATAGTTGATAAATTAATATGTGCAAGCAATTCTCGACATTATAAACTCGTAATTATCAATTTTTTTATTTGCATAAATTCACGATCAACAACATTTATAAACGCCAAAAACTGTTTTTAGACATGTGTCATAAGGACGGGAATTGCAACTGCAACATGCAACTGTATTTTATTAATTCATCAATTTTTATTTTGTTTTTTGAATCCATTAAAAAAATAAAATGTTAGTCCTTAGTTCCTTACTTATGTCAATTGAGAAACATACATACATACAAAGTATAAAGTGAATCCATTGAAAATAAAAAAGTTTCAAACAATTAATAAAAAAAAAAGATTTTAAAAGCGAAAAGCGGTTATTTAAAACTTAAAAACAGATATTTCAATTTTATTTATTAGTGTAGATCTCTCTGACGATAAAATAAAATATTACATAAATTATGTAGGTACTAATATAATTAATTATTTAAAAAACGACATCTAGTGATACATTTCGCAATAACACAATGACAATAATCTTGACAGTTGACTGTTGGGTTTGTATCGGTGTTGGGGGTCAGAAAATATCGTTGTAATTCACGATTTGATGCACTTAGTGACATCTAGGGAACATTAAGCTTACTATAAATCCGCGTACAGGTCTCGCCTAGTAGAGTGTTGGTCTAGTATATATTTCGTCAGTGATGTAACCAATGACACAATATACTATAGACCGTCCCTCCCTTGGCCAATACTGTACGCCGTAAAAAGCTAGAAAAGTTCAACTAAATCTAGATGGCGCTCAAAATAAGCTCTAAAAAGCAGTTTAACAAAGTTTAACAGTATTTTATTGATGTGCTTCAATTCTAGTAACTATATTATTATTTTTCAAATATAAAACTTGCTTTGTATTGCTTGCTTTAAAAAAATGATTTTCAATTGCATAACTAAAAGTTAACACCTATGTTTAGGAGATGTCGTTGCAATCGATTTAAATAAACTTGAAAATAATGACCTATTTACTACGCTAGATGTCACATTTATAAGTTATTTGGTTGAATCAGAGAAACAATGCACTCATGAATGGCAACATTGCAAAAATCGTTCACCAGTAGTTAATACGGAACGGCAACATCGCTTGAGCCGCGTACTCAGTTCAAAAATATTAATTAATATGAATGTTTATTTTTAACCGACTTCAAAAAAAGAAGGTAGTTATCAATTCGACTGTATTTTTATTTTTAACCGACTTCCAAAAAGGAGGAGGTTCTATGTTCCACTGTGTGTTTTTTTTTTATGTATGTTCACCGATTACTGCGTCAATTGTGGACTGATTTTGAAAATTATTTTTGTATTCGAAAGGGTATGCTCCCGAGGTGGTCTCATTGTCACCATATCAGGATCTGATGATGTGATCCTAGGGAAATCGAGGGAAACCCTCATTTTTTTAGGCACATATTATGTTTTCGTATATTTTCTGAAGTACCGAAGTACTGAACCCGGTATTTTCGTCTGGTATTCATCATTTTATGATGATGAGCTGATGGTGTAAGGTACAACTCCTTAACGGTTAATAGGAGTTGGAGGATAAATTTTTAAATATCATATGTATGTATGTTACATTTAGTCGTATTCTTTCAAATTATTTAGGCAAGCTGATGATCGAAGGTACAACTCCTCAACGGTTAGGAGTTGGAGGATAATTCTTTCAATTTCATACGTATCTATAGACCTTTAGTCGTATACTTTCAAGTTATTTAGGTGAGCTGATGATAGAAGGTTAAACTCTTCAACAGTTAAGGATAAGAGGATGATTTTAATATTACACGTACGTATAGACCTTAATTTGTATTCTTTCAGTTATTCATATGGATCGTTTTATTGAGTAGACATCCACTAAGGAAGGTATTTTGGAATTTCTACCCCTAAGGGGGTGAAATACGGGTTGAAAGTGTGGACGAAAGTCCGTCATTTTTAAGTTAGAAACATGAAACTTTAACTTTGGGCTACTGATTAAAAATGAGTAGATACGTATTTAACCGTTTCTGGATATTATTTAACTTGGTTACGCGAGACGCGACGTAATATGACCCCTGCCCCTGGTAATACCACGGCATCACAGAAAACCGATGTGAAAAAGTGCTTGCGCTGTGTTTCACCTAGTGAGTGAGGATACCGGAGGCTCATACCCCAACCTCTCCCCCCGTCCCACTCCACTATGCCCCAAAGACCGGTAACGGCGGTAACGCATTTGTCAAATTATTTTAGAAATAATCAAACTTTACAAAATATACTATAAAACAATATATTTTCTGTAAATAAATGCAAAAAGCCAACAACACGTGGTATTCCCAGGCGGTCACCCATCCAAGTACTAACCACGCCCGATGTGGCTTAACTTCGGTGATCGGACGAAAATCGGTGTATTCAACATGGTATGGACGTTGGCAATCAGCTGGTTATATTTAACGTTGAGTATCCAGCACTATGACGTCAACTCAATGTTAAAAGTGTCGCTACAACTTTTAGCGAGAAGCGCGATATGGAACTTCGTTCCAAAACATTTCTTATGATTGTTTTATTAATAACTAGGTTTCGCCCGCGACTTCGTTCGCATTTAATAAAAAGTATCCTATGTTACTTCTAATACCTCTACAAGAATATCTGTTTCATGATGATCAGATTAATCAGATAAGTAGTTTTCGCCGGGAAGCGTAACAAACGAACTTACGTTCGCATTTTTAACATTAGGATTATTTATAAGACACAAACCGAAAGAAAATCCTTAATTACACCTTTTTGTCATCTATAGTTGATAAATTAATATGTGCAAGCAATTCTCGACATTATAAACTCGTAATTATCAATTTTTTTATTTGCATAAATTCACGATCAACAACATTTATAAACGCCAAAAACTGTTTTTAGACATGTGTCATAAGGACGGGAATTGCAACTGCAACATGCAACTGTATTTTATTAATTCATCAATTTTTATTTTGTTTTTTGAATCCATTAAAAAAATAAAATGTTAGTCCTTAGTTCCTTACTTATGTCAATTGAGAAACATACATACATACAAAGTATAAAGTGAATCCATTGAAAATAAAAAAGTTTCAAACAATTAATAAAAAAAAAAGATTTTAAAAGCGAAAAGCGGTTATTTAAAACTTAAAAACAGATATTTCAATTTTATTTATTAGTGTAGATCTCTCTGACGATAAAATAAAATATTACATAAATTATGTAGGTACTAATATAATTAATTATTTAAAAAACGACATCTAGTGATACATTTCGCAATAACACAATGACAATAATCTTGACAGTTGACTGTTGGGTTTGTATCGGTGTTGGGGGTCAGAAAATATCGTTGTAATTCACGATTTGATGCACTTAGTGACATCTAGGGAACATTAAGCTTACTATAAATCCGCGTACAGGTCTCGCCTAGTAGAGTGTTGGTCTAGTATATATTTCGTCAGTGATGTAACTAATGAAATATTAGATATGTTTTTGGTTACACAGTCAAACAGAAAATTAGTTCTATATCTATATTATACTTACCTATAGATACCCTATACTTAAAGCTAATCTTCTATATATACAATTTGTAGGTAAATAGATGATATTTATAAAAAATAAGGACATTAGTTCATCATACACCCACACCTACATACAAGCTTTACAACTTTGTATGAAAAATATAATATAGTAGGTACCTACGTTTCATGGAAAAGTTCCTTTGCCGCCATGTTGGCAGTAACACAAACAAGTGTTGCTTTTATTACTACATTACCTTACATTACATTAAGGGAGATATTTTTAAGTTCGATTGACACAATATAAACTTTTAATATTTCCCTGAAGAATGTATTCATCTATCTATCTTTCTTACTATGCCAACCTGATGCCAACATGACGGCAAAGGAACTATTTGATGTAACGCACTATAAATACAAACTTGTGACGTCACTGTTCTGTTAGACACTGTTAGACTATTCAATTGAGCAATCTAATTCAATATTTATTTGATTGAAATTTATAATAGAAATGAAAAGCTGTAATAATTAGGTATACATAATATTTGCCGAGATGTTTTGTAATGTTCCTTATAAGGAAGGAGAGATCGGTATTTATTTACGCCTAGCTGCCCGGACAGACTTTGCCTGTGAACCTCCCGTGGACCTGCATATTTTTCTTTTAGAGATCATGCAAAAAAATTAATTAGCCAAATTGCTCCAGCCATTCTCCAGTTATGCGCTTAGCAACATTCATTTTTATTTAAATAGATATAGTCAACTACCCTATTATAACCGCTATGTATACTCTAATTCTAACTTAGAAAACAAATTGGCGTGATGGTCTTTCTTTAGGGTAGCCGTTGCTGCTATTATTATCTAAATCTTCTAATTTAGAATTGAAGTTATTTTGTGTATTCTGTCTTTTTTCTAAACTACCTACTGACGACTGTGGAGCTATGTATGACGAGGGTCCTGAGTATGGTGGATCTGCTTTACGTGTATCAGACCGCCTAGTTGTTGTGTCATGTTCTACATAAGAATTTACGCTAGAAGTCGTGACTTCATTTTCATTAGTCTTTCCTGCAGTAATTTCCTGTTTAATAATATCTCTAGGAGCACCAAATTCATCTATTTGGAAGGCATCAAGAATTTTTTGTTGTTCTTCTACATCTTCTAATTCGTAATTTACAGAAGGTATTAACTGGAAAGTTTCTGAATCTGGTGTATTACTATTCTGCATTAATTGAGCGTCTTTTTGTGTATTCATATTAGTCTGTGTATTGGTATTAAGGTTTTCATCGATTCTATTATCTTCTGGTTTTGTGTATAGGTAGTACGATCGATCTGTTTTATATGTAACTACTTTGGTTTTTTCTATTGGATGTGGTATAGTACCTACAATCTTATCTTGTAACTGTGCTGATATGCCGTTTCCACTATTTAGTAAGTTGGTACGGGTTTCTGTATTAGTAATTTGGTTTGATTCGTCAGATGGCTCTAGCTGTAGTGTTGCTGGACTTAGATTTATAGTTTCAGCTCTAATAATCTCGACTCCAGGGTTTGTCTGCTTCGGATTACTCGCTGCATTGTTGTGATTAGTGTTGCGCTGTAAAGTTAACAATTGTGTAGTCTGGTGTTGCAAAGTGTTTGAATTCATTAGATTTGCAGATGATGGTTGATTGTAAATATGATTTGTTACCTCAGGAACGGGCCACCGGTATAGTTGACCACTGTAGATTTGATTCTGATTATTCAAAACGTTTTGTTGGGTGTTTGGCCTTTGTAACCGCGATGAATACCCATCATTTTGAGTATTGTGGGAAGGATAACCATTAAATTGTGGGTTTTGTAACTGTCGTGCTTGGTGTTCATTAGTGTATTTTAAGTTACCTGTAAATGGAATGAGTTGATTAAAGTAAGTTGATGGAGTAGCAATGATTCTTGAATTCCTATCAAAATTATCAAAATTATTACTTGAGAATTGTGACGATGTCAATTGTGATATTTTATTAGTAATATCTGAGAGTTGTTGATTATTTAAGTTTTGGAAATGTGCTGGAGTAGGTGTTACTGTAGATGATAATACTTCTTGTTGTGCAATTTGACGATGTTCTCTCGCTATGTTGATAGAGTCAGTCAAAAATGAATAGACGAGTGCCTGTGAATCAGAAATATTTCGATTGTTATTATTGTCAGAAAGTTTTGCGATTGGGATAAAATTGATATTATTCTTCTTAGTTATTGATTTGTCATTACTGTTACTTAGCACTAGATAGTTACTACTGCCAGTATTTAGGATTTCTAGTTTATCAAAATCTGCATCACTTCGGTTTTTAAATAAGTACATAGCAATTTGTTCTGGTATTGTTATTTTAATGGAAACTGTTCTCTCTATTGTATTGGGAAAAGCAGATTCTTTATAGTAAGGTAAATTAGAGAGGGGGTTAGTGTTTTGATAAATAAAACTTTCATCTGGTGGTACTAAGCTTAGTGCCGGTGTTGATATAAGACGAGAACTTTCAGAAAACAATGTAGTAGTTTGTAATGGAGATTGAGACGTCAACTTTTCATCACTATCTGTTGTCATTCGTCGTGAAATGTAGTCTTCTTGATAAGGATCCAGAGATTTGATAAAGCTCTTGCGATATTGACTGTATTCAAGAGGAGAAGCAGTCTTTAGTATACTGTTTGTATCTTTAACTATATCGTTAACGCTAATATCTAGCTTTTGTTTTGTTAAAATATCAGCGAATGTTAAATTATTATTGATAGTATTTACACGTGAGTTTTTATTTAACATAAATGATGGTTGATTAACATTATCACTAGAAGGTACATTCATGGGTGAAGTAAAGCTTGGATTGACCCTTAGTTGGGCATTTTGGTAATAAATGGGTTGGGATATAGCGTCTGGTGATAAGTATTGCCGAGACAAAGTTATAGAATCATGTGGTGGAGGCAAATACGTTTGATCCGTAGCTCGAAACGGAGCTGGTGGAAGATAATATCTTGAAGATTTTGTTGGTAGTGGAGATGGTGATGGTATATTTAAATGTTCTGAAAATGTAGGTAAAGTTGGATTAACTGTCGGGGCCATATATAAATGAGTAATTTCTGATTCCGTTGTTTGTATTTGCTTTGCAGCTGTAGTTGGGATAGGGTAAACGTAAGGTTCTTCAGAGTCCAATTCTGGTGAGTTAGCATTTTCCAGTGAGAGAGAGAAAGTTGGCATATCATATATATAAGGCGTGGTACTAGTGATGAAGATTTCTGTAGGAGTCGCAGTTGGAAGTGAAGGCCTTTCATAGGTATATGGCGTTGGCTCTGTTAATTGCCTACCTATTTTACTTGGATTTCGATTCCAAGTTTTACTTGTGACACGTGATTTAGTGTGTACAGATTTTGCTTTCTGAATAAAGCGGCTGAATGCTTTAGTTATAGCAGTTGTAGGAATATTTGCAATTGTACTTACTAAGTTATCCTTTAATTCCCTCCCAGCTTTACCATTTTTGATTTCATTTGAAAACTTTGGTAAGCCTAGGGGAGAGTTTTGGTTATTTTGTGGTTTCGTAAATGTGTCGCCAATATTACTATTTTTTCCATTAGTTGACTGAAATGTTCGTTTTGATTCACTGAATTGAGACCGTTGTTTGTTTGCTAGGGTTCTTTGATTGTTTTGTGTGCTACTTATATGAGTTGGCATAACTGTATTTGTTTGCCTTTGTGTGAAAGTAGTAGCCTGTGTCGGTTGTGTCGCTTGTGATAATTGTCCAAAGGCATTGTTATTGTTGAAACTTGGATTATAATTTGGTAAAAATTGTCCCGCGTGGCTATTAGAAATGAAATTACTGTGATGTTGTGGATTTTGTAAAGATTGAACTCTGCCAGTACGGGTATATTGACCACTTTGTTGTTCTTTTTGGAGGAAATTCTCTTCTTTTTGAATTAAGGCCGAGTTCGTGTTTGTTGAAGCAGAAAGATATTGTGGTTCGGGGGTTGATGCAGAGAATGTATATTCTGTTGGATTACTTTGGATAAAATTTTGTTGTATTTGCTTTGACGGTACATATACATTGTTGGGAGGACGTTCGGGGCCAGCTAAAAGTGCACCATTCGGAAATAACTGACCAGTCGGTGGTTTATAATCTTGCATGACAATTAAATTGCTTTTCATAATACTTTTGTCGTAAGGATTTCGCATGGGATGAGTGAGCATCTTTTTAATATCTTTCATGAGTTGTGGTCCTAGTCTAAGGTTTTCAAATTTCTCATTATTTTTATTGATTAGTTGTTGGGTGTTTTTACAGTCAACGTTCATCCACCAGTCGCATACGAAAACCGCTTGATTGAACAATGTTCCATTTGGGCAGAGGAAGGACTGAAAACCATACGTGGATCCAACTGTACAGACTCTGAATACTTGACAATTGGTCTCTGTATCTGCGTAGTAACCTGAAATAAAATGTTTCTATACTGTAAAGTAAATACTATGTAATGTTGCCTAGAAGAGATTGCTTTTGGGAATAAGGCCGCCCTTTGTATACTACGCTTCGGACATTTTATGTACTTATTTAACTCTATTATATGGTGTGAAAATAAAGAGTTTTCTATTCTCTATGTACCTGATTTTAAAGTAAACAAAACTCTTTTACTTTTTACTTATTAACTAAAAATCATAATGTAATTTTCTTCACTTATACTTCAATTATACATATCTCAGCCACATCTTAATCTTATGTCTATCTTTTTTTAGGACTGTCACTTGTTGCCTGAAGAGCCTATTTTGAGGTTGTTTTTATTGTTTTACTTCAGTTGAGTTCGTAAGAATACAATTATCTTTATATATATAATTCTTCTGTGAGTGTGTATGTCACTGAACTTCTCTCAAACGACTGGACCGATTTTGATGAAATTTTTTGTGTGTGTTAAAGGGGATCTGGGAATGGTTTAGATTCACAATTTTGTCCACTGGAGAATGTTTTTTAAATTAATTTTTGAAATTTTCAAATTAAAGACGTGTAGACAGGACAACGTCTGTCGGGTCCGCTAGTAAATGTATACAATTATCATTCCCTTGGTGTGTTCCAGACGTTCCAGTATTTTGTTTAATAAACTTTATTGACGTATATTTCTAATTTATAGTATTTATTTAAAAGTTTCGTTTAAGAATGTTAACTTCTATATTAAGAATATTATCTCGTGATTTCAGAGATAATACCATTTTTCGATTTTACATTCAACACAAGTCCTTTTTTATTTATAAAGTTGTATTCCATTTGTACCTGGTTCTTTTCCGGCGCATGAGAAACCCGTCCGTGGTATTGTTCCAAGGGTAGGATAATCATTGCCAGGTTCTCCAGGAACTGCTAGTCTGATATCCCACCCGTGGCCGTTGTGATCTTGGTGCTGCAGTCCTCGTCCATTTTGGGCTTCAGCCCAAGTAATGGTGAGATATACTAGAAAACAAACAAAATGTTTCATAAATAAAAATTATATCATTAAAATGGATTACACATATTTATCCTTTATGAGGGGGACAAAGCATTATTACACATACTATTTATTTATGCATGAAGGCTTTGACGCGGATACTGTTAATGTTAGTTTTTATTCCAATACTAGCCGTACCATGCCACGCCGAGCTTTACTGTGGCACATTGTATTTACATTGATATTAAAGAAAAAAAGAACAAAAGTGAAGTTTGTTAATCGTGTCAGAATTTGAGTTAACACCTTAAAATACATCGTTAGCATCTTTTTAATCATAAAATAATTTAATTTGTAGGCATTTGTACAGCATAATAAACTTTAAATTGAAATGGATTAGAATCGTTATTATTGTTCGGCGAGGAGTGTGCTTTTAGATTTTACAGCCTTCCACTTCAACCTTTCCCTTCCTTTGCACATACAATTTAGTTATGTGATTTTTACAATGACGACTTTTATCTGAATTAAAATTTTTCGAGGTAGCGAGCAGGCGAGCATGCTAAAACGCGTATTGACAATAACTGTGTAACGAAAACAACATATTGGATTAGGATAAAATTTTAACAAAAATAAAACCGACTTTAAGGTTCGACTCGATTTATCTCGGATGCCATCATCAGATCTTAGTAGGTACTCTTATCATGGTACCACCGTTGGGAGATCTCCTTTCTATTAAAAAAAGAATCATCAAAATCGGTTCATAAACGACGAAGTTATCCGCGAACACACATAAAATCGTCATCTCTCTACCCTTTTCCCAAATTTGTTTGGGGTCGGTGAATTTTCCTCCTCCATTCTCCTCTATCACTCGTCAGTTCACTGTTTACTCCCTTCCTGGCCATATCCTCTTTTATGCAGTCCATCCATTTTTTCTTTGGTCGTCCTCTACTCTTATATCCGTCGACTTCCATACTCAACACTTTCTTAACTACATTTTGCTCATCTCTAAGCATCACATGTCCATACCAGGCTAACCTGTTGCTTTTCAACCTTTCATTCACTGGTGCTTCTTTCAGGCTCCCTCTAATGTATTCATTCTTCACCTTATCCATTTTAGTCACACCACATGCATCTCAAAATTCGCATTTCAGCTACAGGTCTCTCATCCGTTTCTTTATTGGCCAACACTCAGGTCCATGCAGGACGGCAGGTCTGATGATCGTTTTATATATTTGTACCTTTAACGTTAAAGGGAACTTGGGATCGCAAATAGTTCCTGTTACCTGCCGCCACTTCATCCATCCTGATGATGAGATTAGATGCTGCACAGACCTATACATTTCGCCATTATTTTGTAACAGCGAACCGAGGTACTTGAAATCGGTGCAGATCGGAATCGGCTATTCAGTGACACGGCAGCAAGACCGGAGAGACTGCCGAAATCGCAGAACATGTATTCGGTTTTAGTTTTGCTGATTTTCAAGCCAACAATCTCTAGTCTTTGCTGCCATGTCTCAAGTCTGCGCTGGACCTCATCTGCAAATAGCATGCAATGCATCATCTGCAAATATTTCCGCTGTCAGAGCACCCATATTCAGCAGAAAGAGGTATGGGCTAAGAGCTGGTCCCTGGTACAAACCAACAGAGAAACCGAATCTGTCGGCGCGAACACACATTAAAAAATACATATGTATACGGTCAAGTTGAGAACCTACTCCTTTTTTTGAAGTCGGTTAATAAAAATATTTGGCCTACTTTTAGAGTGAATTCCAACAATGTAAATAATAATAAACGCTTTATTGTACGCCAGATTACTTAAAAGGTAACTTAAAGCTAGGAGGTACAATTGGCAGCCTTATCTCCCGAAGGCAAGCTCTTACCTTACAGGCAACCAAACAAGTACATTAATAATTATAAAGCATTACCTGTAGCATAAAATGTAACAGTAGAATTCCTTTTTTCTCTTGAGAGTGGGTAAAATTGATTTACTGAAAGTGATTGAAGGATTAAAACAGATCAGGAACGGACGAATTTTTACCCGACTACATGTAGGTTCACCGTAGCGCCTTAGCTACTGAACCGATGTTAATTAATGAGGTGTCACGTATTCATAATAATGACCCGGGTGAAAATAAGAAAATTTTAAGAAGTCAGGGTATAGTTCTTTAAAATTTATATTGTTTAGGTTTTCATCAGTTAAATAAATAAAAAAATAAAGATTTTTACCAACAGATAGTTTGGTAATCGATTGTACGGCGATAAAGGGTGGGCCACTTGCCGCACAACGAAGGGAAAACTTAATATTATTTAAACTTGGAACATCTCGGTAAATAAAAACTTTTCTTTTCTTATAAGTTTTTAGAAATACGTATTTAATCAATCAGTAACTCTATAGTATAGGTACTAGCTGACCCACGTAACCTCGTTTTCGTCTCCTATTACCCGTAGCGTGATAATTTTCCCCCGTTTTTGAAACATTCTTCATTGGTGCTCCGCTCCTATTAGTCTTAGCGTGATGATATATAGCCTATAGCCTTCCTCGATAATTGGGCTATCTAACACTGAAATAATTTTTCAAATCGGACCCGCGGTTCCTGAGATTAGCGATAGCTGAGGTTCAATCAAACAATAAACCGAACAAACAAACAAACTCTTCAGCTTTGTAATATAAGTATAGATTATCTTATAATTAAATTAAAATACTAGGAAATAACAATAAACAATATAAATAAATAATTTTATTCTTACAATAATTTTTAAAATACATAGTCTTGCTTAAATAATTTTGCTTCCTAAAAACCTTCGTAAAAAGGAGTGGTGGTGGTCGTCTTCGCTGGTGAGATAGCATTTAACCTTTTTTTTTTAATGATTCCCGCATTATGAGTATATCCTGATTCGCAGGGGACTTTTACAAAGTGATATACATGTAACGGACACAAAGAACACCCAGACTCAGAACAACAAATTATGGATCACACAGTTTTGTCTTAAATATGATTTGACCGCACAACTTTCAGCGTAGTAGAAAGCGGCGTGACGACCGCTTAAACCACTAGGCCAACGGTGCAGACCATCAGTTACCATCAAATGCAGAGTCAACTGATCTAGAAGTTAAGCTTATATTCTTGCTTAGACCTTTATTGTACTTATAATATGCACAATAGTTTCGCAAAATAAAGTTGTATCGAAGCAATTCTCATAGGTTTTGTAGCGTAGAGTAATATGTGTGTAAAAACTTGAGGGTTGACGGCTATCTCACGCGGTTCATTCTATTGTTACAAGGTCGCTTAAGATATAATTACCTTTTTCTTATACACCTTAACAAACAGTCAGCCTGTCCTATTACTTAATAAAGCTGTTACCGATGCCTTCAGCTATGTTTAAAACGCTTTGATCTTCATTATCGTAGTCATCGAGTTTGATGCAGTCCAGTGCAAAATTTATATAATCTTTTTAAGGTTTTTTTTTGATAATCCGCCCGCGCATTGGTCGGACATCGCGGTGATTCTTCAACCTGACATAACTTTTAAGCTATTGCATAGCTTTTATTGCGGACTTTGAGGCCGTTGAGCGCGGCGACCGAATCAAGAAATTTCGTAACGTAACGAAAATAAAACCTGACACCTGAAGCTCGCACGGATCGAGAAGAGCTGCTCCGAAATCTTTCTGTCTCTGTCACGCACTTGTGATTCTTCAAACTGACATAACTTTTTTATTTATGAACCGATTTAGATGAAACAAACACTAAATGTTAAGTGAAGCTAACCACAACAATATTAGTAAAACCGCATTGAAATCGGTTAAGCCGATCCTGAGATTAGCGCGCACAAACGCACAGACATACAGAAAAACAGACAAAAATTCTAAAATCATTGTTTTGCATTCTATTGCTTTCATAAAGCCCCATAGTTTTCCTGATATATCTTCCATGTACAGACAGCGACCAGTTTTTTTTTATGGTATAGGCGGGCAAAAAAGAAAGACGTATCGCCTGATGGTAAGCGATTACCGCCGCCCATGGACACCTGTAACACCAGAGGCGTCACAAGTGCGTTGCCGGCCTTTGGGGGATGGGGGAGACAGGGGAAGGGGTTGGGGTATGGGCCTCCGGTATCCTCACTCACTCGATGAAACACAGCGCAAGCACTATTTTACACCGGTTTTCTGTGAGTCCGTGGTATCTCTCCGGTCGAGCAGGCCCATTCATGCCGAAGCGTGGCTCAGCCACGGTATAAAAGTTACGATTTTATTATATAAATAAATAAATAATAAATAAATATTTCGGACATCTAACACACAACGTCATCTAGTCCCAAGCTAAGCAGAGCTTGTGTTATGTGTACTAGACAACTGATACAAATACATATATACTTTTTTTTGTAAATACATACATATTATACATAGAAAACACCCAAACTCCGAAACAAATATTTGTAGATCATACAAACATTTGGTCCGACCCGGGAATCGAACCCGAGACCTCATGATCAGCAGTCGCACACGCCAACCGCGAGACCAACGAGGCAGTGTATTGATTATTATATGTATTGATGATGATTGATGGTATTCTTATTCACAATGGTATTCTTAGTAAAAAAACAAAAAAAATAAAGTAAATTAATAAATCAATAGAGTGTAATCTAATATTTTATTTTTTACGGATTTAAAAATAAAACACAAATATGATGCAAGTGTTATGTCACTTATGTCATATTCAAATTGTGTTCGATTATGCGTGACAAAGGTAACTTACGTAACATCCTCTGGAATGGATCTAATTTTAGGAATATATTATAATAAATTATCCAAAATTTCCAATAAACCGTGTGACCATAGTGCAAACTAAAGGTAGAAAGTTGTCAATATATTATCATTATTATAATCGGAACATTAGGTAACCGATACCTATTTGATCTGATTATAGGTGTATCATCTGAGGTCAGTGGGCGATGAGAAAATTTCTGTAGAAGCGATTCTTGACTCCAAATATTTGTTTAGCCTACTTTCAACGCTGATTATGGCAAGACTTCATAGTGTTGATGGATTTTTTATATTTAACATACCTACATAAAACAATAGAATATTGAATCTTTTTTGAAATCGCAGGCAGAATAAAATATTGTTACTCTAGCCCCAGGTCAAGGACCTACTACAATTTTTATTATTAAATGAAGCCTAAATGTCACAGTTACTGTCCATTTCATCATTTATAAAAAAGAAACTAACATTTTAAAAGAAAAATTAAAGCCTAATACACACATCAAAAGTGTCTAGGGATCAACATATGTGTCTAGGGATCAACATATATTTTTGCAATAACTTTTCTCCTGATTGATATTAATTAAAATTTTCTTTAAGGATTCATCAAATAAAGTGTTTTCGTTTGTCACAGTAACGATAAACCAAGTCACCTTTGCATTAATAAAGAAATTTGCCATTTTCCTAATAAAAGGATTTTTGACATTTGAACCACAACATTAAAGTTCGAAAAAAAGACTGAAATAACAGTTTTCTTTAAAATTTTATTAGGTAACTTAAACAATTAATAATCCGTGTTTCTACCGCGAACACTAACAACACAAGAACATCGGTTTGGCATACTCAAAATGAGTTCATCCAAACACGCTGTGGAATGGCCGCCCATGTTCGTTGCAACAACAAAAAAAGGTCTTCTTGCGACTGGATACCCTCCATATTCGGCAGAGCTCTTCTCTGTAGCATATCCCATGCATGCTCAATCGGGTTCAAGTCTGGCGACTGAGCAGGCCAGGGCCAAAGCCACATCTCAATCTCAAGAAATCCGCATAAAAATGCTTGATCCCTAGACACTTTTGATGTGTGTAGTTCTGTAGTAATATTAATTTTCCTTATCTATAATAATCATAATTATTTACGGTGGATTCACACACATATATGTATGTGTTAATATGGATATGCAATATATTAAATTTTATTTTTAACCGATGTATAAAAGAAGGAAGTTCTATTTCTTTCGTTTGAAAGTTAAATATAATCAATTTACCCTATTTAAATTCCCATACGTGTCATCTATCTTACATCTATAGATAGGTCTTCAAAAATGATATTGAGGTTTCTAACATTTTTTTTTTCTAAACTGAATATTTTGCGCGAGAGACACTTCCAAAGTGGTAAATTGTGCCCCCCCCCCTGTAACTTCTTAAATAAGAGAATGATAGAACTAAATAAAACTTCCACCGAAAATTGGTTTGAACGAAATCTAGTAAGTAGTTTTTGTTAATACGTCATAAATCGTAAACTGCATTTTACCTTTTATTCAATCAACATACATATTTAAAAAAAACCGATGAAATTGAGAACCTCCTCCTTTTGGAAGTCGGTTAAAAATAAAAATTATATGATGTTACTTGCTGCTGCCGAACCCTTCATGGGCGAGTCCGACTCGCACTTGGCCGCTTTTTTTTTGTTAAAATTTTGTAGATATATTATTATTAATACAATACTTCGATCGGCTGATATTTTTTCATCCAACAACAAAACGTATTTGGCATAAACAATGATAGCTCCAGCTGTAGGTATTTATGGTCCTATAAACCAGTGCTACAAACGTAGCAAAATTATTTTTTTCATGAAATAGTTGCTTTGAAAATCAATCGACAATATTTTAAGATAATAAAAATATATGACAAACGTCTATGAAACAAAATAAAATACCTACTAATCGATGATTAAAATCTAAACTAAATTCGCACAAAAACATAAACGTATTTAAATAAATGCGAAAGTGTTATTTATAACTTTCGACTCGTTATACTTACATATTTAAATAAGTTTTAAGCTATATTTTGTAGAAAAAAATCTTATTAATTTAAGTAGCTGTTTTACATACATAATTATTTAAATAATTGCTTTGAAAATCCGGAAACATACGCATGAGTTAACTTAAGACTCAAGAAATCAAAAGTAATGTATTGTTACGAAATGTCGCGAATATTAGAGAAAGGAATAGTCATAAAGGTTTATTTTTCGAATTAAACTAGCTGATCCGAATAACTTTGTTTTGCCATAAAAAAAAATTGGGGTATAAAAAATAGATGTTGGTCGATTCTCAGACCGACCCGAAATGCACACCAAATTTCATAAAAATCGGTCCCGCCGTTTCAGAAGAGAATAGTAACTAACATTGTGACACGAGAATTTTATATGTTTACTAGCTGATCCGGCAAACGTTGTTTTGCCATTAAAAATAAATAAAAAATTGGGGTATAAAAAAGAGATGTTGGTCGATTCTCATACCTACCCGATATGCACACCAAATTTCATAAATATCGGTCCAGCCGTTTCAGAGGAGTATGGTAACTAACATTGCGACACGAGAATTTTATAGATAAGATAAACCCCACCACAGAAACAAATATTTTTGCCTTCGATTTTTAAATAACAAGACTTTTAACAAAATCCTATTTATTCTTTACTTGGGTGAATTTTGTAGTGACTACACAGAACGGAATTCACTAATCACATCACTGTTATGTGTTTCATCAGCGGTGCGGCATTCTGGAGTGCCCCATTAATGAATTATGATCCCACTTAATTAGTTGCACTTTCCAATTATGCTTAACTATTGTATCTAGCAAATCTAGCAATCTATTAACACCAGAATGTCCCTGGTTCATTGTGCGTACGTACACTATATGTTTTTACCAGCTACAATGAAGTAGATACATTGTTCCATCGATATAATAACAATCTATTGACAATAGATGTCAAGAGATATGCACTTAAATTACTAGGTATGAAAATTTATGTTCTCTCGAACAAAAGGTTCCGCTTGTAGTTTTAGAGCAAGTTAAAAAAAATCTTTGACGATGTATAGTTGAGAGCCACGCTTCGGCATGGGCCGGTTTGACCGGAGTAATACCACGGCCTCACAGAAAACCGGTGTGAAACAGCGCTGGCGCTGTGTTTCACCGATTGAGTGAGGATACCGGAGGCCCATACCCAAACCCTTCCCCTTTTCCCCTTCCCATCCCCTAAAGGCCGGCAACGCACTTGTGACGCCTCTGGTGTTGCGGGTGTCCATGGGCAGCGGTAATCGCTTACCATCAGGCGATACGTCAGCTCGTTTGCCCCCTATTACATAAAAATAAGTCAAAAACTCAGTGATTCAGTTAATTTTAAATTTACTGTAGAACCAGTTTAGAACACGTAATTAATGTAATTCCTTTGATTATTAACAATGACACAATATACTATAGACCGTCCCTCCCTTGGCCAATACTGTACGCCGTAAAAAGCTAGAAAAGTTCAACTAAATCTAGATGGCGCTCAAAATAAGCTCTAAAAAGCAGTTTAACAAAGTTTAACAGTATTTTATTGATGTGCTTCAATTCTAGTAACTATATTATTATTTTTCAAATATAAAACTTGCTTTGTATTGCTTGCTTTAAAAAAATGATTTTCAATTGCATAACTAAAAGTTAACACCTATGTTTAGGAGATGTCGTTGCAATCGATTTAAATAAACTTGAAAATAATGACCTATTTACTACGCTAGATGTCACATTTATAAGTTATTTGGTTGAATCAGAGAAACAATGCACTCATGAATGGCAACATTGCAAAAATCGTTCACCAGTAGTTAATACGGAACGGCAACATCGCTTGAGCCGCGTACTCAGTTCAAAAATATTAATTAATATGAATGTTTATTTTTAACCGACTTCAAAAAAAGAAGGTAGTTATCAATTCGACTGTATTTTTATTTTTAACCGACTTCCAAAAAGGAGGAGGTTCTATGTTCCACTGTGTGTTTTTTTTTTATGTATGTTCACCGATTACTGCGTCAATTGTGGACTGATTTTGAAAATTATTTTTGTATTCGAAAGGGTATGCTCCCGAGGTGGTCTCATTGTCACCATATCAGGATCTGATGATGTGATCCTAGGGAAATCGAGGGAAACCCTCATTTTTTTAGGCACATATTATGTTTTCGTATATTTTCTGAAGTACCGAAGTACTGAACCCGGTATTTTCGTCTGGTATTCATCATTTTATGATGATGAGCTGATGGTGTAAGGTACAACTCCTTAACGGTTAATAGGAGTTGGAGGATAAATTTTTAAATATCATATGTATGTATGTTACATTTAGTCGTATTCTTTCAAATTATTTAGGCAAGCTGATGATCGAAGGTACAACTCCTCAACGGTTAGGAGTTGGAGGATAATTCTTTCAATTTCATACGTATCTATAGACCTTTAGTCGTATACTTTCAAGTTATTTAGGTGAGCTGATGATAGAAGGTTAAACTCTTCAACAGTTAAGGATAAGAGGATGATTTTAATATTACACGTACGTATAGACCTTAATTTGTATTCTTTCAGTTATTCATATGGATCGTTTTATTGAGTAGACATCCACTAAGGAAGGTATTTTGGAATTTCTACCCCTAAGGGGGTGAAATACGGGTTGAAAGTGTGGACGAAAGTCCGTCATTTTTAAGTTAGAAACATGAAACTTTAACTTTGGGCTACTGATTAAAAATGAGTAGATACGTATTTAACCGTTTCTGGATATTATTTAACTTGGTTACGCGAGACGCGACGTAATATGACCCCTGCCCCTGGTAATACCACGGCATCACAGAAAACCGATGTGAAAAAGTGCTTGCGCTGTGTTTCACCTAGTGAGTGAGGATACCGGAGGCTCATACCCCAACCTCTCCCCCCGTCCCACTCCACTATGCCCCAAAGACCGGTAACGGCGGTAACGCATTTGTCAAATTATTTTAGAAATAATCAAACTTTACAAAATATACTATAAAACAATATATTTTCTGTAAATAAATGCAAAAAGCCAACAACACGTGGTATTCCCAGGCGGTCACCCATCCAAGTACTAACCACGCCCGATGTGGCTTAACTTCGGTGATCGGACGAAAATCGGTGTATTCAACATGGTATGGACGTTGGCAATCAGCTGGTTATATTTAACGTTGAGTATCCAGCACTATGACGTCAACTCAATGTTAAAAGTGTCGCTACAACTTTTAGCGAGAAGCGCGATATGGAACTTCGTTCCAAAACATTTCTTATGATTGTTTTATTAATAACTAGGTTTCGCCCGCGACTTCGTTCGCATTTAATAAAAAGTATCCTATGTTACTTCTAATACCTCTACAAGAATATCTGTTTCATGATGATCAGATTAATCAGATAAGTAGTTTTCGCCGGGAAGCGTAACAAACGAACTTACGTTCGCATTTTTAACATTAGGATTATTTATAAGACACAAACCGAAAGAAAATCCTTAATTACACCTTTTTGTCATCTATAGTTGATAAATTAATATGTGCAAGCAATTCTCGACATTATAAACTCGTAATTATCAATTTTTTTATTTGCATAAATTCACGATCAACAACATTTATAAACGCCAAAAACTGTTTTTAGACATGTGTCATAAGGACGGGAATTGCAACTGCAACATGCAACTGTATTTTATTAATTCATCAATTTTTATTTTGTTTTTTGAATCCATTAAAAAAATAAAATGTTAGTCCTTAGTTCCTTACTTATGTCAATTGAGAAACATACATACATACAAAGTATAAAGTGAATCCATTGAAAATAAAAAAGTTTCAAACAATTAATAAAAAAAAAAGATTTTAAAAGCGAAAAGCGGTTATTTAAAACTTAAAAACAGATATTTCAATTTTATTTATTAGTGTAGATCTCTCTGACGATAAAATAAAATATTACATAAATTATGTAGGTACTAATATAATTAATTATTTAAAAAACGACATCTAGTGATACATTTCGCAATAACACAATGACAATAATCTTGACAGTTGACTGTTGGGTTTGTATCGGTGTTGGGGGTCAGAAAATATCGTTGTAATTCACGATTTGATGCACTTAGTGACATCTAGGGAACATTAAGCTTACTATAAATCCGCGTACAGGTCTCGCCTAGTAGAGTGTTGGTCTAGTATATATTTCGTCAGTGTTATTAATATGTCTAGATAGAGCATCGCGATACAAAAGAACAAAATTAAATGACACAACTTTTCGATATTTGTGTGCGTGACAGCTACGTCTTACACTCGCCTCATGTCATTCTAAATTTCCTAGTGTGAGTGCGTAAATGATACCAGTTGTTGAGTTTTTTTTGTGAAAATGGGGAAACAATTTTAATAGTGTTGAATAACTTTTCTATCTAGAAAACTATGCTAAGAAAACAAAATGTGATACAACCTAATAATATGTCTCGTGTTTTATTATTATTTATTATTATTAGCAGTGGACTGTTAAAGGCTGTTGGTGATGATTAAAAATATGTCGTACTAGATTTTAATTTTGGGCTGGTATTGTAAAAGCAGTACTTAACGATTTTTTAACCTTTTAATATATGTAAGATATATAATTAGCCCATCTAATTGTCTTTTTGACCAACATTAAAAAAGAAGAAAGGTAAGAAAAAAATGTTTACATTACTTTTTTAATGGACCGGTTTAATTTTTTTTGTGTTAGATTTAGGACATCTTCAAGATAGCTCAGTATTAATATCATGGGGATTAGACCTTGGGCTTTCAATTTGTTTTATTAGATTTACAATCTATTTTTTTATCTGAATGAGATCTGACGAGTAGTTTTTAAGTTAAATTTTCTCAATTCTTATCTGTTGATAAGAACATTCGAAGATGTACTTGTTTTGAAATCATAGAAACTGGACTTGAAAAATGCATGACTGCACGGTTGGTCTAGTGGTTTAAGTTGTCGCCACGCCGCTTTCTATTAAGCCAGGTGTTGTGGGTTCAAACCCTAAATAGGACAACACTTTGTGTGATCCACAAATTGTAGTTCTGACTCTGAGTGTTTTTTGTGATGTATATTCGTAATGCGAGAGTTACTTTTTTAAAACAGAGAGGAGCTCATATCTAGTAAGTATACCTAAAAACCCCTAAACGATGCCCATAGTGACATTTTACAAAAACGGTGCGGCGGCCATATTTGATTCAAATAATGACATGAAATTAATACTCAGCATACCTAAAAACACCTTACACGATACCCATAGTGACATTTTACAAAAATGGTGCGGCGGCCATATTGGATTAAAAAAATGACAAGAAATTAATACTCAGTATACCTAAAAATCCCTTACACGATACCCATACCCGTAGTGACATTTTACAAAAATAGTGCTGCGGCCATAATTATTGGATTCAAAAAATGATATGAAATCTAGACTCGGTATACCTAAAAACCTCTTACACGATACCCATAGTGTCATTTTACAAAAATGATGCGGCGCCCATATTGAATTACAAAAATGATTTGAAATTCTTAGCGTATCTATTAATTATCTACCATGAAGTATTTTATACAACACAACTCCGCCTACCACATTTTATGAGGGAGTTTTGACTTCAAAAACTAGCAACACCCAAAATGGCGACTACAATAATTATTTATTTTAGAAATTATTTAATGGCTTTGTTTGCTGTAATAGATACATATCAATGGTACTTAACGATAATAGGTAACTTTCTTTGTTAATTTAGATCGTACTCTGTAATTTCTACACACTTGTATCGCACAATTCGCCATTTTTATCAACACAAAAATGACAGCAACATGTGTGTATCCACTGACAGTGCATTTGGTACTAAACGCGGAAAAACATTTAGGCGTCAACAGTTAGAGCCTATTTTTTCGTGTGTTTTTACAGCTTTGACAGTCCATCTAGACATATCAATAATCTAAGTGTAATTCCTTTAAATGAGTAATTCTTGTACGAGAATATATATAATCTGAATCTTGGAAACGGCTCCAACGATTTTCATAGAATTTAGTATAAAGGGGTTTTCGGGGCCGATAATTCGATCTAGCTAGGATTCATCTATACAAAATTTATAAAAAAAATCCGAGCAAAACTCGGTCATCCAAGTACCTACTAACACCTTAAAATATAGTATGTATTATTAATAGTAGTACTTGTCTAGTGATCGTAACCCCTAGTTGATTAATTGTACATCTATACTGTCTGCGTAAGAAGTATGGCTTCTTTATTAGACAACTGACCTCGATATTCACTCCACGAGGATTAATTGCGATGAAAGCATCCTGATATACGCTATTATGTGATAAAAATTGACCATATGCGTACGCACGTATCGTCAATTACGGTTTTATGCGACGTTTTAGTACCTACATGCAAAGAAATATTATTAGGAAATCTATTAGCTCTACTCGGATATACAGGCATTAGCTTCTAACTTGCTGTTAAATTTTTAACAAGCTTTTGTGTGTTTGCTCGTTTGCCCACTATCTTATAAAAAAAAATCCTATATACTTTAAAGACCGTTATAGTTTATAGGCTGTAATGTTCTATTAGTATTAATAAAGTTGTAAAATAAAATCTTGATTTTTCCCGCTCTATAAATGACGTGGGATTATTTTTTTCGACTATCTCGTATACTTAGAGCTTAATCTCTTGCTACTATCATGTTAAATCGTATCATATTAACATAGAATCTATTTTACATTTCAAAGGTTCGAAATAATTATGTATTAATAAATAATAAAATTGTCTAATTGTCAACAGCCATTAAACAGGTCGATACTGGACATAGGCTACTCTGTGAAAAGCAGACTTTGGCCTGCTGTACCATGCCTCTCTGTAGAAAGGATGCTTTGGGATACCACGTGTTATGTTTCGAGGCTTCATTAAAAGACGTCTTCAGGATTGGTAATGTTTAATACAGTTCACACAGTGCAGTCACTTCGCAGTCCAGATTTAATCAGTCTGCCATATGTAGGAAATGCGTCCATGACACACTAGTGACGTTACGTGCTACATACTAAGTTACAATTAGTAACATAGGGATGCGACTTCCCAACACCACGCTACCCAAACGGGTTTTATGGGATTATAAATATAATAAATAAATATAAATATGATGATGATTAAGAATACAGAGTGCCACTCCTACTTATTAACAACATCGATAACTTCACTGTATTTGACTAATTATAATAAATAATTTAAAATAAAATAGCTTTTAATACATAATATAGAAACCTATGCACATAACCATATTTAAAAAAAAACAATAACAATCACAAGTAGTGTTAATAGCCTGTAATGTTCTCGAATTTTACCGCTCTATAAATGACGTGGGGATTTTTTTTCGATTTAAAATATATATTTTTGTGTGGCCAGTGTGGTATAGTACGCTAAAAACGCCGTTTTTAAGGAAAGGCGTCAATCCTGCAATTAGTGAATGAAGGTTGTTGAAGACGATAATACGCTAACAAGATCTTTAGATTCAACTGTTCCCTACAAATTAACAAGAACAAAGAGATAAAAAATACAGCTTTTTACAATTTATCATGATTGAATTATCGTTGTGCTGATTTGCATTTATATAACTGTTGAAGTTGCTTAAAAAAGTGTCCATTTCCAAATTAAGTTTAGTACATAGGTCCTTTTAAAATTTATATGCGGACAGGTACCTTTCCAGACCCCGGATTAATGTTCAGATAGCCTCCTTGTTTGTAAACCTTCAGCCAAATTTCTGCTTCAACAAATTGGATATTAGGACGATCTGTTATCTCAGTGGTTGTACGAAGCTCTTTTATCCACTATTAAAACCTGAACCGTTTATTTCACGAAGCAAATTTTCCTTCATCGGGGATGACTTTATAGGTACACATAACACACATGAAACATACGTCGAATAGACACAAATAATACCTAGACAGGACAACAGTTTGTGAATCACACTAAATGTTGTCCCATGTGGGTATCGAACCCACGAGTATTCTCAACGAAGTAACGTGGCTTCGAGGTAACCGCTTGAACCACTATACTACTCAGTATTATTGTATGTCTAGATTGTAAAGATGGTTGTTTTCTGTGTGAATTAATTTTTAACAAACTTCAAAAAAGGAGATGGTTATCACTTCGACTGTATTTTTTTTAAATGTTTTTACCTCATAACTTTCGACTGGGTGAACCAATTTTGATGATTCTATTTATTTGAAAACTGGTCCTTCCCGTGTGATCCCATTTCAATTTGGTCCAGATTGAAGTCGGTTTTTTTTGTTAAAATTTGTGATACTCTTTTATGTATCATTTAAATGCATGTCATTAATTTTTTCATATTTTAATGTATTTCGATCGTTCCCTACTGTCGCTCGATCTTTTCACGAAATTTAATTTCTTTATTAAGTAGTTTCAAAACTTAATTTAAAAGTTTGGAATACAGAGTTCTTTAAATATATTTTTTTACGCTTTAAATAAGTTTGTTTATAAAATTATCTCTACTAGTATTCTTTTGGATTACATCCTGTTTACCGAAGTAAACTTCCATATAATCCTATTTAAGTTGTAGTAAGTTGCAGAAGTTATTATAATGCATGGAATGCACTCCTATATAGAGACTGCAAGGTTGGCCTAGTGGTTTAGGCGGTTCTGGATGGCGTAATAACAGCAGTTCCCGGACTCCTCCCTCCTCAGGCGCAGAGTGGCACACCGTGTGGTTTAAGTCGGTTCGAGTCCGACACACCGCCCCGCCGCAAACCCGGCGCGGGTGACGGTCCGAGGGGATTTCCACACGTAAAAAAAAAAAAAAAAAAAAAGTGGTTTAGGTGGTCGCCACGCCGCTTGCCAATGCACCAAGTGTTGTGGGTTCAAATCCTACACGGGACAACACTTTGTGTGATCCACAAATTGTTGTTCTGAGTTTGGGTGTTAATTGTGTCCGTTTCATGTGTGTCTGTAAAGTCCCCCGCGACACAGGATGTTTATTCCTAATGCAAGAGTTGTCTTTTTTTTATTTTAATATATAGGTACAAAGATATTAGTGTTGACTGGGTCGGTTTCTGCTCTACAGCTTGCTCGAAACGTTTACGGAGTTAATAACAATATTTATGCCACTGCACACGCCGAGGATGCATTGTCATAATTCAATTTGAACTTCTAAAGCTCCGCCAAGATACAAACCAAATGGGATTATAGTTAATGGAGTTTGTAGTCTTTAAAGCTGACCATAGAATATAATACATAGGTCCTTTTTTATAACAAAATATTTGCTACAGTATCATTGTATAAATAGTTTAAACAAAAAATATCGTTCGAATTCTTATAAATGTGTTTTAAGTACGTTAAAGAAAACTTTTAATATTTCGGGTTCCGTGGGAATACCTGTATGAATCTTTTTTTTATGTATTCAATATCCAAGTTCAATATTCAGTAGCCAAAGTGATTCTACTCTGTGTTATGGAAAACATAAGCAGAAACCAAGAGTGGTGGTCACCATACCTATGGCGAATACAGACAATGCAACAATGCAGCATGGGCCCACACCATGACGGCTTAGTGATGCTTCTGCATCACTCACCAACGAAACACGACAGCACATTTGCTGGCATTATAGGTTCAACTTCTGTGCGAGGGTAGTCGGTACTACCCACGGCGCCGTGGTCGAGCCGACCCGTTCGCGCTAAAATCAGCGTGGCTCTACTACCTAACAAGCGATCTTAAGCGGCGTACTTTTTAAAACAAAAATAAATTATAAACAGATTCTAGAAGAATCAATTCTTTGAAGGGTAAATATATAAATTATGTAGGAACACGCAAAATGTATAAATCCAAACCACAAATTATGTACAGTACCTACCAAAGCCCTAATTTGTATTTCATAGAATTATAACAGTAGACGACAAGTTTAGAACTAATTCATCGTGTAATGGAGCATTCTCAAACATTTCTTAATTATGACCTTAGGTAATGTTAGTGCCTAACATGTATGCCTTATGCTTCTCTGTATGTGCTCAAGGACTGAAAAAATCTTTTATAAGAATACAACTCTCGTCAAGAAATATATTCATATGTCGCGGACTACTTCAAAACATTCAAAACAAACAAACGGACATAAAGATCACTTAAACTTAAAACAACGATTTTTAAATCACATAAAGTTTGTTTAACAGGCGACGTCCTTCGACTGATGTTGATGATAACAAAATGTTGTCCTATATGGATATCAAACCGACAACCCTCGATACGTTGCAGGAAGCGGTGAGCGCGGAGACTGTTTAAACCACTAAGCAGTTCATACAGTCAAGTTTTAATTAAATTAACCATTGATTATGTATCTAACTGTTTAAAAGAGTGAATACCAATACAGAAATTATCGATCTAATAATAACAACCAATAGCTAAGTCTGTAGTACTAAAAAGTAACTCACAAAAGATCACCAGACTCCACATTTCGCCTGATCATCCACACACTTGCACTAGCTAATATCCAATGTAAGTATCACTAGAATACTTTACAAGAATAGTTACAAATATTATTCATTAGCAAGCACTGACAAGGCACTACTCTCCCAACCACGCTCTAATCGAGATTGTGGCTACAGCAGTTCCATTCCGATCACCAAACCCCTACCACATATATTATGATACTACATAATTTATGTTTGGCCCCTTTAATGTCCTATCACTGAGAGTAACTCGATTTTTAATGAATTGAAACACCTTATTTCTTTTCATGTTAAATATTCCAATCTATACTAATATTATAAATTTGAAAGTGACTGTCTGTTTGTTACTCTTTCATGGCTAAATCGTTGAATGGAATTGGATGAATTTCGGTATAGAGATGGATTGGACCTTCGAGAAGCACATAGGCTCTTTTTGTCGCGATAACCGACATACGCGTAGGTGGTGCCGTGATCCAAAGCTAGTTTAACATATTTTGTATAGTTTGTATATCTTATTGTTGATGGAACTCTGACGGCTTCAGACCGGAGAAGGTGTTATGGTTGCGACACAGTCTTGATTTAACTAATCCAGACATTTTCGCTTTTTGCTTCGTTTAAATAAAGTTTTTTTTTTTTTTTTTTTTTTTTTTTTATGGTATAGCCTGGCAAACGAGCAGACGTATCGCCTAATGGTAAGCGATTAGCGCCGCCCATGGACAAGGGTAACACCAGAGGCGTCACAAGTGTGTTACCGGCCTTTGGAGGATGGGGGGGGAGATAGGGGGAGGGGTTGGGGTATGGGCCTCCGGTATCCTCACTCACCCGGTGAAACACAGCGCAAGCACTATTTCACACCGGTTTTCTGTGTTAAATAATGTGTGTTAAATAGTTCTATGTAGCTATTATTACTAAACAAATGCTGTTGCTAACATAATTTCTACAATATATAAAAACTAATTAATGTAAAATATTTATTATAGTTATATCTGTATTTAACTAAAATGTTTTAGTAACTTAAATGTATATATCGGGTACATCAGTTTGCCTTATTATAATTCATGGAGAGCTAGCGACCCGGCCCGGCTTAGCGGGGAAGTCTTTGAAATTCTCGGTTTTCCTCTACTACAACATAAATGTATTACACATTTAAACCATTCTCTTTGAATCACTCTATCTATTGCTGAAAACTGCATCAAAATGTGTTAAATCTATATATATAAACGAGGAAGGTGACTGACTGACTGACTGGCATACCCAGAGATCAACGCACAGCCCAAACCGCTGAAACTAGAATCCTGAAATATTGCATGTAGGTTCTTTATATAACGTAAGTGAGCACTAAGAAAGGAATTTTTGAAATTCCACCCCTAAGGGGGTAAATCAGGGGATGAAAGTCTGCGTGAGCGAAGCCGCGTGTAAAAGCTAGTATTTTATAAGATCTAAGCGAATAGAGAGCGGAAGCGGCTTTATTTTATGCTATATAAAGAAAGATAGATTATATTGTTTTATAAACTGGGCATGCATACGAGTATACAGTGTGTTTGACAAGAGCGTGATATAACAATGGACAACTAATACAAATACATATATCCTTTTTTTTGTAAATACATACATATTATACATAGAAAACACCCAAACTCCGAAACAAACATTTGCAGATCATACAAACATTTGGTCCGACCCGGGAATCGAACCCAAGACCTCATGATCAGCAGTCGCACACGCCAACCGCGAGACCAACGAGGCAGTCAAATAAAAGTCAGATGACCGTTTAAATCAGTATTGAAATATAAACAACCGATCAAGTGCGACTCGGACTCGCGCACCGAGGGTTCCTTACAAACCTGTAGGTTCCTTATTAAGTAAAAGTTTTCAGATTTTTTCTGTTACCTGTGCTGTTAAGCTATTGCTTCTTACCAAATTTCAATTTTCTATGTCAACAGGAAGCAGCTTTTAGGTTTTGATTCCCTTGCGAGCAGTCGCGAGTTTCAAAATATGCGGTACTAGTATAAATGGTTGTACCTTTTGCGTTTTTGCGTTGACTTTTTTTTTTTTTAAAGCTTAAAGGCAATTAGACCTAATTTTGATATAAATTTCAACTTGATACCTCTGCGCGTTCATGAGGCAAAGGGTAATACATAGTTATATAACTATTAAAAAAAACATGTAATGTAACTAAAAATTTGAGATTTTCGAAATTTTTCCTTTATTTGTGCTTTAAAACGTTGCTTCATGCCAAATTTCAAGATTCTAGGACGGCTGGAAGTATCCTTTAGGTTTTGATTCCCTCGCGAGTAGTGGCGAGTTTCCAAAAATGGGGCTTAAATTGCTGTTTCTTGAGATTGCGTTAATATAGAAATTTTCACCGTGGGAGAGCCACGCTTCGGCATGAATGGGCCGGCTCGACCGGAGTGATACCACGGCCTCACAGAAAACCGGTGTGAAATAGTGCTTGCGCTGTGTTTCACAGAGTGAGTGAGGATACCGGGGCCCATACCCCAACCCCTCCCCCTATCTCCCCCCATCCCCCAAAGGCTCAACTTGTGACGCCTCTGGTGTTGCGGGTGTCCATGGGCGGCGGTAATCGCTTAAGGTATTATAGACCTGAGTATTTGATATGAATTTCAATTTAATACCTCTACGAGTTCATGAGGAAAAGGGTGGTAAGTTTATTTTTTTAAACTATTTTTGTTATACGATGTAACAAAAAATTTATGCTTTTCGCAATTTTTCCTTTATCTCTACTATAAGACGTTGTTTCGTACCAAAAATCAAGATCCTGAGTTTACGGGAAGTACCCTGTAGGTTTTGATTCCCTTCCGAGTGTTGAAAATTTGCATCATAAACGATTTACTAGACGAAGTCACTAAAAATTTATACTTTTCGCAATTTTTCCTTTATCAGTACTGTAAGACGTTGATTCGTACCAAATTTCAAGATCCTGAGTTCACGGGAAGTACTCTGTAGGTTTTGATTCCCTTGCTAGTAGTTGCGAGTTTTGAAATATGGGGCTTAAATTGCTGTTTCTTTTGATTACGTTTACATAGAAGTTTGATTTTGTTACAGCTTAAAGGTATTATAGACTTGAGTAGTTGATAGGAATTTCAATTTAATACCTCTACGCGTACATGAGGAAAGGGTTAGTAAGTTTAAAAATTTTAAAACTATTTTCATTATATAATGGAATGAAAAATTTATGCTTTTCAAAATTTTTCCTTTATCTATGCTATAAGACGTTGCTTCGTACCAAATTTCAAGATCCTGAGTTCACGGGAAGTACCCTGTAGGTTTTGATTCCCTTGCGAGTGTTGAAAATTTGCATCATAAACGACTTATTAGACGACGTAACTAAAAATTTATACTTTTCGCAATTTTTCCTTTATCAGTACTATAAGATGTTGCTTCGTACCAAATTTCAAGAAGATGACTTCACGGGAAGTACATTTTAGGTTTTGATTCCCTTGCGGATGTCGCAAATTTGCAACATAAACGGCTGTATCTTTTGATTGCGTTGGCTTAGAAGTTTGATTTTTTCAGAGCTCTAAGGAGCAGTGGACCTGAGTATTTCATATGAATTTCAGCTTGATACCTTCACGCGTTCCTGAGAAAAAGGGTCTTGAGAAACAGACAGACGGACAACAAAGTGATCCTATAAGGGTTCCTTTTTTTCCTTTTGAGGCACGGAACCTTAAAAACAAACGAAGATCCTAGTAACTCATAGGTAGTTGAAACTGACGGTTTTACGAACAAATAATGCTATTGAAAATGTGTCCTCCAGCTACGAAATTGGACCTCTCAAGAGATGTCTTTGAAAAGGTCAAAAACTTTGTTGGGGAGGATTCAACCTTTGTCTTATGAATCTGTTATGATTTTTTAAGATTTTTATTGTTAGCATGATCTTACTTTTTTATTTTTTTATTGAATATGTGGCAAACGAGCAGACGTATCACCTGATGGTAGTGTCACAAGTGCGTTGCCGCCCTTTGAGGGGGGATCTTGAGGATGGAGGGAGGGGTTAGGGTATGGGCCTCCGGTATCCTCACTCAATCGGTGAAACACAGCGCTATTTCAAACCGGTTTTTTGTGAGGCATTGGTATCACTCCGGTCGAGCCGGCCCATTCATGCCGAAGCGTGGCTCTCCCACGGTTATAGTTACTTTCACTTATTATAATATTTCCTAAAGTTCTAACTTCGACAAAGTAAAATATTATAGAAAATTATATATACTTAAGTTAGAATGATTACCAAAATCAACATATGTGATTAATAGTTGATTTCTTAACTGAGAGATTGTGGTATGCTATAAAAAGAGTTCGATATTGATTGTCATGTGAATGTGACGAAAAACAGCCGCCGCGCCGTGCCAATAAGTGTTTGGTGAACAAACAGACGTAATTGCCGCTGTGCTAAATTGGATACCATAAGAGTGACATATTTATATTCATGTGTATGAAATAGAAATTGGTATAGTTATTTGTATGTAGACCATAATGATACGAAATAAGACAATTTTGATCACAAATGAATGAGTAAAAATGTTTTAAGTAGGTAAATGTACGTAACTGTTAATTTAAGATTAACAATTCTAATTCGTTTCACTATTAACATTGTATTTCTGCTAAAAGGTAAGGTAAGAAAATCCATATACAGCCGGTACTCCAAGTCCCGAATAATCTCAGACAGCGGTACAAGGACAATACTCATCTACACTATTATCTACACTATTATTTATAGAGGTAAAGTTTGTGAGTTTGTGACGTTCTACTGAACCAATATCGAACATTCTTTTACCAATAGAAGACTACGTTATTTGACAAGTGACATAGGCTATATAATAACCTGAATAGTGGAAAGACTTTTTCGTGGTACATGAATATGCAAAGTCGGAGCAGGCTGCTAATCGAAAATGAGTGTTGGGCCCATTCTTCCTCAGGTGATACAAAGATCTCCATCAGTCTTTCATCTTGAAAGATGATAAAGTCATCAAAATCCCAGCCCTCGTTATCTGCATTCGTTAGTAATAGAAAGTGTCGTTCAATACCGTGCTACAAAAAAATTTAAAAAGTTTTATTTCAGAAGCAAAACGAGTGTTATAACAGATCCCGAACGAAAACAATTAGATATAGTAATGGATGAAAACAATGGAGATAAGGTTTCTCTAACTTCATCAATTATAGTCGAGAACATCAGCCATCTTATTTTCAGATAACTGTCGCTTTGTGGAACAGCCTTTCTGCATTTGCGTGGACTGCGTATAATGTAATTACTGATTCCCTATAAGTGAAATTGTGGTCAACTATTTTCCTTTTCGTTATATTTTCATATATCGGCTTAACTTGCAGCCGATAACACTGGCTATGTAAATTAGTACAAAGTAAATTAAATGTCATGTTTTCTATAAAGCGACACGTGTCTACTACTGTCTACATTCGACAATATTACGTATTATAGACAGTGCATTCTATATGAACGTTGTAAAATACTTTAATAATGTAGAGATCGAATTATACCCTGGTTATAGGACCTACGGTGAGAGGTCAGAACGGTGTGAGGCGTGACAGGGTCCTGCCCCACGGGTGACTCTGGTCACCCCTGAATGTACCTCATTCGTGAGGTACGGCAGGGGGGACTCCAGAAGCCGCCGATGCGTTCCTGGAGCTCCTCCCGACTGCCGAGGTAGGCCGCCACGGGATTTAGTGGATAGACCGGTCCTCCGGGAGTCCTACACACGCCCTTCGTCTTCCCGCGGAGGGTATGGTGCGAAAAGCATTCCACGCGTAAAAAAGGCTATAGGACCTAAGTGTAATTGTCCGTGTGGTGACAGATTAAGAATATGAAGTATCACCATCCTTTTTCATCCCGTGGCTGTCGTAACAGGTGACTAAGGGTGCAAACTACATTGGATAAAATGACTGCAAAGAGAAGGAAAACTTAAAACAAACCCCATACCAACCCGTCTGGCCAGCATGGTATAGTAGGCGCAAACCACCTTCCTAATGAAAGGCGTCTAACAGTAGACTCTCAAAGGCTGTTGATGATAATAAAATATGACTTAAGTATTTATCGTATGTATTAGCTTTATTGATAACTAGCTGTTACCCGCGGCTCCGCCCGCGTGTATCGGTTTTTGCGGGAAATAGTAGCCTATGTGTTATTTTCATAGTAGTAAATATATATAATATAAAAAGTAGTCTATGTGTAATTTTAACAAAATTGGTCCAGTCGTTTGCGCGTGAAGAAGTAACAAACATCCACACTCGTAAACTTTCACCCTTATAATATTAGTGTGATGTTTTTGCATGTGAGCAAAACCCAAAAACATTAGATAACGATTGTAGAAAGAAAATCGGCACGAAACACTTGCAATGTGGCTTAAGGCTCGGTTTTGAGATGTCAGAGAACAAGAGAAGTTGGATAAATTTAGTGGCTTTGGCTTGTACCTACTTTATAAAAATAGAGACTGCGTAATTCTTCTATGAGGCATTGACTTGAGATGATGGAGTAATAAAAAACATATAAACAGTCTTCCGCCTTCATAACTGACATTATTTAAGATGAATGTACGAAATAATTCGGCTCGTTAAACCAAGTGAACCATATGTAGATATGAAAGGTTATTGTCGAGTTTTATGAGTCGCCTCTTGACGAGATCGTTCTAGCGAGGAAAATAAAGTATGTCATCAGAATCACGAAATGTGTGGAAGAGATCGTAACTTTTTTTTCACGACTGTATTTGTGAAATTTTAATTTCAATATTGTGTTTCTCTTTACTATACATAACTATTTTCATTTAAAGGTTTAAACTTAAAGTCAAATTACATGAAGATCATGTCAAGAGCTCAATTAAAATTCGAAAAGTACCTACCTATTGTATTCAGAACAACAACATCTAAACCATGTAAATACTTTTGTTTTAAATGTTTTTAATATATACTTAGTTTTTGATTTGGAACCAAAAATACCAGCTTCTATAGTACCAAACGATCTCATGTCAATCCAACATGTAGTATGGTATAATAACTTGGAATGTAGTGTTTTTTAAGAGGTTCAAGTTGTTTCTACAACATTGTGCTCTACATTATGTTTAGAAAGAGCATTTGGTAATCTTATTGTACCCTAGATATAAGCCATTGATCAACAAAGTGGTGTTTGCGACATCGATAATTAATAAATAAATGGTGTTTCATTACCATTCGGTAAATAGTTTTTAATACGCTTTTATTAACTTCAGCTGTGTGTTTCTTTGTTTGTTACACACTTTTCGAAGCATGTTCTAAGCATCGGTTCTGCCTGTGAATTGACTTGTCGGAATGAATTCAACTAAAGCGACACGGTTTATAATTGAATCTATCGTAAGATGTATCTATAAGGGTATATCCCCGTTTCGTTTAGATAAATCTTTTCTACAAAACTTCCTAATTCAATAACATTTTGTAAGTATTCTATCGGCCGTTCATACGTTACATTTATTCTTAATATTTTTAACGAAAGGACCTCACTGTTTTAAAGCGAGCAAAATACAAACAAAACATTTTAAAACATAAAGCATGAGACTATCTAACTCAAAAAATGAATACAAGTATACGTAAGCCGTAATATCACCGTCACTTTGAGTTATCTAAACTAATTGTAAATAAGGTTTTAACCGGGAGTTATGAGGAATAAAATACATGTATTGCGCGAGTACAAATATGTCTCGACTTCCATCTGCTTAAAATTCAGCTTAATATAAGCAAGATTTGAACTGAAATCCTGAAATACGACTCGCTAGCTCTGGAGTAATTTGATGGGTTTATTACTAAGAAGTAGTAGATACTTTGATAATGTTTATTTTATGGTACACTTATCTGACTTGTTATTATTAGTTTTAGGTTTTAATCCTATTGATCATAATACCATATTTGTTGTAAAATTAATAATTGAGAGAAACCAAGAGCGAGTATTTTTTGTACTTATTAAAATTTTACTGCCAAATTCCAAATCGCAATAGCAAATCGAACAAAAAACATGATTTGTTCGCGTATAGGTGTAAGATCCAGTAAAAATATAAGATAAAATTACCTTTATGATGATTGCAGTAAGAAGATGAGGTAAGAGACAATTTCCACTTCTGTAATGGTTGTTAAGTTCTTTTCCTGCACTAGTGTATTTAAACGTACGTAATAAAAAGGATTGTTCAAACTCCTGACGTCGTCGCGTAGAGAAGCTGGCCAAATAGCTGGACAACTTTCAATGCAGTACCACCGTCGAACCCTTTGTTCGGTACATAGTTTATTTTTAACAATTGAGAGAGAGTGCTAACTTATTTATGTATGTACGAAAGCAAAGCAGTACGTAAGCTATTATTACCGTGGACATCAGACACCATTGTTCAAAGCTAAACCTGTCTGATCACACTGATTTTCAAGCGTTTTCTTCTTGCCGATTTCTTTTGATACCTTTTAAATGAATTAGCAAAGCCTAGTGTCCAACTTGACACATAGGTATATTCTGTTTCCAATAAAAAAATTTAAGATCAAAAATAAAAGATTACCGTTTCATAGCATTAAAAAAGACTAGCTGTAAAGCAAAATAATTCATGCGCAATCCTGTGGCGTCACATTGGCATAAAATGCGTTGATTAAAAGTTTCCACTACGTAGTTACTACACAAAATATTATGGATTTGAGGACGTATTATTTTACATTAGAGATCGTTTGCAGTTTTGTATTTGCATCTTTTTCATAAAATGTAGAGCAAATTTGCAATAATAATTTGCATGCAAAAGCTCATAGGTTGCTCTGCATTTTTCAACGAAAATGTATAGTGACTTTATTTAATATACGAGATTTTGATTTATCAGAATAAAAATCACGAGTAAAATTTCCTGAGTCTCAAAAGTAAAAGCTGATTAACATGACGGTTCCTGATAAAGTTTCAGATAGTTATCTAATATATAATACTATGTGACAGATGGAAGAATATGTATATGGTCACCTGACATTTTAGTTATCAGAGACTTCGGATAGAGATTAGATTTACATATAACATTAGTTTATCAGATACTTCATTAGCAAGTAGTGTAACTGGCCTTAAGGCATTCATCATCGATTACAGATAAGATTTAGATAGTTTCAATCAACAACTCATAATGTCCCACTGCTGGGCTCGGGTCTCCGGAGAGGGTTAAGGCCATACGTCCCCCTCGCTGGCCGAGTGGCCCCCGCTGGCCGAGTACGGGTTGGGGACTGGCAAGACAACGTTGTGGCTACGCAATCTTGCTGATGGATGTTTTAAAGCCGCCCAGAGGCCTCCAACTAAGCTTCACGATTGTTATCCTATTAAACAACCAGGAGCGACTGCTTAACATGACCTCCGAACCACGGAGACGCTCATGGTATCATGCTACCAGCAGTCACTCATCCAGGTACTGACCGCGCCGTCGTTGCTTACCCTTACGTTGCTTGTTGTTGTACCTTAATAGCATCGCAATTCGCAGGGCTCAGGTAATTTTGTCATAAAAGTTGCATAATGTAATTTAAATACGATCTAAGGTCTTTAAATAATGCTTTATAAAATAAAATCGACATCAAAATGATCATTTCTTGTAAACATAACTTCAACTGTCAGCTTGCAGGTCCATTGTGTGTTAAGACGGTTTTTATAGGCTAACAGTCGCGTGCGAACTAATTTATACTAAAATGTCATACATAGTCGACTACATTAATCATACTGTGAGAAAACAGATAACATTTAGAAGTGAATATATTGGTTTCAATACAATGGAAGGATTTATTATACCCTATTGCCAGTCAGCAGCCGCTGTCACATTAGGAAAACGTATGTGAGAGGTTTACCAGAACTTTTACTTTATCGTGCTGTAATCTGGATTTACATAATTATAAAAAGGTTTGCAAGCCTTAGACTTTTAGTGTTGTTGTATGTTGAATTAATAATATAAAGTTTGTGAGTTTGTGAGGTTGTAGGAGATAATCTTTGGATCTACAGAAGCGAATTTTGATAACATTTTTACCAAAAAACATCCACATTATTAGGAGTCTGTATAATAAAACCAAAAAATGATTAACGCGAACTCCGACACACACGCGAGCGGAGCCCAGGTTAAAACTGGTCTTTAATATTTGTAAATACAAATCATAAGAAGCATTTAAGTACTCTTATTCCGTGTGGTGACGTATCAAGATATAGTGTCACCAACCCTATTCATCACTGTAAAGAGAAGAAAAAATTTAAACAAACCCTATACAACCCATCTGGCATACGATATATTGGACCAAAATCTGAAACAGATGAAAGTATACCCCATCATCGGAAATAAATTTATAGTAAATAAATAAATATTTCGGACATCTTATACACAACGACATCTAGTCCCAAGCTAAGCAGAGCTTGTGTCATGGGTACTAGACAACTGATATAAATACATATATACTTTTTTTTTGTAAATACATACATATTATACATAGGAAACACCCAAACTCCGAAACAAATATTTGCAGATCATACAAACTTTTGGTCCGACCCGGAATCGAACCCGAGACCTCATGATCAGCAGCCACTCACGCCAAACGCGAGACCAACGAGGCAGTTAAATATAATAGTATAAGAATCAATGTTCATTATAAGCGGTACTAAATTGTATTAACCTTCATGTGCCATTTATCGATTCTGAAACGAATTTACATTCGATACAAAATGATTTAATAGTAAGAAGAATAGTCAGTCACATCTGACGTTCCTCTATTGAACATGATATAGTAGAAACATAATATGTATGTCGATACTTCCACGAAAAACGAGAAAACGTTTCTCAATAACTTCCATCTGGAGCATCGCAGTCAAATAGAATATTTTCCACTCCAGTAGGTACACGCCAAAGTTAAAGCATGAAACAGCAAAGATTTATTTCTTCTGTTGTTCCCGATAAAGCGTCGTATTTACTTTTATGTGCGATTTGCACATGAAAGCCCGTGACATTGTTGTCTTCCTAGTGGCACCACTGGCACCAAGCAACAACGAACGCTGGGCAACAAGGCTGTGTTTTATTGCCTGACGTTGTTGCTGAGCGACTTTGTTGATGGAATCATAAAACTGACGGACTGCGATTACGTGGCCTCGATTTAGAGAAATGGGTTGGAGTAATGCATTTACTTATATTGTGTATTGTGGGGTTGATGTTTAGTTTTCAGATAACTGAAACATAGAAGCGTTTCAATGTCAATAGTCTGACCTGGGCATTTATTTTTCTATTTTAATAGTGAAGTCTCTTTTTCTATTTAACGGGGCAAAATGTTTCGATCAAAGTAAAATTAGGCATAATATAATATTTACACTCGACAGTTTCGTTCGTTGCGATTTTGCACTTTTTTATATAGAAAAATGGGCAAACGAGCAGACGTTTTGCCTGATAGTAAGCGACTACCGTCGCCTATGGATACCCGCAACACCAGAGGCATCACAAGTGCGTTGCCAGCCTTTGGGGTATCGGAAGGGGGATGGGCATGGGCCTCCGGTATCCTCACTCACTGAAACACAGCGCAGGCGCTGTTTCAAAGCGGTATTCTGTGAGGCCATGGTATCACTCCGGTCGAGCCGGTCCATGCATGCTGAAGCGTGGCTCTCCCACGTTTATTATTGCATTTAGTTTTTTGAGGAATTGGGGCGAATGAGCTGATGGTTTACCTTGTGATATATAGCTAACAGCGCCCATAGGCTCCAGCTACTTCAACGGAAGTGCGTTACCGCCCTTTGGCAGTGAAGGAATTACTCCGGTCACAACCAGCCCAAACCTCCGGTCACGGCTTTAACACGATTATAATGATTGGCCTTATTGCCTTAATTCTAAATAGAAAACAAAATATAGTTTTCATTCAGAATGTTGTCGTTTAAATATGGTACCAGCGCGATGAATAATGTCAACACATTAAAAATATTAGGTCAACCGTTGTTATTGTCTCGTAGCTATGAAAACTGTATTCATGTCCATTTGTATAATTCATTACTGTATTTTACTACTTAATTTATTGTTTGGACTTTGTATTACAGGTAAAATAAATGGAATATATTATAAAAATATCACATTTTCATCATGAATGATTCAAAATGTAAATTTAAAGATTGATTTTAAATTAAAAAATAAAAAGCTTATAAGTTTAATGGTTATTATTTTAACACAGTTTTATTTTTATTACTTTTATTGCATTATAAAATTTATAATGTTTATTTTAGCTAAGCCGTACTATACAATGAAGGAGCATAAAATTAGCAATCATTAAAAAATAACGTTTAATTTAAAAAATAATAACTAATTTTTAAAATTTATTTTTTATTTAAGTGGCACCAAGCAATTAGTTCCGTTTGCACAAAACCAAGCTTTCTATAAACTTTGCAGGCATTAATATTATCTTTGTAACAAAATGCAAGTACTGGTTTCCCCTCTTTCAACCAGATCTTGCTTGCAATCTTTAACAGCATTTCAGCATATCCTTTCTTTCTATGATCTTCTACAGTAAAAAGATGCTGTAATGCACCAGTTTCTTTCATGAATACCCAAGTAATTAGCTCGTTTTTGTGAAATAAGCCATATCCAGAATTCGTGTCAATTAGTAGTTTGAAGTACCATGAAGAGTTTTGGTAGCGATGAGGCCATGTTGAGTCCACTAAATCGAGATGCTCCAATGTAACTGGGCCAAAGGTTATATTTGGCGGTAAACTGTGAACAAAAATGTTATATTTCATACTTATATTATAAATGCGAAAGTAACTCTGTCTGTCTGTCCTGCTTTCACGGCCAAACCGCTGCACCGATTTCAATGAAATTTGGTATGGAGATACTTTGATTCTTGAGGAAGGACATAGGCTACATTTTGCTGCGATAACCGACAAACCCGCGGGCGAAGCCTCGCCCAAAAGCTAGTATGTATATAGCAACAACACTGACTGGGTTTTGACAAGGCGCTGTAGCGATTATAAACCAACAGTGGGAAAATTTTCAACATTGTTATTTCTGTTTGATCATGTTGTTGTTGACAACCGTTGAATATAGTTAAGTTTTTTTTGTTTATTATATAGGAGGCAAGCGGTCAGTAGATGATTAGTGACTCGCTTCTTGTCATGACACACTTGGGGGTCGGGAGAAGGAGACTGGGCCTTCATTAACCTCACTTAATTAGTAACAAGAAAAAGTTTAAAAAATATAATCTGACTACGTAAAACTGGGTAAAAATATAACCTACTAGTTGTTGCCCACGGCTCCGCCCGCGTGTATGTCGGTTATCGTGACAAATAGTAGCCTATGTGTTATTCTGATGTATATTCTACATTACTGTAAAGTTTCATCTAAATCCGTTAAGCAGTTTTTGCGTGAAAGAGTAACAAACATCCATCCATCCATCCATACTAACAAACTTTCGCGTTTATAATATTAGTATAGATATAGATAGGTAGGTTCCACGCCTAAACTACATAGACTGCCAAAACTATTACGCTTCCTTTTGGCCTCGCTGTAGACGGGTAAAAAGGAGTAAGCATTGTTACATAGGCATACAATATATGGATGAATAAACGAACTGGAAATCAAAATTCGAACAAAATCCCGCTGTTTTGGCTTCAAGAAAAGAGCGCTTTAAATGTGGTAATATTTTAGAATACCTATACCTAATACCTGCTTATTTATTTATTAATCTGCGAAAACGCACATAAAATAATTATAATTACAATCTTTGTTCCCCAAAACCTGGTTGGTGGTTTGACTGGGGGATCGAGTCTCCGTACAATTGAGCTTATAAAATGAAATAAATAATAACTATTACAGCAAGCCTACAAATTAATAATAGCTGCTTATACTAAAGAAAAGTAACAATTGGCAAAACAAACTTACAACTATTAAGAAATTATTTTTCAAAAGTAGGTGCAACTAAAACTCATTGTAGTGAATCTAATTTTTTTTTAATTTTCTCTTAACAATATCATTGTTTGGTTTTCCTGATGACCGACGAGCCGACAACAATTTCTTCCATTCCATTAAAATCTGAACTTCATCATAGCGATGTTACGCTACATTATTATGTGTAATTTAAATTGTACATTTGTATAGTGATAAGTTCAAGTAAACAAAGAGCTAACTGCTTATGGCTATGATGTAAATTAACATAATATTACGTAATGGGCAAAAAGTAGAACAAAACAATCATTATTTTCTTGAAAAACAGCTGAATTTGTAATTTATTGTCTATAAATGAATAAAGAAGCTATAACATTTCTCTTCAAGGTGTAATTTACATTTAATTATGTAAATTAGGTTTCTCACAACTGTACTAGTGTTGCACATGAAAATTGATACCTCAAGATATTGTTAGTACTGTTGCAGTCTTATTTTCTTATTATCTGTATATGATAAATTAATTTGTATTTTTAACCGACTTCAAAAAAAGGAGGTGGTTTTCAATTCGACTGTTTTTTTATGTTTCTTACCTCATAATTTTCGACTGGGGGAACTAATTTTGATGATTCTTTTTTTATTTGAAAGTTGGGCCTCCCCGTTGGTCCCATTTTAATTTGGTCCAGTTCTCGAAGTCGGTTTTTTTTTTGTTAAAATTTTGTATTGTGTCGTACTTCATTCGCTCTCTTTAATTAAGTGATTTGAATGACTAATTAAGTAATTAGTCATTCAAATCTAAATAGTACCAGAGTATACGACTCTACCGTATACTAGACTACCGTAGGGGTAGTTAAAAGACCCCTTATATGGAAAAAAATATAATAATTTACTATCCTATTTGTGTAATATCATTATCTTTATGTAAATATTGAGAATGCGTGAACGTAAAACGAAAACAACAATATTTATTTAATGATAAAACCTAGTATATTATGTTAAAATATTTGTTTTAAGGATTAAATATCTCACATTATATAATGTCTGCATAGTAAATTTAAACAAGTAGGTAGTGTTCGTCTATCGTAGATGGGTCTATTTCATTACCCCGCTTTATTAAATCAAAGTCCAACATTAATTGTTAGACACTATCTAACACCAATCTGGAACCATGACGATAATATTGTTCAATATTTTTTTTTTTATCCCAACTCTATCTGGTACCAAGCTAAGCAGAGCTTGTGTTATACGTACAACTGATATAAATACTTATATACTTTTTTTTTTGTAAATAAATACATACATATAAAACACCCAAACTCCGAAACAAATATTTGCAGATCATACAAACATTTGGTCCGACCCGGGAATCGAACCCGAGACCTCAAGCACAGCAGTCGCATACGCTACCACTGCACCACAGAGGCACTCAAATGATTTAGTTTTTGATGGAACATGTTCTATAAAAGTTCTAACCTATTTCAACTTTTCTAGGGTCTAGAGAAACCTAGATTTAAAATAAACAGGTGACAATATCGTCTTTGTACCTATTCTGATGGAATCATGATATTCAACATTCATTGTTTTTATTAGTAGAACATACACATCACATGAGACGTTCATGAAATCAGAATCCCATCACCATACCTAGATAGCTTAGGGTGCGGTAAACAAGTAAAAGACAGGATATTATTTTGAGATAGTCGAAGTCAATCCACTAGTAGTGTCAACCAAAATGTAATCATGTTTTACCCGACTACTGCCAAGCCAAAAGAAGGTGAAAAAAATTTGGCAGTCTATATATCACTTTATGTTAGCGCCTAAACTACAATGGAACACCGACAATACACCGATTTTCATGTCTGGAATGTCAATAGATTCGCAATATTGCCCTTTTGACATAGGCTATAGCATGGGCTTTAACATGGTTCATATAACAATGTACTTCGCCAGGTACGGCATTCCGAGATACAGTGAAGAGACAGAGAGATAGAGATGACGTCATCATCACTATCACTGGTTGTTATTGGTCAATGATATTATATAATATCATTGTGGTTGGTTCATTTCGTGTCATGTTGCTATAAAGTGGTAACTGGATAGTGACGTCACACCGAGCCGCTCTCGGAATGCGAGACCTTGTTTCTTATACCATAGGCTATATATATTTTATTTTATTTTTTAACGTAGTCAGGTTATAGTTTTTTTTGTCATTGTTATCTTACCTAACATCTTCATATGTCGCTGCTTCAAGTATAAATGTTTCTAATGGATCGTGCTGATCTTCCTCCACTCCAATCTCTTGTGCTATATTACGAAGGCAGTCAACTACGTTCTTTGAAGCATACGGTACTATAACTTCTCTTTCCCAATCAATGACTTTGGTCTTCCTCAGAGCTTCTTCAAGTCTCGTTGTGTCGTCTTTTGGACATTGGATTATTATTTCGTAAAAAGTATCCTGTAATATTAGATAATTAAGAGTGGGAGAGACTGTGATATAGAAATTGTTTTACATCATAAATACCTATTTAGGACCCTAATAGAGACTGTTGGTCATTGTTCAATAAAGATGGAAGAAAGTAAATAAGAATAGTGTTTAGAGAAACAAAATTAAAAAAATACCATTGACAATCTTACAAAATAAACTCTGCCCGAGTAAACTGCAAGCCTGTTATCAGAGTAAAATGTAGATTCTCGCTGTGGTTACTATGGCAACGATCGAATGACCTCGATTTGAAAGACTTGTATTTAGGGACTTCGTATGAAACTATCACAGTATAATTTAAGGATTATTCGCTTAGTTTTTTTCGTTTATTTGTCAATGGTATGATAAATATGTACCTATACCTATAATATTATCTATTTAACATTGGAGCTGAATGCCTTATCGTGCCGTGTCGGAGCTTGCTTCGGCAAATATTTTGACGGTCTACCGTAATGATAGGTACCACGGTCTCATGAAAACAGTGCCAAGCAATTTCTTCCTTGCTTTTCAGCAATTCAGGTTACTGATAGATAACTTTTTTTAATTTTATAGTGGAAACCTACAATCGAATACCTTTTTACTACGACTTAAATACATGCCCACTAACGCCATCTGTGTTTGAAGAAGAAAACGTTAACAATGATTAATTATTATTCTAACCAATAGATGTCTATCGGTACCTGCTATGCTAAATACAGAATGTACTTTAAAGTTATATTATGTATTCAATGTTATTAATGTTGAGATAAAAAATTGACCTTTTAAATACTCCTCATTAAAAGATTTTTATTAATATCTTGATAAGCATCCAATCTGATATATTCACAAAAAAAATCTGATCTAAAGAAAAACATAGATTATTTTGATTTATAGGTTAAATACTAACCTCAAAAGCATTATGTCATTGTCTGTAACACTTATTCGCTATCAACGTTATCTTAGTAAAATATGCCTAATATAGATAATCACCTTCTCGTTAACAGCCACCATTCCATTAGTGACATCACCAAAAGGGCAATAAACTCTGAAGTCATAATCGAAGCCTTGTTCCGCCCATCGTTTTTGTACCTCAAGAGCCGCATATCCAGAAATACCTCGAGGCCAGTCTGCCTTGAAGGTCGCCTGAAGTTCACTCCACTTCTCTATAGGTAAACGTTGCAAGTAATCTGGTTCTTTGGACATTTTTAAATATTATTTTCACATCTGTCCGGTGGGTCGCCTTCTCGGATGAAGACGCAGTGACTAAATTAACATGAACAACAAACACAGAGTTTATCTGTACCGTTCTTTATTTAAAATGAAAAAAATACAAAGTTGTTCATAGATATTCAATGCATGAGATTTATTTATTAATGTTGATGTTTTGCTAATGGTGATTTTTATGTTTTTTTTTTTAAATACGAAAATCTGCGATCACGTTATTGTCGACCGATCTGTCAGTAGGCGAGTTGATAATAAACTATATAAATTGAATGTGACATCATTTTTTATTATTATTCCATATTGATAAAATACCAGGGCTTTATTGTGTCTGTTTATTGTCAGATTAATGTACCTAATTTAAGCCATTTAATATTCGTAGTATTAAAACATGACTCATACAAGTCAATGGTTAGGGTGTGTAATTAATAGGTACGTAGGTATATTTAGATGCAACATAACATCATTTCTATTTAATACAAAAATAAATAATAATAAGTAAATTACTCATCGTTGTTGAACATCATAGACATGATGTCTCGTAAATTCAATATTCACGGCCTTCAATAAAATTAGGTACAGCAAAGACCTGCTTAATGCAAAATACGTAAGTTCATTACACTATATTCTTGAATGCAATGGTAATTATCTGTTAATCTAACTAATATTGATGATATAATATTAATATTGCTCTTGGGATATACGTATGTTTAAATCGGTTACAGAAAATTCAGTTAAGGGAATCTTACTGCAAATTAAAAATAAATATTCCAACTGGATACATATTAGTTTTATTTACCTTTTTTATTTAAGTAGCACCAAGCAATTTGTTCCCCCAGAACAAAACCGACCTTTCTGTACACCTTACAAGCGCTGACATTATCTCTAAAACAAAACGCAAAGACTGGCTTCCCTTCTTTTAGCCAAATTTTGCTTGCAAACTTTAACAATAGTTCACCATATCCTTTCCTTCTATGTTTTTCTACAGTGTAAAGATGTTGCAATGGTCCAGTTTCTTTGATGAAAACCCAAGCTATTAAATCATTGTTTAGGTAAAGACCAAAGCCCGAATTAGTGTTGATCAGCAGGCGAAAATGCCAAGCCGAAGTTTCGTAACGATTTGGCCAGGTTGAATCCACTAAGTCTAGATGCTCCAAAGTTACGGGCCCGAAAGTAATGCCTTGAGGGAGACTGCAATAAACAAAAAAAAAAACATTATTTAAGCCGGGTCTCCACCGAGCAAAAGTTGTCAATTTTTGTGTTGTCAACACGTGTTGGTGACAAAAGTTCCTGTAATTTCCTCATGTTGGCAACAAAAATTGGCAACAAATGTTGAGAACAGTGTTTCCGTTTTTGGAAGTAAACGTCAAAAGAATACGCTTCTTGCAAATATTTATTGGCTCTATGGTGACGCTTAGTTCGAATGGTTTTCAAATTGTTAGCGACTCGGTGTAGACTAGACACAATGGAAACGAAAGTTGATAATTTTTTTAGGTGTTGCAAACAGTTGGAAATACTGAAATTGCCAAAGATTTTGGTAGAGACGCGCCTTTAGTTATGAAAAATATGTAATAATCAACAATATTTAGTAGTTTTTGGCCTGCTATATAACATTGACCAGACGCGTTAGTTTAGGTTTCATTTCAAGATTTCCTTCTCTTTGGAGAGATGTTATCATGCGCAATTTGCTCTCTTAGTCGGCTTTTATGACAGCTACGTAATAGCCAATAATTTCACCGTGGGAGAGCCACGGTTCGGCATGCATGGGCTGGCTCGACCGGAGTGATACCACGGCCTCACAGAAAACCGGTGTGTAACAGCGCCTGCGCTGTGTTTCACCGAGTGAGTGAGGATACCGGAGACCCATAGAAAGCACCCAAACTCCGAAAAAAATATTTGCAGATTATACAAACATTTTGGTCCGACCCGGTAATCGAACCCGAGACCTCATGATCTGCAGTCGCTCACGCCAACCGCGAGACCAACGAGGCAGTCAAAGTCTTTGAGGATGCCATATGGCGAAACCGGTCAGGTGTAACTTTAATTAAAATAGTGGAATAAGTACAAGTGAGTTTCATTCTTTGTTTTTATGTCGTTAAATATTGATACTTTATGTTGTTTATTTATTACTAGTTATGGGATCTTTGTTTATTCTGTATTACGCAAATTACTAGTGTGAATTGTTTACTACTTACGTTACATCTTCGAATGTAGCATCTTCGAGTATAAAACATTCCAAGAACCTGTGTTCAGATAGCTCCACGTCCAAGTCACGCACGGTATTCCTAAGACATTCAATCACGTTGCGAGGAGCATACGGTACTACAATTTGTCTATTCCAGTCAATAACTTCTGTATTTTTCAAGGCTTCTGCAAGTTTTTTTGTATTATCTTTCGGACATTGGATTATTATTTCATAAAATGTATCCTGTAATAATTTAAATATACTTGCTTCAAATGTTATGTGTTAGCTAAGTCTGGTACATCAACATAATTACCTACCCTTGTTACGACAGTTATCACCATCTATATAATGTAGTATGGTTCCATAATTGCAATTATTGCAAAAGAGATATAAAATAGGTCATTAGAGATCTCGATGTTAGGGTCATCAATCGGGAAGTATTTAAGAATCCTATTGTGTTAAGTTCTTTACTTCATTAAACAGGCTTGGAGCATAACTCCAAGTGGGCAGTCTGCTTGTTGTTGATTTATTTATTATCCCCCTTTTATACGCCCTGGTTTCCCGGAGTTTGGGTAGTACGGGGAATTATTGTTCAGCCATTAATGTTTGATAGAAATGCATTGACCTCGATCATGGAGATGGGCACTAGTTCATTTGAGAGTGATTAGTGCAAATTCGCGTGGAAAATGACTGATTAGTAATTTGGGTTAGTATATAATTTGTATTGAGTTAATTATTTGAATGTACAGAGGACGTTTATTTATTTTGTTCTTGATTATTATTAAAATATATTTTGAAACCAAGTTTTGGATACTTGTAACATCATACATTATCTATCATTTTAAATATAGGTAGAAGTATATGAAACATGTATTGGATTGCAATAAAAAGTAGGTTTTCCTTAACTTCATATCTACTGTTTTAAAAGATTAAAACGTTTAGAGTTCAACTACATTTTTGTATGTAATGTGTGTTATGACACACATAAAATGGCCTGTTCTTAAATGTTTGTTGGCTACATTATTAATGTACAATTGACCTAGAACAATAAAAAGTAAATGTTCAGAATTCTTTGTAAACTCAGCACTAACAAAATATTTATAAGAAACCAGATAGAAAATACACACTTACTTTAATATTAACAGCTACCATTCCATTCCACACATCGCCGAAAGGGCAATAAACTTTCAAGTCATAATCAATGCCTTTTTCCGCCCACTGTCTCTGTATTTCTAATGCCGCGTATCCATTGATACCTCTAGGCCAGTCTGATTTGAAGGCGTTTTGTAGTTCGTTCCATTTCTCTCGAGGCAAACGTTGCATTGGGTCTTGAGGAAACATTATATTTTTACACAAAAAGATCGCACCACACAAGCAACTCGCATCATCACACGATAAACACTGTTATTCCTCGCTGTATTAGTCACTGATTTATGTTTTGTTTTCTTTGCTCATTCTAGTTCGAATGTTGTTTTCCTTAGTGCAGTATTAAATTAGGTAGCTAAAATTTGACAGTTAAATAAAAAGTCAAAGGGATTTCATAGTAATAGTTCTATTTATTGTTTTGCCAAGCCAAACGACTACAGGAGAAGATAGATGGAGATCTCAGACCATATGTATTATCAGATGGAGATATCCATTGTTTCATAAGTAATTAAATGAAAACAGTATTTTTCTTCTTTTCACCAACCTGTCAATTTTTGTACAAATTTGAATTTATTATGTAACTTCATTTCATAAAATTAGTGGTCACGCCAAATATGTTTTGAAGGCTTCGATAATTAAGTAGACTGTTAATGGTTCATTAAAACAAATGGAACACTATTTGGTAAGGATAAGAAAGGAATCACACATACCCTTCAGCTGCGCAGCGGCTCCTCTGTGTCTCTCCAGTAGCGGGCCCGCCACTGACTCTGATCCAGGGTATCTCCAGGTGTTCCACTTGCAGTAATTCGCGGCAAGGCGTGACTCATAAGAAATAATTACAAAGGCGCAATGCCGTAGATTTATATGTACAACGCAAGTTGTAAGCTCGCGTGGCGGATTATTTAATTTGTACTAAATTGTGTAATTGCACTAATTAACACATACGACGTGAAGATATTTTAAGTCTTCAGCGCGGCGGATCGATTTGAGTACTAGTTTAACGTAAATTTCGATAATTTACATAAATCAATGCGGAGCTGTAAACTCGCACGGCGGGAACTTTAATAGCACTAGAAAATTCTTCTAATCTGTCTTCATATCCGCTAGGGGCGCTGTCCTAGCGCAGGGTGTGTGTATAAAGGTATATGTATAGGTATGTGGAAAGGAACGTTCCATTAAATAATTTGTATAACTAACAATCTGGCGTAACCATTTCCACCCGCCCTTAAAGGGTCACCTTTAAAAACAAACATAAGGTAAAGATAAATTAAGAATTATAAATATCTTTAGATAGAGAGAGAGATCTATAATAGAGAGCTGGCTCTATAGTAACGAAATAAAAAATAAGAAAAATAAAGAAAAAATGTATATATAAATAAATTTGAGTATTGTGGAGTGGGTCAACTATTGCGTGGGAAGAGGACACAAACGAACGACTGGTCGAAGGTAAGTTCCCTTGGCAGTCCTCACGGTTGCCACGCGAATAATGCCGTCCTTAGAAGGGTGTATCATCTCCACGATTGCCAGTGGCCAGGCTAGGGGCGGTATGTTATCATTAATAACAACAACAACAGTACCTATTGTAATAGGTACAGAAGGAGAATTCCATTTCTGCCTAACCTGTAAAGTGTGAAGATATTCCATCCTCCAGCGGTTCCAGAATGACTGGACTAATTTATCGAGAAGCGAATGTCTATGAACTATACTTTCAGCATTGCTGTTAACATCAAGAGCGGGTAATGACAATAATGGTGCGGTATTTAAAAAATGACTTGGTGTTAAAGCTGAAGGCTCTGCGGGGTCCGAACTCAGTACTGTCAGCGGGCGCGAGTTAAGTAAACATTCAACTTGAATGAGGACAGTACTAAGCTCCTCGTATGAAAGAAGTTGTTGTCCGATTACTCGAAACAAATGTGTTTTAACGACCTTTACCATACTCTCCCAAGCGCCTCCAAAATGTGGAGAGCTGGGACATATAAATTTCCATATTATACGACTCTCAGCATACTCTTGCTCTAGCTTAGGACGGTATTCTTCATTGAGAAATTGATAAAGATCGCGTAAATATGAATTGGCACCCTTGAAATTAGTTCCATTATCGGAATACATAAACTGTACGGGGCCTCGTCTAGAGAGAAAACGTTTCATCGCAGCTAGGAAACTTGGAGTACTGAGGTCGGTGGCGACTTCGAGGTGTACGGCACGAGTAGTGAGGCATGTGAACAAACATATATAAGCCTTCTCGCTGCGAACACCCCGGCGGCGTACAGGAGTATAGGCGATGGGACCGGCGTAATCGCATCCCGTATGCGTAAATGCTTTCACTACCTGACGCGTACGACTATCGGGTAAGTCAGCCATTAGCGGGTAATTAGGACGTGGTTTAAGTCGGAAACAAGTATTACATAAATGCACTCTCCGTCTGACGACGCGACGTGCAGACAGGATCCAGAATCTCTGACGCAGTAGAGACATTAAAACTTCTGGTCCGGCGTGTAAATTCTTTACATGAAAATAATCAATGATCAAGTTCACAACATGATCATTGTGCGCTAGAATAACTGGATACATATGCGCATAGTCCAGTTCAGAGTTGACAAGACGACCACCTACTCGAATAAGATCGTTGTCAATAAAAGGCCTCAAGCGATTAAAAACTGATGAGCAATTCTCATTGTTAGATATGTGTGAATATTCCGCTGCGAAGTGTTTTCTTTGTACAGAGATAACTATTTTATTCTCTGCGAAATCCATATCATCTGCAGTCACTGCAATAGTGCTGCGGCGAGGCAATAGCTTTGCGAACCTATAAATATATGTTATTATTCGAAGAAGCTTACTCCAAGAGGAGATTCGAAGCGCAAGATTGTACAGAAGGCAATGCTTTACAAGCGTACAAACAATGTGCGCTAAAACCTTCTGCTCAGGTACGTTTTCAATACATTGATCATCAAGTGTCCGAAGAGGCCACTGTGATGGATCCAATGAAGCCCACTGAGGCCCATGGAGCCACAGGGGGTGAGACAATAACTTTTGTGGTGTAATACCACGTGAAAGTATGTCTGCGGGGTTCTCTATGCCTGCTACGTGGTAGAAGTTATTAGAAGAAATGTTGTCAGTGATTTGAACAACACGATTTGCGACAAACGTTTGCCATTTTTGTGGTGAACTCTTTATCCAGTATAAAGCCACTTTAGAGTCAACAAATGCGTATACACTAACTGCAATATTCGGAGAGTAATTATCGAGAATTGTGCGAAGCAATTTCGACAATAAAACAGCTCCACAAAGCTCGAGGCGCGCTATGGTAAGCGGCTTAGTGGGTGCGACTTTAGTTTTAGCGCAAATTAATTGGACAGTGTTACCACCGATAGTTTTAACGTGTAGATACACTACTGCACCGTAAGCCTGCTCGCTAGCATCAGAAAAACCTAATAAGGTAACAACGCAGTTCTCAGTTACACCTACGTGTCGTGGGATGCGTAAGTCATTTAAAGCTGGCAACTCAACGCAAAACTGCTTCCATCTCTTAACAATAGAGAGCGGTGGTGTATCGTCCCAATCGAGGTGCAATTGCCAAAGTTGTTTTATTAGTAACTTAGCATACACGATTGCGGGCGCAACAAAGCCCATTATGTCCCACAAGCGGGCGACGGTGGACAAAATAGAGCGTTTAGTACACATTATATCAGCGGGAGCGGATGATTTAAAATAAAACGCGTCATCTTCTATAGACCAATGCAACCCCAATATTTTATGTTGCACGGACCTATCAAATTCTACCTCGGCAGGCAGTTTGTGTGAGGCGGGAAGACTATTTAAGACGACTGGACAGTTGCTATTCCACTTTACGAGATCCCACTGCGCGCCCTTAAACATGTCAATAAGCTGACGAGACGCAGCAATGGCTTCCGATTGGCTGGGAACCGAATAGGCTATGTCATCCATGTAAAGGGAATTAGATGCTATCACACTCGCTAGGGGGTACTTTGAGCCATCATCTTCAATTAGCTGTCTCACCGTACGAAGCGCATGGTATGGACTTGACGATAGACCAAAGCACACGCGATTAAAATGATACAGCGTGAGCGTATCTTGCGGGTTAAAGCGATATAAAAAACACTGATACCTACGATCAGCTTCGCGCATAACAATTTGAAGGAACTGCTGGCGACAGTCTGCGGTCATTGCTACTGCATGTAGGCGAAACATTAATATAATTTTAAACAAGTCACCCTGAAGGTTAGGTCCTGAATGTAAAATATCATTCAATGATCGCCCGGTGCTAGTCTTACTGCTAGCGTCCAGAACGACGCGGAGGCGGGTTGACGTGTGGTCCTCGCGTACGACTCCATGATGCGGTATGACGTAAATCGGATTGGGGTCATGAGGGTCGTACTGAGGTGCGGGTGAGACATATTGTCTTTTGAGATAGTCTTTTATGACGTCATCATAAGCCAACCTAAGCTTAGGTGAAGCTTCTAATCTTTTTTCAAGCCACAAAAATCTTTTGCGAGCGGACTCGTATGAATTACCTAGAGTATAAACATCGTCGTTAAATGGCAGGCCGACAACGTATCTGCCACTAACGGTATCGCGGGTCGTTGTTAAGTTATAAAAGAATTCACATTCAACATCAGCGGGGTGCTGAATGGGCGGAGAGGAGGGAGGTTCTTCCAGCTCCCAAAATCGTCTGACTAAATTGTCAATAACGACAGGCTCTTGTGCTAAACAGCACGTCAAGACCTGGTGTGAGTATAGTGCGGGTATAGTGGGTACGGAACCCATAATAACATACCCCAACGCAGTATGCAACGCTGGGGGCGCCGACGAGTCGCAAGGAGGACGAACTACGTCAGGGAAAAATATATGCGGGAAGAGAGAGGCGCCTATTAATGCATCTATTTTATTAGGCGTCCCAAAACTCTCATCCGCTAGCGGTAAGCCCGATAAATGAGCTAGACATGATTTGTCTACCACTGCGGTAGGTAACAAGTCTGTGATTTGATCGACAACGAGCGGTGATATTTTAAAATTAACGTTATTGTCAAATCGCGAATAAAATCTAAAGTTAATTTTATTATTTTTAATTATTTTCTCAGCTCCACTGAACCCCTTAATAATCGTACGGTCAGTAGCGTATAGCGGAATACCCAATAAATCACAACAATCCTTTGTTATAAAATGGCTCTGTGATGCGGAATCAAGTAATACGCGTACTATATGTCGAGCGCCCTTTGTGTCATAGGCGACGACTTGAGCAGTCGACAACAAAACAGTAGTGTTATTATAACTCGCGGTCTGATCGTGTGATGGCTGTCCGGAGGGCTCGATGGATGTGTGAGTAGACTGAGTAGCGCATAGGGTGACGTCACCACAAGCGCGTGACGCAGTTCCAACGGGCTGCGCGGGAGTGGGGGCCGGCGAAGATGTCGCTGGCGAAGTAGGCGATACGCACTCCGGCGCATGGGCGCGGGTTCGATTAAAATGCAATAATGTATGGTGTCTTTGTTTACATACGCGACAACCAACATTTGAAGAGCAATTAGTTACTCTGTGGTTTAAACTGAGGCAGTTCACACAGGCACTGTTACCCTTTACAGCATTAAAACGTTCCTGAGGGGACATTTTATTAAAATCAGCACATTTAAATAAATGCGAGTGTGTGAAATTAATACAAAGACATTTGCGCGCGGAGTCTGTTGTATTAACATACGTTTGATACTTCGGAGGCGGAGCATTCGATCGTCGATAATTATTTTTATTATTATTATTAGAGGCACCGCTCACCGATAAAACAGTATGAGTGCGCTCCAAAACCTTTGTGCGTGTTTTTATAAATTCGACTAAGTCGTCAAAGGTTGGCATTTTAGAACTAGAACAACTTAATTCGAACGCGCGAACAGTATCAATGTCTATTTTCTTAAGCGCGATATGTAGAATAATAAACTCATTGAGATTATCTAATTTTAAATTTTTTAAAGCGCGTACTGCACTAGTGAATTTATCTGTAAATAAATCAAAGTTACTTGCGGAAGCGGATTGTAAAGGTTTTAATTCAAACATTTGATTTAAATATGTAGAAGCAAGGAGACGCTTGTCTTCATATTTATCAATTAATGATTCTAAGAATAAATTATAATTCTCAGCGCATGGTGATATACCTGAGCACACAGACTGAGCCTTATCTGACAGTTTACCCAATAAATAATATAACTTTTCTGCATCCGTGAGCGATGGATTATCATGAACAGTCGATTTAAAACTGGCATAAAATAATGGCCACGAACGAATATCACCAGAAAAAGTCATTAATTCGATAGGCGGTAATCTAGGTCTAGATTTGTGCGGTACGTAAACATTATGTGTAGATAAACTCTGTTGTGCATACTGAGACCGAACTCTTTTAATCCTGCCACATAAAGACTCGAAAGCGACAAGACTTTTATATTCCGGTTTAGCGGTAGGATTTGTTTTCAATAAATGACTGTTACAACTATCTAATACTTCTAGAAACTCCCTACGTAATTCATCAATGTTAGAACTCTCGTCAAGGAAACTTTCCCTCCTCGAGGCGTCCGATTCAAGGTCAGAAGAGAGGTCATAAATACGCTGAATTATTTCGAAAAAGGCTTCGCGTTTAGCGATCAACATAAGCATTTTCGAATCGTGTGTATCCTCATAATCTGAGCCTTCACTATGACCCGACTGCTTCTTAGGTGGCATTATGAAATACTCGTATTAATTTGGTCGAGTTATATATAATGCAAAGAAACAATAATGACTTCTACGAACGAAGGTGAATGTATATAAAAGTATTGAGGGTGTAATGCGGTAGATAATGCAACAATAATTTCCATGCAAAGAAACAATAATTACCTTTACGAATGGAGGTGGGTGCATAAAAAATTATTGAAGGTATAATGCGGTGGAAAAAATGTAACAATAATGTTCTATTTTGGTAATAGATTGCGGTTAATGTAATAAATAAGATGTAGTTATACATACAATACTTATACTACAATACTTATAACACGTAAATATATATATTACGGCGATAAATCTGTGTTTTAGCGGTACAATATGGATGACGCAATGTCACTATATACGATATTTTTTACAAAAATATTGCAAAATCACTTATTAGGGGCCTACAACGGCAATTCTAATAAGGGCGGCTATATAATACAGGTACAAAGGACCAATTATGGTCTGTAAATCACTTATTAGGGCCTAAGAAAGAATCCTAATAAGGGCGGCTAAGTAATACGTTTACTAGGGACTACTTTGCTCTTCTAGCGATATAGTAAATCACTTATTAGGCCTGAGAAATAATCCTAATAAGGGCGGCTGGAGTATCCGGTTTCGAAGGACCACTTTATGGTCACGCCAAATATGTTTTGAAGGCTTCGATAATTAAGTAGACTGTTAATGGTTCATTAAAACAAATGGAACACTATTTGGTAAGGATAAGAAAGGAATCACACATACCCTTCAGCTGCGCAGCGGCTCCTCTGTGTCTCTCCAGTAGCGGGCCCGCCACTGACTCTGATCCAGGGTATCTCCAGGTGTTCCACTTGCAGTAATTCGCGGCAAGGCGTGACTCATAAGAAATAATTACAAAGGCGCAATGCCGTAGATTTATATGTACAACGCAAGTTGTAAGCTCGCGTGGCGGATTATTTAATTTGTACTAAATTGTGTAATTGCACTAATTAACACATACGACGTGAAGATATTTTAAGTCTTCAGCGCGGCGGATCGATTTGAGTACTAGTTTAACGTAAATTTCGATAATTTACATAAATCAATGCGGAGCTGTAAACTCGCACGGCGGGAACTTTAATAGCACTAGAAAATTCTTCTAATCTGTCTTCATATCCGCTAGGGGCGCTGTCCTAGCGCAGGGTGTGTGTATAAAGGTATATGTATAGGTATGTGGAAAGGAACGTTCCATTAAATAATTTGTATAACTAACAATCTGGCGTAACCAATTAGACTTTAAATTACTTAGGTTTACAAGTAAATATTTAATGCTGAGGTGGACACCTACACTTTGACGACCTACGTTTTAAAGAAAAAAAACAATTGAAGTATTATGTAGGTGTCAATAACTACTACATTCCGTCACAAACAATTTAATTGAAATCCGAATAGGAAAACTCCTCTCGGGTCAGCTAGTTTTTTAATAGGTATAAGTTTTACAATGCTGTAACTGAAATATGAAATGGAAATAGTGACCGTTGTCACTGATTCAGACGAGGAAGAGAACTGATAGTTTTCAATACCGTTTTGAAATTGTTTATTGACTACAAATGTGCCTAACGAAGAAGGTATTGACAGTAATGTAACTAAGAGCAAAATATAATGTTTTTGTAGGCGCTTTTTGTCAACGATAGGAATAATTCATGAACTGTCTCAAGTAGGAATGACATGAGTTTGAAATTACAACAGTAATTAACTTCAAAAATATTGAGTCATCGACTCCATATATGTTAATTAATTAATAACAATTCTGTCATTCTTTAATTTCAACATTTTAATTGCTGAGTCGGATATTTGGGTAGAGTGGAAACAATGTGTAAGTAATGGCCTGCCTGAGCATCTGGATAAAAGTTTTCGAATGTGTATAAAGATGAGTTCTGGGTATTGTTGACATCTTGAACCTCGAAAGATATCAACGAGATAAAGTTTTGGGTAATTTCTTACACCATGCACAAGTCAATCTGAAGCGCGTCCATTTATATCGTAAAATTGGCATGGCAGGAGAAATGGTCTCTCATAACGTTGTAATAATGATGACATGATAACTTTGTATTAGAATTATAAATAATAGAATAGACACACATTTACTTGAAAAAAAAAACTATTTTGTTAGGAGATAAGACCAACTATTACAAACATGATAAACTACGATTATGTTTTAAGAAATTGAGTTAAAACAAGTGGATGCATGTTGTTCAAGACTTGTATTTTATTCAAATTTTAAGTATTGAATAACCAAGAACGGGGAATCTTCTGACTAGGCGAAGTGGTTATGCCTGGCGAGCGGCAATTTAACAGTCGTATCTTGGTGTTATACTTCTCACCTTGACGAGCAAGTGCTTCTTCACGTTGGAACGCGCGGGCGCGGCAGCGGTTGCGGGCGCGGTATACGTTGCGTGCTCGTGTTCACATTGGCCGCCAGGCCAGGCACACGAGCACGCAATGTATACCGCGCCCGCAGCCGCTGCCGCGCCCGCGCGTTCCAACGTGAAGAAGCACTAACAAACGAACTAACGTCCTTAAAAGTATTAAAAGCAAGGGGCATTTTACAGTGGTACTACTCGCAGAAAGTTCACCACTATGTGTCCACTCTTGAGTTTGTGAGTTAGTTTTCCACCGATTACAAGGCGGATTTTTTTTGTAAAGTTTTTATTAAGTTACTGTGTCAGACGAATTAATATACTGTAGTGTAGATATTGACTGTACCGTTTATTGTGCATCGGAGCGAAGGGGTTTGTATTCACATATAAAAGTCTCACACAGTGATTCAGATTGTCTATTGTCACTACACATGAACACAAAGTACACAGATTTATTACGAAACTGTTTAGCGTTTTCTCTTAATTTCCTAACACAGTTTTTAAATTATTGCTGTTGATATCTCGTCGGTAAAAATCTCACTGCCCGAGCGCACCGCCACCGATCTACCCTCGGTTTAATAATCGTATCGGTGTACACCATGGTGTACATCCTAGGCGAGAGGTTTGACATTATGTTGGTTTTTTTTTAGGTTCTTGCCGCGTCGTACGCTTGGTTTGCACGTGTGTCTAGAATTTATAAAAATCTTGAGTGGTTTAGTGACTTTTGTGACTTTTTTTGTTATTTTGTGCTGTCCTGTGTTGGTAAAGGTGTGTAGTTTGTGTGTTTGGTAGCTATAATTGTTTCGACATGACTCGAAACAAACCCCCCGATCCACCTGATAAACCTTCTCAAATAACTCCACCCTTCAATCCCACCCCTTTCTTTCCCGAAAACCCCTCAACTCCCTCCAATCCTCTGGAGCAGTTTGTGAATGTCGTCGTCAATGCAACAGAACAAGAGAATAATACCTCAAATGCGTCAAGCTCGCGGAAACGTCCTGTGGACGATGAGGTTAGTGCCATCCACCCACATAAGCAGATGAGAAGCCAGGTCGGGCGGAATACGTACACTACATCTGACAATGGGCCTTTTATTGTCCATGTTTCTCGCGTCGAGACTCAAATAGGCTCCGGCACGACCTTGCATCCGGTTACTTTTGGGCTCTTCTTGTTTAAAAACAACATAAGTAATATTGTCAAAGACGGTGTCAAAAAGGTTGGTAGAAATAGAGTATCCGTTCAGTTTGCATCCCCTCAGGATGCAAATTCATTTCTCATAAATCCCCTTCTAAATACCCATAAATTTACTGCTAACATCCCTACTTTTCACATTACCAGGATGGGCGTAGTTTCTGGCATTCCCATCGACATGGTTGATGAGGATGTTATAAAATTTGTAAGTGTGCCACAGGGCTGTGGACAGATTTTAAAAGTTAGGCGTCTTAATAAAAAAGTTTATACCGAGGGCACACTTGAATGGAAACCCACAGAAACATGTGTTCTCACATTTGATGGCCAGGTTTTACCGAAAAGAGTGTTCTGCTGTTACAACTCTCTCCCTGTTCATCAATATATATACCCTACCGTCCAGTGCAGAAAATGCTGCAGGTTTGGACATGTAGAATCTATCTGCAGGTCCAAGCCTAGATGCAACAAGTGTGGTCGTGACCATCCTGGTAATGGTTGTGAAGTCACAGAGAGTGATGCTTTTTGTGTGCTGTGCTCCGGTGGGCACTTTGCTTATAGCAAGAATTGCCCGGAGTATGGTAGGCAGAGGGCTATTAAGACAATAATGGCAGAGAAAAATATTTCTTACATTGAAGCAAGTAAAGCTGTTCCTTTGCCTTCACGCCGCTATGCTGATATTGTGAAGACCCCTCAGCTTACCCAATCTCTACAGCCTACCCAACCCCTACAGCCTACTCCATCCCCACAGTTCACCCAATCCCTTCGGCCTATCCAATCATACCGAAAAACTGTTACTCGCCAACCTAAACCCTGGTGTCCCTTTCTCAATCTTACGATAAAGCTGCTCATCAATCCCTCACCCATACCCCTCAACCCTCTCAACCCAATGGTTGTGCCCTCAATCCATCCATTGAGCCTTCTACTATAGAACTCTTAATACATCTACTAACCACTCTACTAACCCCCAATTCAACTTTATCCCCCTCTGTTATACCGTCCAACGCTGCTAACTCACTAATTCACCTACTAACCAATTTTAAAAATGGCTTTCCAACAAATGTTTCTACAATGGAATGTGAGGAGTGTATTCCATAAGAAACACGACCTCATATTCCTTATAAACAAATTTAAGCCTTTGGCTATCTGTCTTGCCGAGACCTGGCTTTTACCAAGTCTCAACTTCAATGTTCCGCATTTCAGCATGCTAAGATGCGACAGACCTGATGGCTATGGAGGTGCTGCCCTCCTTGTTAATAACAGAGTCCCTCTTTTACCCCTCCCCTTGCCCCAATTCCCGGATGATATCAGCATTGTTGCAGTTAAAATTGGTACCTTATCTGTGTTTTCAATTTACATCGCTCACCCCAGCAAAGTTTCCTCCCTTTATTGAGAGCTATGCTACAGAATCTACAGGGCCCAATAGTGATTATGGGTGAATTCAATTGCCATCACTTCAGATGGGGATCTGGGAGCTGTGACTCTTTCGGGACTGGCTTGGTGGAGATCATAGATGACCTGAACCTTTGCGTTCTCAACAACGGCTGCTCCACTCGTAGGGTCCTCCCTGGTCAAAATAGAAGCTGTGTGGACTTGACCATTTGCTCACCAGACATAGCTGCAGCTGCTTGCTGGCAGTGCACGGATTTGTCCCATGGTAGTGATCATTATCCTATTTTGTTGTCCCTCCCTAGCTCAACTCACTTGGAAAAATCATCCCCTCCCCTCCTAAAATATAACCTTTCTGAAGCCGACTGGCAAAATTATTCCCTCTTACTTAAAAACAAAATTAAAACCCTTCCCAAACTTGACTACCAATCCCTATCCTATGATGATCGCTACCAGGTCATAGACTATTGTGATAACTTTGTGGAGGCAATCAGGTCAAGTGCAGACAGCTGTTTTAAAATTAAAAACTCCAGCAGAGGTAGAGTTTCCTCGCCACCTTGGTGGGACAGTGAATGTACTAGGGCTATTAAGCTAAGGAAGGAGTCTGAAAGGAAATACAATGCCCAAATGACAACTGAAAATTTTCTAACATATAAAAATGTCTTTGCTTCAACTAAAAGACTCCTCCGACGCAAAAAACGCACTGGTTGGATTAACTTCTGTTCCTCTTTATCCCCATCCACTCCATCCTCAATAGTCTGGAGGAACATTAATCGGTTCCGATCTGGATGTTCTCCTTCAGTCTCTTCCCCTATCTCCCCAGACACAGCTCATCTTTTCCTTAATAAAATTGCCCCTCCTTACGTCCCACATCTTGAAGAAGTCTCCCAACCAAGTATACCACTTCAGTCACTGGGTATCCATGATGAACCATTCTCCCTAGAGGAGCTGAACATGGTCCTTCAAAGTGTACGAGATTCTGCTCCCGGCATTGATGGCATCCCATACTCTTTTATAGCCAATGCTAGCCCTAGTACAAAATCTTATTTTTTAGATATTTTAAACTTTTCCTATACCAATGGTTGGGTCCCGGACAAGTGGAAGATCCAAATAATTATTCCCATTCTAAAACCTGGTCAACATGCAAGTGACCCAAACAGCTTTAGACCAATTGCCCTTTCATCAATCCTCTCTAAAATTTTTGAACACCTGATTAAAAACCGTCTGGAATGGATTGTAGAATCAAGGAATTTATTACCAAATTACCAGTTTGGCTTCCGCAAGGCACTCAGTACCATGGACAGTGTGGCAGTATTGGTAACTGACATCCGGCTTTCTCTGTCTCAAAATGCATCCGTAGTTACATCTTTTCTTGACATAACTGCTGCATATGATAATGTCCTACTACCCCTTCTCAGGCATAAACTGCAGCAGCTGAGAATACCGGTTAGGATGATACATTGCATATGTGCAATGCTTATGTCTCGAACGGTAGTCCTGAGGATCTCAGGTGAAGAGCTTGACCAGAGAAAGTCCTGGAGGGGCTTGCCACAGGGCTCTGTTCTGAGTCCTTTGCTGTACAATTTGTACACTGCAGATATGGGCTCATGTTTAAATGATAATTGCAGTTTACTTCAGTATGCCGACGACCTGGCACTGTACGTCACTAATTATTCCATCCAAGATGCAGCCACATCACTCACAATTTCCCTGAATTCTCTGTGGCAGTGGCTATCAGCCCATGGCCTTAGCCTATCTGCTCAGAAAAGCGCAGTCGTTGTCTTCACAAGAAAGAAGTCCCTGCCACAGATAGATGTCCAAGTACAGCTGCAGGAAATTCCTCTCGTTAACAAATTTAAATTTCTAGGAGTATACCTTGATTCAAAGTTGACTGGTGTTCCCCATATTAACTACCTTGTCTCAAAATGCGAACGCGTTATCCCAATTTTGAAGACCCTAGCTGGAGTCTGGTGGGGAGCCCACCCATACACCATGAAACTCGTTTATAACGCATTAGTACGCAGCATATTGGACTATGGTGTTTTCTTGCTGGTCCCATGCAATAAAGGCGCGTTAACAACTCTTGATAGAGCTCAATCTAGGTGTCTCCGAATAATTACTGGTTGCATGAAGTCCTCCCCTATTAATGCATTACAGGTAGAATGCTCTGACCCATCTTTATCCCTAAGAAGACAATACCTTGCTTCACGTTTCATTTTAAAATTCGCATGTAAATCCACACACCCTCTCTTCATAAAAATTTCTGACTTGGACATATTGTGCAACACTTCAAGATATTGGGCTTATAAAGAAATTCCATTGATTCTACAATCCTTTCGCTACTACTTGCCTTTCATGAACTCTACTTTGAAATTAGACAAAATTCCTCTTTTTCTCTTTGATTATAGCATACTTTGTTATAAGCCAAATATTCTCCTGGATGCTGGAATCCCTAAGGGATCCGCCTCTGCCGTCACCACCTTTAATGAACATGTAGATGACCACTGGATAGGGTTTGAGAGGTTCTTTACTGATGCCTCCAAAATGTCAACCGACAGTTATACTGGAGCTGCAGTGTATTACCAGAACTCCAGAATAATTTTGCAGTTTAAGTGTCCAAAAGAGGCTTCGGTATTTACGGGCGAATGTGTTGCTGTCCTAGAGGCATGCCGATATGCTGAATATCATAACATCAACAAGGCTGTTATCTTCACCGATTCCCTTAGTTGCCTTAAAGCCCTTCTCCAAGACCCATTCCACAGCAAACTCCACAGTCCCCTGATCCTGCAAATTAAGGAAAGCCTGTTTAATTGTTCTATCAACGCTAAAATGGTCCATTTGGTATGGATTCCCAGTCATAGTGGCATAGTGGGCAATGAGTGTGCAGACTCATTGGCCAAAAGTGCTGCTATCTCCCTAACGGCCGATCAAAAACATCTGATCCATCATCAATACGATCTTTTTAGGCTGCCCCAAAAGGAATTGCTGACATCCTGGCAGGTGGAATGGAACAGCTCCTCACAACGCAAAGGACGACATTATTTTGCAATCCAGCCGTGCATTACCCCAAAACCTTGGTTTTTCAAATTTAAGAAGGTATCCAAACCCGTGATTTCCACCATTTGCAGGCTCCGCATGGGTCACTGCAGCTCGCCTGTTTTCTTGAACAAGATCCGGGTGCGGGATTCGTCTCTATGCGAATGCGGTTTTGATGAAGGCAATTTAGATCACATTTTCTTTAGTTGTAGTAAAAATAACCCATCCTTAGATCTATACTCCTATTTAACCAAATTAAAAATTCCCACCCCTATTAACTTTGTGTCCTTACTAACCTTTTCATCCCCCAAGCTCCTTCAAGCCTTGATGACCTTTATCCGCTGCAATAACATTAAACTTTGACCTGTTTACCTAGTTATGTTGAAATGTTGATTTGTGTTTGTCTGTCAATTATCTATTTATATTATTAATACATATCTTATATATTAGTACTTGTCTGTTTGTTTCAGTGTTTTATCCACAACAAAAACTCCACAATCAGTCTACTACTAATCCTGGAAAAATTTGGATGGTTACAAAAGCCAGTCTTTTTTTTATTTATTTGTTCTCCTTCTTCCCTCTTTTTTTTATCTTTATACACACGTATCTCCATCGCACTTGACATTGGCAGAATTGTCGACATCGGCACAGTTTGCCATTTATTAAGAAAAAGAAAGAAAGAAAGACATTATGTTGATTTGATTTAAATTATTTATTTTACAGACAAACAAAAATTTTGGATTAAAAGGAAACTAAGTACTACTTACAATTGTTTGCGATATATAAACAGTTTAAACAAATAGACATTGACAATATTTTTAGGTATTAATAAAAAATAATTTAAATGTTAGTGTGCTAGACACGCTACAATACTATGTTGCAATGTGAAAATTGAAATTTCTAGTATGAACAGTCGCCAAGTTTAAAACGAGAACTGATTGTCATGTAGACAGACGGAAACTTCAAACCTATGACAAGTAGCCTTTGTAATACGGAACTCCAAAAATGTATGGAAGATTTTTATCTGTTCTTGATAGTAGAAGATAACTAATACTATAGGTATTATAAATGATAACAATAGTTTATTGTCGTAAATGTTTATTGATATAGCACCATGCAACTAAATGTGAGTTAAAAAATCCAAGTTTTTCATATAATTTATAGGCGTTCATATTACCTTTAACACAGCACGCTATTACAGGTTTTCCTTCTTTCACTAATATATTACTGACCAATTTCAGTATAAGTTCGGCATAACCTTTCTTTCGATGACTTTCTAGAGTGTACAAGTGCAGTAGATTACCGGATTCATTGAATAGAACCCAGGCGAAAAGTTTGTAGTCTTCGAACAGGCCGTAACCAAATTTCAGACTAAATAGCAACTGGAAGTACCAAGGCGAGGAATCGTAACGATGTGGCCACTTCAAGTCAACTAAGTCTAGGTGTTCTGATGTCAGAAAGCCAAAGGAAATTCCCTCAGGAAGTCTGAAATGAGGAATAAAACCGTTATTGAAATAAAAGTATTGAGAATATTGTATTCAGGAACATCACATTTTTTTTACTCTTGGAAAGACCAACACGCCGAAGACAAGAAAATCCACGTTATCGAAGGGTTAATAAAATAGTTAAAATATTCAAGGTCTCAACTTATGAGAAGAAGAGAAGCTGTCTAAAAGCGAATTGTAGTCACTTATTAAAGACTGGTAGAATATGTCCTACAGAAATAAGATCTCATGAAGTTAATGACTTGCAGCCGTATTCATAAAAGTTATTTAACTGTAAGGAACGGTTTTGTGTTATTGAAGTGAAACTTCCAATGCGGCTTCCAACAAGGTTGCGTTAAACGTTTAACGGTTGCGTTAAAAGTTTAACGCACCATGGAGGGGGTATGAAAGCACTTGCACATTACGAAGTTTTCAAATGCTTAACGCTACCATGGAGGGGGTATGTAAGCACTGTTGCACATTACGAAGTTTCCACGCATTTTTTTTTACTTAAAAGGTACAGGTTTATGGTTGCAAATAACTCAAGCTGTTTAAATTTCAGCGAAAACTTTACAGTTTTAAGTCTGTCCATAGGTCTGTGCGTGGACGATTATTACTTCTATAAGTCGTTTACAGATTAGAACTACGAAAACAGTCTTGCTAGTTATCTTGAAACTAACTTAAATATTGTTAGCCTTTAAAAAATATAAAGAAATTTAGAAAAAATACTAATTTTGATTCAAAATTGTCGAATAAATAAATTCTTAGATACTTACTCGGTCCCTGTAAATATTTTTTGTTTATCATAAAAAAATGTGTTTGATGTCAGCGTTTCGAACTCAACATCCTCTCCCAAAGCTCTTTGAATACAATGTACTACGTGGCAAGGAGCAAACGGAATAATGACATGTTTCTGCCAGTCTATTAGTTTAGTTTTTCTTAAAGCTTCTTCGAGTTTCTCAGTATCATCTTGGGGGCATTGCACTATTATCTCATATTGTGTTTTCTGTAAAAAGAATAGAGGACAATAATCATTTGAACTTGAAGATAAATGATTTGTGTATGTGGAGGACCTTACGCAATTTGCTCGAAAAAAATTGCAAAAGAAATAGAGTGAAAGTTCAGAAATATAGAGAATTATAGAATGACGAATAAAATACATGAAAAATGGAAGTACATATGTATAATATCCATATATGAAATTAAATGACAACATAGTATAGTTCAGTCACTAAAGCATAAAAAAGGGGCCAACCTCGAAGTGAGAGCTAATAAGCTGTAAACTCGTATACACCTGCATTTTGGTGTTCTACGGGTTGTCTCAAAAGTCTCATAACATCCCGTGTCTGCGTCGTAAGTTATTCAAGATCACAATAATCAGTTTACTCAATTATCTTGGCTCCAATAATGTTAACATCGGTTATAAAGTTGTAGGCTTGCAGAGCATAAAATTAGCAATCAGTTTCACCTAAACAGTTTTTTCATACGACGAAGCGTTTTTGAGACAGAGGGCGGCGAGCCCTTAGGGCTCATCCATACTCACTGTAATGCAAGGTTCATCGCAAATCTCACTATTGTACATCATACTACCTTAAAGATATCCATCATCAGCCTATCGCAGTCCACTGCTGGACATAGGCCTCTCCAATTGCACGCCACTTAGTTCGATCCTCGGCTTCTCGCATCCAGCTTCTGCCAGCCGTCCTGCGTAAATCATCACTCCACCTGGCCTGTGGACGTCCTACACTACGTTTGTCGAGACGAGGTCTCCACTCAAGAACTCGTTTACCCCAACGGTTATCGGTTCTACGGCAAATATGGCCAGCCCACTGCCACTTCAGCTTGCTAATTCTATGGGCTATGTCGATGACCCTGGTTCTTTGCCGGATCACCTCGTTTCTGATACGATCCCTTAGAGAAACGCCGAGCATAGCCCTCTCCATAGCACGCTGAGCGACTTTAAACTTGTGGACCAGCCGTACCGTAAGTGTCCACGTTTCGGCTCCGTATGTCATTACGGGAAGGACGCACTCATTGAAGACTTTCGTCTTTAGGCACTGTGGGATCGACGGTGAAAAGACCCGACGAAGCTTCCCAAACGCTGCCCAACCAAGCTGGATTCTCCTGTTCACCTCGTTCTCAAAGTTGTTTTTACCTAACTGCAAAGTCTGCTCGAGGTACACATATTTCTGAACAACTTCGAGAACGGCGCCGTGTACCGCAATCGGTTCCGGTAGTACATGTTCATTGAACATGACCTTGGTCTTGTCCAAGTTCATCCGTAGGCCGATGCGTACGGAAGAGTCAGCCAGGTCGTTCAGCATCTGTTGTAGGTCCTGCAGCGTCTCTGCCATGATGACGATGTCGTCTGCAAATCTCAAGTGAGAGATGTATTCGCCATTGATGTTGATGCCGCGTCCTTTCCAGTGCAGCGTCTTGAAGAAGTCCTCCATTGCCTTTGTGAACAATTTCGGGGATATGACGTCCCCTTGTCTCACTTTTCGTTTTTTTTTTTTTTTTTTTTTATGTTTGGCCCGCCAAAATGACTCTACTCTGCCTGATGGAAAGCATAAGCAGAATCCAAGAGTGGTGGTCACCATGCTCACTGCAAATGCAGACAATGCAGCATGGCGACCCACACCATGGCGGCCTAGTGATGCTGCTGCATCTTTTAGTCTAGTCAACAAGTATGGAACTTGTTGACTAGACTAATTGGGCCTCCGGTCTCGCACTCACCAACGAAATACGACAGCACGCTGTCATTTTACGTTGATTTTCTGTGCGAGGGTAGTACCGCCCCGGTCGAGCCGGCCCGTTAGTGCTGAAATCAGCGTGGCTCTACTACCTTCACATTGCAATGGTATGCATCGATGCAATGGTATGGGTCTTGTATGCTGATTCTGTACTTGGACGGACATAGTGGTGGCTTCATAGAGACATCTCAACACTTGGATGTATCGCCAATCCACTTGGCAACGCTGCAGGGACTCCAGAACAGACCAGGTCTCGATCGAGTCAAAGGCCTTCTCATAGTCCACGAATGCTAGACACAGGGGCTGATTATACTCTTCGGTCTTCTGTATAATCTGCCGCACTGTGTGGATGTGGTCTATGGTGCCATATCCGCTCCGAAACCCAGCCTGCTCCGGTGGTTGGAATTCGTCGAGTCTTCGCGCAAGACGGTTCGTGATGACTCTTGAGAGCAGCCTGTAGACGTGGCTTAGAAGGGAAATGGGCCGGTAGTTCTTCAACCTGGTCTTATCACCCTTCTTGAAGAACAGGACGACCACACTCCTACTCCACGCCTCTGGAGTTCTCCCTTCGAACAGGACAGCGTTGAAAAGCTTTTGGAGCTCTCTCAGTACGGGTTTACCTCCGGCTTTCAACAGCTCTGTAGTAACGCCGTCCTCTCCAGGGGCTTTTCCATTTTTTAGCTGTCCAAGAGCCATCTCGATTTCGTCAAGGCTAACTTCTGGCAGATCTTCAGTGTAATGGCGTGTTAAGGTAGCTCTAGGGTCCTCATTGTCGGGATCAGGTCGAGATGCATGCGAAGCGTACAGACTGCCATAGAAGCTTTCCACTTACGAAAGTACGGCCGGCTTAGAAGCAACGACTTCTCCACTTGCTGTGGTCAACTTCGTCAGGTGGCTTCTTCCAAGAGATTGTACGAACACTTTTGACCCCCGATTCTGCTCGATTGCTCTTTCAATCGAAAGAGTGTTGGAGCATCGGAGGTCGTGTGTTACTAGCTTACTGATTGGTTTAGAGTCCGCTTTGCCGACGAAGTGACAGGTGGGTTCTCACGTCGTTCCTTCATTAGCCCTAGTGTCCTCTCTGAAACCTTCGACTTCCTGCTTTTACGCTGCATTTGACAAAATCTCGTACCTTCATCCCTGAGGATCCGAACCACATTTTCAAGGTTCTGGTTTACGTCTCTTGTGGTTTCCATGGCAGCAAATCGGTTTTCCAGAATTGACTGGAATTTTTCAGATCCCATCACGGCTTGGAGCAGAGTTGGTCGGAGCCTGGATTTCATCAAACGGACACGTTCAGCCTTAAAGTCGATATTCAGAGAGCCTCGGACAAGTCGGTGATCACTACCGGTGTTAAACCTATTGATTACTGAGACGTCTCTGAATATGTGCTTCCTGTCCGTCAAGATGAAATCGATCTCATTTTTGGTCATAGCGTCGGGACTTTGCCACGTCCACTTTCTTTGGGGCCGCTTTTTGAAGAATGAGTTCATCAAAAACAGCCCCTCCCGCTCGAGAAAGTTGACGAGCATTTGCCCCCTATGGTTCCTGTTTCCAATTCCATGGGATCCTATTACCGATTGGCTGCAAGTTTGTACTCCCACTTTGGCGTTGAAGTCACCCATAACAACGTTGTAGTGGGTCTTAGTAGTGAAGTGGAGGGCCTTCGATATGTCATCGAACATCTCCTCCACCTCATCGTCCGAGTGAGCCGAGGTCGGTGCGTACACTTGTACTACCTTGAGGCTATACCTCTCAGTAAGCTTGACAATGAGGTACGCCACCCTGTTCGACACACTGGACATTTCCACAACGTTGCCAGAAAGCGACTTGTTTACCAGAAATCCCACGCCACCTTGGGATTGTTGGTTTCCCTCGCGGAAGTACATCAGGTGGCCTGAGTCGAGGGTTATGGTATCCTCCCCCTCTCTTCGGACTTCACATAACCCTAAGATATGCCACCTAATCTTCCCAAGTTCCACCTCAAGTTGTGCCAGATGCGAGTCGAGCCGTAACGTGCGGCCATTAAACGTTGCCAGGGTCAGTCGTTTGTGTTGGCCTCCCGTAACCCGGTGATTCTTAGCACCCCCTGTCCCGCCGTTACCGTGGTCGCCACCATGACCAGGAATAGCAGGACTGCCGGGAACTGGGGGCCGTGGCTTTTGATGCTTTTGTATTGGAGTGTTTTGCCCATAATCACCACGCTGGGCAGGCGGGTTGGTGATCGCAGGGCGTAGCTTGTTGCACCGGTGACGCTGCTGCCTGTCACCTTAAAGATATAAAGTTGTTAAAATAATGCCTCGATATAGCCTATAACCTTTTCTAATAAATAGGCTATCTAACACTAAAATGACTGCACGATTGGCCTAGTGGTTTAACGGTCACCACGCCATTTCCTACTTCGCCAAGTGTCGTGGGTTCAAGCCCCCCGTAGGACAACACTTTGTGTGATCCACAAACTGTTGTTCTGAGTCTGGGTGTTCTTTGTGTCCGTTTCATGTATGTTTGTAAAGTCCCCCGCGACACAGGATTTATTCCTAGTGCGGAAGTTGTCTTTTTTTTTAATAGATAGATAGATTAAAAAAATGGTATACATTTTAGAATTAAAATCACTTGTACTTATTATGCATTATCAAAGGTTTGATGATGCCATAAGGCGAAACTGGTCAGGTGTAAACAAAAGTAAAATAGTGGAATAAGTACAAGTGATTTTAATTCTAGAATGTATTACAACAAGTTCCACCAAGTGCCGAAGATCGAGAGTATAAATTATGTACAGTAAAATGGTAATTTTTCGTTTCCAATCAGTAATTCCTAAGACTGCCTCGTTCGTCTAGTGGTTAGCGTAAGCGACTGCAGATCAAGAGTTTTTCTTACAAGAAATTCTTAATAGCAGCCCGGAGTATGGAAGATGGCGGTGTTTCCCTCCCGTGGCTCGGAGAGCACTTTAAACTGTCGGTCCCGGTTGTCATGAACATCTATGGCAATCGTTATTGGGAAGTCTGTGTCCTCAAATATACTGACAACTAGTTCAACCTTCGAATTCAGTTCACCCTCAGGGTTGCGGATGTCCGATGCCAGTCGCTCCGTGTAATAACTGATATTCAAGTAAAACCAGTTGAACTAGTAGCCGACCCCAAATCTTGGGAATAATAATATAACAATAATAAATCTAGGTTACGAAATGACTATTTTGATGCAAAAAGGAAACTCAGGATGGATCAAGGATGAGTGATGTCAAGTGATGATGGATCAAGGAGGATGAATTGCAATTAATTCATTCAAAACAAAAATAACTCCTAAATTCAATAATGTAATATTTAAAGTAGGTACCTACATGTATCTACATTTTATATACCTAATTTTAAAAGAGTCGTATTGATTATTATCATCTCAAATCAGGCAAATACATATATTTTCATCAAGTTTTAAATCTTATAAATATTCGAGTTATTGGAAACTTATTAGTCTTATTTAGAAAAACATTTATTTTCGAATTCAAGTAGTAGGATAAATTCACATACCTTTACATTGAGCGCGACCATTCCATTCCTTACATCACCGAAAGGACAATAAACTTTAAAACCGTAATCACAAGCTTTTTCGACTAAAAATCTCTGAGTTTCCAGAACCGTGTAACCAGAAATACCTCGAGGCCAGTCTGCCTTGAACTCTCTCTGTAACTCACTCCACTTTTCAAAAGGTAATAACTCCAGCGGTTCCTGAGACATTATTACACTAGACTTGACAAACACGCGCCGTACGTAACAGTAATGTCTGTTTTAATACATATATAACTGTCGTTGTCTCCGTCTATTATTATACGGGTCTTATCTTAGCTTATCTGTTCTTTGCTTTTAACAAATGCACAAATGCACATCATACGAATGTTTGTAATTAAATAAACATTGGTATGGTGTGTGTCTTTAAAAAGCATTTTAAGAGGTAGACAGTGGACACGGTGGTTCTGAGAATTTTTGAAAAATAATTTCTATTTTTAACCGACTTCAAAAAAGGAGAAGGTTCTATGTTCCACTGTATTTTTTTTATGTTTATTCACCGATAGCTCCGTCAATTGTGCACCGATTTTGGAAATTCTTTTTGTATTCGAAAGGATATGCTTCCGACGTAGTTCCAATGCTACCATATCAGGATCTGATGATGGGATCCCAGGGAAATCGAGGGAAACCCTCAATATTTATAGGCACGTACTTTGTTTTTCGTATATTTTCTGAAGTTACTTCGGTATTTGCGTTTGGTAGTCATCATTTTATGATGGTGAGCTGATGATCTAAGGTACAACTCCTTGACGGTTAGGAGTTGGAGGATGAATCATTAAATGTCATATGTATCTATGTTACCTTTAGTCGTATTCTTTTAAGTTATTTAGGTAAGCTGATAATAGAAGGTAAAACTCTTCAACAGTTAGGGTTTAGAGGATGATTTCAATATCACACGTACGTGTAGACCTTAATTTTTATTCTTTTAGTTATTCACATGAACTGATGATAGAAAGTAAAACGAATGGGAGTTAGAGGATGATTCTTTAAATACCATGTAACAAATAAGGCTTTAGTTGTATTCTTTCAAGTACAACCATCGATAGTAATGATGACGTAGGCTTGTATCTCCCACGTGAGTACTGTTTCTCAGAGTGCTATAACTGGCGAAATATATCGTTATACCATGGCTATTGTAAGTCACGTGATCTCGCCAGAGGGGGGGTTGATTTAGCCCCGCTACTCACCAGCCAGGTCTGCAGTTCCGTGTTGGGGTATAATAGGAGAGGTCTGTGACAAGTTTTCAGCTTGCCTCAAATACCTACTCAAAAATGGTACCAGCTCTCGGACTATACTATTTAAATGAATAAAGAACTAGGTATAGTCAAGAATTGTCACTTATCAATTTATGAAGAGCCTGTTTATTTTACGCTTTTGAATGTTTCTAGGCATGGAGTTTTCGTTGGATGTTATTTTTTAAGTCGGTTTATTTATAAAAGTTTTTATAGGGTTTGTAGGCACTTAACAGGACTAATGTTTAGAATGTTGCTTTTTCTTTAGTACCTATTGTCGGTCATGCCGTTGTTGTATATTTATAATTTTATTTCGTGGCATCGGATATTTAAGTTTTGATTGAACATAATTGATTAAATATGGAATTATTTTAGCAAAGAATAATGTTGTTATCTTAAGGTTTTAATTAAACTTTTTTTTTCAAATATTTACAAATTTACAACTTATTAATTCAATTTGTTTTTAATAGTACAAGATAACTAGATTTATTGTTATCAATACTTAAAAAATAACATGTCCTGACTGACTGATTCATCATCGCCGAGCGTAAACTATTAAAGTTAGGGCTATGAAATTTGGTAAGCAGGGTCGTTTTATTGAGTAGACACCCACTAATGAAGCAATTATGAAATTTGCACCCCTAAGGGGGTTTAATAGGGGTTGAAAGTTTGTATGTAAGTCCGTATTTTTTTATGTTAGAAACATGAAACTTTATTTTGGGTTTCTGATTAAAAATGAGAAGATACGTATTTAAGGGGTAAAATAGGGGTTTATATTTTTTATATAGGTTATTAAATTAGGTATTGAAACTTTGTCTTCAGGCTTTTGATTTCAAATAAATGAAAAAATTGAAAGACGCTCAGAAGGACTTCAAGAAAACAAGCAGAAACAATCCTTATTTAATTTAATATCTCCATTTCACTAGATGGTTCCGTTACAATATATATCCGTGCTTCACACTTGAATGTTCGTTAATCGAATGGCAGGCTGTCTCTGGCACGTTTGACGCCGACCGTCACACATTATCTTCGTCGGTGTCAAATGTGCCGCTACTATTTTATTTAACTACCCACAAAAATTAGAGATAAATACTACTAAATATTAATTGAACGTAACAGTCGGCCATCCGTCACAGTAACGAGTCCCTTCGTTATGACTACACCAATTGGTGATGAGCAATTAACATATCTATTTTAGGTTTATTAACGAACAATGTATTTTACATATCACAACCTTAGTATAATATAAATCATTCTACGGTATAGATATCGCTAAAGTCGTGCAAGAGGAGATACTTCTATTCTTTCACTACCATCTTGCCCGAAGTCGTTATCTCTATAATAATTCACTATCAGTCGCAAGGGGACAGCTACTTCTATTCTTTCGCAATCACCTTGCTCTAAATTTAGTTAGATACTTGCTGTCATCATATCACTAGAGCCGGCAAGCGGGTAGCTACTTCTATTCTTTCACTACCAACTTGACAGGCTTGTCATACATAACACTCATGCTCGGCATCAGCTCGAGCTCTTAGTTATGCAGACAATAAACTTATATTCTAATTCACTACAGCCTACAAGCGGGTAGCTACTTCTATTCTTTCACTACCAACTTGACAGGCTTGTCAAACATAACACTCATGCTCGGCATGAGCTCGAGCTCTTAGTTATGCAGACAAATATATATTCTAATTCACTACAGCCTACAAGCGGGTAGCTACTTCTATTCTTTCACCACCAACTTGACAGGCTTGTCATACATAACACTCATGCTCGGCTCACATCCGCTCGAGCTCTTAGTTATGCAGACAGTTTCACTTTTCATTTTGATCACTAATTAAATCACGAAACCTTTCTATCAGCAACAATAAACAGACAGTGTTTTTAACATAATAAAACATGATTAAAATATACAATACATCACTTTTTTTATTTATATAGGCAATCATCAATCAGCGATGCTTTCGTCACTTGAGGAACAGGCGGGTGCATTATAACTCACGGATAAATTTTATCAACAGAGACTACATTTTGATATGGCTTACCTTTTCTAGTAAGCGGGGTATCAACTATGACGTATCGATCATTGGGAAGTATGCTTTTGATACGGTATGGTCCCTGACATTTAGGTTCTAATTTCTTTGACTTTCCTGATTTTCCTACTATGTTTCTTATCACTAACTAGATCACCTATTTTAAATTCTGTGGCCCTTTTGCGACTTTTATTAAATCTTTCTTTTATCTTTTTTTGATTACGTTCTATCCTCTCACGCCCATGTGCTCTTATAATGTCAATATCCTCTCCCTTTTCACTATCGTCAATTTTCTCAGATATACTATTGAGTAAAACTGGACTGAACACTACTGTTAGGGTTAGATCGAGTACTATTGGTCTTTTTGGGACAGTTACTTGAGTTATGACCTAGAAAATGACACTCACTACATTTATTTATAGGCTTACAACACTGCCAGCTCATGTGTCCAAGATTATTGCAATTGAAACAAGTCACAGTTCCCCTAAATCGACTCCTCACCGCGTCATTATAGCGCCTAGAGATATCCGTTGAGGTTGACATAGAGTTTAAGGATCTCGTATCCTTCGATTGAGTATCCCTCTTAAACTCATGGACATCCCGCGGTTGTTGGATTCTAACCGTTTTGAAAAATTCTAAGGTCTCCTCAGGCCTAATAAACTTCCCAGCTTGTGCACTTAACCTAACACTTTTATCTTCTATCCCAAATATAATGCAGTCCACCGCTTGTTTCCCAAATATTTTACAACGGTTAAGTAGGTTAATTTTAGAGAAATAATACAGCTCAAGGGACTCACCAGGACGTGCCTTTCTGTTCAGCATTTCCGTGAGTAATTCCGCGTAGTTTTCAGTTGATGGAAAAGATTGCTGTAACAGACTCTTCCAATTCGACCACGTATGCTTAATAGAAGGCAGGCCCTGATACCAAGATTTGGCATGTCCGGTCAACATGGGTAGGGCATAGTGGACCGTTTGCTTGTCGTTCCAATTGTAAATCTCTGCACACTCGTCGACTTTATTTAACCACATATCAATAGTTTGCTCCTTCGAGAGTGGATCAAACTTTGGGAGAACGTTATTCGACGACGAAAGAAACGGTTCACGGTCCCTACCCTTTAAAATGTTAACAAATTCTTCAAAAGAATCTATACGATCAGAGTACCTAGGTTTTTTTGGATCCGAGCTTCTCAGGTCAGTTCTAGAAAGGGGAGATGTTTGCCGTGGGCACTCCGAAGAAATCCTGTCGTAAATAGGCGCTTCAATACGCCTAGGATGTTCGTTGCGCTTTGACAATTCATCCTCTAATAGACGCACCCTCTGATACAAGTCTTCGTTCTCGTTTGTCTCTCCGTGAGCAAAGTTTGGACTGTGACGATCACTAACCTCCCGAGTGAAGCTACGGCGTAATCGCCTACGTACCTCTCTGTCGTTGGGGCTCCTACTTCTACTCCGTTCATGTCGAGTATCACCTCGTCGGCTGTTGTCCTTAGTGTGGCTTCGGCTACGGCGCTTAGCCTCACGAACTCTTGGGCTTCGCTGGTCTGGTGGGGTAGTGGGTCTCGACGGAGATTCTCCTCTACGTCGTCTACATTCCTCACGCTCGCTCATCTGGAACTCGTCGACATGATTTATGTTAGTTAATCGCCTAATAGTGTACTCTTCTAGACATTCAACTATAATACAAGATGTATAAATATGTTTATATGCTTTTATTAACATACATTAGTAAAGTGTGAAATACACTCGGAACTAACTAGACATTAACGTGAGTCAACACTTAGTCGTGCCGTGGCCGTGCGGGTATAGACCACGCGATATAGAACAGTGATACAATCGCTCAATCGCAGGTCACTATCCCTGATGTAATAGTAGTACTACATACTTGATGTACAAAAAAAATATTCACAGCCATTCATCTTTAATAATGCCACTAGGAAAACATTATGATAATATTTCAGTCGGCTAGAATAACTCCAAATTGTAGTAGGCAATTCAAATTTTTGCATCAAGTAGGATTATGTTAAGAATTTGTACTGATCCAATCCAATTGCATCCACTTTTTGCCACGTTATTTTGTAACAACCAATATTGTTTTATTGTTCCTTTAAATTTACCAAGCTAAATAAATATAAATTTTGAGGATTCAACATTGTTAACAAAACGAACACATCTGCCGCCATTACATCACACATGAAATTGCGATGAAATAATATAGAACACATTTTTTTTATATTATAATCCAGACAATATTCTCAAAATAAAAATAAAACGATACTTACAATTTCAGTCACAATTATAATAATCAGTAAAGATATTATTTAAAAAAATGCCAAAAATATCAATAATTTCAGATGAATTTGTTTCAAACTATAAATTATCGACCCTAACTTATCTACTGTAATCCACTCGATCGTTACTATATTTTGCGAGTTTTTCAGGTAATTCAACTAGTTAAGCAATTTATTAGGTCCGATAATGTGTATTTTACATTTTCAAAATTATAAGCGAAAAAAATATGTGAAATTCATAATAACCTTACCTTTGAACTGTGGTGGGCGTTGCAAAAACGGTATATTTTTGCAGTAATCCCACTTCTGAGCTGAAAGACGCTCAGAAGGACTTCAAGAAAACAAGCAGAAACAATCCTTATTTAATTTAATATCTCCATTTCACTAGATGGTTCCGTTACAATATATATCCGTGCTTCACACTTGAATGTTCGTTAATCGAATGGCAGGCTGTCTCTGGCACGTTTGACGCCGACCGTCACACATTATCTTCGTCGGTGTCAAATGTGCCGCTACTATTTTATTTAACTACCCACAAAAATTAGAGATAAATACTACTAAATATTAATTGAACGTAACAAAATATAGAATAGAATAGAATAGAATAAACTTTATTGTACACCAATTGATACAGTTATATTTAAGAGCTAAACAATATAATGGCCATGTACAAAGGGCGGCCTTATCGCTAAAAAACAATTTCTTACATGCAACCTTTGGATGAAAAAAAAATCGACTGTAGAAACAGAAATTCAGAAGCGGGTAGTTTTGGTGTTTAAAATTAATAACGAAAATAATTAACTTGATTTAGATAAAATTACATAAATAAAATATAGAGATTTTAATATACATTAATACAAATAAATAAAAACATATAAAATAATGCACTTTCCTAAAGAAATGCGAATCATAAAATATTTTAACTGGTAATAGATTACGAAGATAAGAAATGTTGTTTGACTACTTTTTTTAAATATAGGCAGAGATTTCGCACGCTTTATAGCTATTGGCAAAGCATTCCATAGTCGGACAGCCTGTACAGTAAACGACTTGTCGTAAAATCTGGTACAATGCGTTGGTACTGCCAGTTGCAGAGATTCGGATCTTGAATGTGTGTCACTGAGGAAAACAAAGCGTTCCTTTAAATAAGGTGGAGTGCACGGATGAAATAGAATACCATAAAGTATGGAAAGAATATGAGCATTCCGTCTAAGGCGAATTGGGAGCCACTTAAGCAGATTGCGATATTCAGATACATGGTCATATTTGCGTAGTCCAAATATGAATATAATGCAAAAGTTTTGAAGGCGCTCAAGTTTGTCGAATTGTTCCTCCGTGATATTGAGATAACTGATATCAGCATAGTCGAGTCTGGGAAGAAGAAGGGATTGGGCAAGTGCAATTTTTGTTGTCGTTGGGAGAAAATTGCGAAGTCTTTACAAGGACCCTGCCGACGCAAACAATTTTTGACTAACCTCACGCAGACTTATATCAGCATTTATGGGAATTCTACTTACTCCTAGGGGGTTAAAATAAGAGTTGAAAGTTTGTATGAAAGTTCTTATTATTGGACTATTGATTACAAATAAATAATTAGTTTTAAAAATATGAATAAATGATTCATACATATTTATACAGTTATTAATTCAGGAAGGTGAAACTCCAGTTAATTTCTGTAAAGAGAAACGGTGTAAATTCCTTGAATATCTTTGATACAATCAGAATACCCCCTAGAGTTCAAGAGAATACAATTCCCGCTTGAAGCCTGCTTCACAATTACAATTAATAACGCACAAGGTCAAATCCTTAAAATGGCCTGAGTAGACCTAAGAGAAGACTGTTTTTCGCATAGACAGTTCTATGTAGCCTGTTCGAGAGTGAACTCTGCGAGCAGTCTGGTGATTTTAGCGCACGAAAGATGAACCACGAATGTGGTATACAAAGAGTTCTTAAATTAACATAATATTTTGTAATAATCTGTAAATATAATAATAACACGCGAGCAAAGCCGCGTTGTATGTTGTCATTTCAATTAGTATACATTAATACTATTATTTTTGTGTATAAGTTCATATATAATATGTTTCGGGTGATTTTGAGTGCTTCCACGGCCTACGCAAATGTCTTGCTGGCGATAGGGTCGCGCTTCGAGTCGTTAATCTTGACTAATATTGGTAAGGTAACACAAGGGCTGGGGCTCGTATGCTGTCTGTGTAGGCAGGCTGAATTAAAACTACGATCCTTTCTTCAAAAGTCCAAACCAGATCCTAAACTGTACGAGCATAGTTTTTTAATCAATGTTCACGGATTTTAAAAACAGCCACTTCTTTGTTTTTTTTGGCATTTCTTCCGAGAGTAAGGGCTCCCACACATAATTGCAAATTTGCAACGCATTGCAAAAATCTGCGAACTCGCATGAATGTACCGCTAGAACTTCACGCCGCATCGCAGTTATGAGTGGGAGCCCCAAGTCTTAGGAAATATATATAGACCGTGGGAGAGCCACGCTTCGGCATGAATGGGCCGGCTCGACCGGAGTGATACCACGGCCTATCAGAAAACCGGTGTGAAATAGTGCTTGCGCTGTGTTTCACCGAGTGAGTGAGGATACCGGAGGCCCATATCCCAAACCCTCCCCCTATCTCCCCCCCCATCCCCCAAAGGCCGGTAACTCACTTGTGACGCCTCTGGTGTTGCGGGTGTCCATGGGCGGCGGTAATCGCTTACCATCAGGCGATACGTCTGCTCGTTTGCCGGTCTATTCCATAAAAAAAAAAAAAAAATGCCGGCCTAATCTAAGAAGCCTTCTAGCTGTTAATTTTGGAGTGTAAAATATCCATAAAATATTTACTTACAAAAATAAATATCATTTGACTACTATAAATAGGTATTATAAAGGCAGAATGAGGACTTGCGCAAGATGGCTGGCAGGAGCTGGATGCGAGGAGCCGAGAATCGAACCAAGTGGCATGCAATTGGAGAGGTCTTTGTCTAGCAATGGACTGCCATAGGCTTATGATGATCATAGGTATTATAAATAATAACCATTATATATTGCCGTAAGTGTTTATTGATATAGCACCATGCAATTAAATGCGAGTTAAAAAATCCAAGTTTTTCGTATAATTTATAGGCATTCACATTGCCTCTAACACAGAACGCTATTACAGGTTTTCTCTCTTTCACTAATATATTACTGACCAATTTCAGTATAAGTTCTGCATAACCTTTCTTTCGATGGCCTTCCAGAGTGTACAAGTGCAATAAAGCACCCGATTCATTGTATAAAACCCATGCGATAAGTTGATCACCTTCGAACAGGCCGTAACCAAATTTCAGATTAATTAACAACTGGAAGTACCAAGGCGAGGAACCATAACGAAATGGCCACTTCGAGTCAACTAAGTCCAGATGTTCTGATGTCACAAGACCGAAAGTAATTCCCTCAGGAAGCCTGAAATTAGAAAAAAAATGTCTTAAAACTTCATGCATACACGTACAATAATGTGCATTGGCGGGCTTTATGCCCAAGGCATTCTCTACCAGCCAACCTTTGGGCGATGTAGAAATTTTGTAAGGTACGTGCACTGTTGTGGAAATGGAGAAGTTTGAATGTGGTATAAAATATTTACTCCTTTGTCTTATGAGAGCACGAATTATTCAATGACAAACGAATCTTACGTTTGTTAAATGAGAAATTGTACTGGAGAAGGTGGAGAATAATTTCTACTAAAATACTATCTCTGGGTATAAAGTTTCACGACGTGAGATATTTCAATGTGCCTATAGTTCTGTGTGGAAATGACTATTATCATGCCATTCATATAGTTAGAACTGTTATCGAATCATATTTGTTTTTCTTGAAACTTACCACAAATATCTTTGAAAAATATCTATGTCGATTAAATAACGTCGAAAAATAAATTCTTAGATACTCACTCAGTCCCTGTAAATGCTGTTGGTTTGTCATAAATAAATGTATCTAATGTAAGCAGTTCCACTTCAAAATTATTTCCTAAAAATCTTTGAATACAATGTACGACGTGGTAAGGAACAAACGGAAATATGACATATTTCTGCCAGTCTATTATTTTGGTTCTTTTCAAAGCTTCTTCAAGTTTTTCAGTGTCATCTTGGGGACATTGCACTATAATCTCGTATAGAGTTTTCTGTAAAATAATAAAGGATAATGGTCATTTAACTTTGAAGTTAGATGAGTTGTGTTCCCTACAATAACAATATCAAGTGCAAAATACACACATCAAAAGTGTATAGGGATCAAGCATTTTTATGCGGATTTCTTGAGATTGAGATGTGGCTTTGGCCCTGGCCTGCTCAGTCGCCAGACTTGAACCCGATTGAGCATACATGGGATATGCTACAGAGAAGAGCTCTGCCGAATATGGAGGGTATCCAGTCGCAAGAAGACCTTTTTTTGTTGTTGCAACGAACATGGGCGGTCATTCCACAGCGTGATTTGGATGAACTCATTTTGAGTATGCCAAACCGATTCTTGTGTTGTTAGTGTTTGCGGTAGAAACACGGATTATTAATTGTTTAAGTTACCAAATAAAATTTTAAAGAAAACTGTTATTTCAGTCTTTTTTTCGAACTTTAGTGTTAGTGGTTCAAATGTCAAAAATCCCTTTATTAGGAAAATGGCAAATTTCTTTATTAATGCAAAGGTGACTTGGTTTATCGTTACTGTGACAAACGAAAACACTTTATTTGATGAATCCTTAAAGAAAATTTTAATTAATATCAATCAGGAGAAAAGTTATTGCAAAAATATATGTTGATCCCTAGACACATATGTTGATCCCTAGACACTTTTGATGTGTGTAGTTGTAACTTGAATCCTAATTATGGCGTTTTGGACAATGTTTAAATATTACTTTATTTTAAATAAATAAAGTACCTAATTTTACACATGCGCTTCGGTCATCACCCCTATGGAAATATTCATCACTTTTGGAAAAAGTTGATAAAATTATACAAAACACGCTTAGTAAAGTTTTGAATGTTGCTTTAAAAGATCGAGCCTGGCTCCAAGCATCCTTACCAGTTCGTTAGGGTGGTCTTGGAGTACGCAAAATTGTAGATGTCAGCCTTCCAGCATTTCTGTCTTAAGTTCGTGGCACAGAAGAGTTAACCAGGAAAATTCTTACAAACACACTGGTTGATTCTGAAGTATCATGCAAGGCCATTGCCATAGATGCTTGGCAGATAGCTTGTCCCAGTACTGCATTACCTGTTAATCCATTTTCTCAGCGACAATGGGACTCACCGTTATGTATTTTAAAGCAAAAGATACTTTTAGATACATCAACCAGTCTTGCTGAGCGAGCTCGTTTGTTAGCTGTGGGAGAGTGGGAATCAGGTTTATGGATTCAGGCACTTCCATCACCCAACATAGGTACCTTGTTGGACAATACTACTTTTCGCTTTGCCACTTGCCTTCGTTTAGGAGCGCCTTGTGTTTCTCCGCATTTTTGTCACTGTGGAGAAGCTGTTGACAGTTTCGGACATCATGGCCTTTCTTGTAGCAGAAGCGCTGGCCGAATATCTCGACATGCCAATATTAACGACATTATCCGTCGTGCTCTTGTTACCGCCGGCGTTCCAGCTGTACGCGAACCAAATGGTCTGGTACGGGACGATGGCAAGAGACCAGATGGTATGTCGTTACTGCCATGGAAGATGGGTAAGCCTTTGGTGTGGGACGCAACTTGCGTTGACACCCTCGCGCCACCTCATCTTCCAAGTACAGCTTTTTATGCCGGCGCTGCTGCTGCTTCTGCGGAAAGCCTCAAACGGCGTAAGTACCAAAATTTAATAGGTAATTACATTTTTGAACCGTTTGGAGTAGAGACGCTAGGTTCATGGGGTTCGAGTGCTCGCGCTATGTTTAAACAACTAGCCAAGCAACTGATTAACGCTTCTCGCGACCAGAAAGCCGGCCTTTTTCTAGCACAGAGAATCAGCATTGCCATTCAACGTGGTAATGCTGCCAGTCTTTTGGGAACGCTACCAGTAGGCGAAGATGTGGAGTTTTTTGACGCTTGTATGTAAATATTGTTATTTTTTTTATAAATTATGGTTATGTACATAGGTTTCTATATTATATAATAAATAAAATAAATATTTTGGACATACACACTACACACAACGCCATCTAGTCCCAAACTAAGCAGAGCTTGTGTTATGGGTACTAGACAACTGGTACAAATACATATATACTTTTTTTTTGTAAATCCTACTAATATTATAAACACGAAAGTTTGTAAGTATGGATGGATGGATGGATGTATGTTTGTTACTCTTTCACGCAAAAACTACTGAACGGATTTGTATTAAACTTTACAATAATATAGCTTATACATCAGAATTTTGTTGTTTCAAAGTTCGCGCGCCGCGCGATAATCTTGTGGCGCGCGGCGCGGTACAAGTTCTACAAACCTGTATTGACATGTGCAGTTGATACGCGCGGTTTGAGGCGGAATGACACATAGATCAAAGAAAAATGAGTAGCGAAGACGGTATTGTGTCTATCGATTTGCTTATCGAGCAAATCGAAAAAAGAAATGCCATTTGGAATCTTAACTCTAAGGATTATTGAAATAAAATAATAAAAATAATGTCTTGGGAAAAATTGTTTTAATTTTATGCATTATTAAGGATTCTGAAGAAAAAAAAAAAACTTCTACTCCGACATCTCAGTTTTCGGTACTAAATCCATAAGCAAATTGCCTCCTCCACGTCCATTCTCAATCAATGTTGATACCAGACTGCCGCGCGTACATACTCGGTCATGTGAACGCTTTCACCGCGCGGTCGTCTGAACATAGCCTGGATAGAATCATTTCCCATGCGACAGATATAAAGAAATAAATTACAAATAATAATACTTCTACTTTAAGACTATGCATGCCTCCCTAAGTAAGTTCGTCCACTTTCTCAAAAAGGTTTTCGGTTTTGGCGTGAATTTATTATACAATCATCCACGACAGATGGACTTTCAAATATTAGAATAATTTTACTCCTTAGGATAATAATAATAACATAAGTAGTTAACAGTCTCTAAGAACACGAATTACGATAGCCGCATCCGGAGGATCCAAAATAAAGCAATTTATAATGCTTAAATCAATTTAATTAATTACTAGTTTATAAAATAATAACTACAGCTAATTGGAGGAGATTCTAGTTCGAAGTATGAAACAGGAATCTCCTTATAATCTAATTTTACTAAAGTATAACTACAGCTAATTAGTCTAGTGATTCCGCCTCGAAGTGTGAAGCAAAAATGAATTTAAAATATGTTTCTGATATTTGGTGGAGTTCCAATGGCGCCATCCTTATCTATGCACATTCCACAGCATTTGCCGTCAGAGGCAGATTAAGTATCAAGAGCGCTCTAGGCAACCATCCCATTGGCGCCCCCTCAACCCCCCCCCATGTTTCTAGCATCCATATAATTAACCTATCTTGGCAGTTGACATATCTTTACTTTTTTTACATGTGAAACCTTTTTGAGCTGTTATTACAGTAGGTATATCGGAGTCGTACGAGGACCGAGAGGGCGACCCATGTCGTGCGGCGTTCCACAGGGGTCTGTCCTTGGACCACTCTGTGGAACGGTACAACTGGGTCCTTCGAAGGCGTCTACCCCCCGGGCTGACGTAATTTGTTACGCAGTTGACACGTTGGTCACGGCCCGGGGGGCAAATTTCCAAGAGGTAGCGCGCCTAGCCACCAGGGGCGTTTCTTGGGTGGTCGGGCGCATCGAGGCGCTGGGTTTGCGGATGGCCCTGGACAAGACGGAGGCCCTATTATTCCATGGGCCCCGTCGTGGTCCACCCGCCGGCGCCTCCATCGAGGTCAACTCGGTCCTCGGTAGGTGGCTCTTCGGCGAGCACTTCCGACAGCTTAGTCCAAAGCTGGTCGACGCTGCCTCTGCTCTATGCGACTTTTGCCCAATTCGGGTGGAGCCAGCGTCGCAACGCGACACCTCTACACGGGGGTGGTCCGGTCGATGGCGCTGTATGGTGCACCGGTGTGGGTGGCGGCTCTGACTGCCCTAAATAAGGCCGCCTCCGGCGGCCTCAGAGGGTGTTGGCGGTCAGAGCCATACGCGGATACCGCACGGTTTCGACCAGGTGGCGTGCTCCTTGGCCGGAACGCCCCCGTGGGATTTATAGGCGGAAGTGCTCGCCGAAGTGTATCGACGGGTGGCTGAATACCGGGCGAAGTATGGCTATCGCCCTCCGCCCGAAGAGGTAAGTGAGTGGCGTGAAGCTGCCCGTCGAGCCACGATGGCTCGCTGGTCGTTCCGGCTGGAGACTCCACGCCCTGGCTTTGCCGCCGTGGAGGCTCTCCAGCCGGTCCAGCGGTGAAAAATTCGTATTGAGGTGACGTCCGGCACACGAACGTCACTTTCTGTTTGCCGTTCTCAAGTGTATGCGCCTTGCTAGGCGTCCATAAGTTCCGTGTGAATTGTCAGTCAATTGATTAGGGATATGTAACACACGCTTCGTTCTATCAAACAAACAAACTCTTTACTTTTACAATATGAGACAGATAAGATTCACATTTTGTGCTATGAAATATATTTGACTTATCTCTTATTATTTCATTTGTTCTTTAAGACATTAGTAGCTATTGGGGAGGGGGGATTAGGGAGGGATTAAGTAGGAGGAAATTGATAGTGTAGTGGTGATAAATAGAAAAACACGATCTCAACAATAAAGCGGTTGCAGTCCCATCTATGGCATGAATATATGTGATGATACTCATACAATCTTAATGAAGCATTCTATAAAGAATTGTAGATATTTGATATCATTGCTATGTTGATAACACCGTAATGATAAGAATTATCCACAATTTATTCGTCTCAATGCAGGTTCAAACGGGCCGCCAAAGCCTACATTGTCTGTAGCTCTCTGCAGCCCTATGTAATCTTCATCTTCTTCCTAGCCTTTATTATTCCCAAGATTTGGGGTCGGCTACTAATGTAATGTAGCTTTAAAATAATAAGCGAACAAAAAAGTCAATGTGGTATAGTTTCTTAACTGCAGTAGCAATTGCGGAGATGATTGAATCGCTTACGTACGTAGGTTGGCTGTCGCAAGAGCAACTCAGGTGACATTGAAATGATTTACAGTCAGCAGGTATTGTGTGAAATTTTCAACTGCATTGTGTTTTACACAGAGCAGATTCTTATAGTGTGATAGATATTGAAATCTACTTTGAAGACGATAACATATCTATATCTATAAACCTATGTAAAAATGAATCGCCAAAAACTTTTTATAAAAAAAAAAACCGACTTCCAAAAAACATCCAACCAAAACTCTCTGCCAAAAAAACACTTAAAAGCGTAAAATAAACTGGTTCTTCATAAATTGCCTATACCTAATTCTTTATTCATTTAAATAGTAGTATTATAATGTGTGTTAGGTACCTAAAATCTGTTTGAAGTCGGTGCCAAGTGACTATCGCTTAGACTTTTGTAATTGTTCGTTTGTATTCTTTTTGGCTTAGCACCGACTTCAAACAGATTTTAGGTACCTAGCACACATTATAATACTACTATTTAAATGAATAAAGAATTAGGTATAGGCAATTTATGAAGAACCAGTTTATTTTACGCTTTTAAGTGTTTTTTTGGCAGAGAGTTTTCGTTGGATGTTTTTTGGAAGTCGGTTTTTTTTATAAAAAGTTTTTATTTTTCAGTTTTTAGTGCAAACAATCGTAGGTAAGTAGTAAGTTGAACTATTTCATCAAATTTCATCATCAAGAATACAAATGAAGGTCTAAACGTACGTGTAATATTGAAATCATCCTCTGATTCCTAACTGTTGAAGAGTTTAACCTTCTATCATCAGTTCACCTAAATAACTTGAAAGAATACGACTAAAGGTGTATATACATCTGATATTTAAAGATTTATCCTCCAACTCCTAACCGTTAAGGAGTTGTACCTTACATCATCAGCTCATCATCATAAAATGATGACTACCAGACGCAAATACGGGTGTAACTTCAGAAAATATACGAAAAACATAGTATGTGCCTATAAAAAATGAGAGTTTCCCTCGATTTCCCTGGGATCCCATCATCAGATCCTGATATGCTGGCAATGGGACCACCGCGGAAGCATACCCTTTCGAATACAAAAAAATTTTTTAAATCGGTCCACAACTGATGGAGTAATCGGGTAACATACATAAAAAAAAAATAAAAAAAAACATACATACAGTGGAACATAGAACCTCCTCCTTTTTGGAAGTCGGTTAAAAATATATGTACGCGCATAACTTCCGATTGGCTGCACCAATATTTTTTTTTGTGTTTTCGTTATTGTTCGGACAAGGTTTGTGTACAAGAAAAATTATAAGATTACGGGAAGTCTTTTTTTTGTCCGCGACGGGTAGCTGAGACAAATATGTTAATATGGCGGTACGAAGTTCGCCGGGTCAGCTAGTTTTTTATAATAATGATACTTATAACCTTTGTAATACATACAGCTGCTATAACAATAGAGCTGTTTATTTTATAAAAATGTATGTAGTTTAGTTTAAAACATATTGTATTCAATTTTGCAACATTTGCCGCGCTTCGGAATGAATGGGCTGGCTTGACCGGAGTGATACCACGGCCACACAAAAAACCGGTGTGAAATAGAGATTGCGCTGTGTTTCACCGAGTGAGTGAGGATACCGGAGGCCCATACTCCATCCCCTCCTCCCATCTCCCTCCCCATCCCCAAAGGCCGACAACGCACTTGTGACACCTCTGGTGATACGTCTGCTCGTTTGCCACTAAATTCATAAAAAAATTTTTTGGTGATAATTGCTACAATGTCTTTTTTGCTTCATGAAATCAAGGTAGATTAATTTTTAATTAAAAGAATACATATATATTTTAATAGCTGACCCTCGGATCTTCATCTGCGTCTCGTAAAATATTTAAAAAGATTTTGTATTCAAGCTAGGCTCCTGGTCATAGCGTGATATTATACAGCATACATATAGCATACATGTTGTCTTTTAATTTGTTTTAAAAGAAAATAAAACCTAATTTAACCGCTAGTTGAACGGCGCTGTTCAGTAAGGAGCGAGGCTAGGCGGTTGATTGAGCGGCTGCGATACATCCAAGGAAGGTAAATAATGTATATTATGTACTTATTAGTACACGCAGTTTGTTACTCGGTAGCAACTACATGTTTAACATTAATTCAGTGTTCTAGGTATATCAAAACGAAAATAAGTCTTCAATTTCACTAAGTACATCCATTTGTATTTTATGGAATTCACAAAATGTTTATTCATTTATGCCATCTTTTTTTTTATATTTGAGTTAGTAGAGGTTTATCCATATATCTATACCTTTAAACGAGTAATTCTTGTATATTTATTCTGAATCTTGGAAACGGCTCCAACAATTTACATGAAATTTTGTTTTCGGGAGCGATAAATCGATCTAGCTAGGATTCATTTTTAGAAAATTTGCCACAAAAGAAGCCGAGCCAAGCTCGGTCATCCAGGTACTTAGTATAATTTACTAAACACACATTTTTATTATACCTACTATCAAATAGGAAATAATTTACAAACCTTTACATTAAAGGCGACCATCCCATTCCGTACGTCACCGAAAGGACAATAAACTTTAAAACCGTAATCACAACCTTTTTCGACTAAAAATCTCTGAGTTTCCAGAACCATGTAACCAGAAATACCTCGAGGCCAGTCTGCCTTGAACTCTCTCTGTAACTCACTCCACTTTTCAAAAGGTAATAACTCCAGCGGTTCCTGAGACATTATTAAACTAGACTCGACAGACACGCGCTAGTAACATTAATGTCTGTTTTAATATAAACTATCATTGTCACTGCTTCTTAATATACGGGTCTTAGCTTATCTGTACTTTGCTATCACATTTGCACAAATGCACACCATCACTTGTTATTATACTAATATTTATTTTATCTTAAACGGTTAAATGAATTTGACTAGACAACATTCTTGACGGTGGTTCTGATAATTTTTAACCGACTTCCAAAAGGAGGAGGTTCTCAATTTCACCGTTTTTTTTTTTTTATGTATGTACATTGATTACTCCGTCAATTGTGGACCGATTTTGAAAATTATTTTTGTATTCGAAAGGGTATGCTCCCCATGTGGTCCCATAGCCACCATATCAGGATCTGATGATGGGATCCCAAGGAAATTGAAGGAAACCCTCAAATTTACGTGAGCGCCTGCAATAAAGTTAAGGCAATTGTCTGCATGCTTTCATATTCTGTAAACATCATGGCCGAAATATTTATTTATTATTCTATACAGTATGTTGTATGTTACCTTTAGTCGTATTCTTTCAAGTTATTTAGGTGAAATGATGATGAGAGACTTGAGAAAGACTAAAAAGCGAAAAAAAAAAAAAACTTCGTTTAAAAAAACCGACTTCAAAAACTGAAAAGTATAAAATAACTTAATTTGTATGTGCTACCTATTCATAGGTTTGAAGTCGGTGCCGAGCCAAAATGTATTAGTAGGACTCGCCGCGCGTGACCTTGAGCGGGATAACTGCTCTTCGCGTAGGACAAAACAACCGAAGCGCCGGTGACGTCGTTGACGTTCGTCTCGAAATATAGCGAGTGTGGTACCTACTATTACATTTGGCTTGGCGCCGAATTCAAACCTATGAATAGGTAGCATATACAAATTAATTTATTTTATACTTTTCAGTTTTTGAAGTCGGTTTTGTTAAACGAAGTTTTTTTTTATTTTACATGGCACCTAGGCTACTTTCTAAAAAAGTATGGTTGGTTATGACTTTGTAATGCAATTCCGGGAGTCCGAGTCCTCCTCAGAGCCTGAGATCGGCCGCCGGGGTAGTTTTTTAGTGGAATCACCACAGACCAGGCTACTCAGTCCCGGAGGAGCCGGAGATCCGAAAGAATTTTCAACCCCGTTAACAAAAGACAGGTAATTTATTTTTCAATTTATACGTATAAGGGTTACATACGCACTATGCGGTTACCCGCAATGCGGCTAGCCGTCCGGCTGATCGCAGGATGCGGTTGCGAATGCGGCCAGCCGGATCGCGGGCAGCCGCATTCGCAATCGCAACGTGCGGTTGAAGAACCGTTGCGATTTGCGGTCATATCGATCAATATTCTATCAGAATACTCTGGTAATTTGGTGTTCCAAATTGCTGGCCGACTCTGGATTTCGATGATAAATTTTTCGGTATCGAATTCCATTTACCAGACGTACCACGTGCACACACTCACTGAACGGCGGGCAGCCGCAGACTGAGCCGCACAGTGCGTATAGCAACCGTCCGGGTGGCCGTCACTCGGGCCGCAGCCCCACAGAGTACATTGTTATATACTGAAATAGAGGTATATCTCAACCGCTTCTGGAGGAAATTCTATAACAACGCCATCTGTAGGTCGAGATCAACAACTTTAGTCTTGCTCAACATTTTAAACTATACCTATATATATATATGTATATATATTTGGTACGTATACTTATATAAACATAGTATAATACTTATTGTATACATATATACCTACCTATTTAATTAGGACTTTTGTAAAATAAAACAATGTAAAAGATTAATTAGTTTATTTTCTCTTTTTAAAAGCTTTCTGTGCATATATTTTGGCTTTTTGTAACATATCACCCTCGATGAATTTCACATAAAGGTTTGGTTGGTAACTGCCTCCAAAACAATGGCCCTGAAATAAAAATAAATACAATAAGCATTATTTTATTTTATTATTATAATTAATGAAATTTAAATTGACAGCAACATTTATGACAGCTTAAAACATATTCACAAGATATTGGATTACTGGAAAGTATTACTACATATACTATTTGTTTCTTCATTTTTGTATGTGCATTCATACGTTCTACAAACAATAGTTATAATAGTTTGTTGTCATAAGTTTCTGTAAAAACTTTATAGTGCAATAAGAATGTTACTTGTATATTAAAATAAGAATCCTCAAAAAGGTTTTAGTTAAATCACCTGATGGCATAGCTTGCATACAAAACAATAAGTTTTTGCAACATTTTAGTATGTTGTATGTATGATCTAATACTACTTTAACAAGTGAGGTTATATTATTTCCTATGCGGGTTTTAGAAATTGAGATTGCCTGAAGAATACCTCTCAGGAATAAGAATTAGACTACAGGTTAGAATTTGAATTAGATCCAACCATTCAATATATATAAGATGTTATAAAGTCTTTAGCTAGTCTAAAGCTTTTATTTATCATCATTTATTATTAGTAATAACAATTTACGTACCTTCATTATCCGTGCGCTTAGGAACACAACAATGTTTAACAGACATTGCGACACGAAAATAAATTGTTAAAAATAAGTCTCTGCCTCAATATTACTTGAAAACAACACACGCGGATATACTCAACGAAAATCGGGGGAAGCTAAGCTCAACTCACGTATTAACAGATAAATCAGAGAATTGTTGTTAGTCACTATCACAAGTAAACATTCAATTAACAAAAAAGCCTGTAAGTATGTATGAATATGTTGATTGTTGACGGATGACATTCACGTCAATGGCGGCTGCAATAAACGCTGATGAAAAGTACCAAAACAATGCAATAATTAAATAATATAGGCACTAAGTTAGGATTTTGTAGAATGATGTGTTATGAAATGCTATAATTATCAGCAAGTTTTTCAAAAGTTAAAATATAAGTGTAATTTTGTCAATTTTGTAACAAAAAAAACTACCTTTTCATTGTGTTATGAAAAGAATGGCAACATTTTATTTTCAATTGTCATTTTATAATGACTTCAAAAAAAAGTGATATCGGTTCCAGAATGAACATAACTAAAACAACTCTCTTTGTGATTTATGCGGATTATACCGAAAGTAACGACATCTTACAGTAGCGACTGGCGAAATTACACGTATTATACGCCTAAATTAAGTCTACGTAATTTTATGAGTATATTCGAACCCATTAAGATCCATTGTATTTGGTTTCTTTATTTTCGTAACATTCCAAAAACTATCGACTAAGATTGTACCGCCTGCGCAGCCCTTCGAGCGACCGGAGCGGTCTGCGGGTAGCCGCATCGCAGTGCGCATAGAAATGAATATTACGTACATAATTGTGCTTGCGGTCAGCCGGACGGCCAGCCGCATTGCGGGTAACCGCATAGTGCGTATGAACCCTTACGCATGGACAATCTGAATGCGTTTTTATTCGAGGCTTTTTTTTTTTTATGTATGCCCGCCAAAATGATTCTACTCTGCCTGATGGAAAGCACAAGCAGAATCCAAGAGTGGCGGTCACCATACTCACTGCGAATGCAGGCAATGCAGTATGGCGACCCACACCATGGCGGCCTAGTGATGCTGCTGCATCTTTTAGTCTAGTCAACAAGTATGGAACTTGTTGACTAGACTATTTGGGCCTCCGGTCTCGTACTCACCAACGAAACACGACAGCACGAACGCTGTAATTTTACGTTGATTTTCTGTGCGAGGGTTGTACCGCCCCGGTCGAGCCGGCCCGTTCATGCTGAAATCAGCGTGGCTCTACTACCTATACTATGCTATGTAAGCCCTAAGCATAGGCTATGTATTCTATTGTTATTTCTTAGTTATCATTGCTATAGTTATAAGGATTTGTAATTTGTAAGGACATATATATTTACAAAGTCATAGGGCTCACCTATGACTTTGTAAATATATATGTCCTTACAAATTTATAATTTTACAGGAAAGAAAAACATTTCCTTACATTCTGGGCATTTGGTACATAAGTAAATTTGAATGTCGTTTGTGTTAACAACTACCACCATAAAGTTATTTGAACAAAACGATATTTGTATGACCTTGGCGGTATTGCGAAGCTGATAAGATTATGCCCACGTGAGATAAAAATATATTCTACATCGATGTATGTATGTACATAATTTTCTATGTAATTATACCTACTTAAAATCATTCACTGTCACTACTCGCAAATATTTTTTATATTACCAACCACTTTGCATTATAGTTTTACGAAAGTTTTAACTCATTAAGAAAATATTTATTGAAGTGAAAATTTACTTTACTTTAGGCGCGTTGAGCCTTGTTTGGGTAAACAAAAAGCGTGAAACTCGCATCATCGTCACCGAACACTTTCCATGAGCTGTGAATTGTGATGATCATGTTCTCCTAGCCGATTTCGGCCACGGCGATTAGTCTCAAGGGAGACCAACCAACTATGCAGGAGATATTACAGTTCACAAGTGTGTGCGCAAACACAAGTGCACTCTCTGTTTCGTTACTCTTACAATCCGATGGGACGGTTATCCGACATGAGAAGCACAGAACCGACAGCTTGTGCTCTCCGAGACACGTGAGCCTCGACAGTCGTGAGACACCAACTCCCAAACTCCGAGCCGCTATTCAATATATAATGATGCAGAAGCATCACTAGGCCGCTATGGTGTGGGTCACGCATTGTCTGCATTCGCAATTAGTATGGTGACCATTGTATATTTGGCAGGGCCATACATAAAAAAAATTACATAGATATACCTTCGTGTATTATTACTATACATTAAATATGTTTTTAGTTTAAATTGGTCATTAACACTTCTTTACAAACGAGAAATAATAATTTAATAGCTCCACGAAAGTTAAAAATAATAATGTAATAGCTCCACGATACAATTCACAAGTTACTTAGTTTTCACTTCTATCGGCAGTCCCCAAAGACTGCCCTGCATTTTTTTCAATTTTTTTTGATAAAGCACTAAATACCTATCAATAATAGTAATAATAGATTTATAAATTACTTTTGAACTGAATAAAGATGGATCCGCGCAGTATTTGCTTGATGCTCTGCAGTTGCGGAGAGATATCGCCTCTATGATAGTCCTCTACCGCCTTTACCATGAAGAGTGCTCTGAAGAGCTCTTCCAATTGATCCCACCTTCTCCCTTCCTCTACAAAACAACACGTGCTGGCCTTGGAAGCCACCGCCTTAGAGTGGTAGAAATACGCTCTCGAACTGGTTCTTCCTTCCTGTGCCGAGCAGTTACAAACTGGAACTCACTACCAGCGCACGTGTTTCCCTCCCACTATGATCCCGGGTCCTTTAAGCGGGCGTGAAAAAGCATCTTACTAAGCCGCCATAGTGTGGGACGCCATACTGAATTGTCTGCTTTCGCAGCGAGTATGGTGGCCCCCACTGTTGGATTTTGCTTGAGCTTACCATCAGGCTGAGCAGAGTCACTTTGGCAGGTAATTTAAAAAAAGCAGTCTCCAAAGAAGCAAAGCAGCAACGACTTCATCATGTTCACTCCCACAGCGATGAGCAGTAATCTAGTCTCAGCCAGCCAGCAACATCGGCCTCAACAGGGATACGCCGCTTAATAACCACCCACCTGTTTATTGTATTCTTTATTTCTCACCAATGTAACCACAGTGTGGTACTACGAAGCGTGGTAGGGTGGATGCAACTAATTTTAAAATTTTGTAGGTATGTTACGTAGGTAATGTTAAAAAACAATTTATTAAATTTTAACTAGTGACATGACAAAATTATAGCACTGTAAGGGACAAGTAGTCTCAAAGAGTACTCGTACTACTTTCAAAGTTAATTTCTGATATAATATCTAACTGGATGTTAACAAAATTGTTTTGATATTAAACTATCGGCATGTAATAAAAGATTGAGAAGTAAATGAAATCAGGGTTCATTATAATTATTATTAAGAAACAGTACTTATTATTTAGCGGTACCTTCATGCCTTAAATTGACATGAGATCCTTGTTTACAATTTTAATAGACGTTAAATAAGTTATCTGACATATTATGTATAACGTTTTTTACCTAGGATCTACTAAATAAAAAAAGCGGCCAAGTGCGAGTCGGACTCGCCCATGTAGGGTTCCGAAGCAGTTAGTAACATATTATAAAAGTTCTTGTAGTTCGTTGTAACTTTGATCGATATTTTAATAATAGTGTTTTTTTTTTTGCGGTTTACCATTTGACGTGTTAAAAAAAACTACTTACTAGATCTCGTTCAAACCAATTTTCGGTGGAAGTTTGTATGGTAATGTACATTATAATTTCTTTTTAGTTTTATGATTCTCTTATTTTAGAAGTTACTGACACACACTTTTTACCACTTTGGAAGTGTCTCCTGCGCAAACTATTCAGTTTAGAAAAAAATGATATTAGAAACCTCAATATCATTTTGAAGACCTATCCATATATATCCCACACGTAAGGGTTTGATGAATTTTTTTTTGAGTTTCAGTTCTAAGTATGGGGACCCCCAAAATTTATTGTTTTTTTTTTTTGTGTGAAAATCTTAATGCGGTTCACAGAATACATCTACTTACCAAGTTTCAACGGTATAGTTCTTATAGTTCCGGATTAAAGTGGATGTGACATACGGACGGACAGACAGACAGACAGACAAAAATGAAAAAAAAATACAGTTTTGGCTTCAGTATCGATTATAGAGAACCCTCCAAAAACATTTTTCAAAATATCTTTAATGTCCAGAATTGGACCTGTTACATTTTTATTATAAGTATAGATTGTAACATAATGTGTAGAACGTACGTAACGTCACTAGTGTGTCATGGACGCATTTCCGATACATAGCAGACGGATTGATTCTGGACTATGAAGTGACTGCATTGTGTGAACTGTAATAAACCAATTAATCCTGAAGACGTCTTTCAATCAAGCACAACATTTCGGCGATTCATTTTTATTTATATAGATTAGCTTCTTATTTATTGGCTAATTTATTCTCGGACCACGTGGCTTTTGAAGCAAGTTGTAATTGATTGAACCTTTTTATCCTCGATAAGGTTTCGTATTTAGTACCTACGACATTTTTCAAGTAGGCGATATTATATATATTTGAAGATTATTGGTCTCAAATGAACAGAAGAAATTAACTTTGCAAATATAAATATAAATCAGTGATTTCAGTCAAACAGTTATACTAGTAGGTCGACTGAGGAGACACATGATTAAAACAACACTTAGTTATTTATTATAAAACATTCGTTTCAATCAAAACATCTGAATTAAAACAAATATTGAAAAATCACCATGAGTACTTATCATTAAAAATGCACCACTCCACCGACTGCGAGTTCAAGAATCCAAGTTTTTCGTATAATTTATAGGCACTCACATTACCTTTAACACAGAATGCTACCACAGGTTTTCCCTCTCTAATTAGTATATTACCGACTAATTTCAGGATAAGCTCTGCATAGCCCTTTTTTCGATGATTTTCAAGAGTGTACAAGTGTAGTAAGGCACCTGATTCATTGAGTAAGACCCAGGTCATAAGTTCGCCACCTTCGAACAGGCCATAACCAAAGTTCACATCAATTAGCAACTGGAAGTACCAAGGTGAAGAATCGTAACGATAGGGCCACTTCGAGTCAATTATGTCCAGGTGTTCTGAAGTCAGAAGGCCAAAGGAAATTCCCTCGGGAAGTCTGGAATTCATAACAATTTCTGCTATTAAAATCGTAACATATTGACGAATAAATTTTTTTTCAGGCTCTCCACAGTAATAGATTCTCACCGGGAGTTTAATGTAGTATGGGACTAATCCCGCCCACACGCCCACCACTGTAACTCCTGTACACCAGGATCAACAGCGGTGACCCACGAAAACACCGAGTTATGACACTCGGGAAGTCCCAGGAAAAATTTAACTGTCTTGGAACCCGCAACGAAATTAATCAGAAGAAAACTGGAGGAGTTGGAAATATAATAAGTCCACTTCCCTCCTTAGCAAAGCGGGAGACAAAATGGAGTCAAAATAGGCAGACGCCTTTTTCAAACCGGGAAGCACCACGGATAAAAATATTATGGGTCCTAAGTGAGCTATATTTGATTTCTATAGTATGTATGGCAGAATCGCTTAAACGCACGGAAATTCACCGCAGTTGACACAAGATCCCCATAATATACTACCCCAGACGTCATTTGTAAGCTATTTAGCATCATGTTACGTTCATTGTACCAAAGACTACATTCCCAGAGGATATGATGAGCCGACTGTTCACAGCTAGAATCAGGTGTTGAGCATTGACACAATGGTGAATCGACTAATTTAAATGAGTATAGTTTGCTCTTAAAGTTACCGTGGCCTGTAAGAAATTGAGCGACACAGTGATCTACCTCGAGCCATGTCCTTGACAACCTTTCGCGAACAGATGGAAAGAACTGGTAAAGGTGGCGCCCCTTAGATGATTCGTCCCATCGTTTCTGCCATTCATCCAAGAGGTCGTTATAGACATTGGTTTTTTGTTGAAACAATCTTATGATTTTACCGCGGTCTCGTATGCCCAAAAAATCGCATTCCATGTTTTGTAGTGTGGAATAGTACATGGCTGCACGTCTTTGCACCTCGAGATCGACCGGAAGAACACCTGCCAACACCGGTAAAGCCTCAGTGCTAACCGTCCTATATGCCTTGCACAAGAAAATCAATGCAGGTCGTTGGCCTTGTAACAGTTTGCGACGGACAGCACCTACAGTCGCCCTATCTGCCCATACAGGAGCACCATAGCAAATAGAACCCAAATAAGTAGCTCCATATATGATCTTTAGTGTATTATATGACAGACCCCATGTCGCAGTTGATATCCTCGTCAGTGCAAAGAAACTCTTTTTAGACTTTTCATTAACTGTTCTAATATGTTCAATAAATGAAAAATTTCTTTCTAAAACCAATCCTAAATAACAAACCGAGGTTTTATTTTTAATAGTAATATTTTCAAATTTAATACAAGGCGGTGATTTGAGGTTACCTTTCAGAAGTAGCTGGAAGGTTTTGTTTGGTGCAAACGTCAACCGATTACGCCCACCCCACCGAGATATTAAGTCCAAACATTCACTGGCTAGCCTCTCAAGCCCCGTTCTAGTATCCGACTCTATCAATAACAAACCGTCGTCCGCGTACGCATTCAGGGTACATCCGGACGGCACAGGCATTGCCAGAAAATCGTCGAAGCCTATGTTCCACAAGTATGGTCCTAGCACTGACCCTTGAGGACACCCCATCGTAAGCGCCTTCGACACAGAATGATGCCCAAGTCTCAATTTAGTAGTACCTTGTAAGAAGTACGAGGAGATAAGGGAATAAATATTTTTAAAGCAACCTCTTAATTTTAATTTTAGCAATAGCATGGGCCACCACGCATTGTCAAAGGCGCCAGATATATCTAAGAAGATGCCTAAAACGTATTGAAAACTTGACTCGGTGACAGTTTTCCTTACAGATATAACCGCATCAGTTGTCGATTTTCCCAACGTAAAGCCGAATTGTCTATCATGAAATTTAACTCCACCCGGTAGAAATCGTGGTACTACAAGACGCTCTAAAAGCTTTCCCAGCGATGGTAACAGTGTTATGGGTCGATAGGATTTAGGATCGTCCGGCGGCTTATCGCCGCTTTTTGGTATTATTCGAATATTACCGCACCGCCAAACACTAGGAAATACTCCTTCCGCAATGCAACGTTTAAAAACTGTTAAAACCGTATCACCCGAAAGTTTACAAGCTTCTTTTATCATTTTGTTTGATATTTTATCGTCGCCTGAAGCCTTATTTAGTGGCAATGACCTAACAATACTGAGGAATTCGTCTGAAGATGGTAAGTCAGACATTGGAGACAATGGTGGTTCAATAGCCCACTGCCTAATTTGTCGGTGATAATCCGTGTCATCCTCCGGCCGATCGTCAGGCACAAGTGATTCTAAAAGATATTCTGTGGTTTGTTCTACTCCTGTAGTATAACTATTATTAATTTTGATGTTCTGTACGTATGCAAGGTCGATTGATCTATTTGCTTTAAATTCATGATACAAAGGTGACCAGGGACCCTCTCTATCGAGTTTATCAACAAGTTTACGTATTAAATTTCCCTTTGATTTCTCCACAGCAGCTCTATAATGAGACCTGGCAACTCTAAGAGCAATAAGAGCATTATTGTAAATATCTCCTGTTACGTTACGCTTTTTAATGTCATTTAGTTTTTTACGAGCTTTTCGATAGATTCTACGTAATTCGACTAATTTATAATTCCACCAATCACATCTACGAGTGTTAGTGATAGATCCACGGCCGATACAAACATCAGCACAATATGTGAAAGTATCTGATAATATGTTTGCGCTTTCCTCAGCTGATAGACCACTGCGACTGAAGTCTTTGGCATGTACTGCAAAGAGTGAACCAAATAAAGCCCAATTTGCCCCTTTAGTTTTATACCTAAAATTGTAAGGAGTTCTTTGTGGATATTGTGCAACCATTGGTATGAATTCGTACACGATTAAGCGGTGATCACTACAGGATGCGTCCGGTAGGACACGCCATCCAGATATCGAGACGTCGCCGCGCGTAAGCGTCACGTCAATAGAAGACTCACCCATTGGGCTGCAAAAAGTTGGTGGTGCATCAGGGGTATTGTGGATAGTAAGATTCATTTCCGCAATAAAATCTTCAACCGCACAGCGACGAGCCATGTCAGCTGCACGCAATTTGCCATACCATAAAGTAGAAGAAGCATTGACATCAGCGCCAATGATAATTTTGTGTCCTATGAGGGACCGCAAAACGAAACGTAAATGATGTAGATGAGGATCAATAGGATGTGAAAATTGAAAATAACAGCTCACTATGTAAACCCTACAGGTAGAGGATGAGATCTCAGCAACGGCGCAGTGTGACGTCATAAGGTTACGCAAAGATGTTACCGTAAAATTAGAACTTGCAACATATATCCCAGCCCGCGACCGGCCATCTAGTTGTACTACATAATTCCGCAATTGAGCGCTTTGATATTGCTCTTGTATAAGGACAATGTCTAACTTTTGTTCCAAAACTAAGCGATCTAATTCTGACGTGGCTATTTTATCATTATGAAGATTTAACTGGCCTATTGAGATATTATCCATTTTATTAAAAAGGTACTACAGCTACTACTGTATAAGCTATTCAGTAATTAGTATTTAGGATTAGCTGCTCTAATTTAAGTTTATATGTGGAGCAGTCTTGTGATCCACATCGATGGTCACATGGTTTTTTGTACCGGCTGCATTGTGCGCATTTCGGTTTAAAATCTGGTGTGTCCTTATCCGGGCAAGCCCTTGTATCGTGGCTGGCCGCGCAATTAGCACACGTAGGAGTTTTAATAGTGCAAAATTTTTGAACATGACCGAATTGTTGACAGTTTAAGCAACGAACTACTTCTAAGTCGTCTATAAACCTACATGTGGCCCAGTCTATATATAATTTATCTTTTGTGCTAGCCAAGTGTTTCCTAACCTCTGTCTCTAATTCTAAGCCTATCCATTGACGTCCGTTTTCCAGTTTACGATGCCTGACAATTTTGGTCGTTTTTAAAAAATCGCTTTCGCTTAATTTTAATTCGTCCTTGATATTCTGACGATATAAAGCTGTTAGGAAGGTACGATCCTCCATAGAACCGGGCACGTCTTTTACAATTATACGGGGCCTTCGGCCTTTCGGCTTTTCTAAGCGTAAGCCTACAGATTTAATGGCGTTTACTGCTTCTAGTTTTTTAAGCTGCCGTTCATTTGCGACCCGCAACACGACGCCTGCCTTTGCGGTTTTTTTGACGCCTACAATTTGAAAACCTTCGTCGCTAGGTTTAATAGCCTTCATGAGAGCTTCTTTTGTAGCTGACGAAGTTGCATAGTCCGCTGAACGTTCCGTAGTAGGATACGCAATAACACACGGCCTAGATGCGCGTGCCTCAGCGGACACCGGACACGGGGCTGATCCAGGTGGTAAGCGAAGCCTAAGCTTGTCCGCGTACGTCAAGCCCGGCTGTTGAACGGCGACACCCCCCACCCGGCGCTCGAGATTCGCTCGAGTTTAATGTAGTAGTTAAAATGCTTAAGTCATCAACAACCCATAACATCCCACTGCTGTCTTGGGTCTCCTCTCAGGAGAGGGCCAAGGCCATACGCCCCCACGCTGGCCAAGCTCGGGTTGGGGACATGCAAGACAACGTCGTCGTGGCTAAGTAATCTTGCCGTTGGATGTTTTTGAGCCGCCCAAAGGCCTCCAACTAAGCTTCACGACTTTTAAGTCGTGTGTTTTCCCGTTTGTTATCTTAGAATAACTCCTACGATAACTACCGGGACCAACTGCTTAACGTGACCTCCGAATCACGAAAATTGTTAAGTGACTTAGTGAAAAAATGTGTTGGAGGTGAATATTGACATCAGCCAAAAGTTGACCCCAGGAAATGAGATCGAATTAACGACTTGAGTTACGACTGGGACACATTATTTGATAAAAAGAAGATATGCGCAAAAAAAAATCTTACTCTCATATAAATAAAAACTTAGTAACTTACTCGGTCCCTGTGAATGCAGTTGGCTTATCATATATAAATGTATCTGTTGACATTAGTCTGAATTTAAAATGCTCCCCTAAAACTCTCTGAACACACTCTTTTACATGGCAATTAGCAAATGGAATCATGTCACATGCCTGTAAGTTTATTATTTTGGTATTTCTTAAAGCGTCTTCCAGTTTCTCAGTACTATCTTGAGGGCTTAGAATAATGATTTCATGAATAGAATCCTGTAAAATAATAGCATTATTTAAGGTAAGTAAAGGAGAGGGGTCGTTGCTCATTAAGGAGAATGAAGAAAGTAGGTCGTAACACCTATCCAGCCAGCGTGGTACTACTATGATGTAATACTATAACGTAAGGCCAAAGCCTCCTTTCTAGTGAGGCCTATGTCCAGCAGTGGACTATTAAAGGCTGTGAGTGTGATGATAGATTATATTTGAACACTGACAGAAAAGTAAACTATTGTTTCTGTTTATTAGTATAATTCTATTCATAAAACTTCCAATTACAAAAAAGTTTCTGATTAGACAAAGTGAGTCTATAACATTTTATAAAATCCTACTGTAAATCCCTAGTGCTTTTTGAAATGTGATTTTTCTATACAAAAGCAGGATAAATTCACATACCTTTACATTAACGGCAACCATCCCATTTTTTACATCACCGAAAGGACAATATACTTTAAAACCGTAATTACCACCTCTTTGAATTAAAACTCTCTGAGTTTCCAGAACCGTGTAACCAGAAATACCTCGTGGCCAGTCTGCCTTGAACTCTCTCTGTAACTCACTCCACTTTTCTAAAGGCAATAATTCCAGCGGATCCTGAGACATTTTAGACTGGACTCGACAGACAAACGCTATCTAAAGTATGTTACTGACTGTCATTGTTCCATTAATATACCGGTCTTAGCTTACCTTGCTATCAATAGTGTTACGTGTTAGGGTTCGATGTATTTGAGAAATAAACCTTTTGACTTGTAAAAGAGACTTTCTTAAAGACACTCTTAAAATCACCTCGAACAGTCCTTAATTGTCGCCAAGGTCACTAAGTTAATCAGTGATATCACTTCAATATTTCTCGCACTGTAGCTCAAAACTGAACTGCACTGATGTCGACGAAATGCCTTTTATATTCAACGCTAAAACAACTAGAAACTTCTAGTCGATTCCGTGACGACGTAAGACCGAAAGGAACATCTTGAACATGACATTACTGCGAAATATAAATAAGCCAAACTCACGTCAATCACGTCAAATGTCAATCCATATTCGATTTTATGCACATTGATATAAGGTTCATCATCCTGTGCCTCAAGAAATCAAAGAGAACTTTCTGACGTTTGACTTTGTCTCAAGCATTGTACTAGAATATTTTTTCTTAGTAACAATACTAAGATTTGCAAAAAATTTGTAGCATAACTTTAATTTGATACTTTAATCTATACTAGTTAGACAGTATTTAATGTGATGCTGGTTTTCAGACTTTTTTTAAAATGATTTATAGGAATTTCAGACGTATAAGTTTAAAAGTACGTATTATTTCTAATATAAGTTTGTATACAAAGTCAATAAGCAACAGCTAACTATTTTATAAAGTAAGTACTTACTTGTTGTTTTATTTATATCCAACTATTTGAAAATTTGACTCTTAACTCAAAGTGTGATTAGCGCTAAGCAATACAATGGTTCTCGGGTAAATCTGTTTTAAACGAAACCGCTGTCCTGATTTCAATAAAATTTTGCATGGAGATACTTTGATTCTTGGGGAAGGATATAGGTTACTGTTTACCTCCATAACCGCACTTACACGTAAGGAGAATCCGTCGTGTACTTGCGACGCGACAGTCGATGAAACCATCATACACGTAGTCTTTGAATGTCCAATGTTCGGAATACAAAGGTACAATTTGGAGCAACAAATAGGCTGTAGCGTCGATCTAGCAGGAATTAGGGAGTTGATGGATAAGGAAAATAGGGAAAGTTTTCTTAAATATTGCAAAAGTATAGTAAAAATAGTAATAGATAGGAATAAAACAAAACCATAGCACTTAAGTATGCCTAAATAATATTTTGAGTAAATATGCAAATTAGGCATAACGTAAAAATGTATTAGAAAATAAGGAACTAGTAAATAAAACATGTAAAATAAGTTATAAATTAAGTAAAGTAGAACGTAAGAAAACTGTTAGATTTAATAAAATGTTAAAATAAGGTAACTATAAGGAATGTACTAGCGATAAGTATTATAAGTGTGGTAAAGCAAACTGTAAAAATAAAAAAAAACCTGTGTAGCATACTTTAATCCCCCTAAGAAATAGACATAAGCAGAAAGCAGATCATGCAAATTATGTAGAGTAGGTTAGATGTGGGAATCCCACCCACCTAAGGACTGAAATAGAATGCAATGTAGAAAGAAATAGTATGAGAATGAAAGTGCGAGAAGAATAATCGAGAAAACTGGAGTGATAAAGAGAAGTAACAAAACAAAGGCTCCGATTATGTTGGAGGTAGGTTGTATAAAAAAAAAAAAACACTTACACGAGGGCGGAGCCGCGGGCAAAAGCTAGTATTTTTTTAAATTGAGTTTTATTAAAAGTATTTAAATACAAAATGTATTTGATGATGATGGACTTGACGGTATTACAAGGCTGATAAGATTGTTGTAAAATGTAACTATTCTGGTTCTACTTGTGCATTTATCTTAATTAAATACTATGTTCATTTATTAGGAGAATGTTTTTATAAAGTAGGTTACATAAAATTATTGAGTGTAATTACTGGAAAATACTTTTTAGGATACAAAATAAGTAATGGTTACGTAACCATTACTTATTTTGTATGATGATGGACTTGACGGTATTACAAGGCTGATAAGATTGTTGCAAAATGTAGGTAACTATTCTGGTTCTACTTGTGCATTTATCCTAATTAGATACTATATTTGTCACCGTAAGATTGTAAAAACCGTTAGATTATAATCTACCTAGCGAGATCGCAAACTATCCATAGATTGTCAACTGTGATGTACTGCTTCGGCGCGTCAAAGTATCAACTATCCCTGATTGATCGGTCACAACAATTTAATATGACTAATTCTAAAATTGTGGCGTATTTTCAACATGAAATCAATTTACAATCACAAAAATACTTTACATTCGGCAACAAAAAAAATAACAAACAAATATGGCGGCACGGGACATACGCTGTTCAACCAATCAGCGCGCGACTTGCGATTCGTTGATACCATTTCACAATATTTCGACTGTTTGCAAGCTTGCAAGATAGATTACAATCTAACGGTTTTGACAATCTGGCGGTAACATATTCATTTATTAGGAGAAAGTTTTCCTAAACATAAAATCATTAAATGTAATTACTGGCAAATATTTTTTTAGTAGGTACTGATCGACCAGTAGTCGAAATTCGACAATAATTCATTTTACCCCTCCCACATATACATATAAATTTAAATATTGCCAAATTGATACTCCTCCGTTCGCATAATTTTAAAAGTGTTTTGCTTCATGTATTAGTTATACTCGTATAGACAGTACAGTGCAGGTCGATTAATGTGTGATTTAATATTTAAAATACTCACTCGAGTAAGACACTTAGTCATTAGTAAAACAAAACAATACGAAAAAAAAATTATTTCATCAGGCATTAGGTAGTTATCGATTGTGGTTATTTACTATTAGACAACTCATCTGCTTGTATCTCCATCTGAAACATGATTATCGTGACGCAGTGGTGACGTATGCGACAGCGAGGTAAGAAGCATCATAATAGGCCGCCACAGTGTGGGTTATAATGCTGCATTGTCGCATTGTCTTGTCTTTTCATTGGCAGTTAGTATGGTGACTACTACTCTTGGATTCTACTCATGCTTTCCATCACTCAGAGTAGTCACTATGGCAGGCTCAGATATAACAAATTTTAACAAAAAAAAAAACCGACTTCAATCTGGACCAAATTGAAATGGGACCACACAAATACAGTCGATTTGAGAACCTCCTCCTTTTTTGAAGTCGGTTAAAAAAATGAGCCGTCACGGGACGCCTGGCAGATGTGAAACAATTGCAGAAGAATTGATTTGCAGTGGCGAAGCGTCGCTACGCCAGAAATCACGCCACTCCAAAAATCTTGCCATGCCAAAAATCAGGTTTACCCCTCGCCTATCGATGTTTCACATCAAAAAAGAAAAAAACGTATATCATATCGGTCAAGGGGTCCTATTTACCGAAGACAAGACTATTGCTTAATTTTATCTGAGTAATTTGATTTTTATGCCGTTGGTTTAATCAATTTCGTGAGTGGTTTAATGAAACTTGAAATTATTGCCTTACGTCATGAATGAGCACAAAAGTTTAAAATCTTGTCGTCTAATAGATTTTTCTTAAAACCTTCCAATAAGGTTGTAGTGCTATTTGTCCTGCGTAGTTTGCTCATTTATTCTTATGACACCTAAAATCAAATAGTTATCAGTGACACTCATAGAGTTATTATAGATAGAGCAAGAGAGTCAGGCTTCTAGTCGTACCTCGGTTAGAAAGAGAGAGACGATCGCAATACCTATCTGTCTTTTTCTAATGACGCATGCGCAGTTAGCGCGGAAAAGCAGTATAGCAGAACGATTCGAAGGTTAATTGTTGTGATTGGATTACCATTATTAGTTTTTTACTGCGCATGTGTCAGTAGCGAAAGACAGATGGGTACCGCGATCTTCTCTCTTTTTAACCGTTGGACGTATCCGCTTATAGGCAGCCGTATGTCTTCCCCTCTATATCTATAATAACTCCGTATTCTTATTGTTTGTGTAATATTACACACGGTGCTGCTCGCCAGTTCTGTTAGCTTGAACTTGGTTTCACACGCTACAGCGTGTTGAGATTCGTCACCACATGGAAGTACGGACGGACCTTTACTAGTGGACCAATTAATATTTGATACAACACAATAAGTTCTTATTTTTTTCTATTTAAGAAAATTTAAACGTATTCATTGTACTGTAAGAACTCTCGGTATGATTTTACAAGCTGCTTAGGAAGTTTTGAGTCTTCGGTTTCGTGGCTTTAAATAGCTTTGTTCTTAATAAGTGTACATTAATATCTGTTTCATTAACATTAGAAAATTAAACACTACTAAACAGCATAAATATCTAAAAATATATGATTGGAAATACCTCATTGATTTTTAAGGGTCAATTAAAATAGATCTTCACTAAAATATCGGCAAAAATTATAATGAAAATTTGTAAATTGTGTAATATGAAGAACAAGTCGTGAATGATGAATGTCATTAATTAGTGTCAAGTAATAAAAGTATATTTATAAAATGAATAAATTATTTCGTGCTAATTCATATAAAATACGTATTTCTAACATACTCGCAGCCAACAGATGCCGTTGCGTGTTGTATTAAATCACGTAACATTTTTTCTTGTATGAATAAACAGAGGAAAGAGATTGCAATAAATCAAAATCTTAATATCACACCAAAAAACAAAATATTTGAGCTTCTTTTGTCATGCTAGTTTTTACATTTCATACACATGATGTGGCACAAATAATTTTAAAAATCCTTACATAGAATATTCCATCTTAACTTAGTTTTCTTAAAAAGTTTTTCAAAAGATCTTATGGTGGATGAAATTAACCTACTTAGAACTCCTTCTCGCTTAGTGCATAAAACCTCAGTGGGGGATTTCTGCGGGATGTGACGGACGGAGTCTTGGTTTAACTTTGCATTTAAATGTTCCATTAGTGAATAATTGTAAGGACCATCATGACTTGAATGACAAGTAGCTGGAACTACGAGACAGGGAACACTACTTGAAAAGTTAGAAGATTATGAATTAACTGTACGCAATGTTAAGAGATTAGATTTTTTTATTTGTCTTGCCATACAGTTTGATGGCATAGAAATAAGTTATAGAAATCTGTATAGTAGTTACTGCAGTTTATCAGTTATTTAATAATATTTGTATTCACAATACAATCGTCTAAAAAGATTTTCAATCTAAGAAAAAAAAATTGGTTCGTATTCCACTTCAGAAAAAAAATACAAGCAGAAAATATAAACAACAGATTGTGTGTGTGTTTTCACTTGTGGGAACGCTGCAATGATTTCCCGATCGACCATCAGATCAAAAGGCGCAAATGGAGCTAGATAGGCCACACCCTCCGAAGAGATTTCGACCATATCCCGAGGCAAGCCCTAGACTGGAATCCCCAAGGAAAGCGCAAGCGTGGCCGTCCAAAACAAACCTGGCGGCGGACTATTGTCAATGAAGCGAAGGCCATTGGCAAGACCTGGAGCGAAATCAAGCGAGACGCTCAAGACAGAACGGGATGGAGATGCACCGTGGACGCCCTCTGCCCCAGCTAGGGGACAAAGGACTTTAAGCCAAGTAAGTCATGTGTGTGAAGTTGAGATTAGACAGAAAAAAATAGTAATTTCTCAACAGGCAAGTAATGAATGATCTCATTTTTCATTTAATTTTATCGGTGGCAACAGTACATGTTAGCTCAGCGTATTTTATTTATTATATTTATTGTACTCAACATATATGTATGTTTTGAAATAAAACTACAAACACACATTCAAAAAAATTGTGCTGAACCCACCCAAAAAAGCCATAAGAACAGTTTAATCAGTGCCCTATGTTTCTATGGTACAAATAAAACTGACAACAGAAAATATATAGTGTTTCAATAAGATACGTATATACATGTAGTAGAGCCACGCTGATTTCAGCACGAACGGGCCGGCTCGACCGGGGCAGTACTACCCTCGCACAGAAGATCAACCCAAAAGGCCACCATGGTGTGTTTGCAATAAGCATGGTGACCACCACTCTTGGATTCTGCTTCCCATCAGGCAGAGTAGAGCACAAACATTTAAAAAAAAACATAGAAAAGAAACAACGCTTTATAACAAAGAAAATGTTATAAATATCTCCCTTATACTGAGTTTATGGTTTTCCAACTCTTGTTTGAAATTAGCTTGATTCTGTATAGTCACGTAGGATGTTGCAACACATTACAACGTGAACTCAATTAAGCTCTATTGGTTAGATAAGTCCGAGATGCAGGACGCCATGAACAACTACGTCTACTTGGGTATAAATATATTTTAAAGGTTTTTTTTGGCTAAATGAAAATATTTTTTTCAAGTAGTTTTTAAATTTTCTATCGAAAATATGAGCTTGTAATATATTTTGTGTTGTATTATTGCTGCATTTTGTTTTCCATTTAAATGAGTGCTGATTTTAGTTATGTCGCTTGCAGCCAGTCTCAAAACTTAATACATTGTGTTTATACTGTACATGTATTAAAAATTTGAAATGAAAAAAAAAACTTATTAGGGAAATTGCCCCACTCGATCAAACTTCAGTTGGATGGACATCTCTTAAAAGAAAATCATATTAACTACTTCAGATAAGTTGAGTAGTTTTCTAAGTTTAAAATACTGAATTACGTGAATTTCCATGAAAATTATTTCTGTAACATTTGCTCAAAAAAGAACCAGTTATCAAAAAAATACAAGATCTTTATGGACATTATAAAGCCTTTACGTCATATAAAACTATTACTTATAAATATATTAACAAAGTGTTAGTAGTATTACGTACTAAGAGCTTTGTAGCGTATGACATAAAAGCGTATTTATGACTTCCATTACCATAATCATAATCACACTTTATATTGTGTGACGTAATGTACGTAGCAACTGATTTGTGCGTTCAATTAATATTTTTATTTATTTAGTATATTTACATAAAAAGTACATAATATTTGAAGTCCTTGACTCCTGAACTAGGCTCATGACCTGTGTTACAGAAATCAGTGTCTTCTCCCATTAAAAGAAACACATAAATCTTATGCAAATTGGTGCAGTGATATGTGATAAAAGTGCGTAGTGAAGTGTGTGATGTGAGTTTGTGTTGTGTATATATGTTATGTAAGTATATGAATGTATGTGTATGTAATTGTATATACGATGAATCCTTAGTCTTCTATAATAATAGTGTTTCAGTTTGGTCATAGTCTATACCAAGCAACCAATTTTTCAATTTAATATTAGCTTCGTGATTAGATAAGGGATGAATGTTTGTTAATTTATTTATTCTATTATATAAGAAAGTGGACATAAAGACATGTTGCTTCATATCAGAGGCTGTACGACAGGTGGCGGATAAGCATATATTTGTTATGGTACGTTTTTTATTGTAACCCTCAGCATGATAAGTGCTGCTTTGCAAGTAATTGCAGTACATACAGTTGTCTTACAGTTATCACTTCACATGTTTTATAGAGAGATTTTGTTGAAAATCTGAAAGGTTTGAATGTCATAACTTATAGTATCGATCTTTGTGCTCTTTCCAAGCGTATCATAAATGTCTTACACGCGCCACCCCAGATAATAATACAGTAACCAAGAACCTACTGAACCAGAGCGTAGTAAACAGTACGTAGTAAAGAAAATTCACATACATCCTTCAATTGCCTGAATATCCATATAAACTTTCTAGTACTGGTTGTTAAAAGATCTAAATATGGACGCCAACTCAGTCTTTCGTCCACTAAAATACCAAGATATTTTAAATCGGTAGATTTAGTTATGGATGGATACGAGTACTTAGTATTCGATGAATTATTACATATATGTGCCCTCAAAGCAACATTAATTGGTTTGGAATATACATAAACATCAAAGATATAAGAACAATAGGAACTACTCGTATTCTTTTTCGAAGAATATTAACAATTCTAAATAGGTAGGAACCTAATTTTGGAAAGATAAATCATGTTCCATGTTCAAACATGAACTTCTATAACATCATCCGCACAGGTACGCTTGCAACTTTGATCAATTTTCGATACATACTATATTTATCACGATATTGAATAATGAACTTTAAAGATAGCGTTATTAAAAAAAAAAAACTTTTTTTAAAATACTACTCCATTAGGAACACTTGGCGTAGTTTTCTGATATTTTAAGTTTGTTAATTGTGTGTGTTCTACTCAACCAAAGCTACTGTGAACTCTATTGCCAATTGTAAACCAGATCCTTTACTTTATTAATATAACTCTGCTAACATGAAAGAACACTACCTTGTGATAAATTCAGTGATCTTTTTGAAAATATCGATGCTCTTTTGCGTAGAAACGATACAAATGTAATTGTTGCGTTCAAACCCAACAAAAAAGTCATTGGAAAAATATTGAACATGCTTATAAACTTGATCATCATCAACCTGTTGCAGTCCCCTGTTGGACATACTTCTCTTCACTGCTGCTCCATTCAACTGAAAAGCCAAAATCGATGACTCATAACGTCGTTCCCCTAAAAACATAGTTTTGATCTTAAGCTAAAAGTTCCGTTACTTGCAAAAAGTATGATATCAAACCAGCTCCTCCTACCCTACCTCACCACCTAATACATCGTTATATTGTTATCGGGGTGAAGTTGTTTAGATGTTCGAACATAAAAGCTATAACCGATGTTAGCTCATGACACGATGTTGCGAACCGTTAGATTCTTTGTATGTGTGCAAAGTTTAAGTTGAAAGTATCTACTTGTTATCTTGTTTATATCTTTAAACCGTTTCTCAAAAAGCTGTTTGTATCGAAAACTCTGGAAATAGGAAGCAAAGAAATATTAACCGTTACATTGTTCATGCTTGTAAAACCTCTCATACCTATTGTCTAAGAGGTAGGCAGAAGCTTATTACTGCTTTTTAACCCCTGACCAAAAAGGGGGGTGTTATAAGTTTCACGTGTCTGCCTGTCTGTGGCACCGTAGCTCCCGAACGTATGAAGCGATTTCCATTTAGTTTTTTTTGCATGAAAGGTGAGTTACGTGCAAGTGTTCTTAGATATGTTTCATGAAAATCGGTTGAGCCGCCTCAAAGTTATGGGGGTGAAAGTGGGGAAGAGTAACCGATTGTCTGCAACATATCATCGAGTGGGGTCTCAAATGAAAGCGCATAACGTGTTTTTTACTTTTTAAAGGGAACTCAGGTTATATCGGGGTTTTTTTTAAATTTTGAGAATTTATAGTTATATTTTATTACGTAGTAGGGAATCGGGACTGTTATTATTAATTAAATGTTTGTTCCAATTTGTAGCTTTGGTTGAGTAGAACACTCACACAATTAACAAACTTAAAATATCAGAAAACTACGCCAAGTGTTCCTAATGAATTAGTATTAAAAAAAAAAAAAATCTTTTTAATTACGCTATCTTTAAAGTTCATTATTCAGTATCGTGATAAATATAGTATGTATCGAAAATTGATCAAAGTGGCAAGCGTACGTGTGCGGATGATGTTATAGAAGTTCATGTTTGAACATGGAACATCATTTTTGAAGAATATTAACAATTCTAAATAGGTAGGAACCTATATAGATAGCGTTATTAAAAAAAAAAAAACTTTTTTTTTTTTTAAATACTACTCCATTAGGAACACTTGGCATAGTTTTCTGATATTTTAAGTTTATTAATTGTGTGAGTGTTCTTCTCAACCAAAGCTACAAATTGGAACAAACATTTAATTAATAATAACAGTCCCGATTCCCTACTACGTAATAAAATATAACTATAAATTCTCAAAATTAAAAAAAACCCCCGATATAATAACCTGAGTTCCCTTTAAAAAGTAAAAAACACGTTATGCGCTTTTATTTGAGACCCCACTCTATGATATTTTGCAGACAATCGGTTACTCTTCCTCACTTTCACCCCCATAACTTTGAGGCGGCTAAACCAATTTTCATGAAACATGTCTAAGAACACTTGCACGTAACTCACCTTTCATGCAAAAAAAAACTAAATGGAAATCGCATCATACGTTCGGGAGCTACGGTGCCACAGACAGACAGACACGTGAAACTTATAACACCCCCCTTTTTGGTCGGGGGTTAAAAAGCAGTAATAAGCTTCTGCCTACCTCTTAGACAATAGGTATGAGAGGTTTTACAAGCATGAACAATGTAACGGTTAATATTTCTTTGCTTCCTTCCTATTTCCAGAGTTTTCGATACAAACAGCTTTTTGAGAAACGGTTTAAAGATATAAACAAGATAACAAGTAGATACTTTCAACTTAAACTTTGCACACATACAAAGAATCTAACGGTTCGCAACATCGTGTCATGAGCTAACATCGGTTATAGCTTTTATGTTCGAACATCTAAACAACTTCACCCCGATAACAATATAACGATGTATTAGGTGGTGAGGTAGGGTAGGAGGAGCTGGTTTGATATCATACTTTTTGCAAGTAACGGAACTTTTAGCTTAAGATCAAAACTATGTTTTTAGGGGAACGACGTTATGAGTCATCGATTTTGGCTTTTCAGTTGAATGGAGCAGCAGTGAAGAGAAGTATGTCCAACAGGGGACTGCAACAGGTTGATGATGATCAAGTTTATAAGCACGTCCAATATTTTTCCAATGAATTTTTTGTTGGGTTTGAACGCAACAATTTCATTTGTATCGTTTCTACACAAAAGAGCATCGATATTTTCAAAAAGATCACTGAATTTATCACAAGGTAGTGTTCTTTCATGTTAGCAGAGTTATATTAATAATGTAAAGGATCTGGTTTACAATTGGCAATAGATTTCACAGTAGCATGAGGAAGTCGGTGATAAATCCTTCACTATTTTCATTGAACTTTTCACCTACATCCAATAAATTGCAAGCGTAGCAAGCTGTGGGGTGTAAGAACCAATTGATTTTTGATTAATTTTTTCGCTGAAAGCTGAAATATACAAATAAATTTAATTGCTAATAAGTTTAGGATAAATTTTAACTATCAGTATTTACAAAAGGTGGTTGTACATAAATAGGAATATCCTTAAATCAGTACAGACCTGAAATATGGTACCAATAGGTACGATTGACCCGTGAAATAGTCTTAAGAAATCCCAATCTTCTCGTAAACATTATTGTTTAGATAGTAACATCTGTAGCTACAATGCTTTTAACAAGATACTGCCAAGTTTTAATTTGATAATAGGCTTCACCAATTTCTAAAACAATCGCTCAACAAAACTTGTATCAATTAAGTTAATTAGTGTACTATGACTAATCTCAATTTAATGGTCATATAGTTCGAAAGTGCTGAATAAATTCACAATAAAATTCACACCGCAATTGTAATAATTACTTAAACATACTTTATTATGTCACGCATTCAACGAAGATAAAACAAACCATTATTTAGCTATACGATGCCTCAGGCGATATTTCATTGTGATGTCTACAAATGTTAGCACTTGGCAGAAATACACGAACATCATCTTACAATTATGATTGTTCCGCTCTCGGTAGCCACGTGGAGCTCTTACGAAGACTCATTATTGTCATTGAGATACGTACTTGATTTGTCGCTAATGTAGTGTTTTTATCTCTTGAGCATTTGCCAGAGTTGGGAATATTTAACCGTAGCAATAACTAAATGTATTCAGGTCCAAAGTTTTTGACCGATGGTGAATTAAAAATATTTTATTATATGGTTTTGGATTAAAGAGTCTTCTAAGTGCTAAGTGATTATCTATAAACGTATATAGTATAGTTCTGCTTATTGTGATGGATATTTCAATTTGTTCTGAGTCGAAAGCAATTAGTTAATATCTATATATTTAATGAAGCAAAAACTTTGTACCTCTTTTCACGAAAATTATGCGAACGGAGAAGTATTATATATTAAAGGTAGTAGAGCCACGCTGATTTCAGCACGAACGGGCCGGCTCGACCGGGGCGGTACTACCCTCGCACAGAAAATCAACGTAAAATGACAGCATGCTGTCGTGTTTCGTTGGTGAGTGCGAGACCGGAGGCCCAATTAGTCTAGTCAACAAGTTCCATACTTGTTGACTAGACTAAAAGATGCAGTAGCATCACTAGGCCGCCATGGTGTGGGTCGCCATGCTGCATTGTCTGCATTCGCAGTGAGCATGGTGACCACCACTCTTGGATTCTGCTTATGCTTTCCATCAGGCAGAGTAGAGTCATATTGGCGGGCCAAACATAAAAAAAATAAAAAAATATGATGTTGGCACAGTTTTAGATTATGAAGGAGGAGCACAGAAAGCTAATATATATTAAAAAATAAAACAATAACAATCTTAATTATAGTCGAATTTCGATCACTGGACTACCATTAGTGATATAAAATGCGTTATTATTTTTACCGAACTAAGGCAAAACCAGAACATGTATAATACATAACCCTAGAAGGAAACTTTAAAGAACTTGGCTGAAAGCGTATAGATGCGCATTGTACTAGATTAGAATATTTAGCGGAAGCCATAAGGGAAGCCTCCATTTAGCAGTGGACGGCGATAGCTGATGATGATGATTAATTTCATACGACACTGTAGTCTATATCTGATTTGTCTGAGTGGTTTTAGGATGATTTGGACCTAAATATTGAAATTGAGTGGTAAAGTAGGAAGGAGGACTTCATGATAAAAGTTAAAGCCCGTGTCTGTTTAACTTCCCGTATCAGAAAGCATAAGCTTTAAAATGGATTGTTGTTGATAAATATGATCATATTTGCATAAATTGAAGTAAATTGCATGCAATTTTTGAGAAAATATTTAAGCTTATTAAGCAGATCTGCACTCAAGTCGACGTAAAGGCGCGTATCCACCGAAATTGTTGGCAATTTCAATGTTTCCAACTGTTTGCAACTCTTCAGAAAAATGCCAACTTTTGTTTCCATTGTGTCTAAACCGAGTCGCCAACAATTTGAAAAACATTCGAATTAAGTGACTTCACATATTCTTATTCTTTTGATGTTTACCGCCAAAAACAGAAACACTGTTCCCAACATTTGTTGACATTTTTTGTTGCCAACACAAGGAAATTACAGAAACTTTTGTCACCAACACGTGTTGATAACACAAAATTTGCCAACTTTTGTTCGGCGGGGACTCGGCTTAACATACATCATCATAGTTGATCATAAGACATATTAGAGTGGGAACTAGCAAGTGCCTTTTTAGCACACAGATGCAACTTTTGTTTTAATTGCATACAACATGACGCCATTTTTATCTCGATATAAGTTACTGTTACAAACTGACCACTTTACGAATAAATCTCTACGCAACTTTACTTTCAGGCGGCACAGAAACAAATGAACACACAAATATTTGACATATACCTACATGTGTATCATTCTGCAGGCGCTGTAAGTTCACATGAGATCAGAGGCGAGCAGATTCGATCAGTAACGAGCCATGAAATGACATCAAAGAAACGCTTCTTCAAGAAATTTTAGTGTATTATATTTGTATGATTCTCTGAAATACTGCTTTGAGACCTTTAACAAGATGACAAATTATGACATGTCGATTTGCTGTTTCTTTCATTTTAATATCGAATATGTTTCTCTTATATTATACATAAAAAAAAGAAAATTGGTTTACGCGAACTCGTTATATTTTTCATACCTATTTAGAAAAACATTTCTATCCTAATAAACTCATGGCGATGGAGAAATGATAAAAATTGGAATTTTATGTAACTTAATTTTTTGTGGTATCTTCAATAGCAATATATTAATTATTGACTTTGGGATTGGCTGAATAAAAAAAATTATACATGCATTTTTAAGCCAGCCACTTGTATCGCAACATGACGCCCCTGCTATAATTAACTTGAAACTAATTTGATTATAGGCATTTTAATGTAGACTGAGTATCATTGTCTACCTCCGATGTTTTTTATAACAAAACTCAGATTTTAAATGAATATTTCTGTTAGTACAGTAGCCGACCCCCAATCTTGAGAATAATAAACGCTAGGAAGAAGGAGAAGATTTAAGTTACAGACATTTGTATTTAAAAAAAAAAACGGGTTGCACTCCGAGAGTGCCGGCAGAAGTGAAAAATTGAACATTAACGTTGTGCATTTTTGATTTTTGATTTTTTTTATTTTCTATATTTATTAAACACAATGAACGATGCTATACATAATACGAATCTAGCCTTGCTTTGCCTTTAATATTTCTTGAGAACCGATAACTACAGAAATGTTTATTGTGATGTTATAAAACTATAGGTTAATGCAGTATAAACATATTACCCGAGCGAAGCCGAGTTTACACACACGCATACTCGCCGTTTAAACGAAACAGCAGGAGCAGGCATACATTTTCAGTAGAAAGACAGGCGGAAATTACTTATTCTCCTACGCCACGCCTCCGTCTTACGAATATTCGATCAGGTCACGTGTCCTGACGCGAGTTTCTGAGGCGAATTTAAAAAAAATTACCCATCCCAAATGTGCACCACGCTGCTAAAGAAGTTTTCACTTCAAAAATACTCCATACTTAATATTATAAATTCAAAAGTGACTCTGTCTGCCTGTTACGCTTTCACGGCTAAACTGTTGCACCAATTTCAAACAAAGATATTGAGATACTTTGATTCCTGAGGAAGTATATAAGCTACTCTTTACCACAATGACCATCATACATGCGGCTCGAGATGTGGACAAAAGCTAGTGATTGTATAAATGTGTAATTTTAATGTCTGATCAGTATTAGGATCAGTATCGTTTACCGTGGGAGAACCACACTTCGGCATGAATGGGTCGACTCGACCGGAATGATACCACAGCCTCACAGAAAACCAGTGTGAAACAGCGCTCGCGCTGTGTTTCACCGAGTGAGTGAGGATACCGGAGGCCCATAACCCAACCCCTCCCTCCATCCCTCACCCCATCCCCCAAAGGCCGGTAACGCACTTGTGACGCCTCTAGTATTGCGGGTATCCATGGGCAACGGTAATCGCTTACCATTAGGCGATACGTCTATTCGTTTGCCCTTATTTCATAAAAAAGTGCATTAATTATAATACACACATTACACGCGTCAGTACGTGGCAGAACATATGATTCTCTGAAAAAGAAGAATTATACTCAGTGGAAACTAATCGGGAAATCCATATAATACACAGGAAATGGAATTTGCGTGATAAAACAATTTAGACATTATTATTGTAGCATGTGTCGATATAATTATATATAGTAACTTGAGATAATTATACGACCATAACCTAGATAACTGTCAACCTAGAAACAGATTTTTATCTACCTCCTTTTCACGGAGGAGTATCACAAATAGGAACATAAAGGTAACCTTTTTTTTATTTAAAAACTTTATGCACTACATTTGTACATCGGCGGACTTAATGCCCAGGGCATTCTCTTCCAGTCAACCTTCGGGTGGTGGAGAAATTTTGTAAGGTAGGTGCACGGAGGTTACGTACCTGTAAGACATATACAGTTCACAATAAATTTAAACGTATACATACACACATAGACCTAAATATAACATACATCTAAATATATAAATATATACAAATATAGATTAAAATATACATAAATACTATATTTGTTTATACACTATGAAACTTTGCAACGTGAGGTATGCTATGGATTTGATCGTTCTGCCAGTTCATTTAGAAGGAGTTCGTGTACTTTCTTTTTGAAAGTAAATCGGTTGGTGAATATCCTGATTTCGAGCGGGAGCGCATTCCAGAGTAGCACTGCTTGAACAAAGAACGAACAGTTCACGAAGTCGGAATTGTGGGAGGGACATGAGAGAAGCAGATTATTAACTGAACGAAGATTTCTGTCGTGATTAGAGCACAGGTATCGGAAATATGGAGAAAGGTAGGTAGGCAACGATGGTGATTAGAGGAATGAAAATAGGGAGGTAAGTGCTCGTTGATTGCGTCTTAGGCGTATAGGTAACCATCTTAACTCGGAACGCAAAGCAGATACGTGATCATACTTACGAAGATTAAAAATGTATCGAATGCACTTATTGAGAAGTCGGTCAAGCTTATTGAGGAGGTCTGCATTCAGGTCGAAGTAACACACATCACCATAGTCGATTGTAGGAATTATTAAGGACTGCATGAGTGTGATTTTAGTTTCAGGAGGCAGGAAGTTTTTGAGACGGTATAATGTTAACAAACAAACCTTATCTCTTGTGTAAAATATTAGACACAATAAAGTCTATACAAGTGTTTGCCCTTTTATTGTGTGGAATGCTATAAATACGAATACAATCTGACATTCGTTTCGCCAAACAGGTAATATTTAGTAATACAACGGCCTCACAGAAAACCGGTGTGAAATAGCGCTTGCGCTGTGTTTCACCGAGTGAGTGAGGATACCGGAGGCCCATTGCCCCATATTCCACAAAAAAAAATAGGAACTTACCCTTTTCTGTTTCTTTGTTAACTTCCTAATTGATATTCTTATATCACGTATACTACAGCTATAAACAATCTACTACTGGACATAAACCCCTCCTTATCTCAGATCAAATACAAAAAGGTATCGTACAAGTATCGACAACTTATACTCGTATAATACTGACGTAAAGTAGCGTAGTTTATAGCATAGTTAGTGCGTATCGCGTGTGTTTACTTGGAACTACGCGCCTTTTTTCTGCTTCAACAAGAACAAGGCTGTGCGTTATCTACCTTTTTTATATGATCTGAGCTCCTTATAAAGGAGGTCAGCAGATCACTCGTGATCTTGAGCGGCCTCTTTAATTGCTGATATTGTAGTCCAGTCCAGGCCCTGATGTCTTTACCGTCTGCTGACCTCCAAACTTCAGTTTGACTTCTCTTTGCTTTTCTCCTGTGTAATTTGTTCCTTTAGTCGTGTCTTACACTCATGGGATGAATAAGGGTCGGTAATACTTCATATTCTTAATGCATCACCACACAGATAGAGACAGGTACACTAGACGTGTACAATACAACAGTGACTAATAACAATATAGTTAGAAGTGTATTTATCCATGTAATGTAATTTCTAATTGTCCATTCCTAAATTGGCAACAAAGCAAATAAATTTTAGAGAAACAAATTCTCAAAGTATTTGATTTCATCAAAATAGATTAATACTGACTAATAATTATTTAACAGAAATACAACACTACCCGAACAGTGTCAATTTTCTTTTCACGATTAAAGTTGTGATCTCAAAATTTGATACTTTTGCCAGTAACTTGGTTTCACAAAAGATATACAGGTAGGTACTTAATCAATTGAAAGCTAAGTAATATAATTATTGGTTTCATGATTAATAAACGCTTTTAAATAGCTCATTTTTTTTTATTGAAATATAGCTTAGCATACTTACCATATTTTGGTATAAAAAATAGATGTTGGTCGATTCTCAGACCTACCCGATATGCACACCAAATTTCATAAAAATCGGTCCAGACGTTTCAGAGGAGTAACTAACATTGTGACACGAGAATTTTATACATAAGAGAAGATTATATCAGTGCAGGACTTGCGCCAGATGCGACAGTCAGAAACGTACGTTTATGTAAAGGTTTCTTCGAGATTATACTATGTGAACATATTATGGACTGACAGTACCTTCAGCACACTTTTACAATAAAAAATGTCTGCTATTGTCTCTAAAATCATTATTTACCTAAAAGGCCAGTGATGCATCTGTGATTCTTGAGTTAGAAGAGTCTGTTTGTCTATTTATTTTAATTAATAATATCTATAATTATTTTTAGGAACCAAAACGGGTATTTTTTGTTATTTGTTGAAATTTTATTTCCAACATTAACTTTTAAATTAGATTTGAAAATAAAAGAGATGTAATAACACCATTATACACATCGTTGCCTTAAAATAAGCATCGTCTCTTCGAAATAATAATTAGACGCGTGTTAGCTTCAGTTGCAGTTATTGTTAGGGAATATCGTTTAAATGTAGAAAATGTCAAATAGGTGACGCAAATATTAACGTAATGTTATTGTCGCTTTTTAACCCGACTACGAAAGAAGGAGGGTTATGTTTTTCGAGTGTATGTATGTATATTTATTTGGCACGCCCTAGAGCCTAAACGGCTTTTCGTATTTTTATGTGAGTGGTTTCAATAGATTCGTTTTAGTCGTGAGAGTGACACTGAGTACATCAAAATAATGTTTTCAAATGTTTTCAAAATACATCGAGTGTGGTATCAAAATAAAGATTTTTTAAAGTTGATGACGAATATATAAATAACTTAGATGTTTTATTATTTATTTTTTAATAAGGATGGCAGATATTGACGCAGTCGGGTTTTTTTACTAATTATTAATTTAATTGTTCATAAGCACGAATCCAATACTACTCTATCAGTTCTATAATCTTTGTCTCTGCCTATCGTAGTTGAGTTCATTAAATGTAAGCTTGAAATCAGAATAGCTTGGATAGAATCAGAATCTAAACATACGCCCTCATGTTTGACTACATATCTCGCATCTCGCTTAATTATTCAGTGCAAAACATGCATGTATCTCTAATATTATAGCTATGTTACCTACAAAACCACTTTCTAGAACTCAGAGATGTGACCTACTTTCAGTACATCACCTCCAATCGCCAAGATACGAGGAAATACAAAACTCCATGTGAGTATTTTTTTATTCCGTTGTAACATTCAAACATTTCTTCTAATCATCAATGAGCAAAGAATCATAGATTATAATCTGCTAAATATCATTAACACCATTAATAATAGCATCATAAAACGGAAAATTTTCAATGGGAATCCCATCGTTGAGTCGGTTATCCATTAAATAAATTTTATTCGTGTGTGATAAGGCGCGGGGCGGGCGGCGGCGGCTAGGCGGGCGCCGGCAAGACGCCCCAGTAGCCGCCCGCCGCTCGCTCAGCGACGACGCATCGCTGCTCAGTGCCCAGCCGCGCTAATTTTACACGCCACTAACTCTCCACTGGTACACATAACCGTTGACCTGCTGATAGTGAAGTGTTGCACTGTATAGTGTTAGTGAGTCACCGCTAGCAGCTCACCGGTCGTCGCGCCCAGTGAGTACCACATACCTCCGGGAAACTTTCACACTGAGTTATCTCAATCATTCGTCGAGCTTACGGCCATTTTAGACGAACGTTCAACCTTGAGTCGTTGTCAGTATTTTGGTCATTGTGACTCGCAGCTGACATATGAATTTTTCTCACACGTCACCTCAGCGTATTCATACCAAACAGAAATAGCAACATTGAGGAATTTCATTATCGTATCGGACCGTGAGATTTATTTGGATTAGCTCGGTCGAACGATTCATATTCTGAAAGTTGTATGAAAACAAGAACGATATTCATGTCAAGGTTCTGACACCTTGTTATATTCACAGTTTAATATTCGCTCTGCTATACACCGACGACAAACTAAGAGATCGTTAATTTGAAACCATTACAAGAAACCAACACATACACATTACACCCATCTCTATTAATTGTAATGTGAATAATAGAACTACTTATGGTTTAAAGAGAAAATATTGTCATGGAATAAACGTTTCATACTTTTCGTTTAAAATTATGTGGGTATTTGTAATTTGTGTACGTAGTCACGACGGTTACTCGGGGTGAAAAAAGTTGGCAATGCCTTACTCTGTTATTTCATTTCTAATTACAATACGTAAACATATTGTGATTTAACAGGCAGACATTTATATAACTTGCGTATTCTTATAATACTGATATCAAGTGTTAAAAGAAATCAAAGAGAAAATGTAATATTTAAAATATTTTTCCACATCGTCACCACTCCATCGAAATTTAGCAGGCATTATTGGCAAATTTAACCGTATGGAAACTTTCTGGAATATTATCAAGATATCACTTAATATTAGGTTTAGTGTAGTATATGAACATTAGATGTATATATTAATTAACATATTATACATACAATAAATACATTATTTTAACCCCGTCTTTGAGACAAGGTGTAATACACATAATATGCTAAGAGAGGCATTGAAGTCGATGCTTAAATTGTCTTTTTGAAAGTTATTTATTCGCAATTAATTTTATTGTTAGCAATTTATGAATTCCATTCTATGTTCATAATGGATACTTGTTCCTGTCTATGTATTTAAAAAAATGTAAAGTTCGTGTACGTTTTAAATACTCGATAGAGTTCAAAATTATAATAATTATTTACAAACTGTTTCAAAAATTTATTATATCTATTTTTTTCACCAGTTTTGTACACCGTACACAACCACAATCTACCACGTCGAGACGTTTTAGGCTACAGTTAGTACTTGTACACTGAAATCAACGTTATTATACTGCTTACGTATTTGATTTATAGCAAAACTAGTATTAATTGTAAGTTGTTTATCACGACAAAAAATAGTCTATGTGCTTTTCCAAGGTTTAATGTATCCCTTTACCGAAATTCATCTAAATCGGTTCAGCGGTTAAGCCGTGAAAGCGTAACAGACAGACCAACAGAGTCAATTTCGAAGTTATAATATTAGCATAAATTTATAGGTAACACCTAAATCTAATTGTGTATGAATTTCCAGCATACACATTATCCATCTACTTTGATTACATTATATATTTTTGACATTACCATATTATTGAGTGACGTCACCATACCCTCGTTTATTATGATTAAGTAATCCATTATCTGAAACATAAATAGACACAACGCCTCTTTGTTTTCCTTGTGATAGCTGCTATCAATATAACCAGAAATCTTAGGAAAGCATGAAAGAAAATGTTTGGAATATTATAATCTGACAATTATTATTAAAGTTAGGAAGAAATGTAGAATCGGACTAATAGTCGAATGGCTTTTTGACACACACCACATTAACAACCTTTAACTGTCAACTGCTCGACATAGGCCTCTCTTAGAAAGTTGGTTTAGCCCTACTATACCAGGCTGGCCAGACGGGTTGGTAGCCAGTAGGGTTTGTTTTAAGATTACCTTCTCTCTGTGGTTGTGTTGTCCTCCTCTAGTCGCCTTTTATGGGATGAATACGGAGTGTTATCACCCTGGTGACACTTAGTGACACCTGGTGACATCTGTTTGTGTCGATCTATGAATTTTAACTGTACCTTCAATTTAACGTTCATAAATATAACTTAGTATCTTAATTGAATAAATGATTTTGAATTTGACACTTCGTATTAATCTTAATCCGTCACTAAACAGAGCGTCACGAACTCGACAAGAAATATTAGTAACAAAATTAATAGTGACGGATTAAGAATACAGAGTGTCACCACACCTGGTGACACTTCTCCTCCATGAATTCATCCCGTGGGTATCGTAAGAGGCGACTAAAGGAGGATAACATCACAGGACTATTCATCCCATGAATACCGTGAGAGGCGATTAAGGGAGCAAACTACGAAGGAAAAATCACTGCAAAGAGAAATAAAACTATATCTTATACCAACCCGTCTGGCCATCGTTGTATAGTATGTCGAAACCTCCTTTCGAAGATGAGGCCAGTCCAGCAATAGACTGCTGATGTGATGATGAATTTTTATAGACATAATGTTTGACATTTACAATGATCCTCGGTCAAGTTTAGTATCAATCTGAATACTCATTACTTTTCGTAACTTCGAGTTGAAATCGAGTCTCTTAATTACCTTTCAATATCTTAGTATCTAAATTCTAGCTATATTTGAGTTGTAATTTTTTTTAATTTCGGATATGTAACACACAACGCCATCCATTCTAAGCTAAGCAGAGCTTGTGTTATGGTTACTAGGCAACTGATATAAATTCATATATACTTTTTTTTGTAAATATATTCATATTATACATAGAAAACACCCAAACTCTGAAACAAATACTTGCAGATCATACAAACATTTGATCCGACCCGGGAATCGAACCCGAGACCTGAAGCACAGCGGTCGCATACGCTACCACTGCGCCACTGAGGCAGTTTCACAACTGCCTCAGTGGCGCAGGCTTAATAACAGCTTTTAATTCGTTAAACTAAATCTTAGATGTGTATCCAAAACCATACATGCCTAGTATAGTTTTTATAAATAATTTTACTGCTAACCGAGCCGAGCAATGTTGTTCTGTCAATTTACAATGGATTTCGTTTGGTAAAAAGCGCTTTTTATTTTTTTAAACAACGCTTGTCACTGTCTGAAGTTCTATTTCGTAATGTGATTTGTGAATTTTAACCACAGGAGTTGTTATATTAAAATCACATTTAGTTAAAATGGTTTAAGCAAACAAAAATTCAAAGGAATTTAATTTTATGAATAAATGCAATGATGTTTGAAATCCTTACTAATATTTTAAAAGTCTGTCTATTACGCTTTTCGCTTACGCTTCTCTTCTGTTTCACGTCAATTTTGATAAAATTTGGCATGGAGTTACTTTGATTCTTGAGGAAGGGCATATATGCTACTCTTTACCGTGATAACTGACATACATACACGCGGGCGGAGTCGCGGGTAAAAACTAATAATGCAAAATTGACTGCACGAATGGCGTAGATGGCGGTCGCTTCACCGCTCTCTACTGCGCTAAGTTTTTTGGGTTCAAACCTTACATTAGATAACACTTGTGTGATTCACAAATTGTTGTTTTGAGTCTGGGTGTTCTTTGTGTCCGTTTCTTGTATGTTTTCAAAAGTTAAGATAAATTCCTAATGCAATCATTTTAAAATCAGTGGTTATATTTAGTGACTTAAAACTTTTATAGTATATGTACTTGGATCAATTATATGTACAAATAAATTAAATGTTATTCGATGTTACTATCAAATCCATCAAACATATTATTTGTTCTCGATATTTATCGGAATTAAGTAAATTATTTTACATAATAACTTCTCTACGTCCCCTTTTTCTAGAAGAATCTAAAAGCCAATGTATGTACAATAAAGTGTTATTACTAATTACTTGTACAGAGTTTATGTTCTTTAAGCAAAATATACCTGTAAATCAAACCAAAACCAAGGACTGACAAGTTGAAAATGGTTATAGAAGGAAACAGAATTGATTGTAGATACTGATTATGATATTGATAGCTGTGTAAGACACAATATGGACATTCAATGTGTGTATAAAACACGTGTATGTGGCTCCAACGAACTGGTTTGGAAAAGGAATAAAGACAAAGATGTTACCGGCGATATTTTCCTTACAGCTAGGGCTACCACACATAACTGCGATGCGATGCGGCGTGAAGTTCTTGCGACGCATTCGTGCGAGCTCGCTGATATTTGCGATGCGTTGCGAATTCGCAGTTATGTGTGGGAGCCCAAAACCATAATATAATGATTTCTTTACCTGTTATGTAAGAGAAACTTGTCAACAATCGTCTATGTAAAGATTTGCACAATTCAAAGGCTATTAATGATATTCGGGTTACACTTGGAAAAATGAGAATGTATTTTATCTCTACGAGTGTAATGAGATATAGGTGAGCAGATTTTAATAGCCGAGGCGTGATGTCACGTAGCCTATAAACTTCCTGAATACTTTGGCTATCAAATTCAAAGCTAAATTTAGCTCTGGCTAGTAGTTTGAGCAAATTAGTGCGTTCTTATAATTCTCTCAGCTCTATTAGTATCGCTAGAGGTTGAAACATATTTACAATCTTTATTTTCTGTTTGTTTACAATCTTGATCCCTAAAACACGAAACTGTCGACTGAAACTAAAAAATTAACAGGTTTTTGCATCCTTTTTATATATTTTTTTTATGAGCAGACGTATCGCCTGATGGTAAGCGATTACCGCCGCCCATGGACACCCGCAATACCAGAGGCGTCACAAGTGATTTGACGGCCTTTGGTGGATGGGGGGAGGGGTTGGGGTATGGGTCTCCGGTATCCTCACTCACTCGGTCAAACACAGCGAAGACGCTGTTTCACACCGGTTTTCTGTGAGGCCGTGGTATCACTCCGGTCGAGCCGGCCCATGTATGCCGAAGCGTGGCTCTTCTACGGTAAAATGCTGTTTATGCTGTTTACTGTAAATGTTATTCAACATAAAACTCCTACTATTATAAATGCGAATGTCTGTCTGTTTGTCTTTCACGGCAAAGTCGCAGAACCGATTTCGATAAAATTTGGCGGGGAATCATTTTGATATCAGAGGAGGAAACTATTTACTTTTATTGTGACCACCGACGTATGTACATGCAAGAGGAGCCTTGTGCAAAAGCAAATAATTTATAAAGTATAAATCGAACGATTAGACGAATCGAGAGAGCGATTGCAATTGTATCGTAGTATTGCTTTTCGAATATCAACAAACGAATACAAATAATGACAGCTTCATAGCCTAAAAATAATGCTGACCTTTCCAACAGCAATAGTTCAGTCACACGGACTCAAATAGTTGCCAAATATCGGTAACATCACTAGCTGATAGTACATTGATCCGTTTACTGCGTTGAGAGAAAAGGGGAGTTACTACGGGGAGAAAACAAACACCGCCATATATCCGTGACGTTAGTGATCGCTGCCGGATATTACGTACGTCCAACGTTTCCGGTGCTAATGTTAGGATGTAGCCAGATAATACGTATTACATGAGCATAAAAGTCGATTCAATCGTTTAAATAAATTGTATGTAGTGGTAAGGCATATGTATTTTACAGCTAAAATTGGATAAAACTTTTGACTTTGTTTTTAATAAATTTTCTTAAATTGAATTTGAATCATCTCTACAATAATAACAATTAATCTCCTTAATAATAATTTATGAGGTTTATTATTTTCAAAACTTTAAATCTTTTGTTGTTTCTTAAAAAAATATATATTATAAAAAATAAAAACGAGAATCAAAGTTACAAGTAGTTATAGAGGTCAGGCATTGGAAAACGCAAGGCTAATAATTTAATACTGATGTTGGAAAGCAAAATATGATGTCACAAGTTCTTACTATGTAACATATATAAGATATAATCTCTAGTCAGTCAACTATCATATTGACTTGAATACAATGATGCAATCTATGACGCAGTTTTATTTAACTTGGTGCAAGACAAGAAAGGAACTTGAATTCAACTCTACCGCTTTAATTAAAAATATATGAAAAGAAGAAGTATAAGAAATACTGTCAGGTGTTGATTAAAATTATTGTCAGTGAAGAAAAAGTATTGTGCGATTGTGACAAAGAGATAGCCAGACTTGAAGCTGTTAAATGCATTCTATAGGTGTCTATACACATAGTTTATTACATATACATATAGTATGTCGGAAGGTTGCCTGGAATATTAAAGATATTGTGTACAGATGCATACCCATTAAACACTTGAAAATTTTATTTATTTGTTTAGATATGTTGTCTTTATTTTTTATACAACTGACCTTTCATAAATCGCAAATCATGTTTTAAAATATGTTTTTGTGTCTCTTATGCTGTTAAATTTACCTTATAACATTACTACACCACCCAAAGGTTGACTGGAAGAGAATATTTTTGGCATTAAGTCCATCGATGTTTAAAAGCGCATAAAGTTTAAAAATAAATTCACGAAATGAAATATATTATACTTTTAGGATGCCTTAAGTCTAGATTTGCTCCAACTCGCTATTGTTTAGAAAAGATAAACGAAAAGACGAGAGAAAATCTTTATTCAGATCACGAATAAAGCGCACAGAAAATATAGATAAAATTAATAAGTATTTAAATGAATTAGGAATTATAATTTTCTAGTATGCAATAGGTCAACGTCTTGGTGTACTCGTAATGATGCATGCCTCATTGGTATGTAGAGCTGGTTTGGTTCGGGCTCCGACTCTAAATATACAACATCATAACTTACAGATATAATTTTGAATAATATAATTTTATTATGAAGAACAAAAACAAAACGGTCTTCAATAAACTTTTTCCTTTGTATAATGGAAATAATTATTACTTACGCTGTTTTAGGACCAAAAGGACATTCAAACCTTCCGGAAAAGAGTGAAATTCAAACTCATGGGACGGCACCCCGCTTTTGACTCCTGAGGTGCAGAAGTTCTGAGGCGGTGTTTGTCATTTTAGTATTTTTAATTTATTGAGAGACAACTACCGCACCTTCTGTGTCGCGATGGGATTGAAAAACATAACTAAAAAGAAAACAAAGAACACCCAGACTCAAAACAACAATTTGTAGATCACTTTTAGGGTTGTCCCATGTGCAGTTTGAACCCACAACACTTAGCGCATTGGAAAACGGCGAGGCGACTGCTTAAACTACTGCGCCATTTGTTTTGTCAAAACTCATTTTACCAATATTTCATTCATCACACCGCCACCTCAATCACTCGCCGTCTTCTATTTTACGAAGTAAAAAAATTAAACGCAAATACGTATTTCGTAAGCTCACAAGTTTCGTTTCGTTATCGGATATCATGGAAACTTTTAGTGACGTGCGTTAACAAACAATATCGGCTCAAAATATATTTATAATGTAATTTTGTATACCATTATCTAAAGTGACAGCTTGTTATCAAAAGCCTAATGGGAATTTCTAGTAAGTAAAATGACACACCACTGATAGCGTGTACTAAGTTCGACCTAATATTGTTTGCCAATATAGCCAGTGTTGCGTCATAATTTTATATATCCGAACATGATTGAATTAAAGGAGTTCATGATACCATTCCTCCCCCTCTTTTAAGTTCGTGAATTAAATAAGCTGCAATGGTTTTCGGAGCTCGGGATAAAGTTTCAGTATTTAATCGAAGTCCTTAGGCCCTACTGATCTCTCTATAAAATATTATTATCACTTAAAATTATGTTTGACTTGCTAAAAATATTCAAATAAAATTGGTTTAACCGCAAAATTTGTTCTAAGGGAATTGATTTAATAAAGGAAAATTATGGACCGAACCATGATCTGGCGACCGTGATTCCGTGGTATAGCATATGCAGCGTGGTATTGGTGGTGGGCCAACATTTCCTTTTTAAGGAGAGGTCTATGTCCAACAGTGGACTATTAAAAGATGTTGATGATGATGGTGATATATCATGGCGATATTTGCGAGTAAATATTTATCTAAATGCCACAATTTAAGTCTTTGTCACAAATCCATTATAATGTAAACAAAATATCTTACCAGAGGACGATTAATCATGTCCAATGTCTAATTTTGAATTGTTAAATTTAATTTAAATAAACTATGGAAATGTGTGTAAAAACTTAGACGAGTTAATTCTGAGCACAAATGAGGCCGATCGCTTCCACATGACCGCAAATTATTGGAGAATATTATGGATATAGATTTGAATAAATTTTGTTACGCTGTAAAATAAGATCGATTTTTTGGCAGAACATGCAATCTGAAAGTGGCTTGCCGCAGTTCGTGCTTTTACGTGCGGACGGTTGCAGTCTAGCCTACAGCTGAATTTCCTCCGTAAAACTACATACATTTCTGAAGAGCTAGTCACGACCTGTAATGTTACGAATATAAACACACTACGCGCACACAACTCAACTGTTCGGCTCTTCGTGCCTATGCCAATCAGTCGAAACCTGGAACTCACTACTAGCGCACGTGTATCCCTTCTACTATGATCCCGTGAAAAAGTATCTCACTAGGATGACATAGTGTGTGTCACCATGTTGCATTGTCTGCATTTGCAATGAGTATGTTGAGTGAAATTCTACTCTTGGATTCTACTCATACTTTCCATCAAAAATAGTAGTCACCATAAGCGGCTCTATATAAAAAATAACTACACGCCAAAGTATTCTTGCAATATTCACACATACTGTAATTGACACGCGCATCTGTGTTTATACAAATGCTTACAGATCACAATGCACGAGCGCACTGCTACGAATGCCTCTGTGCGTTCGAGCTCGTACGACCCGTATTATCATGGCCTGTAATATATTCTCTTATTACTTACGTATCAATAAAATTGTACGCTAGAGTTTCCTATATGATTGCTATAAATAGTTATTTTTTTCGATAAGCTAACGGTTGCAAATAGGTATGCCTATAATCTGTAGTGATGTGTTCTATTTTTCATTTGATAATGACGATAAAAAACTACAGAAATTTTATTTATTATAATATATTGTAATTTTCATGATCAGTAATATTAAAATAGAAATCTGCAGGATTGCTACCATGTACATTTTTGTTAGTGAGTATCCGATATTTCCGCGCTGTTGCAAGCGCCATGATCACGGAGTAACTCCGTTATCATTAACAGTTACTCCGTGATCATGGCGCTTGCAACAGCGCCGAAATATCGGATACTCACTAACAAAAAGGTACATGATAGCAATCCCGCAGATTTCTATTTTAATATATTGCAAATCCAACACTATAGTTATGGAACCTATAGGTATATAGTTATAAAATAGTAAATAACAACCATTGATACTTTAGCTCCTATAATAACAAATAATAATGACAATAATTTTGCACGATAAAATTAAGTAAAAAAATATTACTCAAATCTCTAATCTAAAATCTAAAAATTTATCATTTCATGGATACTTAATTAACTAACTTAAGTACCTATAGAAAATAAAAAATATATCACAAATGGACAGCAGATTTACTGCTCATAAAATACTTTACTACCGCATTCAAATCCATTTAGGTCCATTACTAATCCAATACTAAAAATACCTTAAAAACGTCTGGAACAGAGTCTTTCTGCGAAAATTCGAGAACGTGGTATAGAAAATGGCGGACGAGATTAACCGATTTAATCAGAGTAAAATGTCAATCAGGGCTTCGACATAGGCCTGTAATTTGACTTAATGATTGGTGGGTCCCAACCTTTTTCTTTCAATGTTGATTAGAGTATCAGATTTCAGTTATTCTGACACAAAATACTTGAAAACAGGGTTGAAGACGTTTATTCAACATCGTTGAAAATGCTTTGAGTTTTTTCAAGTGATTTGTTCGCTTTTATTTGATCTATTTCTATTGAAAGGTGAATCTCTAAAATTAGGGACCATGCTTTGATCATTTAGCGTAATGTTAGTGACTTGTAGTGATCTGATTTTATACGTAAGCGTTTTGTTGTTCTTGTAAGTGGTAGCTAATCAAAATGGTTTCTAAGGAAGTTCTCTAGGATATTGTTGCTTCGGAGTGTTTTATCATACGCGATGTTTAGCCATAAAGATCTTTATTTTATAATAATATGTAAAAAATAGTCGGTACACTTTTGAAACAAATATCGTGCATGGAAGTTTAATATATTTGAAAGTAGTGTTTATTTTTTGTATGTATAGCTGGCCCTGGTAAAATGACTCTACACTGCCAGAATGGAAAGTATAAGCAGAATCTAAGAGTGGTGGTTACCATACTCATTGCGACTGCAGACAACGCAACAATGCTGCATGGTGACCTACACCGTGGCGGCCTAGTAATGCTTCTGCATCATTGTCATTCATTATTCAGTCATCATTCAGTGTAAGAAATGTGTGAATAAAAATAAAGTTAAAAAGTTATATAAAACTGACTATATAAAGCTATTTTACTCTAGATCTAGTCTGACTAATGTAATCAATGAAAATAAAGTAAGACATTAAAAACGGGTAAACAAGTAATAATTGTCTCTAGCATACATGAGACGTAACGTGATGTATTACCTATGTGGCTACTCTCATTCGTTGGACTAAAAAATATTCACAAACTCCTACAAATTTTATGAATAATTGATGAGAAACTCAGGTTCAAAGAACTAAGTCCAATTATATATTGCCAAACGTCTACAAGTCCTGATAACTTTTCCTAATTATTATTTCTAAGCATTAAGAGAAAATCTTAGGAGTATCTAAATAAGATCTAAAATCTTTAGACGACATTGTGCTATCTCGGGTGTATCATTAATTATTTTCTATTTAATCACCTACGGTCAGTGATATTATTTTAAAATGTCAACGGCCTTATTCAGAAACTTTATTTAAGCAAAGAATCTATGTTTTTTTAACTTTAAATTTACATTTTTAAAGTTGTAAATAACACAAAACCGCTGCTTGCTACGCCCTGCTTGGAGGAGGACCCGGACCATGTTATTTCAAATCCCCTCCAGGAACGACGCCGCGTCTATCCAGGCTCTATCCTGAGGAAAGCCTGGGCTTCCCCCTGCCTTTTTATGGATACTATTTAATGGATACTAATTAGATGTTACTTTATTGTACATTACATTATTCATATCACAAATTGGCAAACTCAAATCTGGCTTAAGATTCACACAGTGATATCTTAAAACCATACTACATATTATAATATGGTTGCCTATAAGATTGCCTTTCTTGCTATAAGGCCGCCAATTGTACCTCCTAGCTTTAAGTTACCTTTGTAATTTGAAGCTAGGAGGAGAAATTACTCGCGTTTTCTTACCCTCTAACGGGTTTTATATCTGAGTTTTTTTTTTGACGTCTAACACACAACTCCATCTTGTCCAAAGCTAAGCAGAACTTGTGTTATGGGTACTAAACAACTGATATTTCCTCTGAGCAAACTCTTATTCGATTCATATACTTAAATAGATTTGTATCCAAATTCTCAAATGTCTAAAGTACAACGTATATTAAATTAAATCCGTGATATGTTATATAAATATCAATACATGCATATTGTATTTGGAAATTATGTTACCCTTAAAGCAATATAACTTGATGGAGTAATTTTGTTTCGGTTCCTCCGTCAACACATGTTACTTGACAATAACTATGAAGATTCTGTTGACTAACTCTATTTAAATTGAAATTAGATTACGGGGAATATTCTAGAATATACTTGTATAGTTGCGAGCAGTTCACATATAGGTTTTGAGTTACAAAGCAAAGTTACAGTAGGAATAAATGTATATAAAATATTCTGCTAACGTACCTTAGTTGTTAGTTTTACTTTATCGTATTATGAGATATACAAAGAAAAGAGCGTACTCCTTCTTAAAAGTCCGGCAACGCACTTGTTGTTCGCCTCTGGTGTTGCAGGTGTCCATGGGCGGCGGTAATCACTTACCATCAGGTGATACGTCTGCTCGTTTGCCCCTAATTAAATAAAAAAAATAAAAAATGTTTCGTTGCAAAAGTTCTTTAGAGCAATAGATAGATCAATGTTCGAAAGTTTGGGAAAGTACTTTGTAAGATTAGAATTTTTTTTCTTACTGAAAAAACTATTTAGTCTACCTGAATATTTTATTGTCTATGTATGAAAACCACATAACTCGTGACTGGATTGTCCATTTTTAGGGTTCCGTGCTAAGCAAAAAACGGAACCCTTATAGATTCGTCATGTCTGTCTGCCTGTCTGTCTGTCCGTCTGTCTGTCTGTCCGTATGTCACAGCCACTTTATTCCGAAACTATAAGACCTATAATGTTGAAACTTGGTAGGTAGATGTATTCTGTGAACCGCATTAAGATTTTCACACAAAAATAGAAAAAAACAATTAATTTTGGGGGTCCCCATACTTACAACTGAAACTCAAAAAAATTTTTTTCATCCTACCCATACGTGTGGGGTATCTATAGATAGGTCTTCAAAAATGATATTGAGGTTTCTAACATTATTTTTTTCTAAACTGAATATTTTGCGCGAGAGACACTTCCAAAGTGGTAAAATGTGTGTCCCCCCCTGTAACTTCTAAAATAAGAGAATGATAAATTTAAAATAAATATATGATGTACATTACCATGCAAACTTCCACTGAAAATTGGTCTGAACGAAATCTAGTAAGTAGTTTTTTTTAATACGTCATAAATCGTAAACTGCATTTTACCTTTTATTCAATCAACACAAATATTAAAATAAAATAATAAAATTTATATCATGTTACTTGCTGCTGCGGAACCCTTCATGGGCGAGTCCGACTCGCACTTGGCCGCTTTTTTAATATCATTGTTTTATTCGATACTTACTTAAAAATATTTTAGGTTATTCTTGTAGAAAATATTTAACCCAAGAGACAGAAAAATAGGAATTGTATAAAGTTGTTCAGTCATCGAATATTTCTTTCTCAACTGAGTTTTTTTTAAGATAGCCCAAATTTATCCATAGATCCTACAAGATAAAAGATATGTATGGTTGGAACTTTTCAATGATAACACAAATGAGATAAAAGGACTACAAAACAAATGAGCTCAAGCATGGTTTACTGATTTTATTAAGAACTAGCTGACCCGGCGAACTTCGTACCGCCATTTTTACATATCTGTCTCAGCTTCCCACAGGCAGTGTACAGTCGCGGACAAAAAAAGACTTTTGCCGTTATCTTTTATTTTTTTCTTTCTAGCAAAAAAAGAATGAATAAAATCGGACTCTGTGTTATTGAATTACAACTAAGTACATATTTTGACTTTCATCCCCTCTCTCCAGGAAACCGTGCTGAATTTCGGGATAAAAAGTATCCTATGTCCTAACTCGTAGTATGAACTCAAATCATGCCAAGTTTCATTTGAATCCATTCAGTAGTTTCGGCGTGATGCGCGGCCAAGATACAGACAGACAGATGGACAGACAGATAAAAATGAAAAAAATACAGTTTTGGCTTCAGTATCGATAATAGAGAGCCCTCCAAAAAAAAATTCAAAATATCTTTAATGTTACAGAATTGGACCTGTTATATTTTTATTATAAGTATAGATTCTTCTGAATAATCAAAAGAATTGAAGTAGGTATTAATAATAATAAATAAATAAATCTGATCTGATCTGGTATTAATAATAATAAATAAATAAATAAATTGTAAATCCCCTCAACAAGGATACTTAAACACGACAGCTCTGAAATAAGCGATTGTCTTTGAATTGCCTATTGAAATTACAATCTCATTCAACCAAACACAACTACATAAGTATAAGGGCTTATAAGTTCTGACTTCATGTTCTGTCATAAAAACGAAGAGAGCAAACTATAAAAACTTGTCTGTGTACTGAAATATGAATTTGAATCCGGATTTTTTTAGTTAATTTTATGCAAAGTCATGAAATGCCCAACGAAGCTTAATAACCTTCGCCTATGGGAATTCAAGAACAACCCTGGAAAAACAAGTACGTCACCATCCTTTATGTGCTCCTCTCAACACTCTAAGCGAGAGGATTTTGCCTTTGGTAATAGAAAAAAACAACAGAAGGTTTGTTTGACATTGGTTTTCTGTGTGGCTGGGTCTCTCCAATCGAACTAGTCCATGTAACGAAGCATGGCTCTCCACTGTTAAAGATACGTAGATTTTTGCTATCACAAATAAGTACTTTAAGCACCAATATTTGTATGATCTGCAAATGTTTGTTTTGGAGTTTGGGTGTTTTCTATATTTAATATGTATGTATTTGTAAATAAATATGTATGTAATTGAATCAGTAGTCTAGTACCCATATTATAAGCTCTGTTTAGTTTGAAACTAGATACCGTCGAGAGTCAGGTTTCCAAATATTGACGATAGAAGCTAGAATTAAAATGGAACGCTATTACAATTTATAAACATCATTAAGAGGAATGTATTCAAAGAAAGACTTCTCTGATGTCTGCTTATTTAGCCAAGACAAACAAGATGAATTCATTAGAAGTAATTGCTTGTTGAAGAAAACCTAAAAACAGATCCTTAGAATGTATTGACATCAACTAATCATTATTTATTTAAATGCGTAAGTCGTGGGTAGGATCAATACCCAACTCACCATAGTAGTAAATCTTGATGGCGTTCGCTCATTTAGACAGCAAATCCAATTTGATTAATTTATCTCAATTTACTTGAACAGATTTTGTCAAATTAAGCCGCTTATATGCATGAAAAGATACAAACACGAATTTGAGGCTCTCTGACAATAGTTCAGCATTTCATCAAACGCCGTAAAATGGTTCATAGCATTTTCTGGTATCCGTTCTTTGATCAAATCTATAGGTATTAACAAGATTACTAATTTGATGTTGGAACTTCGATCGATGGCTCCCAGCAAAGTGAAAAATTTGACTTTTTTTACCTAACAGCGTCAGAAGTTATTAACGTTCACTTCATTTATAATATCATTATAACTTTCATTTTAACTGTCATTTTATAGACTCTTGTAATATATTCAAGACAGGTGTAGGACGCATGTTACTTCATGTAATTACTAAATTCACACTCATTAAAGTACTTAATAGGATTTTAAATTTCATATTCTTAAAAATTTATACACAATGGTGTTTTTCACGTAGTTATTTGAAATGAAATATTATTATCAATAACAAATTTCTCTTATTGCAAACTATAAACGGACAAAATGAAAAGGTGTTTAGATTCCGACTCAAAACGTTATTTGGAAAACCACTACCATATATATCTGTCCAAAGTATTCGCATCAATTTCGTATAACAGTTAAACAATAGTTTACGTGACTCGTTTGTACCACTAGGTCGTCAGTTAATAGGTTAGTTCAAAAACAATTTGTAACGAGTTCTGACGATACAGCGGCTTTTGCTAAATTCAGGTTAATCCTGATTCACATTTGTCAATGTAAAGAATGATTTTAAACTGGTGTGGTTGTACTGCAGTTCAAACTGAGTTATGGATGCTGTTCATGATTGTTAGTACGGCAAAATTGGAATTGGACACTATGTAATGCAACTGTATGTCTACTTAAACTTTATTTTTGTTTTTACTTTTTCTTCCGCGTTGCTAAGAAGGAAAGTATTTTTTTTTTATATTTCCAACTCTTTCAATTTTCTTCTGATTAGTTTTGTTGCAGATCCAAGACAGTTTAATTTTTCTAGAAACTTTACGAGTATATTTACTAGGTACTCAAGTGGGTCATTGCTAGTGATCCTTAGTGGGCATGTCGGAGGGATGAGTTGTATGTGCAAAGTCTGAGACACTGATTAACTTAATTTCCAAAAAATCGTTGTGTGGACGTTTCTATGTGTATTAAATGGTTAGGCCAAGTGTTTACAATTTACGTATCGAATTTCATCAATTATAGCTTTAGTCGGCTCGGTTATTTCGTTAACAGACACTTCGAGATTAATGCAAATGTTATTTTTTTGATTTATTGCTTATCCTCCCCAATCAATATCCGTTTCCTACTACAACTACCGTCTTTTACCTATGTTTCCTTTTATTTATTTATTTATTCATAGAAAACGTACAGCTAGAAATGTTATTGTTGTTGAAAATAAAGCAGATTAGTCATCACAGAGCCAATTAGAAGTTTTCACTTCTACTTTTAGACTAATATAAATTTATTGTAAGCAAATAGGTTAGAAACAAAACATAAAACAAAAAAAACTCACACAATACGTAAGTGCCAAATAAGTAATAAATAATATTGCTTCAACGCAAATTTAGGTAACTCTATGTTTGCTCAAAAAAATTAAAGCCAAGACGCCTTCTTGCCGCACCACACTAATTAAAATTCTTTTGTTAGTTTTTTTTTTTATTGTTAGCTTACATTTTATTATCCGGGAGACGTTGGCGTGTAGTTTGCAGGGTGATTCGCAACGTATGAGAGCGGGCGTTTACGTTTAATACGTGTTTGCCTTATTTGTTCAAAGATATAGACAGTTTTATATATTATGTATGTATAATATATTATTGCTGCCAGAATAGGATCAAATTTCCGAAATTGGGACTAATGGTATTAAATTCTGCTATCATTCCCCTCGCCACATTATGTGACAGCCTACGTAGCTATTCGGATTAGCATAATGCAATGTTATCGTAATTAGATTGTATCTCAAATAGCCTTTAAATGCGTTCATGCTTCAGGCCGTTTTAGATATAACCAATAACTTGATCATCGTGTTAATATATAATGTTAACTACGTGACTAGAATGAGTAAAAGGAATTTTGTCAAGTGTATACATATAAGTAGTATAAGTGTATATAGTACATTATAGGTACCAAGACATTATAGGTATATAGCATGCTTCAATAACTGATCTATCTAATATTGAAATGATTTTTTAAATCGCACCAGTACTTCTTGAGATTATCCCCTACAACCTTACTAACTTACAAACTTTACCTCTTAATAATACTAGTACAAACAACAAGTATGTAATGAGAAGTCAATCATTATAATATTATAATGACTGACTTCTAGCCTGCCTCATCAACTGATGATTTTTCATATCGCACCAGTACTTCCTGAGATAATCCCCTACAACCTCACTAACTTACAAACTTTATCTCTTTATAATATTAGTACAGACAACAAGTATGTAATAAGAAGTCAGTCTCTTCAACATATAATTTTCATCAGCGATGATGATAATGTAATTTACCTAGATCGTATCCTTTAAGTTTTATGCGTTTGAACACACACAACTTATCAATCCATCGATCTTTCCTCTTCCCTAGCCAGTAAATGTTATTCTATAAAAATAAAAAACAAACTCCAAAAACCAAACCAAGCTAACTGAAAATATGTATATCATGCATATTTCACGTTACATCTATGTTAACTTATTTTTGCGTACTAGAGTTAGCACTCGATAAACAGAGAAGTGGCAGAATTCCTCGGCTTAAAACTATCCAGAGCATCTGTTTCCAACATACTCATTATTTACGAATGTGAGTTACACTCTGTACAATAGTGTAACTTCAAAAATATGTATTGCTTTATGTATTGATTTGTAATGGGTAAGTAATTATATAGAGATGTAAGATTGTCCGTGTGTTGTGAATAGAGTGTCATCACCCCTATTTACATCGTGGGTATGAGACCAATCTACGTAGGAAAACAGCACTACATCAACAACCCATAATGTCCCACTGCTGAGCTCGGGTCTCCTCTCAGAAGAGGGTTAATGTCATATGTCCCCACGCTGGCCCAGTGCGGGTTGGGGACTGGCAAAACAACGTTGTGGCTACGTAATCTTGCCGTTGGATGTTTTCAAGCCGCCCAAAGGCCTCCTAAGCTTCACGACTGTTATCCTATGATAACAACCGGGACCGACTGCTTAACGTGACCTCCGAATCACGGAGACGCTCATGGTATCACCCATCCAGGTACCGACCGCGCCGTCGTTGCTTACCCTCGGTGATTGTTTTTAAGCACCGAGTGCAACTGGGCTATGAGCGCCTCTTTCGCTATGAGGAAAACAAATACAAAATAAAACTTGAAACAAACCACCATTTATAGCCACCCGTCTGGCTTTTAAGCAAGAGGCGTAAATTCAACAGTGGGCTGCTATATAATAACTAAATCATTCAGCTGTAGGTTTTCCCACTATCCACTTCCATACTTTATCATCGAACAAAACGATAGGTACAATCTCACGTGGGAGAGCCATGTTTGGGCACAGCTCACTCATAGCAGCGAATAGCAGCCGATAATAAAACTGTAGAAGCAGTATTTTTATTAACAGAATCAAACTTCAGTTTTTTGAATATAGTTATGTAATTCTAAAAGGCATTTTATTAAGTATCTTTTGGAACTTCAAAATTATTTTATAAGAATTATATTTAACTAAAAGTTTGAACAGTTTTCTGACGAGTATAAACGTTTTTGCTAAATGACTTGAGTGAAATTAAGACGGTTATTAATAACGGGCAACGACTAGTGTGCAAGTTAAAATGTTAAGTTGAGCAAAAAGTACTACTTAGTTGGGCATTACCTAACTTTGCTTTACATCGGCTACTTAGATGTAAACCACAAAATCTAATGAGTTTTCACCTTGTGTATTGGTCTTGCGGTTACTATCAGCGCTGTTTATTGTATGTTATTTTACAGTTACTGAACCACTGATAGAACTGACGACTGAAAAAGTCAAAGATATTAATAATAAAAACATAAATGCATAAAATAATAAAGTTTTTTAGAATATAATAGAATGACCTCTCCAAGGAATCTTCAGTAAAAAAATCACGTAGAACCAAACACTGCAGAAATGCCGAACTTATTTGTTCGGCTGTATACAATAATTTCTACGTACATTATATAGACATACATAAGTATACTATTCAGTAGTCCGTTTACTCTGTTCATTATAATACAGACTTAGCTTAGACTGGGACAAATTTTTGTAATAATTTACTTCAATTTTAAGAAATTACTAGGGATACCTCATTCTTTTTTAGGGTTCCGTGCCAAAGGCAAAAAACGGAACCCTTATAGATTCGTCATGTCTGTCTGTCCGTCCGTATGTCACAGCCACTTTTTTCCGAAACTATAAGGACTACAATGTTGAAACTTGGTAAGTAGATGTATTCTGTGAACCGCATTATGATTTTCACACAAAAATATAAAAAAACAATAAATTTTGGGGGTCCCCATACTTAGAACTGAAATTTAAATATTTTTTTATCAAACCCATACGTGTGGGATATCTATGGATAGGTCTTTAATAAAAAAAAAGTAAAATCTAAAACCCAACTACGACAAAAAACTGAACGCTGAAAAAATATGAAACATGTTTGGAAAGCCGTAGTCACACGTTGTTAGTGTTATGGTGCGTTTCTATGTAACGTCTATACTTTTTCAGCGTCGTTTTTTGTCGTAGTTGGGTTTTAGTTTTTACTTTTTTTTTATTTAAAATGTTTTGGTGCCGTTATTAATATATAATATATATATATATTTGAAATGTACATGTAACGCCCTTTCCAATGATACCAAACACGGCATATTTATCCCAAATTTATTTTTTAATTCATTACTTTATGTCGGTTAGAGGGCGCCACATTTGATTCAGCGACACGTCATATAGCCTATAACCAGCAGACGATCAAGACGCTTCTAACGATACTTCATTTGTCTAGTTCTAATAAGTAGTTAAGGAGCTATGAGGGAACAAATGAACATACATACATAGCCTGTCAAAATCATAACCCTCCTTTGGCTTTGCCGCAGTCGGGTAAAAATGATATTGAGGTTTCTAATATCATTTTTTTCAAAACTGAATAGTTTGCGCGAGAGACACTTCCAAAGTGGTAAAATGTGTCCCCCCCCTCTGTAACTTCTAAAATAAGAGAATGATGAGACTAAAAAAATATATGATGTACATTACCATGTAAACTACCAACGAAAATTGGTTTGAACGAGATCCAATAAGTAGTTTCTTTTAATACGTCATAAATCGTAAACCGCAAAAAAATTTACGCTATTATCAAAACATCGATCATATTATGTTACTTGCTGCTTCGGAACCCTTCATGGGCGAGTTCGACTCGCACTTGGCAGCTTTTTTTTATAATTAACGAGTTGATTTATCTTTTCATTGTGTCGAGCGCTAGACGACTGTACCTCACATAAACACGTTCTATAAAGCAATGGTGACGTTATAACCAGTTGTGTAGATTAGAAAACCGTGTTCAGTGGTCTGTAGAGGGGATATGTGAATCAGCCCGGAACGAATCAATCAATTTTAACCGAAATTCATTTTCCAACTACATTGTGAAACAATACTTTATTGATATGATTTTGTTTTGTGTATTTAGTGCAAATATTCGTTAGATATTTTTAGATGTAGGTATACAGATAAGTCTAGAAAGCCTTGTCATAGATTGATACACGTGGGAAAAAGCCAAAATTTTAAGTGAAGTGCTAATTTAAAAACAGGAGCTTGAAGAGATTTATACCAGCCACTGCTGGTATAAATCTCTTCAAGCTCCTGTTTTTAAATAAGGTCACCACCGTACCTCCCCTACTCCTGACCCTAGAGATACAATAACGGTAGTTCCTTTCTAAACGTCTATATTATAACTAATTTTGGTTTTGGTGGCGCTATTTTACTAGTAACACTACGTGTCCGATTATGTACCTATCTATAAAACAGAAGACATGTGTCACTCTCTAACTTCTTAAATATATGACGCAACCTTTAATAATTATATTGTATACACTCAATGTGTTCATTTAACTATCGAATTTTAGTGAAGAAAAAACCTCCTCTTTAAGGTGTGGAGGAACGGGAGTCATGTCCCTCCAACACAAAGGGAGGAACCTCCGACCAGGCGAGGTGATCATGCCTGGCGGGCCAACTGCTCAACGGTTGATGTTGGGATGTTGTATGTATGTTAATTGACGCGAGAACTTCTAATGCGCGACGCAGGATTGGTAGTTCCTTTGTGTAGTACATTACTTCGTAGTTCAGTGTATCTGCGGTAGATGGCGCTGTAGTATATTACTGCTGCGCTGTATGTGGAAGTCGCCACAAAAGGCTAAGACTAAGTCCAATAATAATAATAAGCCTTTATTCATTCCACTTCAAAGTATTTTGCAATTCAAATGTTTGTTAGATGTGTTAGTTTATTAAATTTTATTCTTACATCTAGTGTTAGTATTATTAGTTTCTTCATCTTTCTTTGACGTGGATCCCGTTCGGGTGAAGGCCTCCTCTTTCCCTTTCCAAAATCCTCTATCCTTGGCAAGGAACATCCAATCTTGTCCTGCTGTTTTACTGATATCATCAGCCCACCTTTTTGCTGGTCTACCGACGTTTCTCTATCCTGGTGGTCCTTTCCAAGATGTTGTTTTTATAGTCCATCTGTTATCCTTGTACCTCGAAATGTGACCGGCCCATTGCAATTTTAGTTTTAAGGCATGTGTTAAAGCATCCGTAATTTTTGTTTTCTGTCTGATGATTTCTGACCTTATTTTAGGAATTTCTTAATTTTTAGTGTACTTCTCTCCTACTTTATTTGTGAATACCCATGTCTGACAGCCGTACAATAAGCTAGGCAGAAGACATGTATCGATTACGGTTTTTTTCATGTCTAGTGTATAGTCGCCTTTTAAAATTTCAACTTCTTTTTCATTACTTGTTGTACTGAAAGAGACCTGTTTGCCTAGATATATGTAATTGTCCACGTATTCTATGTTGTTGCCATTTTTTTGTACTTATAGGATGTTTGTGGCTATTCGTGATTAATTTTGTTTTAGCAGCATTCATCTCTAGTCCAACTCTAGCACTTTCTTGTTCTAGACTAAGTCCAATAGAAAACTGTTAAAGGATGTTGATATTGATTATAATTATAACATTGACACATTTGACATTGACTGCACGTTTGGCCTAGTGGTTTAACGGTCACCACGCCGTTTCCTACTTTGCCAAGTGTCATGGGTTCAAATCCCACGTAGGACAACACTTTGTGTGATCCACAAATTGTTGTTCTGAGTCTGGGTGTTCTTTGTGTCCGTTTCATGTATGTTTGTAATGTCCCCCGCGACACAGGATTTATTCCTAGTGCGGGAGTTGTCTTTTTAAAAAAAATAATAATAATATAAATTTCTGTCACCCATTACTTATGTGCTTAACTAATAGAAATTCATATAAAAGTATATTTGATACTTACATAAAAACATCCATTTATTTCTTTGGCTGTCTATCAGTATGTTTGTTCTGGCTGATCTCTGGAATGGCTGAATCATTTTTGACGAAACTTTCACTGGCAGTTAGCTGATTATATAAGGAATAGCTTGGGCTACTTTTTTAGACTAACTTCGTCCCACGGCGTTACCTGGTAAAGGTAAAACAACATAAAATAAATCAATAAAAATCTTTTATTTATCACAATAAATCGAACTGTTGAACAGCACAGACAAAGACGTGTTTCATTATCCTCTACGCCAGTAAACCGACAGTAAACAAAAAAAAAACTGTGGGTAGTTGTACAGTGAACATTGTTAAATTGTGGCTCCAAATTTAAATTTAAAATTAATTTTAATTTCAAGCTTTTATACATGTTTCATGAGTTATTATAGTAACTAACTGTACCTACTGCCGGTATAAGTATTATCTCCTCCATATATATCCTCAATATAATATCTTTCAAATCACACTATTAACACCAGCCTCAATATGGAATCACTCATGAAAACTATGGCAGATATGAACTTGATGTTCAACAACCGTATGGCGGAATTCGAATCCAGGGAACGGTTACATCAGGATACCAGCACTTCGGCAACGCTTCAGGAGGACTTCACATCGTTTAAAAGGTTTGTCCTACAAGCACTGAGTGATCTTCAGAAACAAGTGCAAATGTTGGCTCTCACTACTGACAACATGGAGATGCGGAGTAGACGCAAGATGTTGTTAATACACGGTGTTGCCGAGGACAAGAGTGAGGACACTACATTGTTGGCTGTAAAAACTATTACTGAAGACCTTAGAATGAGCAGTTTCACCATAACTGATGTCAAAAGAAGCCACAGGATGGGTCGAACCGCATCAGGAAGTAAACCTAGACCTATAATAGTCAAATTTAACCAGGCTACTACCCGTGATTCAGTATGGTTTGCAAAAACTAAATTGAAGGGCACCGGCATTACCATATCCGAGTTTCTGACTAAATCACGGCATAATGTGTTTATGTCCGCACGAGAAAGATTCGGTGTAAATAAGTGCTGGACACGGGAAGGCTACATCTATGTTATGGGGCCTGGCGATAAACGGCATCGGGTCACGTCATTGATGGAGCTTGGTGCTATTTACGAAGACATAGTGAAGCCGGTTGCAGTCTCTAAGGCAGCAGCGGTAAAATCCAGGCGCACAGTGAAAAAATAAGGTCATATGTTTTTAGAAATTATAGTTTATCTTTAGTAAAATTCAATTTTTCTCTTTCATTGTTTATATTAGTACACCGGCGTGCATATACAAGGTATTTATCTCCAGTAGTCACATAAATTTTACTTCTAGTACTGTTTACCCTAATTTCTTTCACTTCTTGCATACTTAACATACCACAATATTAGTAATTACCCTTCTATTATTTCATTGTAATGTACAAAGCCTCAATTAAGCTCAATTATGAAGATGTCAACATGTCAACTCAGATGTTAACTGTCACTACTAACGTCAGCTGTCATTGATATTTGATTGCGTTCCGATTCACTGTTCTGGTTGTACTTAATCTGTTTAATTTGAGTACTAGCCTTTTCCGCCACTTAATTTTTTTTTTTTTTTTGTAAAATCTGTATATGCATGCTGTTGTGTACTTATTTTTGTTGTTTTCTGTTTATTTATTTTTTAAAACCAACAGACATACAACCGGCAGACGGGTAAATTATAATACGACACACGGAATTTTTAGAATTAGTTTACGTTTAAAATTTATATTTATTACTTTATTTTTATTATACATTTATATTGCAATCGTAATCATACACTTTTTTGCTCATTTACACTATACAGGCGATAATATATTCATCTGATTGTTTTTATATCAATTATATATTATTATTATTATTTTCTTATAAATACCAGCAATGACTTCATTTGTGGATGACAGTGACAATGAAGACTATTTTTCGGCAACCGGAAGCGACGTCAGTTTCGTGAGTGTTCCTTCTCTAGCAGACACAGTCTCGGCTCAGTTCTCCGATGTGCCCAGGAGCTTCAATGTCATTCACTTAAACGCCCAAAGCATTCCAGCACACTTTAACGATATGCTAACTAGCTTTGACTGTACGAACCTACACGCCATCCTTATATCGGAATCTTGGCTTAAGCCATGCCTGTCTACCATAACGTACTCGTTACCCGGCTTTCAGTTGGTACGTAATGATCGTGTGTGTGGACGAGGAGGTGGTGTGGCCATATATATCCGGACTTATATTCCTTTTTCTGTTGTGAGTATGTCATCTCAGCCACCTGCTACAAATGCAGGGGAGCATATTTTCTTAGAAGTCACTCTTCAACACTCAAAAGTGCTTCTGGGTGTCTATTATAGTCCCTCCTTACGTGTAGATTATTTCTCCTCACTTGAATTAATCTTAGAAAACTTAACACCTTCGTACAGTCATACCATAGTCATGGGGGACTTTAACACCTGTTTACTTAAGAAAGATTCACGATCTTCCTCCCTTCGCTCTGTTTTGGAATCCAACAACCTATCCGTTCTTCCTCTCGATCCCACCCACAATATGCCAAACCGCAACTCTTCTCTCCTTGACCTCATCATTGTGTCTTCTGCAGAGCACGTGGCTAAACATGGTCAATGCGCTGCTGATTCCTTTTCCTATCACGATCTACTCTATTTATCCTATCAAATTCGTACTCCTAAACCAAAATCCAAAACACTTGCGTGTCGCAACTTTCGTGGAATGAATATCGATGATCTTCGCAGAGATGCCGCCAGTATTGATTGGAACATGTTGTTTAACTCGCAATGCGTTGACGATAAAATTTCTCACTTCTCAAAAGAGTTAATTACCTTATACGACAAACATGCACCAGTTCGTGTAATCAAGGTAAGACATCTGCCAGCGCCTTGGTTAACTGACGAAATTAAGGAATTGCAGAGAAAGAAACAGAAGGCACACTCCAAATACAAGCGGCACCCTAGTATCTCGAATTGGGATAAATTTGTCCATATCAGAAATCACTGCAATAAGGTATGTAGGAATGCTCAACGCCGGCACATTCATAAATCTATTGAAAATGGTAATCCAGAAAAAGTCTGGAAATTTCTTAAGTCATTAGGGGTCGGTAAAAAACGCTCGAATTCTGTTTCAAACAATGTTGACATCAATTCCTTAAATACACATTTTTCTGCTTCCTCTAATTTTGGAGGGACTACTAAAACTACTACGCTAAATTATCTTTCAGCCCTACCGACTCCTAACTGTCCTTCGTTTGCTTTTAGTCAATTTTCTGCCTGTGATGTCAAGAAGTGCGTAATATCCATTACTTCCAACGCGACAGGAACAGATAACATCAGCCGTAATATGATACTTCCTATCCTAGATGAAATCCTACCTGTGATTTGCCATATATTTAATTATTCCGTATCCAACAGTGTTTTTCCAACTGCGTGGAAAATGGCTCAAATCATTCCTCTCCCTAAAAAATCTAATCCTTCCTCTCTTTCAGACTATCGTCCTATATCCATTCTCCCCTTCTTCTCCAAAGTCCTTGAACGTCTTATTCACATGCAGCTAAGCTCATTTCTCTCAAGAAATTGCCTGCTAAATCCTCTTCAATCAGGTTTTCGTACGGGCCACAGCACTACCACCGCACTCATTCATATTACGGAGGATATCCGATTTAACATGGAGGAAGGAAAGTTAACGATCCTTACCCTACTCGATTTCAGCAACGCTTTCAATACCGTTGACTTTGATATCTTACTTGGAATATTGCGCTCTCTTAACATATCTCCATCAGCAATTGACTGGTTTCATAGCTACCTGTATGGTCGTCAGCAGCGTACTTGCATTGAAAATAATTATTCCTCTTGGTGTACTACATCTGCAGGCGTACCTCAGGGCGGCGTTCTATCCCCATTACTCTTCGCAGTTTTTATCAACTCCATCGCTGATCGATTACTTTCTTCCTACCACCTTTATGCAGATGATCTACAAATTTACACCAAAGCTTCTCCAGCTAAAATATCTGAAGCTATTGACGATATCAACAGAGATCTGCTACAAATATGCGCTTGGAGTAAGGAGCATGGATTAAAGGTCAATCCGAGCAAAACCCAGGTGATTATAATAGGTAGTCGTAGGATGAACTCCGCAATAAATTGGCAGCAATTACCTGCTATATCTTGTGATGGGTCAAATATCCCATATAGTGACAAGATTAAAAACCTTGGAATCTATATGGACAGGTATATGTCCTGGGCCCCCCAAATTGGTGAAGTTAGTCGTAAATTGTTTGCTACAGCAGGGTCACTGCGAAGACTTCGAAACTTTCTTCCCACCAACACGAAAATCGCCCTAGCACAATCCCTTCTCCTTCCTACCCTTGACTATGGTGACGTGAGCTATCTAGATCTTACTGAAGAACAACTGAGTAAACTTGAGCGTCTCCAAAATGTCTGCATAAGGTTCATATTTGGCTTACGTAAATATGATCACATCTCCGAATATCGCGTTAAGCTCAAATGGTTACCTATCCGCTTTCGCCGGAATGTTCACATTCTCACTATTTTGTACAGTACTCTGTTTCTCCCACACTCGCCTCCCTATCTCAAACAACGTTTTGAGTTCCTACACAGTTCACATTGCAGGCTCTTGAGATCGTCGGAGAATCTGAAACTGAAAATGCCCAGCCATTCCACACAATTCGCTGATAAGTCATTCTCGGTACAAGCTGTTAGACTATGGAACAACTTGCCTGAGGCAGTTAGACAAGCTAAATCTCTGCAAGTTTTCAAAAAGCAAGTCACAGATTACTACTTGACAATGTAAGGACCTCTGGGGGATTATTGATCATTGATGGTGTGTGGTACGCAATATGTGTATTTATGACATTTATGTGTATATTTATATATGTATGTATTTAACCATGTTTGTATGTATATATTGTATTCATATGTATTGGTGTGTTTGCTGTAGATACATGTATTAAGTTTATATATATTAATTATTACTTAGATTATTTTAAACTTAGATACACCTTAGACTACCCAAAATCAAATTACACAATATCCGTACAAAGGTTGTCTGGAAGAGATCGCCGTGAGCGATAAGACCGCCTATTGTTATACCAAATGTAGCTTTTCATGTATCTGTAAATTTTTATACTTTTGTGGTGTTCAATAAAGTTGTATAAATAAATAAATAAATAAACAGTACACGTACTAAATCTTTTTTTTTTCATGTTATACGTGGCAAACGAGCAGGATATGCCTGCCGCCTGATGGTAAGCAATTAACGCCACCCATGTACACCCGCAACACCAGAGGCGTCTCAAGTGCGTTGCCGGCCTTTGGGAGATAAGGAGGGGGAGAGCGCAAGCGCTGTTTCACACCGGTTTTCTATGAGGCCGTGGTATCACTCCGGTCGAGCCGGCCCATTCATGTATTAATTTATTTATATTCCAAGACCATTAGTATTTTCGTTAGTTCTTGTAATGGAACGTAATGTGAAATGAAAGTAGGCAGACTGGGTAGCCCAAAAACCCTTGTCATGACGCTTTACATTTTTTCTACGACCTTCTTAACAAACTGAAATTGATCTTTTAGACGACCCTGCTCTTGCTCTGACGCTTTTGCTCTTATAAAGTTATTTTTCTCTGAATAGTGTAGTACTCGTACCTTCTCAAGTACGAGCCCTAGTTGTTATGTGTAGTCAGTGGACTAATGTACCTGAAATTTGGGAAATACCAACACGACTAAACGTATTTTACGCTGTTACTGCAAGATAAGAATTTACAATATCGGAATACAATTATTTATATTTCACTGCTGCGGTCTTGACTCCGCGACCCCTGCAGTCTATCTCCTCTTCAGCATTCAAAAATCAAAGTTTCAAATTAACAATTTTAGAACATTCGCTTCAAACAGGAGATTTCATCTGCCAGTAGAATGACGTGGAGGTTGGATAGTTACCGCGAAGGCTTCAATGGCCACAATAGGTTACGATAAGTGACATAATAATCGATACAATAGTAAAATCCAAACAAACAATATTATTTTATAACATTACTACAGGTTAAACTAAGTTTTTCTCTTCTCATAGAAGAGAATTATGATAAAATCGCCCATATTTAACTTGTGGACATCCACAGTCATTAAAAACCAATGAGGACATTATTGAAAACTTTCATTTTTCGACTTTTAATAACATTACTGTAGCAACATAATAAATTATATTATTATCATTAAAAGCCGGAATGAAATATTCGTGATAATTTCTAAGATATCACAGACAGAACCTACCATCCACCTAGCATTATTCCTTATAAACTGAAAGCAGCTTAAAATAGAACAAAGAAAGCTAATGAAAATGAGTTAATGAGCTGACAGCAGTTCGTCGTAATTATAATTCACGTTTTGTTGATCTATCCCTCACGACTAATAGAAGACTAGATATTAAAATAAAAATAAAATCAAATAAAAATAAAAAAAATAAAAAAAAATCTCAACGAACTACACTAGCAATATACAGCCGAGGAGGTTTAATTTATGAAAAGGTTATTAAAGTTTGAATAAATATTTCTGATGCTAACGAATCGGCAGAATAAGTAGTGACTGATGAAGTCGTCATGGAGCTGTAGTAACTCTATTCACCAAAGACGTGGCATACTACCATTCTGTTAGTGATATACATTATAATAGTAGTGGTTGCCCGCGGCTCCGCCCGCGTAAATGTCGGCTATCGCGGCAAATAGTAGCCTATGTGTTATTCTAATGTATAAGCTATATTACTGTAAAGTTTCATCCAAATCCGTTCAGTAGTTTTTGCGTGAAAGAGTAACAAACATCCATCCATCCATCTATCCATCCATCCATACTTACAAACTTTCGTGTTTATAATATTAGTATAGATATTAGCGATTGCTGTCATTTGATGTACATGTAATACTAACATGTAATACTAAACTTGTGTAAAATAAAGTTTATTCGATTCTTTACTTCTGTGGGTGGAACTCAGATCAAATAAAAAAGGTAGATAAAGCACTGCCTTGTTCTTGTTGAAGCAGAAAAAAGGCTCGCAGTTCGAAGTAAACACACGCGTTACGCACTAACTATGCTATAAACAAGGCGGTGCGTTATCTACCTTTTTTATTTTATCTGAGGGGTGGAAGTATGAAAAATTAAATTACAAAGAAAATAATATACTACAAGTGTTCTCCAATCGTTTACTTTCTTGTTTTCCCTCTCCATAAAATTAAACTCCCTATGTATGTTTTTTACTTCGGAGCCACAATAAACCCTTTGCAAGTCGAACACGTATGGAACATTTGTTTAGTTGGCAAGCAAAATTTACAAACAAACCTCATTATAAGCAAAAATTTTTGTATCGTGTTCCTTATTCAAATTCTTTAGTATTTTGACAGTGTATACGTTTTACGGGAGGACATCCTCTAATCAACATCACTCCCAGAAACATGTAATCATGTCAATTCATGTAACCTGAAAAGGCTGATAAGCTTCTGGGATGATCTAGGATAGTTGGAGCAGGAAGTTGACAAACCCCATCAAGAGGCTAAGTGCAAAAATGGTCCGGTAAAACAAACAAAACAAGTATATACGTTTGGCAACCCTATCTAAATTGAGTTTGTATGAACCAATATGAACAATGAAAAGTAATGGAATCATGCGAAAACATAGAGCTTTTTAAAAGTATTTATGTGTTGTAGGAACAGCTTCGTAATGCTGCGAATAAAGTTACCCTCATCATTTGTTATCATGGTAGCGTCATGCACGATTAAGTATTTAAATTAAAATAAATTATCGTTGCATGTTGAACCTTATTTGTTTATTGTAAAAGATGATGTGTATTCTGACGAGTATTTTAACCGACTTCAAAAAAAGGAGGAGGTTTCTCAATTCGACCGTATATTTTTTTTATTTTTTTTTAGATTTTTTGTACCTAGCCCACATAATAATACTACTATTTAAATTAATAAAGAATTAGGTATAGACGAGAATTAGCACATAGCAATTTATGAAGAGCCAGTTTATTTTACGCTTTTTAGTGTTTTTTGGCAGGGAGTTATCGTTGGATGGTTTTGGAAGTCGGTTTTTTTTATATAAAAAGTTTTTGTTGTTTTTATTTTTGCAAGTCCGCTAGTTTACGAACTATGTGTATATTGTTGGTCATAAATTTAGATCCTTGAAGTAGGTGTATTAGGGATCACTTTACGTGCAGTTAACGACAGTTTAGGTTTGCCCATTTTATCGTCTGTCGTAAAGCTTTGCAATCAACTTAACTTTTATCATACAGCGTGCTGTATGATAAAAATTAAAATAATGCAAAGCTTTACGATTTCTAAGAGCCTGAATTTTCAAGCGGGTAGGTATATGGATCCTATTAGATCTTTATTCCATTCTATGCAGACGGTGCTATTAGATGACACACAAGGTTAGATTCCAAATTTCCATTAAAACAACTTCGTATACAAGCTATGCAATATTGTATGCTTAAACCTTGCAATAGACAAATCCAATTAACAGTTATTAACAATTAGGAACTCTGTAAAGAGTTTGATTCGTCTCGAGGCATTCCAGTAAAAGCTTGTTTTTAAAAAGCTTTTTAATTTAATTTGTTATTTTGTTTACTTATAGTTTTTAATGTTATTAATTGGAAATAGTTACTCGAATAATGATGATAGTAGATTATACAGTAATCCCTTCTATAAATATGTTTAATTTTCTCGATTGTCGGCACTTGGTGGAGCTTGTCCAAATACATTTTTGGTATTCAACTCGCTTACAAATGATTTTAATTTCTATAAAGTAATGTCCTCATTAATTTTTCTTCATCATCAACAGCCTTTAATAGTCCACTGCTGGACATAGGCGTCTCCTTCGAAACTTTTTACCCGACTTCCAAAAGGAGGAGGTTCTCAATTTAATCGTTTTTTTTTTTTATGTATGTACATCGATTACTCCGTCAATTGTGGACCGATTTTGAAAATTCTTTTTGTATTCGAAAGGCTATGCCCCCCATGTGGTCCCATGGCCACCATATCAGGATCTGATGATGGAATCCTAAGGAAATCGAAGGAAACCCTCAAATTTACGTGAGCGCCTGCAATAAAGTTACGAGCAATTGTCTGCATGCCTTCATATTCTGTAGACATCATTTAATTTTAAATGAAATGATGATGAGAGACTTGAGACAGACTTAAAAGCTAAAAATAAAAAAAAACCTTCGTTTAAAAAAACCGACTTCAAAAACTAAAAAGTATAAAATAACTTAATTTGTATGTGCTACCTATTCATAGGTTTGAAGTCGGTGCCAAGCCAAAATGTAATAGTAGGTACCGCAGGTAGGAGGTATGGCTCGGGTCTCCTCTAGACCCGAGCCCAGCAGTGGGATATTATGAGTTGTTGATGATCTTGGCTGTTTGGAAAGGATTAGGCACATTCAATTTCAATTAACTATTTAATTTATATTTGGGAAGATACTGGATCTCAACACATAGCTTACGCTAGTTTGAGATATAATACATATCTAAGTGAAAATTAATTTCTTGTAACAAAGAATTTACTATTAACTAGCTTCTGCCCGCGGCTCTGCCCGCATGTATGTCGGTTTTGCGGCAAAGAGTAGCCTAAGTCCTTCCTGAAGAATCAAAGTATCTTCATGCCAAGTTTTGAATGCCACAGCGAGTCTTAAAAGACCAGCTAAAATCCTTTACAATGTTGCAGACCTAAAAAAAATATAGCAAAAGGATGATAATAAAACTGTCACTGTAACTGAAATTTCTTAATTAGGAAAGTAATATAAGTACGTATCGAGTTTGTGTTTGTACGAGGGAATAAGTTTGGCACGTATTTGTATACCTACTTACAAAAATACTTTATCTACTCTCTAGAGTTACAGTCGTAAATCATGCTTGAAATACTTTTAACATTTATGGCTGTCGTTCGTTTCAAACGTAGGGTCGTTGTGACACGAATGTCAAAGTATTTTCGCGAGAGCCATTTTTCATACCTCTGAAAGTATGCTTTACGCCGAACCGTTTAAACTCTGAGTGTACAAATGTGTGAGTGTGTGACGTAATCATTTGATACCTACCCTCTTTTTCAAGCGTGTTATTAATCTTTGAAAGTTATTTTACGTTTTGAAACGTACTTAATAAAAAGTAGTGACATCATTAACATTTAGATACACGTATTTAAAAGCATTAAGATTGATAGCTAGATTCATGTATAGAAAGAAATATTTATGTTGTAATCTAATCAACTATCTTGAAAGTAATTACTCACTTGTTTCTAAATCATTAAATGTTTTTTTTCTCGTGTCTACTCCATAATATCAGAGGGGTATCAGAGAGGACCTTTAAAAACGTTGAGTGGTTTCTAAGACGATTTTTTGATTTAAGTGTCTGTTTGCGCAATATTTAAACTTTAAAGTGCATTTTTTTTGTTAAAACAGGGTGTCCCTCCCTTTTAAAGCTAAATGGCAGGCGCGGAAAATCTGAAAAAATCTTGATTGTTCATGAAATAAAATTTGAAGGAAAACTATAACGACTTAGATAACTTTGTTCGGCAAATTATTGTATCTTATTTAAAAATGTGTTCTCATGTAAGTGAATCCCTAATTGTTTATAAGAATAAATTTGCTTAAGCCCGATAACTTTGTTGGTTCAGGAGTTACAGAGGTCTAAATTGTAAAATGCGCTTACTTGGAAAATCCTATCCAACTCCTACTAATATTATAAACGCAAAAGTTTGTAAGTATGGAGGGATGGATGGATGGATGGATGTTTGTTACTCTTTCACGCAAAAACTACTGAACGGATTTGGATGAAACTTTACAGTAATATAGCATATACATCAGAATAACACATAAGCTACTATTTGCCGCGATAACCGACATATACGCGGGCAGAGCCGGGGCCACAACTAGTATTGTATAAAAAAACGAAATAATGCTAACCCCGCCTTTTAAATCCATGTGACATTATGTGCGACTACGGAACCCTATTCTTTGTGTGGCCTGACACGCACTTGGTGGTTTTTTTTCTTATTTTATATTTAACATTATTTAATTACATTTAAAAGCTACACTTAATACGTCACATTGAAAGTATAACTGTCCCTCCAAATGCCTTAAATTTTTTGAGTGATAAAATACATATGGTATATAAACTTGTTAAGGCGCTAATTGGTACACACACACCCTTGGCCTTCATATTAAGGCGTATAGTAGCCTCAATGACCTTGAGCGTCTGGGCGGAGCTAAACGCATAGTATCATATCTGCACCGCACACATTCATATCTCCGTACCTTACGCGTTACTTCAAAACGATGATCAAAGACTAGGGAGCGAGACAGACATGCGCGCTTGTCTGACGTTTTTGCCTTAACTTCAAAACATAATTATAAATGGTTAAAATGTTAACATAAGAAAGGGGTATTTCTAAAAGTTTAGTAAGATTTAAAATTAACACATTTTATCATAGGTAGGTACTAAATACGAAAAAGTATGTTAAATTAGGTAAGAAATCTGATAAAATAAATTAATTCATTTTACCCTTTGTAGAAAAAAGTAAAAATTATCATATTTCTGAAAACTTCTAGCATGTTTAAATAAATTAACAAGTAAAATTTTAACAAAATAAAACCGACTTCAAGGTTCAACTCGATTTATCTTGGATGCCATAATCAGATCTTAGTGTATATATATATTATATATATTATCATGGTACCACCGTTGGGATATCTCCTTTCCATTAAAAAAGGAATCATCAAAATCGTAGTTATCCCCGAACACACATAAAAAAAAAAATATATACGGTCGAATTGAGAAACCTCCTTTTTTTAAGTCGGTTAAAAACAGGTAAATGCGTTACGTGTCAGGTCACCCATAGAATAAGGTTCCGAAGTCACCTGCAATGTCTACAAATTGAAATAAAATCGTGTCGAACAGATAATTATCATGAATTTATTTTTAACTAGCTGAACCCCGCGGTGTTACCCGCGGCTATCGTCTTGCCGCGGGTAACGACCTATCACTGAAAGTCCCGTCAAAATCGGTCCAGCCGTTGCAGAGATTACCCGTAACAAACAGTCAGACAAAAATTGTAAAAAAAAAAATGGTACATGTATCGTGTATACATACATATGCTTTTATTAAAAGCGGTTTTTTTAATATTACAAACAGACACTCCATTTTTTTTATTTGTAGAGATTTTACATGTACGTTGGTGCAGTGATAGCTTACGCGACTATTGTCCATGAGGTCTCAGGTTCGTTTGGGTGTTCTCTATGTATGATATATTTGTATTTACAAATAAAAGCACATAATTGTTCTATCAGTCAATCTAGCTTTCATAGTACAAGCTCCACTTAGTTTGAAACTAATAGACGTTGTGTGTCAGATGTCCGAAATATATATTGATTATTATTTTCAAAGCTTTGAATGTGAGTGTGTGTATTTTACAAGTTAGACCTCTATACTCTTGTACCATCTTTAATATTATATCGCGGGTGGGTTGGCTAAAAATCCCTGTCTGAACTATTATAATATGTTTATATATCAAATATTTATATAATTATCATGTTTAAATATTAATATGTATATCCGTGTATGCATTTTATATAGCACTAGCGACCCGCCCCGGCTTCGCTCGGGTGGATTTCAGATGCCCCCGCCGACGACACGATTCGTGCATTTTAAATCTGTAATATCTTCGAATATATTCATTTAAATTAGATACTGTAAAGGGCTATTTTGATCTATATTAAATGCACAATGTATTTAATTTACTTAATTGTATAAGGATTCATTCTGTATTGCTTAAAATCGCTTCGTAAATAAGCCATTATTTCTCGTAAAAAGAAAGGAATAAAAAATGGTTGTTGTGGATTATCCCTAAGAGATAGACATATACCGTCGCGGACTTTTTTGTAGATCTTTTTAAGGTGTATAATACTGTAGTACATTATTTTGATCTATCTCGTAGGGTGCAACCAGCGTTTGCAATGTAAGCGCAAAAAAATGTGTTTATTTGCTACATCACATTAGAAACCTCGAAAATTAACAGCGTTTCCACACTATATTATGCATTTATTATACATAAAAACCTTCCTCTTGAATCATTCTATCTATCAAAGAAATCCGCATCAAAATCCGTTGCGTAGTTTTAAAGATTTAAGCAAACAAAGGTATATAGGGACAGAGAAAGCGACTCTGTTTTATACTATGTAGTGATTAATATTATTATTGTTACTTATAAACCGATAAGTCCGCCTTTATAAGACTTATAGACTTTATGCCACATGGTATTATCTCTCAGTCAACCTTGAGTTGGTTCAGTAAGGGACAAGGCAGGTGCCTATCCTATCATACAATTGTAATAAGAAAAAGAGATAAGGGAAGAAAAACTTTAATTTATCGGTTTATAAGTAACAATAATAATATTAATGCTATGTAAAATGCATACACGGATACACGTATTAATATTTAAATATGATAATAAATAAATGATAATTATATAAATATTAGATATATAAACATATTATAATAGTTCAGACAGGGATTTTTAGCCAACCCACCCGCGATATAATATTAAATATGATATATTAAAATACTTTTCATCTAATAAACAGATGGGTGAAGGGCGTTCCTAATCGTATTCTCTACTAATATATTACTTTTTTGTAAATATGTAAGTAGATACATATTATGCATAGAAAACAGTCAAATACCGAAATAAATATTTTCAAATCATACAAATATTTAATCCGACCCGGGAATCGAACCCGAGACCTCAAGCATAGCCTGCAGTCGCATACGCTACCACTGCGCCATCGAGGCAGTCAAAACACCAAAAATCATCCAAGCGCACGATCACTTTGAGTCCTTTGCAGCGAGTTAGTCTCTAATGCACACTAACTCAGAAAGTACCTAAATACTTACACAAACACAAACGTCTAAGCATAGTTAGTCGTAAGCGTGAGCAGAGCAGCGAGCGACACAGCCTTCCCGTCTGAATGCCAACGCACGACTGCCGCCTGCGCCCGCACAGAGACCCGCTGTACTTTTAATTTTGGGAATCGCAATATTGATCATTTTCTTTACAAAATATTGATTGATTTAAATATGAGTATGCCTAGTTTATAGCTAATTCAACCACCAATATTTCTGTGTAAAAATATTTTTTTGCTTCAAAGCCGTTTAAAAGCTTTAGGCAAAAAAGCGAACAAAATAGAGTGTTGTTAATTTTTTTTTTATGGCAATACTATTTATCGTATGTAAAAAATTAAATCTACATATTCTTGCACATGAATCTGCAGTAAACATATATTTTTTTCGAATCTTTTGATGCAGCTGTTAAGGAGGAGTAGTCTTTAGAATGCAACCATTTTTACGCATCTGAAGGGAGGTAGGCCCTTAATTATGCAGTGTTTCAATTAAGCCTTATACAATGTACATATTGATTACGCATGCAAAGATAACATTTGTGATATGTCAGGTAAGCGTACGGTTCGTATAAATATTTATTAAGCAACACTCATAAATCTACACTAACATTATGATTATTTGTTTTTAAACGATTTTGATTAGTTTGTTCTATTTGTTTGGATCAAATCTAGTAAATGTGACCCCCCCTTCCTGTTGACAGATTGATCTGAAATTTGATACACACCTTTATTTCTAGTGACAACACAATTAAATAAATTCTGTTTCATTGTAAATTCAATATAGACGCTACAAAATGGCGGTTTACAAATTTTGTCATGACTACCTCAATATGGGTATCAAATGAAAGGGCTTGACTAAAAACTTGAAATTAAAAAAAATGTTTTTACGGTTTTATTGAAAACAATGTACTAAAAGCTGAAAAATAATTCGGTAGGTCCCAGGTTCCAGTCATCACACCCCTCTTCTCATCAATCTAAGGCGTTGATCAGACAAAAAAAAATCGTTGGGCTCGTGTTTACACCCAGTCAACTCAGTTTACGCTACGCCCAACGATTTTATTTTTAACCGACTACGGTAAAGCTAAAGGAGGGTTATTACCATACCGTAAGTTCTAGTCTCACATTTGAGATTACATGGTAGATTCTCATTAAGGGACTGTCATACATCAACTATCCATACAGAATTGATGAAATACAAATATTAAATTAAGATAAGAAACAGAAAATCAGTTAAAAATAAAAAGAGTTCATGTAAAACTAATTTGAATGGCAATTAATGCAAGTAATGGCAAATATAATCGAGATACAGAAAGCGTCGATAGTAGTATATTGGGTACAGTCAGGATACAACAATTTAATGAAAAAAACGTTGTCAAGATACAGCCTTGTATTAGATGCTTTATCCCATCTTTTCAATACAATATTTATTTACAATATTTATTTAATTATGGCACTTGTTACTCTGCTGAAAAGTAACAATCGAATGCCCGAAACTACGGGCTCGTGAGTCTCTCTCAAAGTCAATCTTAAGCTCCGCCCTTGGAGTCGTGGGGCAACTACTTGACATTAAGCTAACAAGCAATACTAATTCGAAATTCCTTTTTATAACTCTGGATATTCTAACTACGAGCTCTGCAGTTAGTTATTCATTATTACATCTAAATTCATAATGATCTACGGAACGCTAGACTTTAATTACATAGTTTAATTTATATGTGTGTTTATGGCTTTGAGGCTCTAATATTTATTCATACTCATCACCAATATAAATAAAAAATCGAAATCAAATTTGACGAACGAATAAAATAAATGAAGTCGATTAAATTAGGAAAACATTCATTTCAATTAGTGTGATGGTTTGGGCGTTTCCCTTTGAAATTTTGACGTTTTAAAAAAGGTTAAACTGACCATATCAAAGGCTATCTCGAACCGCCTACATAAGCGCCGTAAGGATACTGTATATAAAAATAGATCATCCAGAATGTAATGACAAACGAAATGATGATTATTGATGGCTGCACGTCTCTGTAGTCGTCTTATCATATGAAACAACCCTTTGTGAGATCATCAAATTATTTATTGGTCTGAGTCTCAGTGTTTTTTGTCTGATTCATGCATGTTTTAAAAGTCTCCTCTCTTGATGTAGGATGTATTCCTTATGCGGGATTTGTCTATGATAAGAATAAAAAAACGTGTAAACACGGAGATTATAATATTTTGCAGCTAGCCCGGAGTTACTCTCTGTACATATTCGCAACTAGCTGACCCACGCAACGTCGTTTACGTCTCCTATTGCCCGTAGCGTAAAAAAAATCCACCGTTTTTGTAACATTATTTATTGGTGATCCGCTCCTATTGGTCTTAGCGTGATGATATATAGCCTTTCTCGATAAATTTACTATCCAACACTGAAATATTTTTTCAAATCGGACCAGCGGTTCCTGAGATTAGCGCGTTCAAACTCTTCAGCTTTATATAATAGTATAGATAATAATATACCACAAATTCCGTAACTCCACATCCAACAATACGTACGGGCTTTAGTGTATTTGCAAAGTGAATAAATCACAGTAATTAGTGATAGCAAAGCACTCCTATTATCAATATATTTATATGTATATGGAATTAATTAGCGTGGGATTACTCGCGCGGCAGTTAAAGCGATCGTAAATAGTAATTATGTTTTCTGCTAGCTTGACGGCTTAGCAGAAAATCTACTATACCGTATTCGTTTTTATACTAAATACTTTATTTGTAATAGAAGTTCAAAGATTATGAGCGTACCTCCTTAAACAACATGATCAACTTATAAATATTGTTGCTACTAGAGTTAGGTTATTTCGTTTGCATTAAACTTATTTTAATATAATTATACTTTCACGAGTAGGAACCCTGTTTTCAGTTAACGAGGTCCGTCTGACCTATTTCTCGTAAAGATAAAATAACATCTATATAACCAGCTACTTTTGGTGTTGTTTCATACAATACTTGACTTGTTACTGTCTGAAATTATGCTTTTCCAAAGTATGTATGTATATAAGTAAGTATGAAATAAAGTTTTTTATTGTTTCTTTACATAATCTATACACTTAACTTTTGATAATTTAGATGCTAAGGAAATACTTGTACTAAATTAAAATAAAATGATTAAATATAATAATGTCGTGAGACATGTTACATGTTGGTATATGGAATGTGTTCCAGTGTCTTGTTCTATACATTTTTTTACTACATACATTATTAAATACATAAATATATACAACGGGTACTACGAACTGTAGTTCTCTGACATGGCAATGGTATAGGCAACCAATGTGCTTCAGAGGTCGTCAACTTTTATTCATTTAAAACCATCATGTATTTATGCGGTCGCCGGATGGAAAAAGTAACATTATAATTTTAATTTATGGTTAAACGAATAATAGAAAATATCATGAAGAACTCCAGTCATTCTATCTGTTCGAGTCTCAAACAAAGAATCTAATACATACATCAATTGATAAATCTAAATAATATAAAAATGAATCGTCGAAATGTCCGAAGTTATGCGCGTACATACCGCGCTTAACTTCCGATCGGATGCACCAAATTAAATAATTATATTAATTATGTGTTCGTTATTCTTAGGACAAGGTTTCTGTACAAGAAAAATTTAAAAATTACGGCAAAAGTCAATTTGAAAGTCAACGGGAAGCTGAGCCAGATATGTAAGTATGGCAATACGAAGTTCGCCGGATCAGCTAGTACGTAATAAAAACAAAGGATAAAGTCTAGTACATAGATCCAACCCATTTCTTTCTCATCATTTCTCATTAATTTTTAAGACATTTCATTCCCAATCTAAGACATATAAATGAAATGTCAAGTACTTAGTGTCGCCCGAAAATTAATAACTAAACTTCACTAAAACTCTTTCTGTCAGCGTATCAAAAACCCCCGTCTTGAAAGTTTTGAAAGAGGTTTCTGTTTTAAGTATTAAATGGTGGTATATTTTAAAAACTTTCCTCAAACAATGTTCTCATTAACAACGTTTTTTGATCCTTTTTACTCCTTGTAGTTCTTCCATCGTATTTGAAAGCTGACCTCGCTAATGGATAGTTATAATCTTCTTTATATATATAAAAGAGTAAAGTGACTGACTGACTGACTGACATACCCAGAGATCAACGCACAGCCCAAACCGCTGAAGTTAGAATCTTGAAATTTTGCATGTAGGTTCTTTATATAAAGTAAGTGAGCACTAAGAAAGAAATTTTCTAAATTCCACCCCTAAGGGGGTAAATCAGGGGATGAAAGTCTGCGTGAGCGAAGCTGCGTGTAAAAGCTAGTATACAGTTAATGATAAGTATTTAAATCACAAGATTCAAGGTATTATATCTGTATTTTCCATCGAGATATTACGTACTACGTAGTAGAGGAGCCACTCAAAACCAATTATATGTTCCGTTTATATTTGAATTATAACTAAAAAGCGCTGCAGCGCAGCCAAACAATAATTAGTAGTCTAATCCAACAGTATTAACAAGCAGCGCTCTATCGCATTCGAGCTGTAGTTTCCTCGCGAGCGAAATGTCATAAGCGCCGTGATTTTCATGGCGCTTACGCGTTTTGGCCAACGAACTGTTGCAAAGATTCGCTTTTATAGAGTAAGCGCCAAACAAGAAAGCAGAACGGATAAATAGCTTTATACCTACGAAGCTTTATTAGGAAATTCACTTTGAGTAAATAGTACTTCAATAGCTTTACCAGTTTCAGTTTTTTTGTAGAATTCATCGAGGTATAAAATATAAAAGCCGAATATTCAATTTTTTAATTATACTTTAATGATAATTTAAATATAATTATTGCAAAAAAATGTTATGGGTTATTTACGAAGCTATTTTTAACAACATGTTATTTTTCCTTATGCAATTAAATACGTTAAATACGTTGTGCATTTAACGTCAGTTAATTCTACCTAAATATCACTTCTGTATGTTTTACTCTAAGTACTCTATGTCGAATGAGGCAACAATGGCGTCTTAAAATATTTTGTTCGTATTTAATTTTAAAACAATTATATCTAGTTAATTACTGGTGAAAAGTTATTCCTTTGTTTTTCTCCGTATTCCTTGTATTATTAGTGCAATATCTCAAGACACAAAATGGCATAATTCACGAGTTTTAGAACGTTTTTAAATTTAAACAATCACACGCTTAAGCCACCGCTTCATCAGAGTGTAGCTAGCAAGCGACTGAAGGAAGTGCGGCGCATGCGCCGCAATTGCATGGAACACCGCACTAATGAGTGGCGTCTTCTCTATACATTATATCTCGATGGTATTTTCACACTATGTATCACTTTCAGCCTTGAAGGAATATTTCCCTCGTATAATGGCACGAGAAGATATGACCAAAAAACGTTAAACCACAGCAATTATTGTATAGGTATAGGTTACAAATTTATAAAAATAAAACCAATGTACACCAGCCCTCATCTACCGTCGGCCTTCCCACTTTCTTTTAGGCTAATACAATCAAGCTTATAGCAAGATGACACTCACATTGAATAATATTAGAGTTTTCGTTATTGCATTGACTATCTATCACTTTTAAAAACTTAAAAAGGTATCTTAGGTAACATTATCCGTCCAGTCTAAGTAATTGCATTTAATCAATTCAATAATAAAGATCAAGTTACAGAACTACATTACTTAACTTACTTTTACATAACGAAGATACCCAGAGCTACATAGAATATCCTCTTTTAATTTAATTGTGATTCAATTCGCTACGGATCTGAGAGGTTTTAGCCTTCTAGTGTTCGGTTAACATGGGCCACTCTTGATCCAAGCTCAACCGAGTTACATAATACTTAAATTATATTGAGATAGGTTATCTTTAAGTGCTAAGCGGGTTATCATTGAAGATATTGTGTGAGAGATTAATAGTTAATTAAATGAATAAACAAACTACACGTAGCTGTGCAATATTTTATTGAACATCGTCACGATAATAATTATACTGATCATGTATAATATGATAAAGTGTCTATACATTCTAGAATTAAACTTACTTGTACTTATTCGACTATTTTATTTCACTTCAATCCTGACCGGTTTCATCCGTTTACTTTAGTAGGTAGGATAGGTAACCTTCGATGATTCCATGGGGTGAATCCGGTCAGGATTGATTAATTATATAATGTATCCTAACAAGTTCCATCAAGTGTCGACGATCAAGAGTATAAATGAGATACATTTTCTTTTTTCTTTTTGTAAAATATAACTATCTCACGACATATCATCATCGCCTTTAAGAGTTCACTGCCGTACCTACATCGACCCTTCCTTCATCATCATCAATCTTTAAGAGTCCACTGCCGTACATAGATCCCCCCCCCCCCCCCTTAGAAAAAAGGTTTTGACCAGCCATATCACGCTGTCCAGATGGTTTGACAAGGTTTGTTTCAAGTATTCTTCCTCTTTACAGTGTTATTGTCATGCATAGTATGCTTCCTTTTAATTACCTCTTACGACACCCATGGGATGAATTGGGGTGGTGACACTCCGTATTCCTAATCTGTCAGCATACGGATTATTTTATATTCCAACAAATTTTCTATTAAACAGATTTATGTCATAAGTCTTTATAATAGTATGTGTCTTCCTAAGAAATAATCATCACCTAATATCAGTAGGAAATATTTTGTCACTACACTTATATAAAGGTTGGTCGGTATACATGATTAAGAACTGCATTTATTCAACTGTGTCTGATACAAGGATTGGCATCAAGCCAAACGGGTTTTGATTCTCTAACGAGCTTTATACAATTATACTTCCAGGTTAAATATCACGATATTTAAACATTAAAGATGATAATAAAACGGTTATAATAATATTAAAGGCGAACCAGTATACTGATCTGATTTAAAGCTAGAGAAAGAGAAACAGAGATAAATAAAGATAACTAAGGAGATGCCTGTTATTTATCATTAAAGTTATTAAAGTTATATTTTTTTTATTAATTTGAATATATTCCATGGAATTTGAATTTAGGCAGCTCTGATATGTACATTATGCATTTTTACATGTTCCTTTAAAACCCAGCAAAATTAAAAAGTCAGTAGTGTACTTATTTTTTATACGTTTTTTATTTGTCTTCACTATTCTGTTTTTTTTTATTCAAATGTATATATTACTAAACCTACTTGTAGAAAAATTAATTGCAAGTACTAAGGCTAAACGCTGCAATTGGTACTGCCTTGTTTTATTTCAAACAGAGATCTTATTTTTACCCGACTGCGAAAGGAGGGTTATGTTTTTCGAGTGTATGTATGTATGTATATTTCTTTAGCACGCCCTAGAGCCTAAACGGCTTGTCGTATTTTTATGTGAGTGGTATCAATAGATTCGTCTTAGTCGTGAGAGTGACACTGGGTACATCAAAACAAAAAAAATAATAAATAAGGTTTTTTGGCGCCAAAAAGAAATATAAAAAAAATTAATGTTTTCAAAATACATCAAGTGTGGTATCAAAATAAAGAATTTTTACGGTGATTACGAATATATAAAACTTTAAAATAGAAATCTACGGGATTGCTACCATGTACCTTTTTGTTTGTGAGTATCCGATATTTCGGCGCTGTTGCAAGCGCCATGATCACGGAGTAACTCCGTTGTAACTCCGGAGTAACAGTTACTCCGTGATCATGGCGCTTGCAACAGCGCCGAAATATCGGATACTCACAAACAAAAAGGTACATGGTAGCAATCCCGTAGATTTCTATTTTAATGTTTCTGACCATGAAAGTTTAAAACAATATATATAAAACTTATATGTTTTTATTGTTAAATATTGACGCAGTCGGGTTTTTTATTTTTAATAATTTGTACTTGTATAATTTCTACCCTGAAAAAATTGCCTGTGTAGGTAAATGTAGCCTTCCCACTTATTGTAGACTTTATTGATTCGGTTTAAAATCTAAATTTCAATATAATATTTATTTCAAGAGGCAACTAGCTAGAGAACATTCAATACTCAAGTGTTACTATTTGTGGAAAATCTAATATGGCATCTATTTACAGACTGCCACGAAAACAAAATGACCCAATAGCGCAGCGCTTTGGTCCAGTCGTTCGATTTAAGACTATGTATATTTTATATTTAGCATGTATATTTATATAGTATGTATATTTAGCATAGAAAACAGATTATATACACGTAGAGGTTTGTAGTGAAATATAATGTAAGTCAATAACAAATATAATTTAGATTATTTCAAAAGTTCTAATTCAGGAATGCAACCTGGTCGTAACGTAAGAGAATTTTATTATAACGATTATTTAGTTCTGAAAATAATAATAATATGTTTCAGAGTTAGTTAAAAAGAAACTGAACGTATAAACCTAACTTCATCTTTCAATTGCTACAATACGAATGATAACAATTGAAGTTATAACGTTTTTTAATATTTTTCAAAACATTGTCATATCAATATATTTAGAAATATCTATTGATAAATAAATATATGAAAAAGAGGAGGTATATTTACTGGTAATTTTATTTAATTTATTGACACTTAAAAGTCTTGAGCCATTCCTCAATATTATTCATAATAATCGTCGGTAGTAGTTTATTGAATTCCAATAAAACTACCATAGAGCAATAAATGCTATTTGCGTCCAGCTTTCAACTTATTTCGCAGAGCTAGCGGAGAATATTGCAAAATGATAAAAAATATTCGACGAAGCTGCATTTATAATTGTTTTGTAAAGCAATGAGGAAATTCATTTATTACGAGGACATCTTCGTTTCTTATATAAATTTAAATTTATTCGATTGTCCGACGAAAGACTCATCGTCCGTGTCGTATCGGTTTAGGGGTACGATGTGTCACTACCCATATTTATCCCGTAGGTGTGACAAGAGCCGACTATGTGAGCAAAATGCACAGGACATCAGCACTTCAAATAGAAACTTGAAAACTTGACACAAACCCTAAACTAACCTGTCTGGTAAGCCTGGTATTGTAGGACCAAAACTTACTTAATATGGAGAAATCTATGTCCAGCAGTGGACATGAAAGTAGATGACGTATATGATGATGATAAGACTCAGTAGACGTATAAAAGTAGAACTCTTTTATTTTAATTGTACCACAGTAAGAGATGTTGCGAATTTATATTTAATGGCATGGTGGACTTTTTTTATGGGTTAGGGGGCCAACGAGCAGACGCCTGATGGTAAGCGATTACCGTTGCCCATAGACACCCGCAACACCAGAGGTATCACAAGTGCGTTGCCAGCCTTTTAAGAAGGAGTATGCTCTTTCTTGAAGGTTTGAAGGTCGTATTGGTCCGGGAATACCGCAGGCAACATTTCATCCCACAGTTTTGTTGTGCGAGGCAGAAAGTGCCTGGAAAAGCGCACAGTTGTGGACTGCCAAACATCTAGATGATGGAGATGAAACTTTTGTCGCGTAGGTTGGTATATCTGGGGGCACGGTCGTGCCCCCGCCAAGACGAGCCAAGCGAAGCGCAAGGGCACTACCTACCTTTTCTCGAACTGTTTCGACGTTTTTTTGAACCCTCATAGCTTTGGTTCCCGATATACCAGATTGTTAAAATTCTCAGGATATGATGTTATCAATAGACTAATGAAATATACAAAGTTGCAATTGCATAGCTCTGATACTGTAGATTTTATTGATACCTAAAAACACCGATTTCGTCACTGACACACTGATGATCATCAAAACTGTTAGGGTACTTCCTGAAGTGCTAGAAAGCTGAAACTTGGTATGTAAACTCATAAACCTATGACTTTTGCCCCCGAACCCCCAAATTTGGGGGGTGGAAGTTTGTATGAGACTTTCACAAATGTTTATGCTAGAGGTTTTATTTTTGGTACACGGACTTTTTCGAAAGAAGAAGGAAGATGTACAAGAAATGCAGCCCAAAAAAATTAAAAAAACTGCCTTAAGCAACTTACAAAAAGAAATGAAATCCCACCAAAAACATTTTCATGTAAAATGTTGCCAAGACGACTGCATATGGCTTACCCTGTGAAAAATATATCAGATCTCATGTAGAGTCAAGGTTTTGAATCTACACGCCCTAACTCTAACAGCCAAGCCATACATTTTTACTGAGATGTAGGGTTTATGAAGTTAGGGTGGCTCTACTACTAATAGGTAGTAGAGCCACGCTGATTTCAGCACGAACGGGCCGGCTCGACCGGGGCGGTACTACCCTCGCACAGAAAATCAACGTAAAATGACAGCGTTTGTGCTGTCGTGTTTCGTTGGTGAGTGCGAGACCGGAGGCCCAATTAGTCTAGTCAACAAGTTCCATACTTGTTGACTAGACTAAAAGATGCACAAGCATCACTAGGCCGCCATAGTGTGGGTCGCCATACTGCATTGTTGTATTCGCAGTGAGTATGGTGGCCACCACTCGTGGATTCTGCTTATGCTTTCCATCAGGCAGAGTAGAGTCATTTTGGCAGGCCAAACATAAAAAAAAAAAAAAAAATTTGATAAATGCGTCCACAGCCTTTAACAGATCACTGTTGGATAAAGGCATCTCTTTAGCAAGGAGGTTTTGGCTTACTACATAACTCTGGCCTGACGAGTTGATACTAGTAAATTTATCAACCCTTCAGGCCAGCATTTGAATAATTATAATGCAATGAGTTAATTCGCAATCACTGAAAGACAAGGCTATCAACCAGTGCGTCCTGCCCGTAATGACATATGGAGCCGAGACATGGACACTCACCGTAGGACTTATCCACAAGTTTAAAGTAGCTCAGCGTGCGTTGGAGCGTGCGATGCTGGGTGTTTTTCTTGTCGATAGAATTCATAACGAGACAATTTAAAAGAGAACTGGACTAACCGATATCGCACAGAGGATCAGCACGCTGAAGTGGAAGTGTGCCGGTCATGTCTCCAGGCGGACTGATGGTTGCTGGAGCCGACAAGTGTTAGAGTGGAGACCACGGTTAGGCAAACGCAGTGTAGGGCGCCCTGCGGCACGATGGAACGACAACTTGAAGAGGCTCGCAGCAGATGGATGCGGACTGCCCAAGACCGGGATAGTTGGCGCTCTTTGGGGGAGGCCTTCATTCAGCAGTGGACGGCAATAGTCTGAAGAGATAGAGAAGAGTTAATTCTGTTGTTAACGGGAAACGTTAAACGCTTTTGGCGAATATTAATTTGAGAGTTCATTAGTTGACTGCACAGTTAGCCTAGTGGTTTACGTGGTCGCCATACCGCTTTCTTCGCCAAGTGTTATGGCTTCAAATCCTACATGGGACAACACTTTGTGTGATCCACAAATTGTTGTTCTGAGTCTGGATGTTCTTTGTGTCCATTTCATGCATGTTTGTAAAGTCCTCCGCGACACAGGATGTATATTCCTAATGCGTGAGTTGTCTTTCCAAATATAAAATATATAAAGAAAGAAATAGATTTAAAGTGTCAATATTGATTACCCTATATTATCACCGACAATATTTAAACCATTGACATAATTCTTGCCTATACCTACCTAATTCTTTATTCATTTAAATAGTAGTATTATAATGTGTGATAGGTACCTAAAATCTGTTTGAAGTAGGTGCCAAGCGACTATCGCTTATTTTTGTAATTGTTCGTTCGTATTCTTTTTTGCTTGGCACCGACTTCAAACAGATTTTAGGTACCTATCACACATTATAATACTACTATTTAAATGAATAAAGAATTAGGTATAGACAAGAATTGGCACATAGCAATTTATGAAGAGCCAGTTTATTTTACGCTTTTTTGTGTTTTTGGCAGAGAATTTTCGGTGGATGTTTTTTGGAAGTCGGTTTTTTTTATAAAAAGTTTTTATTTTTCAGTTTCTCGTGCAAACAATCGTAGATAAGTAGTAAGTTGAACTATTTCATAAAATTTCTGCTGATGCAAATAACTTTAGTGGTTTAAATGTCAACCCCTATTTTACCCCTTAGGTATAGACTATCCAGAAACGCTACGTAATACGTTAATACTCATTTTTATCAGTAACCCAAAAACAAAGTTTCACGTTCCTAACTTAAAAATTGACGGACTTTCGTACAAACTTTCAACCCCTATTTCACCCCCTTAGGGGTAGAAATTCCAAAATTCCTTCCTTTATGGGTGTCTACTCAATAAAACGATCTATATGAATAACTGAAAGAATACAAATTAAGGTCCAATACGTACGTGTAATATTAAAATCATCCTATAATTCCTAACTGTTGAAGAGTTTAACCTTCTATCATCAGCTCACCTAAATAACTTGAAAGTATACGACTAAAGGTCTTTAGATACGTATGAAATTGAAAGAATAATTCTCCAACTCCTAACCGTTAAGGAGTTGTACCTTCCATCATCAGCTTACTTAAATAATTTGAAAGAATACGACTAAAGGTAACATATATACATATGATATTTAAAGATTTATCCTCCAACTCCTAACAGTTAAGGAGTTGGACCTTACATCATCAGCTCATCATCATAAAATGATGATTGAGGTTTCCCTCGATTTCCCTGGGATCACATCATCAGATCCTGATATGGTGGCAATGGGACCACCTCGGGAGCATACCCTTTCGAATACAAAAAAAAAATTCAAAATCGGTCCACAATTGACGCAGTAATCGGTGAACATCCATAAAAAAAAACATACAGTGGAACCTCCTCCTTTTTGGAAGTCGGTTAAAAATACAATATCTACTAAATACGATAGGTATGCTATCTACAGGTAGGTACTACAAATAGTTACACTTCGACGGATTCAATCAGAAATTTAGTTAATTACCGCTAGTTTGTTTACAAGTGGATAACAAAGTTTTGAAGTGCTTTCAAAACCGGATACTTTATTGAATTTCTCGTGGATAGAGAGAAATTTCTATAAGATGCAGAGATAGAATAAACATATAGAAATAGCATATTATTTAGACCCTATTAATAAACCTCCACTGTATATCTGACCGTCAACAGGCTATATCTCATGAACCGTGATAGCTAGACAGTTGAAATTTTCACAGATGATGCATTTCTGTTGCCGCTATTACAACAAATAAACTAGAAATAGAATTATTGGGCTTCCGTACAAGAAACGTTATTTTCTTTTGCCTTTTTCTGCTCGATATTAATAATGATGAGAGGTAGACATTAGGCATCTCCTTGGAAAGGAAGGTTTGATCTACTAAACCACGATGGAATGACGGTTTGGTTTAGGATTCGCTTCAAGTTTTCCTTCCCTTTGCTGTGATGTTGTCCTTATAGGCCCTACACTAATCGCGAAGTTCCTCGACTCGGGCGGGTCGAAGTACCCGGGAAAGTTGACCGCAGTCCGAATACGTAGCTTCCACATTACTGGCGAAGTTGAACGAGGTTAAACGAATACGATAGTGTGGAGAGGCACCTCGTGTTACTTCGTAAAACCCCGGGCAACTTCCATTTCTTGTTACACACAAGAAATGCCTATACGAAGCGCACACACACACTACTCATGTACAGTTTAGTGTTTTTTTTGTTTTTTTTTTTTGTTTTGCATAGGTGGAAAAAACTACTTTTACGTATCATCAGGACTAGATGTTCTGCCTGGTATGTCGGACTCGAGAATCTCCATACCGACTAAAAAAAACCTCCTCTGTCTTCTGCCTCTGCTGCCCCCGCGGACCCGCCGTTAGGCATTACTTCACGGGGGGAGGCTTTAGCTGACGCTCTTCCATCTTGAATTTAAGCCTTTGCTTCCTTACTTCTAGCTGCGCTTATTTTTATTTCGCTGCCTTTCTGTCCGGCGAAGGTCTTGGAGGACCTCCGTCGCGAATGTGCTAGTTGCCTCCCATGCTGCTTTCGATAAGAGCATCATACTTACTAGGTTGTCTGGTCTCACTTTCTGTTTCAGGGTAGTTTCCAGGGCATCCCGCTGCGAATTGAAGCAGGGACACGTGAAGAACACGTGTTCCGCATCTTCTACAATTCCGGGGCAGGTCAGGCACTCCGGAGAATCGTCACGGTTAAACCTGTGCAAATATGCTCGGAAACATCCGTGTCCTGAGAGCATTTGCGTCAGATAGTAATTCACGTCACCATGTTTGCGATTAAGCCATGCGTCCACTTGTGGGATAAGGCGGTATGTCCACCTGCCCTTCGTCGTGGCGTCCCACAGCACTTGCCATCGTCGAATGCTGTTTTGCCGTTCTTCGGCTCTGAGCTCTTCAGGGTCCAGCGTAGCCGTTTTGTTACGCCGGTAGAGAGCTTGTCTTTCCTCAGCCAGCACCGCCATGGGCAGCATTCCCGCAATGACACACACTGCTTCCTCAGACACCGTGCGAAAAGCACTGGTGACTCTCAGTGCACTCCTCCTATACACTGGCACGATCCGTCTACGTGACTCCTGCATCTTGAGTGTATCAGCCCAGATGGGAATTCCGTACGTTAACACAGATGTTATGACTGACGTTAGTAGTGCTCTTCTCTTCTGCTTCGGGCCGCCCACGTTGGGCATAAGCCGCGATAACGCCGCTCCAATCACCGATGCTTTGATACCCACATGCTCCGCCTGCTGTTTGAAACTGAGTCGGGCATCAATCATCACTCCCAGGTACCGAAGAAATGGTTGAGACGTGATTTCATGCTTACCCACCCTCAACGTGATCTTTTCCAGCTGTTTTCGGCTAGTAATGAGCACAGCTTCGGTCTTGTGCTCTGCTAATTCCAGGTGGGCTGATTTCATCCATTGAGTGATTCTTGCGAATGTAGTGTCAAAGGCATAATTTACCTCTTCGAGATGTTTTGCGACGATCACAATGGCCACGTCGTCTGCGTATGCAATGAGTTTGGCCTCTCTTGGTAATGTTATTTTCAGGAGACCGTCGTACATGATGTTCCATAGTAGGGGACCCAGGACTGAACCCTGAGGTACCCCTCCAGTGATTTTATACTCTTTTGGGCCGGTCTTCGTATCGTATTTAAGCAGCCTATCCGAGAAGTAGCTAGCTACCATATTCCTTAGGTATTCCGGCACCTTCATTTCAATGAGGACCCTCATTATGCAGTCCCAGTTCGCAGAGTTGAAGGCATTCTTGATGTCCAGTGTCACTACCAAGCAGTACTTTTTCGTGCCGCCCTTCCATCTGTTCCCTGCAATCGCGTCCTTAGCTGTGTTGACAACCAAGTTAATTGCATCCAGTGTCGATCGTCCCTTCCGGAAGCCATATTGGTTGCTAGCCAGCAGCGGGTCGACTGCTGCTTCGATTCTTTGGTGGACTATGCGTTCCAATATCTTGCCAGCTGTGTCCAGCATACAGAGTGGACGATAAGATGATGGCTCATCAGGCGGCTTTTTCCCTTTAGGGAGAAGAACTAGCCTCTGTTGCTTCCATTTCATGGGGAAAATACCCTCTTTGAGGCATGTATTATAGACCGCCAGGAAAAGTGACGGTGCCTCTTTAATGGCTGCCTTCAGACTGATGTTAGGGATTCCATCTAAGCCGGGAGCCTTCTTGTTTCCCACTCTATTGCACGCCTCCATCAATTGCGCCTCTGTTACCTCGGGAAAGCGCTCCGTCTTGTGCTGCTCTGGCAGATAATAGAAATCTGGTTTTTACAGTTTAGTGTGAGTGTGTGTGTGTGTGTGTTTAACCTCGAATCCTTTGACTCGGGTGCAAAAACCAAAAACCATTGGAAGTTGCCCGAGTTTCTTATACTTTTTTTTTGTAAATACATACATATTATGCATAGAAAACACCCAAACTCCGAAACAAATATTTGTAGATCATACAAACATTTGGTCCGACCCGGGAATCGAACCTGAGACCTCAAGCACAGCAATCCCATACGCTACCACTGCGCCACCAGAAAGACCTCTTAGACCACTAACGCCATTTGAAATAAATTCTACACAAGACAATATAGGTATATTTTTCACATAATTTTAAAAATCTAATAATAATAAATATAAGTAAATATAGAACTTTTGTAAATATCTTTACAGGAATACACTTATCATGTTGTTTATTTTTATATTGGCAGAGTTTATACAAATTGGAGAGGTTCTTTAAATTTTGTCTGCAGTTTATTTTTTAACAGGATACGAAAAATCAATTCGTATGAATAATAAATACAGCAATTGATTAGAGCGCTGAGAATTCATTTAATAAAATAATTCTCATTTATTTGCTCAATTCGAAATTCTCTCTCTCTTCCATTTTCTGAAATTAACTGTACCCTACCCCTCTTTGCTGTGGCATATTGTGGTTTCCACAAATCATTAAAAAACACTTTTAAAGCGTGTTGTATATCATAACAAAATTTTAGCTCAATCGGTTAAACATAAGTTTTCTTTTAAAATCACTTGTAGGTACTTTCTCTATAATTTAAATTAACTTTAATCGTGACCGGTTTCACCTTATGGCTTTATCAAAGGTTATAACATAGATTATATACACACATCAAAAGTGTCTAGGGATCAAGCATTTTTATGCGGATTTCTTGAGATTGAGATGTGGCTTTGGCCCTGGCCTGCTCAGTCGCCAGACTTGAACCCGATTGAGCATGCATGGGATATGCTACAGAGAAGAGCTCTGCCGAATATGGAGGGTATCCAGTCGCAAGAAAACCTTTTTTTGTTGTTGCAACGAACATGGGCGGCCATTCCACAGCGTGGTTTGAATGAACTCATTTTGAGTATGCCAAACCGATTCTTGTGTTGTTAGTGTTCGCGGTAGAAACACGGATTATTAATTGTTTAAGTTACCTAATAAAATTTTAAAGAAAACTGTTATTTCAGTCTTTTTTTCGAACTTTAATGTTAGTGGTTCAAATGTCAAAAATCCCTTTATTAGGAAAATGGCAAATTTCTTTATTAATGCAAAGGTGACTTGGTTTATCGTTACTGTGACAAACGAAAACACTTTATTTGATGAATCCTTAAAGAAAATTTTAATTAATATCAATCAGGAGAAAAGTAATTGCAAAAATATATGTTGATCCCTAGACACATATGTTGATCCCTAGACACTTTTGATGTGTGTATAATGTACCAGCTTTATACCGCGGCGTTGCCCCCGGTTGTTGTACCTTGGGTAACACCACGGGGCTCAGCTAGTATACATACTTACGTATATGACAATTCTACTACTTAAATACCATTTGAAATCCTTCTGCCAAAATTATTTTAACTTCAATAACATTGGACTTTCATACAAACTACTATCCCCCGTTTTAACCCCAGAATGGGGTGGAATTTTAAAGATACATTATTAGTACACCTCCACACCATCTATAGAGCATACATTTTAAATTTCAAGTCTCTTACTTCAAAAACATAGGACTTTCATACAAACTTCCAACCCCCATTTTACCCCCTTAGGGGTGGAGTTTCGTAAAATCCGTTCTTAGCGGATGTCTACAGCCTATAAGGAACCTACCTGCTAAATTTCAAGTTTGTAGGTATTACAGTTTCCGAGATTTCGTGATTAATGAGTGAGTGGTATTTCGCTTTTATATATATACTAGAGATGAGAGAAATGTTTATATGAAAGTTATTTACATTTAAAACCTAACAAATGTTGATAGATGGAAATAACAGTGTGTCAGTGCAAGGAATTCTCCCCGAAAATGGGGATATTGTATTTTGAATCAACCACCTACATGTTTAATTGGAATATTATTTAATAAATTCCAACTGTAAATAAAGACTTATTTATGAAATACCTACTCGTTTAAGTTAAATACATATAAATTGACAATGTATATTTGGTTTTGTGTACCTATAAAATTCGTAAACAAATTCATGGCAATAAAACATGGCGACGACGGGGTTCCATAAAACCGCACCTATAAATATTAAACACTATATAAAAAAGAGCTAAAAACTGCAAAATTATAAAAGTTAGTCGCTGTATTCGAATAAACGATCGAATTCAGTCTAAAAATCGATAAAATTTTATGTTTTCGGGATAGACATATAAATGAAATGATTATTTTGGTTTCTGTTAATGTATATTTCTATTTGAACTTTCTAGTTAATGTATGACAAAGTTTTAACGATCAAATTTCTGCCCAATTACGTTTTACAGAACAACTAGCTTTTGTGCGTGGCTCCGCCCGAAAGTAAGTCGGTTCTTCTTCAAAAAAGTGACATAAATTTCATTGAAATCAATGCAGCGGCTTAGCAATAAAAGCATAGCCCACAGACAGACAGAGTTACTTTCGAATTGAAATATTAGTATAGAAGTGTGGATAACTTTGACACACAGACAGGATTTAATAAATTATTTTTAAATTATGCATTATCTAAGGTCAATCAACGACAATGTTGAGTTTAGTAAATGAGATTCCATTGCTGGTCATAAGCCTGTCGTTCGAAAGGTGATATTAGCCTACCACACTGGCCAAACAGATTGGTATAGACTCCATTTAGCAAAACATATTTATCTACTCACTTCTATAAATACATATACAATATGTAAAACACAATGTTTGTCTGTATCATGGTCTAAGAAAACAAGGTCTCGCAATCCGAGAGCTCCCCGAGGTGACGTCACTATCCAGTTACCACGTGATAGGAATATGACACGAAATTAACCAATCAGAACCAGCGAATAGCAACATAACACGAAAGAAACCAACCAGAATCAGCGACAGTGATGATGACGTCATGACGTTTGTCGAAATGCCATACTTGGCGTAGTATATTGTTATACCATGGTCTGTATATTCTACACTAATTACTTCCTAGCCCTTCCTACACTGACATCTCCGTAGTCTTTTACAATTGTTTCAACCTCTAAAAATTTTCTCTTTTCTCTCAAAGTAAATAAAATAAAACTTTGTTTCCTAACATTGGAATTCTTACGAATACTTCTTTCGTTCAAAAGGTGAAGTGGAGCGCCAGTGGTACAGACAAAGCATTCTTGTAGATATTAATAATTCAGTTCTCCAGCTAAATAAATAAAAAATCTAAAAATTTTATTATAAAACTTCTCAATGTCGTCCATTTCTAATACTTGTTCCAATGTTTGAAATATAATCCACTTGAAATTGCACTCAGACAAAATTGCGGACTTATTTCTTTGTCCTCGTTTTTGTGTATTGTTTTTTTTTTTTTTTCTTTTATTTATCATATAAACAATAATACAGGACTTAAATAAGATACATAACACGATAAACCTCTAGGGTTTGTGTTGTGTTACACAGTTATTCGGTATCGTATAAATATAATTACAATGTTTTTACACAATCATTAAGCGTATTATATCAACACGAGAGCCAGATACATGCCTCCCAAATAGGATCAATTATATCTAAAAAGATTAGAACTGCTGTCCAAGAAAAATACCTTTAATTTAATTTTAATGTTACTCTGAGTAATTTTATTAACTAAATCCGGCGGTAGCTTGTTTATGAGGCGAGGGATTATGTAGGTAGTAGTTCTTTCGCCGTACTTGTTGTTCGCCCGCACTGTACACAACCGGTTTTGAGCCGCCGCTCTAGTATACACAGCATGTTCTGTGACAATTTTTAGTTTGCTATTGAAAAAGTTTTCTTTTAAAATGGTAAAGTTAAATTTACTTTGGACAGGTAATAAGTTACAATGCTTAAACAGGCTAATTTCGTCGTTATAAAATAATAATTTGATCTTTGGGGATACAATTGTCTTTAGTATTTTCAATTGTAGCTGGTAGATTTTGTTAAGATAACTTTTATAGGTTCGGCCATAGCTACTAAGACCGTACTGGATATAAGATTCTACTAATGAATGATACAACATAATTTTGATTTTAAATGGAATTCTATTTTTAAGGATAATAATGTTGGCTAAGAATTGCCGCAGCTTATTACAAACATGTTCAATATGTTTTCCCCAGTTGAATTGACTGTCTATTACTAGACCAAGGTAAGTATGTGACGTGACAATTTCTATGGATGGACAGTTACACGCATCTTTTCGGAATTTATGCAGGCAGCTGTGGGTGTGAGCAATTAATGCAGATGTGATAGTTTGCCGTTGATACGGTGATTTAATAACTAGCAGTTTAGTTTTGTTCGAATTTATTACCAGTCCCGCATCATGGCACCATTCAATCAATTTATTCAATGAGCTTATGTTCTTACGAAGTGAGATTACAATACTTGAAATTGAAGCTCGCAGAATGCTGATTCGTGTTCGTTTGAGTAATAATAATAAATATTTCGGACATCTAACACTCAACGCCATTTAGTCCCAAGCTAAGCAGAGCTTGCGTTATGGGTACTAGACAACTGATACAATTACATATTTACGTTTTTATTGTAAATACATACATATTATACATAGAAAACACCCAAACTCCGAAACATTTGGTCCGACCCGGGAATCAAACTCGAGATCTCATGATCAGCAGTCGCACACGTGAACCGCGAGGCAGTAATAACGATGATACGTTTTTTCATCATTAGGATCGATTTTTTTTTACTCATTGTCATAGGTTTCATAAGTAGGAATAATAGTAGTAGTGTCTTTGTTTTCTGGAACATTTTCGTGACTTATTGTATTAATAAGATAAATTTATTTTATTATCTATCTATATATTAGGTCTTAGCCATACATTTTTACTGAGATGTAGAGTTTATGAAGTTAGGGTAGGTAGAGTTAGGCCGTGTAGATACAGAACCTTGGCTCAACATGAGATCTGATATCTTTTTCACTGGGTAGGCCATATGCAGTCGTCTTGGCAACATTTTACATGAAAATGTTTTTGGTGGGATTATATTAGTTTTACAGAAGGCTTATAGCTATGCTAGAGATTGTGGATTTGATGTACGCTCAAGTCAAACATTTATGTACGTGAATATTTAATTATTGATTTAGTTTGGGTGTTTCATTGCATAATATATGCATGAAAATATGGTCAAAAGTGTAAACAAGTATTTATATAAATTGCCCCCACACTACAAACTGCTGAGTTTGGAACTAAATGGCGTTGTGTGAATGTGGTAAAAAGTAACTACTAGTTAATAAAATTGAATTTGGTGGGTTTGGTCTGATGATGAAGCAACGATTCCATATTATTTGTTGCTAACACCAATTTTTAGTTTAAAAAATACTTTTATTATTTATTTAGTGTGACTTACTTGGTAAACATGAAGATATCTTTAAAATCCATTTCGAGACCTAAATATAAAATCGTACAAAGATTCGACTCAATTTCTCTTAGATGCCATCATCAGATCTTGGTGTCCTTATCATATTACCACCGTTGGGATATCTCCTTTCTATTAAAAAAAGAATCATCGAAATCGGTTCATAAACGACGAAGTTATCCGCGATCACACATACAAAAAAAAAACGGTTGAATTGAGAACCTCCTCCTTTTTTGAAGTCGGTTAAAAATAGCAAAATCAATAAATACAAAACACATGGTCCTTAATCTTAGTTTTAGTACTGAAATTAAAACAACACTGTTACATAAAAGTTCTAAAGGATACGGTTTTATACGCCCGTAAAGAGAAATAAAAAGCTAGCTAGTACAGACAGGGGCTTACTCTGGTCAGTTTGGTTTAAAATTATGAGATAGTTAAACAGAGGCTCAGGTCTTGTAGTAAAAGTCACAACCCCTCTGAACTGTTAACCTTCACATATTAGTAAACTGAATAATTATTCGTGTGGTGATGAATTACGCCGTCCTTAGGGTCCGTTCACACAGACCGGCTCGGAGAGGAGTGCACATTTTTATCACTTTGGAAACAGAGTTTTGAGTAATTGTAGCAAGGTTTATTTTTGCATGTGCACTTCTTTTGTCATTAAGAATGCTTGAACTTGAACTGAGCTCCGATTGCGTGATCTTTCTCGCTCGCTCTCGCGCAGATCTCTTCCAACCGGTCTATGTGAAATAGTAATCCAGTTTTCAGCAATAGATAGAGTGATGCAAGATCAAGGTTTATATCTATATCTATACTTATAATAGAAATGTAACAGGTCCAATTCTGTACTTTAAAGATATTTGAAAAATTCTCTGTAATCGATACTGAAGCCAAACTGTAATTTTTTTCATTTTTGTCTGTCTGTCTGTATCTTGGCCGCGCATCACGCTGAAACTACTAAATCGATTCAAATGAAACTTGGCATGATTTGAGTTCATACTACGAGGTAGGAAATAGGATTATTTTTATTCCGAAATTCAGCACGGTTTCCTGGAGAGAGCTCGTGCTCGTGCTTTTGCTCGTGACTTCTTCCGCGTGTATGTCCATTAACGCGGTAAATAGTAGCCCATGTCCTTTCTCTAGAAACGAAGAATCTCCATTGTATTTTTTTTATGTAATAGGGGGCAAACGTATCGCCTGATGGTAAATGATTACCGCCGCCTATGGACACCCGCAATACCAGAGGCGTCACAAGTGCGTTGCTGGCATTTGGAGGTATGGGCGTCCTCACTCACTGGGTGAAACATAGCGCAAGCGCTGTTTCACACCGGTTTTCTGTGAGGCTGTGGTATTACCCCCGTCAAGCCGGCCCATTCATGCCGAAGCGTGGCTCTCCCACGGTAAATTCATCTAAATCGGTTTAAAAGCGTAAAAGACAGAAAGACAGACAGAGTTATTTTTGAATTTATAATATTAGTAGGTATGAATTATTTAAAGTGTTATTTTTAACATACCTTCTACTAACCACACCGTCGTATTTACTTTACCAAAACAACCTTAACGGAATAAAACTTTCCATATGTTACTCAAGTGTAAACACGAGGTTTGGCTTCAGTGAGCCGGAGCGATTAAACGAACGATTAGGAGAACAACGAAATAAGCTTGAATCGGCCTTTGTTATGCGGAAAACATAAACGGATAGGTGTGTGAATTCATCTTTAGTTGTTTTATAGGATAACGGTATGATAATAATCTATACTTATTATATTATATTATTATATATTATAATTATAAGCTGCAGAGTTTGTTTGTTTGAACGCGCTAATCTCAGGCAAATGAGCCAATGCCACCAGGGCCTTTTTTTGGGCGGAAATCCCCTCGTATACCACCGACTGGTGGCTATGTCAGACTCGAACCGACTAAAAACCGCATCAAAACAAACAAAACCGAAATTTAGAAAAGGGTGCTCGCGCCGCCACCCCGGCCTACTTCTGCTAGGGTGACTGGTGGCCTCACCAGCCAATGTACAAAGTGTTTCGCGTCGAATCTTTTTCTACAATCGTTAAAGTCTTTATTCTCTTCCATTATTTTGTTTTGACAAGTGACTTAACATTGAGATGACGTTATTCTCCTACATTTAATTAGTTTTCTAATAACTTTTACGTTTGTAGATTGTTAACTTGGCGAGGGCTTCCGAATAGCCGTACCTTATAACCCCTATAACCTTACCTTTTTCACTTTTTGAGTGGTCGTAGACTCGTTGTATCGCTTAGGTCCTGTCGGCCTCGCGTGTGCCATACGTCGCCTAAATTAAGAGTTTATCAGCAGACGGTGCCCGCTTCAGTGCGGGCAAGCGCTGGCTCCCGTCTCAGACGCAGAGGGGTACACCGTGTGGTTTTAGTCGGTTCGATTCCGACACACCACCGCGCCGCAAGCCACGGTGGGGTGACGGCTCGAGAGGGTTTCCACACGTAAAAAAAAAAGGTCCTGTCTGCCTAAAGTGTCCCAAATTTAGTGTATTCAGTTCGTTGGAAATTAGTTTCTATTTATTAAATATCAAAAATAAATGTTCTGTAGAAAACATGTAAAATAACAAGTATAAAATTATATTGTAAGATTTCGTGGTATTGACCCTGGTCAATACCACGAAATCTCCTGAGTCTCCTAATTTCGCTTTGTTGTTCGTCCGATGAAACCTTTTTTTTTCAGGGTACCTCTCCTATAGAAGTGAATGTGATGTAATGTCTAATCTAATAGTTGTTACTTGTTTAAAAGATAATAACTACAGACAATTTTCAATTCTTTAATATTCAGTATTTACTTGGTCACAACCAAGTGAACAATTTGCTACATCTGGTTTAACGATCAGAAAAAAATACAAAAAATATTTCGGACATTTAATACACAACGCCATCTAGTCCCAAGCTAAGCAGAGCTTGTGTTATGGGTACTAGCCAACTGATACAAATACATATATACTTTTTTTTTGTAAATACATACATAATATACATAGAAAACACCCAAACTCCGAAACAAATATTTGTAGATCATACAAACATTTGGTCCGACCCGGGAATCGAACCCGAGACCTCATTATCAGCAGTCGCATACGCCAACCGCGAGACCAACGAGGCAGTCAAATCAAGTCAGTCAAAAAAATTGACAATTTAGGTCGGCAATATTTTTTTCTACAAGCTATTTATGTTAACCTAGCTTACTAGCATTGAATATTAACACAAAACACTCTGAAGTAGGGTATAAATAATTCATCGAGAAGATAACTAAAGGATTTCAAACTTATCCACTCAGTAACATAAAGTGGAGTTCTCACAATATCTGATGGAATGAAAACTGTCCGGCACGGATCATTCCGCTGAGGACGACCCTCAACCTCGTTTTGCGTTTGCATAATTTTCACAGTTACCCAAAAAATATTTCACTGCTCTTACAAAGATTTTCGTGTACCCTTCTACCGTGAGGGATTCGGTTCAAACGACCTTGTACGATTTATTCATAACAAAGCTTCAAATCGGACAAAAATTTTTACATACTTTTACGAGAAATTTATAGAGAACTTGCGAAGAGTTTACCCAGCATCGTATGCTTTTGAATATTTAGGACCTCATAATAAATAAATATTGATGTGAGATATCTACGTTACGATTGTTTTAGGTGGGTGTAGTGTACCATAAAACAGAAAACTAGCTGATTGAATTTTCTTAAAATAGTGAAATAAACTTCTTGTTTTCATACTAAAATAGGTGAGCATTAGTCAAATAATAATTCATTTTAGAGAAAAAAATACTAGTAGGAAAAGAATAGTAGACACTATCTGCAAACAATTATTTTTGTAATTTCTAAATTATGGTTTTGATTTATTATAAGGTACTTGGGTCGAATATGGACACCTTAAGGTTTGTTTTTTATATTAATAAAGCTAAAACAAATAAGTTTTAGCATTTTTCCATGAAGTGTGGCTATTTATCTTTATAAAAACGCAAAAAAAGACATTAAACAACAGTCACAGTATCGTAGCAGTTTAAAAAAATGAGAAAATGGCCATATTTCCGACGGGGGAAGTAAATATGTGAAACTATTATGACATTTTCGCCATGTTCTGGTGCTACTCATTGTACTCTCTTGCATCCACGTTCAGGTAAAACTTCTGGTGTTTATGCAAATTAACCTGGCAACCCTTTTCAACAATATTATTAATGCGTTCCGGTTTGTTCTTTATCAACTAAGACTTTTTTAATAACCTCAATAGCATGTTTAACTGTAATGGACGCTCGGCGACTAGCAGGCGAGCGGGAAGATTGACAAGTACACCATTCGGTAACACGCGACACTAGCGATAATTTATGGTTGCATCAAGGTTGGGTGGCTGAATATCGGGCGGAGAGAGGCATTCGCCCTCCGCCCCAAGAAGTACGCGAGTGGCGTAAAGCCGCCCGTCGAGCCATGATGGTTCGGTGGTCTTTCCGACTGGAGACTACACGCGCTGGCTTTGTCGCCGTGGAGGCTCTCCAGCCGGTCATCCTCGAGTGGGCAGGGCGGCAGCACGGGACCCTTTCCTTCCGACTGACGCAGGTGCTTTCCGGGCACGGTTGCTTCGGGAAGTACCTGCACTCGGTCGCTAGGAGGGAACTGAGTCCCGCCTGCCACCACTGCGACTGCAGTGAAGACTCGGCGCAGCATACGCTGGCGATCTGCCCCGCATGGGCGTCGCAGCGCCGGGCCCTCACTGCAGTCATCGGAGGAGATCTATCGCTACCGGCCGTCATTCGCTCCATGGCCGGTAGCGATAGCAGTTTTACGACCTCCACTCCACTCCACTCGGACCCAATCCGCCGCCGGCGAACCGGGCAGCGGAGGCGCGCTCACCTGCGCCTCATGCCGCCCTGAGTGTGGCCGCGGATGGTAGCTTTCCCTTCCATCCGCTCTAGTGGCCACCCGCGAGGAGGCGACGTTACGTGTGTGCCGTACGTTGCCTAAAATGAGAGGTCTCCGAAGAGGGTGCCCGCTTCTGTGCGGGCAAGCGCTGGGAGGGGTCTGGATGTCGTAATAACAGCAGTTCCCGGACTCGTCCCTGCTCAGGCGCAGAGTGGCACACCGTCTGGTTTTAGTCGGTTCGAGTCCGACACACCGCCCCGCCGCAAGCTCCGGCGCGGGTGACGGTCCGAGGGGATTTCCACACGTTAAAAAAAAAAAAAAAAAAAAGCATTTGTATTCCAAGGATTGCTTTTTGGGATGGGATGGGAGGGACAGAGCTGAGGAGAGCGATAGCTCAGCCTCCATGAGATCTGAGAGGGAAATACATCGGCAGTCTCGGAAACGCGGGAATTTACGGTCCGATACTGAGGACGGATCTGGCCTAGCAAAACGAGCACACACTGAGCCGGATGGAGAGGGAAAGTCCAACAACCGCAGCTCAGAAGAAGTTGGCGCACACATGCTGCGAAGTCTGGCTGATGTGGAAGAAATCCTGGACAAACCCCGCAGCACAAAGGCGGAAATAATGAGCTCCATACGCCGGGTTCTGCAGACTCTGCAGAATGGTGTTAAGGAGCTCTGCAGCCAGGCGGTGACGCGCGAGCGTGAGTTGGAGAACCAGATGAAGGATCTCCAACAAGAAATCAAATCCCTCAGGCATGCAACGACGATGGCGCCATCTTTAGCCGTAACGGCCACAAAGGTGCCAGGAAGGATCCCAATGCCACCATCAACATCGGAATCAAGGCCGACAAGCGATCCCGCGGGAACTGTAGCAGGAGCCCGCCCGGCAAGGGAGGACCACCCGGACTGGGAGCAAATCGAGGTTATCATGAACAGAGAGTTTGCTCGATTCCAGTCCGGGCTTTTGAATAGATTTTTCCCCGAAAGAGGTGCCAGACCTCCTCTAGGTCAAGGGCGGTCTCCGAGTGCTCACTGTGGCCCACCCCCAACTATGACGCCGGTGACATTTGCGGCCGCTACTAAGGCAAGCTCTAAACCCCACCCATCAGCTAGGGTGGCTAGGCCAGCGGCAGTGCCAACAACAGTGCCTCGAAAGGCCATCCAGGGAATAGGAAAGGGAAAGGGGACGACTAATCCTACCCAAACTCTAACCTCAACCCAAGTTCCGACCCAGGCTGATACTGCGCAGCTCTCGTCGAAAGGGGACTGGTTGGTAGCCGGGAACAAAAAGAAGCGGAAGGCTGCCAAAAAAGCAGCCAAGAAGGCCGCCGCCGCCGACGCTGCGATAGGAGCACCGAGGAGACTCCGCGTCCCCCGATCTTCGGCCGTCGTCGTCACCCTGACGGCGTGTTTACCGTGACCGCACCGGCGTGACATATTTGTTTGTTAATTTGTCTTTGTTGCCGAATGTAAAGTATTTTTGTGATTGTAAATTGATTTCATGTTGAAAATAACTCACAGCTTTAGAATTTGTTATATAAATTGTTGTGACAGTAAAATTAATTAGTGATTAATTATAGAAGTTCTAACAGAACCTAACCGAACTCTATGGCTATTGAACGGTCTACTCTAAAACCGACCAATCAGGGACTGTTAACAATTTGACGCGCGTAAGCAGTATTTCGTAGTTGACAATCTAACGATGATTTGCAATCTCGCTAGGTAGATTGTAATCTATCGGTTTTTACAATCTTACGGTGACATATCCAAGGCCCAAGGTTAGCAGCAGGTGACTGGTAGATATCATCAGAATTTTTAAAGCAGATTAATGAAAAATTCTCTGTTCTTGGGATATGATACTCTCTTCTAAATTTTGGAATACCACATATCACTCTACTAGTGATAAGGTGTGTAACTATCGGTATTCGCTGTAAAATTGAATATGTATAAATATTCAGTCTTATTAAGAGGTTATGATATTGATAAATAGTATATTCATAGGTTTAGAATACAAATAAGGTTAAAAGAAAAATCAAGCAAAAACAAAAGTATACGAAAATAATAAAATTATATTAAACAACCACTTTGAATAATAATATACTAATCGAGATTCGAAAATCGTGTAGTATTTGAATACACAATCATTTCCTTATATTTCTGAGGCATAATCGAACAACGCACGACTTTGGAATAATAATTTCTTTGAGCCAAATTTAGCTTGGTGTATTTTTATTTTGGTCGATTTTCACATTTTATTTATTGACGTGAAGGAAAATTTTAAATCAACCCTATACCAACCGTCATGATTGTATAGTCGACTAAAACCTCTGTGGCGACTTCCACATACAGCGCAACAAGAAAACACACTACAGCGCCATCTACCGGATATAAAGCGAACTACGGAGTAACGAAGGAAACTAAGAAACTACCAATCCTGAATCGCGCAGTGGAAGTTCTCCCGCCAATTAACATATATACAACATCCCAACATCAACCGTTGGGCAGTTGGCCCGCCAGGCATGATCACCTCGCTGCCGGAGGATGCTCCCTTTGTGTTGGAGGGACATATCACCCGTTTCCTCCACACCTCTTTTCTCATGAGACGCCTATATCCAGCAGTGAACTATTAAATACTGTTGACGATGTGGATACTCTTATAAAATTAGACAAAAGGAACTTGGCCAAAGAAAATAATAACAGTAATGACAACAAATCACTTACGCCAAAGATTACCTGAAGAAGTAAACGAAAGCAAACTAAATACCCGTATTTTGCAACTATTATTAACTTTTCCCCTAGTGTGAGTTTATTTCAAATCAACTCGATCGTCGCGGTGATCACATTCGGCTTTACGATTGGCCCGCACTGAAATCTTCAGAAATCGCAACATAGAAAACCGGTTGTTGACAGCGAGTTGATGTGAAATAAACTCAAACCAGGCCCTTTGATACAGTTTGGTTTTGAATTTTCTAAATTTGTAAACTGTTTTTTTATTTTTATTTTTTCATGGAATAGTCCCGCAAACGAGCAGACGTATCGCCTGACGGTAAGCGATTACCGCCGCCCATGGACACCCGCAACAGAGGCGTCACAAGTGCGTTACCGGCCTTTGGGGGATAAATGCATGGGGGTGTTAGGGGCTGGGGTATGGGTCTCCAGTATCCTCACTCACTCGGTGAAACACAGCGCAAGCACTACTTCAAACAGGTTTTCTGTGAGGCCGTGGTATCACTCCGGTCGAGCCGGCCTATTCTTGCCGAAGCGTGGCCCTCTCACGGTCATTCTGTTCTTGGTTAACATTAAAAAAAAAATATCTAAATGTGAAGTACACAGATTTAGGTGCAATGAGGTCGCTTGTATCTATTTATTTATACATCTTTATAGTACAGTATGCATTCTTACAACTGGTATTTCATTTTATAAGCTGGACAATGTGAAAAATTAGCAAACAAAAGAAAACAGTTTAAAGAAAAGTAGCAGTCCATAAATAGTATGAAATCACCCTCATCACAAGACTGACACGTATTGAACCTTTTTTGTTTATTTTCACTAGAGTCTACGTAACATTAGCTATTATGTACCCCTCTCTCTCTAATGTACAAAAACAGCGTTAGTTTTTGTTCGCATTTTATGCCGTCGTAATTTTATTATTAAATTTTGTAATTAATTGTCCAAAAGACAGAGATGGACTTATTGGTACCTTTCATTCAAAGAGACTATTCTTGAGAAATCCAAAACTACTTTTAGGCGAAGTATATTTTTGTATACATTTTATGCTGCCCTTATATTATTATCAAATTTTATAACTAATTGACGGCAAGATAGAGTTGGACATATCGTGGTACCTATCATTACAAGATACTATTGAGAAATGATAAAATACTACTTAGACAGAATACTACTTTGTAGATAATATATGATATTTCTCGTTAACAAAGTCTCAGTCGTAGAAGTAGTTACAAAATTTGATTGTTTGCCAATTGTGTACTCAGTTATGTATGAACAAAACATATAAATGAGTACCTACTGATGTAAATAGACAAGTACTTACGTAGTCTCAAAACATCTGGTACATTGAATACATCCCGTTTAAATGACGCATGAACTTAGTAGTGGGAAGATTCATTCATTCATATTATTTTAAGGCTAAAATTCGTTCCAGAATAATGTATCGATGAATTTTATTGATTTTGGCTGCGATTTTCTTCAAACCTTTACGATGGGGATTTCAGGATCACGATACCGGAGGCGACACGTAATTCATCTCAAAATAAATACGCAGCTTAAAATAAACCAGTCAAACTATCAACCAGGTGTTGGGGGGCAAAGATTGTAACTCTGTTTTTCACTGTGTAATAAATTTTAAAAAATCCGGTTAGCCCGTATAAACGATACTAGCTAAATAATAAATATATAATAAATGAAACTAGCTTTTACACGCGGCTTCGCTGACGCAGACTTTCATCTCCTGATTTACCCCCTTAGGGGTGGAATTTCAAAAATTTCTTGCTTAGTGCTCACTTACGTTATATAAAGAACCTACATGCAAAATTTCAGAATTCTAGGTTCAGCGCTTTGGGCTGTGCGTTAATCTCTCAGTCAGTAAGTCAGTCACCTTACTCTTTTATATATGAAGATATGAAGTGAGCGGGAGTGGTTATTTTTTTATTACCCGATCACCATAGTTTTGGCAATATAAGTATGCTTGTATGTTCCACCTTAGAACCTACCGATTTTATTGAATGAGGTCTCAGTAGATTCTTTAAAAGGGCCTGGGTGGCATAGGGCCTGGGTGACATAGGCTACGTAGTCGGATTTTAGTATTTTAAATTTTTCTTGTTATTTTATTGTATGAAATAGGCAAAGGAGTAAACATATACATATGATAATAAGTGATTGCTGTTGACTATTGTATCTGTCGAATATCTGCAACTGCAACAATAACCGACAGGCAAAAGCTAGTTTTAATTTTTTCCAAGTTTCCAACCTTAAATAGAAGTCTGAGGTGATAATGGATTTATCTCTACTTTGAGATGTTCAATACTGTTTGTTTGTTATGTAAAACTAGTATTTGTCCACGTCTCTGCCAGTCATGTCGGTTATTGCGATCACAAATAGCTTAAGTTATTCGTTGAAATCGGTGATAGAAATTTGAAAATTGGTTTAGTGGTATAGGTATGCATGAAAGGGTGATAAACAAACATACATATTTGCATTTATAATATTAGTTAGAATGTATTAGTCTCATTTTGTTAAAGATACTAATTGATTATGTATCGATAGTTTCGTTTGTGTTAGGTTTAAAAATATAAGCAGAGAATTCCATCAATCCGAAAACTAGAGTCGAGACGAAACTAGTAGAAAGGGTCATTTGAAGGTTAATTGCTTTCAAGTTTGCATACTCGTAACCCTTGAGGCTTCGTTAACATATAAATTACTTGTATTACCAAACCTGAACAGTGTTCAGGAGATATTGGAAAATTTGATTCATAATAAACCTCGTTGATCTAATAGGCAATATGCATGTCTTTTTTTATTTCATAATCTGATAATTTACGTATCTTTAACATAGAAAAAAATAAAAATAGGCTTGAAAATAACCAAACAAATTTTCAAAGTGAAATTTAAAACACTGACTAAATTTGAACCTTTCAAACGCCGCCATTTTGCGCGCGCTTTTGACATGACCAATAACGTCATTGTCATTTCGTGTTTGTTTACTTTTCAGTGTTTCAGTTACTTTATACATATTAACAGTTTTATTTGCTTTAGAAATCATGGAAATAGTTAATTTTTCTCACAAACACTATAAACACAGTATGAATTTCGACGCCGATAATTTCAATGACGTCACATTTCGATTCGACCAATAGTGCGCGCTTTAGAAGTTTGATTTTCCCTCCCTTAATTTTCACTTTTTATTTAATATTTTCTGGTCTTAAATAATCACTTATTAAAAAGAATACCTTATAAGTATATTGTAAAGACAATAAAGAATCTAGAAAAAAATATTTGAGACAAATTAAAATTTTATACATGCATATTCCCTAGGCTTTGATTTTTGTTTTCTTGGTCATATAATTAAAAGAAATCTTTTCACATTGATATTGTACCAGGATACAAGCTTTTTTTTCAAATAATACGTTTTATATATTCTCTGTCTACCTTTTTATACATTTAAATAAATTAAAGAATCCTGTTATCAATAATTGCCAAATATGTTTGTTTTCAGTTTGTTAAATAAGTCGGAGGTTAATTGTTTTATGTTTTTCCAAACACAACTCCCGCATTAGGAATATACATCCTCGTCGCGGTGGACATTACAAATATACATGAAACGGACACAAATAACACCCAGACTCAGAACAACAATTTGTGGATCACACAAAGTGTTTTCCCATGTAGGATTTCAACCCACAACACTTGGCGCAGTAGAAAGCGGCGTGGCGACCGCTTTAACCACTAGGCCAACAGTGTAGTCAAATTAATGAGTAGGAATTAACTTTACTTCTAAAAAACTTGTGCATTAAAAAGAAATTAATTTTAGAGATAAAAGATAAATCATTTATCAAAGTTTCTGGTTTGATGGAGAATAAAACTATGAAAAAATAAGAAAAAAAGGCCAACATTTTCTTCTTCAAGAGAAGGTCACACTTTAATAATCATGTTCTTTATTCTTAAATATTGCACTCCAATTTAGTTCACTACAAAATCCCACTGTAAATTTAGTTACAATTCCATTGAAAATTATTTTGATGAAAGCTAATTGTACTAACTAGGCTTCATTCAAACTTCAAATGGATGCTTCATTTAATCTGAATTTATTCAGCCACTCCGCCAAGCCACTTTTTTATGGAATAAAGGGCAAACGACCAGACGTATCACCTAATGGTAAGCGATTACCGCCGCCCATGGACACCCAGAGGCATAAAAAGTGCGTTGCCGGCCTTTTAAGAAGGAGTACACTCTTTTCTTGATGGTTTCAACAGCTTTTAATAGTCCACTGCTGGACATATGACTCTTCTTAGACGGGAGTTTATTTATTTTATTCAGAATACAACTTAGCGCAATTCGGGCTTTCCAAGCGACAGCAATAGTTTATTTACATGTCTTGCTATATATTTTAATTACTACCGTGTATATAATATACATTGGCCCAGTGTTTACCCAATTTAAATACATTTTTTCTTTATTTTTATACACTTCCTTTTCAAATAAACCGTTCTATTAAGACTGGATACTATTCACTTGTTTATAACACCAATGATACATATGGATGTGCCAAAAATAGTTTCATTTTTAATGTTAGACTTAGTCTGTATTCCGAAAATAGCGTTCTTAATACTTAGGAAACATTAAAATTCTTAATAAATCGCGAGGAAAGTAGATTCTGACTAAATGACAAAAGTTTGCGATTGGAGCTGAACTAAAAATAACATCAATTCAAGGAATCGTCTCGTTTTGAATGTTGTTCGAATTTGGAACCGATGACGTTTCACATGCACATGTTAGTGAATGAATTTAAAAATGGAACATATTTTGTCTTTTGCTTTATGAATGAATATAATTATTTTTAACATTTTAAATATTAATATTGTAACCGTTTTATGATATATTTCAAAGTTTTGTAACTGCTAAAACTTGGCATGAAAACATGTGACGTATCAAAGAAAATATTTCATTGAAGATCTTTTAAAGAAATCCAGCAACTAATGTTTTCGTTGTAAAGATGCTTCGGTTAAAAATAATTTAGTTTGTTTTATATAATAAAGTTACTTTGTTTTTAATAATTTGATACTTCATTATATGCCATGGCGTCCAGAGACAATAATATATATAAAACTTTAACGTTATTACATTAAATATTTATTTATACAGAGAGTCTGATCGATAGCGATGTTAACATCAGCCCGATCCGATAAAAAGACAATGTGAAGCATAGACAAAGTAGACGAGCAAAGTGTATCGAAGAATACTTTTTATTATACAACTAGCTCGGTTCGGCTCGATTTTCGCGGCAAATAATAGCTATGTGTTATTCTAGTGCATAACCTATTACTACTGTTAAGTTTCTTCCAAATTCGTTTAGTAGTTTTTCGTGAACAAAAAGAAAAATGTAGTAGTACTTAAATATATATACACACATCAAAAGTGTCTAGGGATCAACATATGTGTCTAGGGATCAACATATATTTTTGCAATAACTTTTCTCCTGATTGATATTAATTAAAATTTTCTTTAAGGATTCATCAAATAAAGTGTTTTCGTTTGTCACAGTAACGATAAACCAAGTCACCTTTGCATTAATAAAGAAATTTGCCATTTTCCTAATAAAAGTATTTTTGACATTTGAACCACTAACATTAAAGTTCGAAAAAAAGACTGAAATAACAGTTTTCTTTAAAATTTTATTAGGTAACTTAAACAATTAATAATCCGTGTTTCTACCGCGAACACTAACACAAGAACATCGGTTTGGCATACTCAAAATGAGCTCATCCAAATCACGCTGTGGAATGGCCGCCCATGTTCGTTGCAACAACAAAAAAATGTCTTCTTGCGACTGGATACCCTCCATATTCGGCAGAGCTCTTCTCTGTAGCATATCCCATGCATGCTCAATCGGGTTCAAGTCTGGCGACTGAGCAGGCCAGGGCCAAAGCCACATCTCAATCTCAAGAAATCCGCATAAAAATGCTTGATCCCTAGACACTTTTGATGTGTGTATATAATTATATTAATATAAAGTAGCCTAAATCTTAATCCAGGGTGTCAGCTTCCTGCATACCAAATTTTATCAAAATTGATCCAGTGGTTTGCACGTGAAGAAGTAACAAACTCAAACATACACACTCACAAACTTTCGCCTCTATAATAATAAGTCTTTACCTATGAAATTGCCGTTTTGTATGCAATAAGTGAAAGTACTTATTTTTTCAAACTTTTTTATTTCTGTTATTCGAAGTAATCACCCATGCAATCGACGCATCTTTGCCAACGCATTGGCAGTTTATTGATGGCCTTCTTGTCAAAATCAGCTGGACGGGAGGCAACTAACTCTTCAAAGGCATTTTGTACTGCCTCTCGGGAATTTAATTTTCTACCCACTAAAAAGTTGTCTAAATTTTGGAAAAAGTAATAGTCGGTAGGTGCAAAGTCTGGTGAGTATGGCGGATGAGGGAGAGCTTCCAACCCTAGCTCTTGAAGCTTGGAGACTGTCTGTTGCGCAGTATGGGGTCGCGCGTTGTCATGAAGCAGCTGCAAGAGCTGGGGTTGGAAGCTCTCCCTCATCCGCCATACTCACCATACCTTGCACCTACCGACTATTACTTTTTCCAAAATTTAGACAACTTTTTAGTGGGTAAAAAATTCAATTCCCGAGAGGTAGTACAAAATGACTTAGAAGAGTTTGTTGCCCCCCGTCCAGCTGATTTTTACAAGAAGGGCATCAATAAACTGCCAATGCATTGGCAAAGATGCGTCGATTGCATGGGTGATTACTTCGAATAACAGAAATAAAAAAGTTTGAAAAAATAAGTACTTTCACTTATTGCATACAAAACGGCAATTTCATAGGTAAAGACCTATTATTTGTGTGATAGTGTGATCTGATGAATTCACTCTAAAACCGGACATAAACGTTCAAGTATACTTGCGCAAGTCTGTCTGTCTCTGTCAGGCAGACAGAGAAAACAGTCTGGGTTTGCGCGAGTATACTTGAACGTGTATGTCCGGCTTTACAGAGAAAATAATCACAAATTTTAACAAAAAAAAAACCGACTTCAATCTGGACCAAATTTAAATGGGACCATACGGGAATATTGAGTTATTCGTTAATTTGTCGCGTACATACATAATGCAAATTGAAGACTTATATGGGTTTCTCATGGATGACATGTCAGAACTGGACCAAATTTAAATGGGACCATTCGGGAAGCACCAGCTTTCAAATAAAAAAAGTATCATCAAAATCGGTTCACCCAGTCCAAAGTTATGAGGTAACAAACATTTAAAAAAAACAGTCGAATTGAGAACCTCCTCCTTTTTTGAAGTCAGTTGAAAAGAATGTGTTGTAATTGATCTCGTATTCCTTTAAACTAAAAAAATGGATCAAAATACCTAGCGTGTAATAGGAGAGGTCTATTGTTCAGAAGTGGACTGTGATAGGCTCATTTTTACTAAAATTACCTTACGAACGGAGGAGTAGGAAATTTGGCTCAGTTAAAGTTTATATGAAGGAAAAATGCAGAAAGCTAAATAAATTAAAAAATAATTAAATGAATTATGGTCAAATTTCGACCACTGTGTGAATACTAGTTTATTGTATATTAGTTTAAATGATCATAAGATTTCATAACGTTAGTTCTTGATTAAACATTGTTTCAAAATACTTTTCAAGGAATCACTCCTTGCAAAATGTGCCAATGTTCATGTGCATTGACCACGGCTAAATTGACAACGATTACGCAACTAAAGGTATAATTGAAATGGTCGCATAGCAAACTACTATTGGTACGGTGGAATGTGATGAGTTCTATATATAGTAACCGTAACTTAAATGTATATAATTATTACATGAAGCTAGGAGTCACTTCGTTTGTAAAACCCTTTGGAACTGTTTTTTTATTTTTTTATTCTAGCACCTCTGATGTTTGTTCGGAGCCTACTTCTATCTAGTTCCTTACATTCTAGTTCCATCTTGTACTTTACTCTATTCTAATTTTTTGGAACTGATTAAGGCAGGCAAGTAGGCGTCTGAGTTTTGCACCTTGGGTTGGCAGAAACTTATGTTAGGTACGTTCACTCGTTCTTACAAAGGCGAATTTTTGAAGATTTGTGTAGATTCTTTTGCAAAGATGTGTACACCTAAAGTTTATGGTAATAGTCGGACTCAGAAAGTTGGATTGAGAGATAAATGTAATACTGCAGTTCAAGATATAGAAACCCAACAACAATGACAATCAATTGTACATACAAATAGATAACAAAAAAGTACCTGGATGACCTTTGCCCTTTGATGATGATACATCAGAAAGTACCAAATACCTACCTACTTGTTAAAGACATCAAACGTCAAAATCAATTTCATACATTTCAGGTGTATACATAATTATGCTCTAGTTAGTAAAAATATAATAAATAGTTCATTCAATACTAGGTACATACCAATAACAAGTAAATTAGCCACAACAATAACAAATACATAGTTTCTTTAATGTAAGTTTGACAGGAAATGGCGTCATGGCCCCGCGCGTCTGTGTAGGTGAGAGTTTACGTGTGTGGGTGTAGTATTTCGACGATGAAACGACATAAAACTTTTATTATTTTCCAATAAGCGAATAATTTATATTCGACGCGGCAATGGAGACAGAAATAGATTGCATGTTATTCTTATTTTTCTTTTAATATCGACAGTCCCACGCGATGAAAATTATACCTCGTACCTTTATATAAAACACTAGCTTTTGCACGCAGCTTCGCTCACGCAGACTTTCATCCCCTGATTTACCCCCTTAGGGGTGGAGTTTAGTAAAATCCGTTCTTAGCGGATGTCTACACCCTATAAGGACCCTACCTGCCAAATTTCAAGTTAGTAGATGTTATAGTTTCTGAGATTTCATGATTAATAAGTGAGTGGTATTTCGCTTTTATATATATAGATAACTATTGGAAAATCTTTGAGTGTATAAGTTTTCGTACATTTTTGAAATCATATCAATCGGAAATACAACACGTCAATAGAAGGCTACTAATTTTATAAATGAGAAAGTTTGTGAGGATTTATGGATGTTTTCCTCTTTCACGCTTATAACGCTAGGCCGCCATAGTGCGGGTCACCATACTGCATTGTTGCATTCGCATCGAGTATAGTGACCATTACTCTTGAATTCTGCTCATATTTTCCATCGGACGGAGTAGAGACACTTTGACAGGCTCATACGGACGAACCTTTAGCACAGAGACAGATTATAGTATGCAATAGCACATAGGGTATTTTTTATACCGAAAATGTAGTATTCCCATGAAACTGTACTGACTCGGTGGCGTAGTGGTAGCGTATGCGACTGCTGTGCTTGAGATCTCGGGTGCGATTTCCGGGTCAGGCCAAATGTTTGTATGATCTGCAAATATTTGTTTCATTGATATTAGAAACCTCCATATCATTTTCGAAGACCTATCCATAGATACCCCACACGTATAGGTTTGACGAAAAAAAATTTTTTGAGTTTCAGTTCTAAGTATGGGGACCCCCAAAATTTATTGTTTTTTTTTCTATTTTTGTGTGAAAATCTTAATGCGGTTCACAGAATACATCTACTTACCAAGTTTCAACATTGTAGTTCATATAGTTTCGGAAAAAAATGGCTGTGACATACGGACGGACAGACAGACAGACGGACAGACAGACATGACGAATCTATAAGGGTTCCGTTTTTTGCCTTTGGCACGGAACGCTAAAAATGAGCAAGGTTAAGAAGGATGAGCAGCTGCCGCCGGTTACACCAAGGGGCTCAACTAGTGTTATAAACTTCATAAAAGGACACCGCATGGCATGACTCTGGGCACAGTACACAGCGAAGACGTATAGGTGATGATGATGTTCTCCCAGCCGATTTCAGCCACGGCGGCCAGTCTCAACGAAGACCAGCCAACTACGCAAGAGATATTATAGTACACAAATGTGTGCACCCTTTGTTTCCTGTTTCTCATAATACGATGGGACGGTTATCCAACCGGGGAGAGATCAGGACGAGTAAGGTACAGTGAATATGTACCTCATCTATCTATATATATAAAAGAGTAAGGTGACTCTGACTGACATACCCAGAGATCATCGCACAGCCCAAACCGCTGAAGCTTGAATCCTGAAATTTTGCATGTAGGTTCTTTATATAACGTAAGTGAGCACTCAGAAAGGATTTTTTGAAATTTCACCCCTAAGGGGGTAAATCAGGGGATGAAAGTCTGCGTGAGCGAAGCCGCGTGTAAAAGCTAGTATTTAATAAAATAAAAGGAATAACTTTCGTACATGTATTTTACGTAGGATTTTTGAGTACAATTTAATTTAAAAATATTTATAAAAACCCGGATTGAAAGAGTTGACGCAAACTGAATTGTGTTGTTGAGCTCGCGATCCATAGCTTGACTACGTGAGCTGTTTACATGTTCATAACTTTAGAATAAAGCTTAATATAAACTATATGTAAAATATGTCATATAATGTCTACTGTCGTTTTTACCCGTTGGTGTAGCGGTTAGAGATCTTGACCACTAAGTCAGATGCGTGGGTTCGACTCTACCCAAGACAAGACAATTATATGATAAGCACGATCTGTGTGTTGTGTTTGGGTTTATTTCATGTTATGTATGTATTCAGGAATATGCAGCACATGCATGGTCGTCAAATTCGTTTGTGTCATTTTTCAACAATTCTCGGCTCTTATTGGTCTAAGCGTGATGTTAATTATCCTATCCTACATTTGACAGCAAAACACACATTTAAAAAAAAAATATCGGTTGGTTAACAATTTCATATTGGTTGATCAAATCAAATCATATCAAAAATGTTTTATTGGCACAGCAAAAATTACATATTCGTGTCTCTTGGCCTCCAAACTAAGTAAAAACTTGTAATATGGAATCCAACTTGATGTATGTATATGATGATTGTATTTATGATATTTATGCTATATAATAATAGCTTCAGGTAAACCGAACAATAATTGTCACTTGTTTCAATAATACCTACACACAGATCCGCACCACCTAAAGGTTGTCTGAAAGATAATAGCTATGGCATTAAGTCCGCCTTACGCAATGTAATTGCAGAAGGATTATTATATAATTCAGAGTTCATCGTGAGCAAAATAGTGACTCGAATTATATATAGTAGACATTAAATTTATTAACATTCTAAACAAAAAGAAATACAATTTCTGCCTAGTTTTTAATCAGACGGCTGTGTTTGAGATTTATGTGAAGTTGTGTTGATATAAACACTTTTTTTTTATAAGGTATTCACAGGGACGGATTCAAAAACGTATAATTTACTGCCACAATTGGCGCGCATGGATATATCATTGTCAGGTTCAGAGTTAAAATATCGATGGATATTTGTTCTCAGACCATTCACTTCGTATTAAACCTGTTCACTGGACCGATTCTGGACCGTAACGGACAAGGGAATATTCGGAATAATGTAGATCTTCCTTTAATTGGTTTACAAGACAAGCGATTGCGTTTGCCTAACCCTCGACATTCATTGTACGCGTTATCTATACAAATAAATAAAATTGAAGTGTCTGTTTGTAATATTAAAATAACCGCTTTTTACTAAATGCATATGTATATGTACACGGTACACTAACCAACATTTTTTTTTTCAATTTTTGTCCGTCTTTCTGTCTGTCTGTCTGTTTGTTCCGGCTAATTTCTGGAACTGATGGACCGATTTTGACGGGACTTTCACTAATAGGTAGTTGATGATATAAGGAGTAATTTAGGCTACTTTTATAGACTAGCTTCGCCCCGCGGTGTTACCCGCGGTACGACAATGACCGCAGGTAATACCGCGGAGTTCAACTAGTATATTATATACCTATATTATCAAATTTAAGTGAGATATATAAATGGGAAAGGTGGGCAGCCAGTCTGAATACCTTTGTGTTTGTTTGTTTAAAGACCCGCTCGAATAATATGAAAATAAAATTGAAAATGTATGGCTGTTAACGTTTATAAAGTTATCATAATTATGACCCATATCTGTGTATTAATTTAAAGGTGTTAATCTAAAAAAAAAACTTCGTTTAAAAAAACCGACTTCAAAAACTAAAAAGTACAAAATAACTTAACTTGTATGTGCTACCTATTCATAGGTTTGAAGTCGGTGCAAAAGCCAAATGTAATAGTAGGTCTCGCTATATTTCGAGACTAACGTCAACGACGTCACCGACGCTTTGGCTGTTTTGTTCTACGCGAAGAGCAGCTATCCCGCTCAAGGTCACGCGCGGCGAGTGCAGTACCTACTATTACATTTTGGCTTGGCACCGACTTCAAACCTATGAATAGGTAGCACATACCTACAAATTAAGTTATTTTATACTTTTTAGTTTTTGAAGCCGGTTTTTTTAAACGATTTTTTTTTTATTTTTTGCTTTTTAGTGTTTCTCAAGTCTCTCATCATCATTTAACCTAAATATATTGAAAGAATACGACTAAAGATAACATACATACACATGACATTTAAAGATTTATCTTCCAACTCCTAACCGTTAAGGAGTTTTATCTTCCATCATCAGCTCATCATCATGAACTGATGACTACCAAATGTAAAAACTGTAATAGCTTTAGAAAATATATGAAAAACATAGTACGTGCCACCGTAGGATCCCATCATCAGATCCTGATATGGTGGCCATGAGACCACATGGGGAGCACACCCTTTCGAATACAAAAAGAATTTTCAATATCGGTCCACAATTGACGGAATAATCAGTGTGCATCCATAAAAAAAACCGATGAAATTGAGAACCTTCTCCTTTTGGAAGTCGGTTAAAAAGAGAACCATTTCACAAAAAATGGGTCATAGTCCGGGTTTATAATGGTTTAATGAATATTTTATATAAAAAAAATATATATCGATGAAATTGAGAACCTTCACCTTTTGGAAATCGGTTAAAAATAAATACGTACTTCTAAAACCAACCGTAAAACAGTCGACATAAACGTCATTTTCAATAAATGGAGAATATGATGATTCTTGAAGAGCATAAAGAAAAAAATATCTATAATTATTTTCTATTTATACAATGCCCATGTATTTTTTTATCGCATTATACTAATGAGCACCAATAATGAGGCTCATGTAGAAAATCAAACAATGATTGAGTACAGCAAATATAAATATTCTGAGAATATTTTATTGCTCTCATAACTAGAGAGGTACTCAAGACAGTAATAATAACGTCTATTTTATTGAAAACAGTTCAAGCTAAGAAAATTTCCAATGAAAATGATTTGTACATCTTTCAACCAAAACACTTATTGTCCATAAAACTAAAAGTCATAAAAAATTCCTTTCAATCAAAACAGGAAACTTCAGTATCCTACCTGGCAAATAAAAAATAACCTTTAGAATTTTATTGCCTACAAACAAGCGATATTTAAAACCATTACCCTATATACCAACCATTAATAAGAACACCACGAGCCGTGAACGAAGATATCATAAATTTCGTCAAGCGACATTTTCTAGCTGATACACATAGCGCAGATAACCGCGTATCTCCGCTTCGTATTGTGTCAAATATAAACAGATTCTCTCTTCGTCACCGATCAAAAATAACAATAACATTTCGTGGAAAAATATTATTAGTCTTGACTAATTTTAAGAACTAGTAAATCAATTACTAATGCTAAATAAACGGTTTAACTCGTTTTTGGTTAACCAACACATATAATTTTAAATTTATAGACATTTGGCAGCAACTTATAGACACTTCCCCAACCCGCACTTGGCCAGCGTGAGGAGTTATGGCCTTAACCCTCTCTTGAGAGCAAACCCGAGCCCAGCAGTGTGCGTTATGAGTATTTGATGAATTAAACACGTAACTATTATAATATTTGTGTATTTAAATACACAATAAATAATATCCGTACTTATTCTTATAAATCGATTTTGTGTACGATTTTTGTAAGTAAACAGTTAGAATCAATTGAATACTAAGCAGTTATAACTATTTGTGTGTAATGCCATTTTTATTTTTGAAGACAACTCAGTACTAGTTACTAAGAATAGTGATTAATTTAATTTTTAACCGACTTCAAAAAAAGTAGGAGGTTTCTCAATACGACCGATTCGATTCGAGTATTTAATAAAGTCACAAAAACAAAAGTAAAAATTTTCTCAGTAACTGTTTTATAAGTATATATCACAGGAAACCAGACCAAAAACTGCTGATCCATTCTGATGTTACATAGACATAGACTATAAACGAGAAATGTTTCTGATAGACGAGCTGCTTATTGAATGAGTGACTGAACAATTGAATGGGTAAACAGTCGAATGAGTCATGCTCGTTATTGAATGATACGGATGAGTTCCCCCAAGGACGACTGTTGTTTGGAAATAAATGATGGCTATAGAGTGTCATAATAAGAGTGATTTGAAGATTTTTTGGCTACTACTGAACATCAATTTGATTTCTCTTCTGATGTATTTTAGGTACATTTTCATTTATATCGCGAATGTTGAACGACATGTAAAATAATGCATATGTCATCTTTCAAATTTATAAATGATTTGTTTTTGCCATTTGTGTTATTCTGCTGTACTTTTTCTGAGGCATATTTTTCCTCAACAGTTATAATTGAGTTTAGTTCTCTCTGAAAATTTTAACATTGTTCTATCAGTAAGGAGATTCCTCAGAAAACATGTGTTATCCTATGTTTTGTTCGGACGTTAATTCATGACCCTCAACAAAACCCCCAGTAGCTTTTACATCCGGATGTTAATCCGAGTGTACATACGGGACCTTAGATAGGGTAAATCATGTTAACAAGAAAGTTATTTATCAAGAGCCTTGTTTAAAAACTATCCGACATATGAAAGTGAAGGAACAGAGAGTGCACTTTAATATTTTCTTAGTAGTTGGCCAACTCCCGTAGCCAAGTTGCAAGATTCTCTTTCTACAATCACTAACTCCTGTATTATCTTGTATTAATGGCTAATTTTTGTTTTAATCACGTGATTAGTGCTGAGAAACGCCATTGCCATACATTTGTTAGTTTTTTTATAAACGTTTGTCGAATGCTGTTTTCAACGGAGACCAGCCAAGTTGGTCTCCGTTGAAAACGGCCATCCGCGCCGTGGCCGAAATTGACTAGGAAAGTATCATAATTCGAAAGTAATAATAATTCTAAAAATAAATAGGTAACATTCATAGAACTGAATGTAATCGTTATTTCTTTATGAAATTAGTATTTTTAGGTACATAGAACTAGACTTTATACCGATTATTTATGTGAACCGAGATTACAAAATGTCTAATGTTTTTTGAAAGAGATCGCCGTGAGCAATAAAACGGCCTATTGTAATACCTAATGTTGATCTCCGTATATGTATCTCTGTACATTTTTTTACTGTAGTGGTGTGCAATGAAATTGTATAAATAAAAGGTCTAATGGTTTTTTATCTATGTCTTGACACTTAGGGCATCTAAATGATAAAACATATTATTAAAATATTATTATACTCAAAGGAAATACTAATTAAAAATTCTGCAAAATGTCAATCAGCAATTCAGTGATTTAAATGTTATTATAATTATTTACTTTCAATCTCAAAAAGATTTCTTGCAAAGTCAGATATATTTTTTTTATAAAAGATACCTTAAATGCGACTATATATTATATGGTTAGTACTTGTTAATGATTTTTTTTAACAATTGAATGAATGTGCAAACAAGGGAACATTGATATTTATCTATTGAGTTACTATATCCGTGAATGCAGAATATTTTTTTACATTTTAAAATGCATCTACGAATTCTAAAAATTGGGACCATTTTAACGACTCCTCCGTGTGTCGCTGTCCTCAATCTTGAGGGTCGTGACTTCTATTTGAAAGTATTCTGCGAGTGACAGCTCGCCACCTGTTCCTGTCATCAGCAGTGTGCAGGGCAGCATGGATTGTAGATAGATAGATAGAAAACTCTTTATTTGTACACATACGGTGTACAGATTTAAAATAAAGTACAGAAAATTACAAATGTATAATGTACAAAGGGCGGACTTTTTGCCGAAAATAATCTCTTCCAGGCAACCTTAGGATGGAACAAAATGTATCGGAGAGACAGTACTTCATTTTGAAAATTTATATTTTTTTATGAATATAACTAGAAACACATGTATATCCCCATAATGTATTGTTGAAAGTAGAGCAGATTTAGTCTTACCTATGGGCTACGGCCTCTGGGTCTTTTCCCCTCGATATTGCCCACCATCAACCTTTCGAGGTTATTGCCTGCCTTCCTCGTATGACAGTACGCCAAAATCAAAATCAGCTCATAAATCAATAAAACAAGTGACAATCTTCAAAATAAATCTATCAAAAATCTTATTTCTACTTTCATCTTAGAAGTCTGATATATTATTAACGTCAATAAGCTTACCCAGCGTCTTAGCAAAACATACCGTTCATAATCCTAGCGAACAATAAGGAACTACAATGGATCCCAGATACTAAATGGAAGCCACTTTTATCCACTTTCGTTCATTGTATTAGCAGCCAGGGGATAATCTCTCTTTCGACGTCAATATAAACGATAACCTTGGCGTTTGATCTTATAGCCAATTAGTGAACTAAGTTTATCATTTGAAACTGATGTTCTTCTAGCCGATAACGGGCACGGCGGCCAGTCTCAACGGAGACCAGCCAAATGCGCAGGAGATATTATAGTGCACAAGTATGTGCGCAAACACAGGTGCACTCTCTGTTCCCTCTCTCTCATATTTTTTTTTTTTTATGGAATAGGCGGGCAAACGAGCAGACGTATCGCCTGATGGTAAGCGATTACCGCCGCCCATGGACACCTGCAACACCAGAAGCGTCACAAGTGCGTTGCCGGCCTTTTGGGGATGGGGGGGGAGGGTAGGGAATGGGGGGGAGCGTAGGGGATGGGGGGGGAGGGTAGGGGATTTGGGTATAGGCCTCCGGTATCCTCACTCACTCGATGAAACACAGCGCAAGCACTATTTCACACCGGTTTTCTGTGAGGCCGTGGTATCACTCCGGTCGAGCCGGCCCATTCATGCCGAAGCGTGGCTCTCCCACGGTAAAATCCTAATCATGATCCGATGAAACGGTTAACCGACACGACCGGGGAGAGATCAGGCGCAGGATCGACAGCTTTACGTGCTCTCTGAGGCACGGGGGTTCAGATCCCAGCTTCCAAACTCCGAGCTGTTATTAAGTATTTCTATAATCAGAAAAACTCAATAACACTTTTTGGCCCGACCCGGGATTCGAACCCAAGACCTCTTGATCGGCAGTCGCATACGTCAACCACTAGACCAACGAGGCATTTGTAACTAATTTTTCATTAATTACTCAACATCCTTTAACAGTCCACTGCTGCACATAGGTGTCTCCTTATAAACGAGCTTTTGACCTAAGATAACGAGCTTTTGACCAGGATTAGTTTGCTATCTTTGTTGCCTCTTACAATACCCATGGTACCTACTAATGGTTTTTGATAAATCGTTACTATTCTCCGAGTAAGCGAGAATTCCGGAGCCTGTATCCTTGACTTCTATACATAACCATATTTTTTTTGGAATATGGGGCATACGAGCAGACGTATCGCCTGATGGTAAGCGATTACCGCCGCTCATGGACACCCGCAATACCAGAGGCGTCACAAGTGCGTTGCCGGCCTTTGGGGGATGGGTACGAGGATGGGGGGAGGGGTTGGTCTATGGACCTCCGGCATCCTCATATACCATTAATGCATGAAATATCCTACTAATAATAAAAGTAAGAAAGTTTGTAAGTGTGGATTGACAGATGGATGGATGTTTGTTACTCTTTCACGCAAAAACTACTGAACGGATTTGGAGGAAACTTTACAGTAATATAGCTTACATCAGAATAACACATAGGCTATTATTTGCCGCAATAACCGACATATACGCGGGCGGAGCAGCGGGCAACAACTAGTATTACATAAATGACCAATATTTTGAGAATAAAGAATGGGTCAAAAAAGTATTTAAGCGCAACAAAGAGCTCAAGATATTCAACAAATTAGTTCAGACACGAGGGCTATTAATGAGACCGCAGATAATAATTTGTCAAAAGCCGATTTAAGCTTTGCCGCTAAGTAATTAGATTTTAAAAGTCCTTATTTAAACGTCTGTCGAGATATTTTCCGATTTTAATATGATTAATTAGATTTTCGAATTCCAAGTAACTTTCCTTTTAAGGTTTTTTTAGTATTTCTTGAAATAGGTAAGTAGACTTTCTTGTATACGTTTAACTTAACACATAACTGACGAATCACGATATTATGTGATGGAAAGTAAAGGAAATAAAAGTGATATCAACACGTACAGTAGCACATACAATTTTATGACTATGATCCTTTCTTCAACCTTTTAATCTCAATCTGTCTTTTACAACTCGATCTTCATCCTATTGAATCAACTTGAAAGAAGATTATAATTTTATATTGGACTAGCCTAAAAAAAACTCGAATCGTGGTGGATCGAACGGCTGTACCTATTTGTGTGCATATCGGGTAGGTGTGAGAATCGGCCAATATCTATTTTTCATATCCCTAAATGATAAGGGTGACCCACCTCTAAATATTTATTTTTATTGCAAAACAACGTTTGCCGGGTTAGCTAATGATATTAGTATAGATTTAATGCCCAGAAAATTAATAAGAGCTTTAATATTTAATGCTAATCGTGATTCTGTACAACAGCCGCCTTATCTTATCGGCAAAACAAGCCACAAATTCAGACATACCCACATTTTCCACACCTTAGACAATATGTAGTAAACCCGTAAACAGCGGGTAGGTCGTTGTTAACACGGTCTGGTAAAGATATGTAAAAGTGTCTCAAAGGATAGCTAAGCTCCACAATACGAGTCTTTGTTAAAACAGATTTAGATAGAAGGGAAAAATACGAGCCGCCGGATGTTCCACTGAGCTTGTTTTCACATAGGGGTATTAAGTTCTTAGGTTAAATAAGGTAGGTTTTCTGTCTAAAGAACAACTGCCTACGATACCAAGTTAAAGGACATACGACCTTTAATCTTTGAAACGTTTGAATAATGAAACAGGCATTACTTTAATACAAAAATCTATGTTTGTTTCTTTATTTGATCATCATGATTACTTATATAAACCTTGCAAAGGAACAAAGGACGTAGGGCTATCATCCACATGTACATTTATTTATTTATTTATTAATTTCAAAAAGCAGTACAAACTTACAGTGTTTTACCAAAACGTTTGTATGCATTGGAGTTACATATTGAGGTAGTCAACAATGGCAATTCAAAATTTATTAATTAATTCTCACAATGTCAAAATTCATACACAAATAATTGTCAATTTTATATCAGATATACTTGATTACTACGAAAAATAAATTTTGAAAGAAAAACAGAAAATTATTACAAAACAAAGAAAATACATATACATATACGAGTATAACTGTGAAGTTGGTTTTATACGCTTTAAGAACTTAAAAGTTCTGCACCGATGGAGCTCAAATTTTGATTCGTTATACAAACTGCTTCAGGTATAGTTTTTATCTATTTTTTATCAATATCAATACCGTGTTTGTACCCTCACAATTTTATTATCTATATATTATACGAGTATTACCATCTTTTGGATACGATTTCGTCCGTGTGTATGTCGTTTAGTACGGGAAATGTTACCCTATGTACTCATTCCACAATAATCAAAGTATGGCAAATTTCATTGAAACCGATGCAGTAATTCAGCCGTGAAAGTTTATCATCAGACAGATTTACAGACAGTTAATTTAGAATTTTTGATAATAGTGTGAAAGTATGGATTATTTAAAAAGAACTTTAAAAAATCGTCACCGTCACCATACGGATACAACTTTATTTGCATTAATGTAATAACAAGTAAAATTTTAACAAAAACAAAAACCGACTTCAAGGTTTGACTCGATTTCTCTTGGATGCCATCATCAGATCTTAATGTCCTTATCATGGTACCACCTTTGGGACATCTCCTTTCCATTAAAAAAAGAATCATCAAAATCGGTTCATAAAAGACGAAGTTATCCGCGAACACACAAAAAAAAGCTTAAATACGGTCGAATTGAAAACCTCCTCCTTTTTTGAAGTCGGTTAAAAAAAACGGTCGAATTGAGAACCTCCTCCTTTTTTGAAGTCGGTTAAAAATATCGATACTAATATTATAAATTTGAATGTCACTCTGTCTAAACCTCTGAACCGATTTCAGTGAAATTTGGCATAGAGATTCTTTCATTTTTGAGGGAGGACTTGGGCTACTTTTTACCGCGATAACCAACTTACGTGCGGGCAGACTCGCTGGCAAAAGATAGTTTTGGATATTTTTTAGGTACACAAAGCTTAAAGTGATTAGAAATTACTTAGTTTTCTTTTTAATTTGAAACTTTGAACACATTCCCGTTTCCAGATTATAAGCACAATGCAGACAGTAATTACTAGACAAAATGACAGTAGTTTAAGCACCTTTACTTGGCATAATCACTGGCTGAACGCCTCCGGGCTGTGATTAAAATCGAGATTGACTTTGAAACGTAATTTGATGCGAAATCACAGTGACACCCCGTAAAGGGGTCTTTATCTTTAGAGAAATTTGTGAGGCGGGAACCTCGATGGACTGATTAATACTGTGAGTGAAAGATAATTGCATTTATTCTGCTTATAAATTTTGTGGCTTTGTTTTGTCAATTAAGAGTATCAAGTAAGTACGTCATGGTTTTATTTGGCGAGAATATAATTTTGAAAGACTTTTACTGGTAATTTAATTAGCATTTTATCATGAATTTTTATATGTTCATATTATATTACGTAACAACAATAGAAAACAGACACACTTTCATAGAGTATATGTCATTCTATAATTTTTTCTGCACCTTCGTCAAATCTCGACGGCTGGCTGTGCAGATTAAAATATCCGCAATCCTAAATACGAAATATGTTACTACAATAAGCTGTATGCTCTACGATAGTAATCAGTATATCAAAGAACGCCCATTACTGAATCTATGAACCAAAGCTTTCTACAACCACCAATCGTTTTTTTTTTTAAAGACAACTCCCGCATTAGGAATAAACATCCCGTGTCGCGGGGGACTTTACAGACATACATGAAACAGGCACAATTAACACCCAAACTCAGAACAACAATTTGTGGATCACACAAAGTGTTGTCCCGTGTAGGATTTGAACCCACAACACTTGGCGAATTGGCAAGCGGCGTGGCGACCGCCTAAACCACTAGGCCAACCGTGCAGTTTTTTTCTACGCGGGGAATGCTTTTCGCACTATACCCTCCATGGTGAGACGAAGGGAGCTCCAAGAATGCATCGGCGGATTCTGGAGTCCTGCCTTACCTCACAGCTGAAGTATATCTCAGGATGATCGCGGTCACCTCTGAATCAGGACGCTATTTCACATCCCACCATGTTACACAGTAAGAGGTGGAACAGCGCTCCGCCCTAGACGACACCCCCGAGACAACAACCAAAGAAAGTTTGTGAGGATATATGGATGTTTGTAAAACTTTCACGCAAAAACTACTAAATGAATTTAGATACGAGGACAAAAGTACGCAGTTTGTGGCAGTTGCACATATTGATATAGTTCATTCCATACTCACTTACTAATATTAAAAACTCGACAATAGCATGTCTGTCTGTCTGTCTGTGTGTCTACACCGATTTCAGTGAAAATTTGTTTGGAAATACTTTGTTTTTAGGGTCTCGTACCTTAAAAGGAAAAAAAACGGAACCCTTATAGAATCACTTTGTTGTACGTCTGTCTGTTTGTCAAGACCCTTTGTCTCAGGAACTCGTAGAGGTATCAAGCTGAAATTCATATCAAATACTCAAGTCTACTGTCTCTTAGAGCTGTGATAAAATCTAACTTCTAAACCAACGCAATCAAAAGATGCCACCGTTTATGCTGCAAATTTTAGACACTCGCAAGGGAATCAAAACCTACAGGGTACTTCCCTTGAACTCAGAATCTTGTTATTTGGTACGAAGCAACGTCTTATAGCTCAGATAAAGGAAAAATTGCAAAAAGCATAATTTTTTAGTTACATCATAATAATATACCTACAGGTTTTTACGGAATCCTAGGTGCGCGAGTCTTACTCACACTTAGTCGGTTTTTTTCTGTACTAATATACCACCTTCAACCCATTTAACTTAAAAATCTGACAATTTGAATGAAAAAGAAAACTCTGTTCGCTAAATTATTAAATCCACCAGACACATTTACCACCACTAGGACATACAACACTGTAAATCACTTAATTCTGTACAAACATCAACAGTAAAAGTTTTACATTGTTCGTTAATTTCTCACACGTAAATAACTGACGCTTAAAATTAACTTAAGTACGGCTCATTACACTCGTAATAACTTCGTAAAACTCGTTGTCAACGCATCACTTAAACCATTCCTTATAACATCAAAGAGCTTCTCACACCATGACTCATGTGAAAAGCAAAATTTCAAGGGTCAAGAATTCTATTACCTCTGTACTTCGTTATACTCGTAATAGCTGTAAAGGATATATTTTTTAAAAGCGTCGCGGTCGTGTTGGGGCCGTTGGTTGCTTGCATTTTACTTTCAAATTAAAAGACCCTCAGATAATTGAAATCCTCGCCTACTCTCTAGAGAGGATAATGAAGCTGTTGCTCTGGCTCACCCTCTAAAAGGCTTAGGTTAGTCTTTCCGTCTTACTAATTGAATATTGCCTTTTGTTAATTAATACAAAATAATTGAATATTTAAAATCAATGAGTAAAGATTGATTGATGTTTAGTCATGAGGCGTTGGACTTAATTTGTCCATCAACTGATTGTGGTTTCAAATCCTTACTAATTGCACGACAGTCACAAACTCACTTTTTACCCGAATAAGACGAAACCAAATAGTAATAGTTTTGGAAGTCTGTGTATGTTTATATTTTCTACCGTAGCGCTTAAACTACTAAACTGATTTTAAAAGAATGAGGTGTAAATAGATTCATAATAATTGCCCGTGTGATATAGGTATGACAAAGTGAATTTTATAAAAAAAATCACAGAACAAAAAATATAGGTAGAAATGTTATGTAGGTGGGGCAGGCGCGCCGCGAAATAAGTCCAAATACCTCTATTTTGTCTGCTGGCATTAACTGAACGGTCGCATTCGCATTTTACTTTCAACGGGAAAAAACAATAAAACAATCATACATTGCGTATTAAATTCGATTACTAACTACACTGTTTCCACAAGAGTACGCAATGAACTGCATTTCCTGCGTGAATATTTCGATATATTTCACCCGAGCAGATTTAGTGTAAGGCATAGGGGTGTGCCCAAATATTTATAATGCAATCGATACCGCAAAATTGTGGATGTCGATGATATTGGTTTGTGTTTTTCTCAAGTAGAAAGAGTTGATTTGTTTTATATTATGATTTTTAACCGACTGCAAAATAATTTTTAATATGAATTTTTTTTGGAAAGCTTTTTGATGAAATGGAATAGGAATGATAGAAATATTTCTTTTAAAACTTAAAACATATTTTGAAGATTAACATTTTCGGGCCGTCCGACGTCTATACATTGTTTTTGCATTTAAATTTAGATATGAAAATGTACATCTTGTGAGGATATAAAAATAACCTCTTACTGTTGATTACAGGGTTCTACAGAAAAATTATTAAGATTATGTGTGTTACGTCTATAGAAAGATGTGTCGTGTTGATAAGTATGAAAAGTCAAACTCCAAAATTAGATGTATAATATGTACTTATGTTTTGATAAAACAAATGTCTTATTTTTATATTAACACAAGAAACTAGTACAATTTCACTCAATCCATATCTAAGACAGTGAATTTCATATAAAAAATAGCATAGCGATATTTAAAAGTAAGAACTATTTCTTATAGAAATTAAGCAAATTTAATTATTATAATCGACAGGACCACATCTCTACGGTGGGTGGGTCATAAAGACGAAGATCCACCTCTAAACACAAAATTGCACGTAAAACTCTACTTAATGCCAAGTGCATAAGGTTGTAGTTTAATTTTATATTCATTAAATCCCTTGGACGAATTAGAATAGACTTAGTTATGTGTGTATAATATTATTAATCGTTTATGTGTGCGTCCCGGCGACAAAAGATTACTTACGAAATTACGTCAAAGGCTTTTCTAGTAGTTCTGTGAAAAAAATATTCATAATCTTTTACTTTTTTAAACTTTTTCTTATTAGAAAAAATATTTAGTGCAACATGAAACCTAAAAGCCAGAAATTAAGACAATGTCTTGAAATCACTTTCTTTTTGAAAATAGAAAGCTAAAACTCGTATAAAACCAATGAATGTAAGTGAATGATTTATTGGATTCGCTTTTAGATTGCGAAAACGACGGGCCCGTCGGTTCACCCAATCCCGCCTTGATCCCAATTCGTATCATACAGTGAAAAAATACACGCACGACAAGCTTGAACAAGTCATGTAATTTATTACTAAAACGTTTTCGCATACAGCAAAGTAATAAGACGACATTTTACCTAATACTGTTACTGAAAAAATCTGGTGTATTCAATAACTTTGTATGGAAGTGGAATTTAAATGGCATATGAGATCGGCTTAGGGTTCAATAAAGTTCGCAAGAAAGTGCTTTTGTCTGTTTTTTGTGATGATATTAAGATATGTGCAGGGGTCGTATATTTTATTGATTGTTTATGTAATTACAATTACCGACCTTAAAGGAAAAGTATTTTTACTGGCGGATTATAAATTGATTTCACTAGAAGAGTCGTAAGATGCTCTGGTGGGTCTTTTTGGCGGGTAATTTATCACTTATACTGCCTCGTTGGTCTCGCGGTTGGCGTGTGCGACTGCTGATCATGAGGTCTCGGGTTCGATTCCCGGGTCGGACCAGATGTTTTTATGATCTACAAATATTTGTTTCGGAGTTTGGGTGTTTTCTATGTATAATATGTATATATTTACAAAAAAAGTATAATTATATGTATTTGTATCAGTTGTCTAGTACCCATAACACAAGTCTGCTTAGCTTGGGACTAGATGGCGTTGTGTGTTAGATGTCCGAAAAAAATATTATTACTTTAAAGGCATAAATGTATAAGTTTTTAAGTGATATCATACTTATACCTCCTGTTTTGCACTCACTAATGAAACACGACAGCACGAATGCTGTCATTTTAGGTTGGTCTTCTGGAAGTGGGTAGTACCGCCCCGATCGAGCCGGCCCGTTCGTACTGAATTCAGCGTGGCTCTACTACCTTGACTACTAGATTTATATATACAGTAAAATACTATTCTTTGGTAATTTAATAATTATAATTCTTTTTTTTCAAGTCATCAACCTCTGACAAATATTTGTGTATCTTTTTTGTGAGTTTATCTGTACACATAGTCTTATCGAATGGCCAGATTTTAATTTAGAATTTTCTTTGAAAAATTACTTGATCTGGAAGTGTTTATATGGTTATACCCATACTCTTTGCATATTGTCAAAAGGTTTGTTACCGTCTACATATTTAGTTTTATTTTATACTGTTATTTTAGCTGTTGCCCGCGGCTCCGCTCGCGTATATGTCGATTATCGCGATTATCGCTGCAAATAGTAGTCTATGTATTATTCTGATGAATAAACTATAAAACTGAAAAGTTTCATCCAAATCCGTGTAGTACTTTTTGGGTGAAGAAGTAACAAATATACACACTCACAAACTTTCGCCTTTATATATTAGTGTGAAGTGTGATGAGTTTTGCAGTAAACGATCGGGAGATATATAATACACGACATTGATAGGATATATCGGTACTCCGTTCAGACTTGAAGAGTAAACACTTCTTAAGTTACGTTCCCATTCATGCAGAAACGAGGTAGGGTGAGAGGAGGCATCAACATATCAATCTCCCTGATTAAATGGAAACGTCAGAAGATTCGAGAACGGTTTTAACAATTTTGTACGATAAATGCTTGTAGCAAAATTTGTGTATCGAGAGTATGCCAGGCAGGTTATAGTAACCTGGCAAAAGTACAAAAAAATTACCTGTACTTTTATTCCAATATTTAAATGAAATCGAGATGATTTTCAGAGTGAATTCCTTAAACTGACATACCATTATTTCTAAATATCCTCAGGCCTTAGGTTTTGAAAATCAACAATTTAACACAATTAGTAACTTTTTAATGCAAATAGTGGAATAATTTTAAGTGTCTGCTTTGCGTTCCCAACTGGATTGGTTACCCATTCGCCAACACCGCAATCAACGAGCTCTGACCTCTCTATTTTCATTTCTCACCTCTCCATCATCACCTACTTATCTAGATCCCAACCTCCGTTTCCAATCACAACTGAAATCTTCGCTCAGAAAATAATCTGCTTATTTTATGACCCTCCCACAATTCAGACTTTGTAAACTCTTCATTCTTCTTTCAATCAGTTCTAATCTGGAATGCGCTACCACTTGAAATCAAACTGTTCTCTAATCGTCTCACATTGATTAATGATGCAGAAGCATCATTAGGCCGCCATAGTGTGGGTCACCATGCTGCATTGTTGCATTGTCTGCATTCGCAATAAGCATGGTGACCATGCTTTCCATCAGGCAGAGTAGAGTCATTTTGGCAGAGCCATACAAAAAAAAAGTAATATTGATTTTGACTATCGCATAAAACAAAGCTTTGAGATAAGACCCTTTTCAGCTCTCATGCATATTTTAACAGTACTTAGTTGGGTTTGTGGCTTCGCATTATATTATTTACTAAGAAAAAGTAGTTTCATCCAAAAACTACATTATATGTAGGTAGGTACTACTGTTTAGCAATGATAAACCTTGATTATACTGAATATTAAAGCTCTAATCAATATAGGAGCAGCTTCTGAGAATTTACTAACAACTTATTTTATTTACTTGTACAATTAAATTAGAGAGAGTTACGCTCGATGTATCTATGTTTACTAAATAAAGACTATCAAATGTTAATAAAGAGTAAATATTACTACCGAATAATAAAGACATTAAATAAACAATGCGTATGCTTATTAGTATGAATAACCGATTAAATTAGGCTCGGCAGGATTCCGTAACAACAACCATAAGCCATTTCTGTATTTTCATAATATACACAAAAAACTATTTTTATGATTAATTGATATCTAAATCACGTGAATAAATAAAACAACTATATTTTAGAAAAAACAATAATATTTTTAAAAAGTACAATATATTTTTAGTCTGGTACAAAAGTCGATCTTTCAAATAGTCTAGTTTGTCATCTTAATTTAGCAGATTTTCTTTATACATATACTCAAACAATTATTGTTGGGTTACAATACAACCCTTACTCCTTACACACCCTCTGAAAATAACACTAACATAAATCCTATTAAAAGTAGTTACAAATATTTTAAATTTTATAAGAAATAACGTTAAATGATCAACTTTTAATTCGAAATAACTGTATTCATTTGAAGTTTTAAGAAAAAGGATCAAGTAATAACCCGTAATAAAATTCATAGCCTGATCTACCCCGATGTATACAACAAAATAATACCTACCTATTGAATGAAATCAAGGAACAAAAATATTTTTTTCTATTACAAAAAAAAGTAATTAAAAGATAAAAAAAGTAGTTTGATGGTTGATCATAACTTTATTCATGTAGTAAGTCTTTTACCTTGTGCATTAAAATCCATTACTTGCAAGTTGTAAAAAGAACTCAAAAACAAAGATTAGATTCGAAAGGTGGATGTTTAGAAAAACACCGAAAACAGATACGTACACCATGTGAAGCGGTCAAATTCTAACCGATATTACGAGTGCGGGGTGCGTCGCAGCAAGTAGATAAGGTTTGGGTATTGTTTTCGGGTTCGTACTCTGTTCGTGGGACTCGTTTTTATGAATGTTATTGTTACTTTGTTGTTGTGACTTTTGGTAGCTTAGAACGTACAAATACCGCTATGTGCGCTGAAAGCACCCTCAAGAAAACAGGCAGTATAATATGTAAAATGTCAAAAAACGCAGTTGCGTTCCGCGATTTTTCTGATAAATTTCACCTGGGAAAGCCGCTTTGCGATGCCGTTCCGCCCGCTGTTTGCTTAAACATTTATAAGTCCGATTTACTAGAACAAAAGCCTAAACGTAAAGGTTAAACAAATAAAAAAACATTCATCAATCACTGTCTCAGCATTTGAGAGACTGAATGAAATACGAAAACGATTAAGAAAAATTTGAGTGCAAAAAGAGTATTTTAACTTAATAGCGCATATTGTTTAGAATTTAGCTTTCTGCAATTCTTGTACAAATAGACTTTAAGAATTCTAAACTATATAATAGTTGTCTTGCCGCGTTTTCCTTAAAATGTATACAAAAAATCTCCTCACGTATCATTAAACTTCATTATCCCGTGTAGTTCAGCAATACAATACGAAAAAATGAAATCAAATTGTTAAGCCCGTCCTCCATGTGGGATCTCATCGTCATTATCATCAACAACCCATAGTGTCTCAGTGCTGGTTCGGGTCTCCTCCCAGGAGAGGATTAAGGCCATACGTCCACACGCTGACCGAATGCGGGTTAAGGACTGGCAAGACATCGTTGTGGCTACGCAATCTTGCCGTTGGTTGTTTTTAAGTCGCCCGAAGGCCTCCAACTAAGCTTGACGATTGTTATCCTATGATAACAACCGGGACCGACTGCTTAACGTGACCTGCGAATCACGGAGACGATCAGGATATCGTGCCACTAGCGATCACCGATCCAGGTACCGAACGCGCCGTCGTTGCTTACCCTCGGTGATTGTTTCTAATCACCGAGTCCAACTGGGCTATGATAATTAACTTAATTACGAAACGAATGAATAAAAATGGTATTTAACACGAAGAAAAGGAGGATTTAATTGGTGCCATCATCGTCATGAACAGCCTTTAATACTCGATAGCTGAACATAGCCCTGTCATTAGTAATGACCTTACAGACAGAATTATATTTTATTCTCTTTCTAGTGCTGTTGTCCTGTCCAGTTTGCTGATATGATAGTTGGCTCTTACGTCGCGGTACGGGATGAACATAGGTGTTAATACTCCTTGTTCTTAAGTCATCAGCACACGATATATTTTGTATTTAAATACTAGCTCTGCCCGCTACTTAATACACGTGACATTAGAATTTTCAAGCTTTTTATAATTTTTCTCCGTTTATACCTTCCCTGGACTACGACAAACATTTCAAAAACAAAATCAGCAGCTAAATCGGCCCAGCCGTTCTCGAGTTTTTTTTATGGAATAGGCTGGCAAACGAGCAGACGTATCGCCTGATGATAAGCGATTACCGCCGCCCATGGACACCCGCAACACCAGGGGCGTCACAAGTGCATTACCGGCCTTTGGGGGATGGGGGGGAGATAGGGGGAGGGGTTGGGTATGGGCTTCCGGTATACTCACTCACTCGGTGAAACACAGCGCAAGCACTATTTCACACCGGTTTTCTGTGAGGCCGTGGTATCACTCCGGTCGAACTGGCCCATTCATGCCAAAGTGTGGCTCTCCCACTCACTCATTTTTATACACATATAAGATAATATAACCAATTCAAACTGATTCCTTTGACGTTAATATATTCAGTGCATTTAGCAAACAGAACAGTGTTTATACTCCAATCAGCAATACGATCAGACATTAGCCTCAATTTAGATGCTATGACGTAATGGAGATCATGAAGATTGGCTCGGCAACTGTTTTTCTTAGTTTTCCTTTACTGGCAATTGAACATCTAACCGAAGTAATAGTTTGGTGACTGTGAAAAGCCTATGAAGTTATGTTTTGAGTTTTTTTTAATATTGTAATAACAATGCATGTGTTACATATAGGTATCAGAAACTTATAGTAAACTAGCTGAGCCCCGCGGTTTTACCCGCGTTTGTAGTTGTAACCGCGGGCAACGCTGTGGGGCGAAACTAGTCTAAATAAGTAGCCTAAGTAAAGTGTTACTCCTTATATCGTCAGCTCTCTGCCAGTGAAAGTCCCGTCGAAATCGTTCCAGCCGTTCAACAGACAGACAGACAGTAATAGTAAAAAATGATATTTTGGTATATGTACCGTGTATATATACATTTGCATTTATTAAAAAGCTGTTATTTTAATATTACAAACAGACACTCCAATTTTATTCATTTGTATAGATGTATAGATAAATGTTAGGTTGTGTAGGTCTCAATTTTAATTTCCTCGTCAGTGTAACATGCATAATCTGTCTATATGTTACGCTTTTAAAGCTAAACTGCTGCACCGATTTCAATGTAATTTGGAAGAATCCTTGAGGAAGGACATAGGCTACTCTTAAGTGACATATACACGGGTGGAGCTACGAGCAAAAGCAACTAGGTATATAAGTCGTATTATGTACTGCATCATTTTGAAAGCTTACTGCGTACACGTTTCTTAATTATATTATATAAACTAAGTTTAAACTTTCTACATTTACAACATTTGTATCAACTAATGCTTGACCTCCACTTCATGCAACATATATAATGAGAAACAGTAAATAAATTAAATGAAAATGCTTTGCTAAAATGCTAAAAACAAGCTTGTACTGGAATGCCTCGAGACGAATCAAACGAGTCCAAACTCGATGATGTTGCGAAGTTTCTATGGCCACCTTCAGCATCAGATCAACTTCATGTCACTTTAATATTGTATTGTCACGCGGTATACATATGTTTGCAATATTTTAGCAAAATCGGTTGAAGATTTCTTCTTCAAAATTGAGTTGCAAGATTCCACCCGAACATACAAGCATATATACATACATTGCAAGTTAATAAAAAGCTTGTAATAAATGTATAAAGTCATTTCTAAGAGTCCTTACGAGAAATTTTAGATTCTCCAACTTTTTCCCAAAAAACTTCACTTTAATCAAAGAGCGCGATTTCTCAATTTCATTTGATATAATCAAACAAAGGAAATCGTTTGGTATCATTAAACGCATTCATTCATTTGATTATAGGACAAGACGGTAATCTCATCTTTTGTATGACCATCTTGATTTACGTCTTCCCATTACGTCTTTTAGAGTAAAATATACTGTGAGCTCTTTCACACTTATGTAATTTATATATTTAAAAAACGAATAAAAATTAATAGAAGTAGACAAAAAGAAATAAGCAGCGTAGATTTTGATTTTTCGCTTTAGGAATATACATCCTGGGTCGTGTGAAAATTTAAAAACATACAAGAAACAGACACAAAGAACATTCAGACTCAGAACAACAATTTGTGGATCACACAAAGTGTTTTTCCATGTGGGATTTGAACCCACAACACTTGGCGTAGAAGAAAAGGGGCGTGGCAACCGCTTAAACAACTAGGCTAATCGTACAGTCAGACATAGCTTTTCATGGACTGAGTAAGGTTACCGAAGACACGCTGATTTCAGCATGGATGGGCCGGTACGACCGGGGCGGTACTATCTTCGCACAGAAGATCTACCTAAAATGACAGCGTTCGTGCTGTCGTGTTTCGTTGGTGAGTGCGAGACTGGAGGCCCAATGATGCAGAAACATCACTAGCCCACCATGGTGTGGGTCACCATGCTGCATTGATGCATTGGCAATGAGTATGGTGACCACCACTCTTGGATTCTGCTTATGCTTTCCATCATTCAGAGTAGAGTCATTTTGGCAGGGTAATACATAACAAAAGTTATCTCCCTCTCTGTGATTCTGGGAGAAAGGATTGAAAGGACGTCGCACTTATGACAATGGGCAGGAGTCGCCTACCGCTTTTATAAAAAAAAAAAACACTTTTTTGACTTCTAAATGATTAAAAGAAAATAGCTAACTTTTTTTTTACATTTACGTGCTTTTATAATACGTAACACTCCATTACATCACCTTTGATGTAAACAAGAAAGTCCACTTTATTTAGATTGGAAGCGTATCAAATGCAAGTAAACTTTCACGAAGTTAATGTGCAACTTAAAGCCTTGCAAACTAGTCAGAAAGGTTTGTAACTTTGATGGAAAGGCAGAGATTGCGCTTAGTTAAACAATTTATATCTAAAGAATTATATCTAGCAATATGAAGCTTCTTGCTTTCTAATGTAGGCTCCATCAAATAAATTAATAGTACTTGGGTGACCGAGGTATGCTGGATGCTTACTGGCCACCTGCATAATAATAAATTACCAAAAAACCCGTGTACAAGTGTTTTCAATTGTTTATTGTTAGTGCTTGTGAAAACTTAAACTCGATAGATTCTAGAATCAAACTCACTTGTACTTATTCCACTATTTTAATTTATCTTTACACCTTTTTTTTTTTTTTGTTTTTATTTAGGTAAATAAACAACAACACAATACAAGGTTATAAGTACAATTACATAAAAGTATGAATAATTGTGCCATCAGCGACATTTACCACATAGTAGTTAAGTAATATTAACAGGGTTTCTTCCTTTGAGAACATTAGAATACATTAGCTATACTATGCGTTTGACAGTGACATAAAATTAGATACATATAATATTGTAGGCTAACACTTGAGTTAATTTGAATAAGCATTAAACATTAAGGTTTTCAAGTAATAACTTTTTAAAAGAGCTAGGACGCACTGCCATTAGATCAATAGTACAGAAATATTTGTTAAAGCTATCATGCTACATGAAAATCGACGTAGCCATTTCCGACATTAAGATTATGTATATTCAAGAATTGCTCGTTTAAATGTATTACATTATATGGATAGATGAAAACAAGATCTCACTCTAAAAACAGTTACAGTCCTTAAAATATAGATTGATTTCTGTAACAGTTGTCACCTTTTTAAAACTAACGAAGTACCTACATTTTAGGTTTGAATTTTTTATATTTATAAAATTGTATTTCATTTTGATCAAACCGGCACATAAATAACTGAATGAACAAATTAATAGGTGATACAAAATCAAATTGTTTGTTCAATTTCATTTCGTCGGTTTTGTAGCCATCTATCACAAGATCAAGCTAGGTATATTTCAGGAACTGTACAATTGTACATTGTATAATATTTTTATTGTACGTGAACCATGCTTTCTAAATTGATATTTTTCCATATAATTACGCTCTTATATTTTTAAACACAGACATATCTGTACTATATTTATATTTTAGAATATAATAATATTACAAATCTGAAGAGTTTGTTTGTTTGAACGCGCTAATCTCAGGAACCGCTGGTCCGATTTGAAAAATTCTTTCAGTATGGGATAGTACATTTATTGAGGAAGGCTATAGGCTATATATCATCACGCTAACATTAATAGAAGCGGTGCATCAATAAAGAATGTTTCAAAAACGGGGGAAAATTATCACGCTACGGGCAATAGGAGACGCCAACGGGGTTGCGTGGGTCAGCTAGTTATAAAATACGCTTGATGTCGGCCTAACGAAACGCAATGTCACCACCTTTACTTATCCCGTGGATTTCGTAAGAGGTGACTAAGGGACAAACTACGCAGGACGATATCACTGCAAGGTGATGGTCACCTTAAAACAAATCCTATAACTACCAATCCGTCTGGCGAGCATAGTATAGCAGACCAAGAAGTCATTGCTAAGGAGATAAATAAATAAATATTTCAGACATCTAAATCCAATGAGGCAGTCTGACCAGATATCCTTAGCAATAAAGAGAGGAATAGGCCTATATCCAGCAGTGGATTATTAAAGGCTATTGATGATGGGGATAATGACGTATTGTAGATAAGTCACATCTAGACTTTTTTATGTAACAGCTTTCAAAATGACTCAACTCTGCCTGATGGAAAGCATGACCAGAATCCAAGAGTGGTGGAATTCAGTAGGAAAATTTCGTCAGGACACTCTCTTAGCAAATGCAGAGACTTAAGGAACTCCAATAAAACCAATTCTCGGCAATACATAGCCCTAATTATTGTCAAACAATATTTAGCGCAGGATGGAATTAAAAACATTATTTCTGACTTATTAGTAAGAATAACAGAAACAGACTCCCTTATGAAGTTGATATTCTACAAACGTTATAGTACATTGTTCACCGAGGGAGGAAAGGGACCGAATACTAGCGAGGGAGCAGTTTGTGGCCCGAAGGCGTAGCCTAGGGCCACAATACTCCCGAGGTAGGAATGGGTCTTTCACCCGAGTGCTACACAGTGCTTTATACTACACCTGTGAGGAACATTTAAAGACTTGTATTGTAGAAAGTATTTAATAATATGAAATAAAAATTTATTACAAAGAACATGACTAACCTAATTCACTGCTAGCTCGTTTTCACTGCTAGAAGTCGACATTTTACTTTATTTTTAAAATAAAATCAAAACGTAAGATACCATGTAAGATACAATTTAGCTTAGAATTTGACCGATATTTCGCGCTTCTTTTGTTTTTTTTTTTATTCTTCACAAAAGGATGTCAGTGGCACGGAGTTTCCATATTATTTAAATTATATGAAAACTCCTTGGGCAGGCGCGCGCCATAGATAAGTTAACACATGAGAAATGAAAATTCATACAACTTTCTCTCCCGCTAAAACACGTTAGAAATGGATTTTTATACATTTTTTCCTCCCGCTTATTCAGGTCAAGGAAAAGACTAACGTTCTCTTTTCATTTTCAGGGAATATTGACTACTGTTCCCATCAGGTTATAGGATGGGATAATGGATCAGGAATGGATGAGGAAATGTAGTATAAACGTTATTAGAAAACTATCATACACTTGTATGACAATGACGTCATTACAATGCTAAGTATAAGGGAATAGAGGTGGAAGCGATTGTAGAAACAGGATCGACGCGAAACACTTGCATGTTGTCTAAAGGACAGATCAGACGTACAACACTCCATTGACATTGTTACTTATTAATCTTTATAGATCGTCCGTATTATCTATTCTATATCTACATATATACATCCCATGATTACTTTCCTGTACATCAACCTTAATACTACTAGATCGGTATAAAGCTTTTTGATGGATTATAAGAGAAAAGTTCACGCATCACTACCCACTGAAATTAGTTTTGCCTAACTTATACCTGTGTGTATAAATAAGTGATTATATAGGTGCGGTTTAGTGTATGTGTATCAGATTGTACTCGTATTATAATAGAACATCTTTATTATATAGCTAGGTTCATAGAGTGTTTAAATAATATTCTATTGTGTAGAAATTCGATTTAAAGCATGCCAAATAGCATGGTAATTTCGACATGGTAATTCCACAAAATATGGGTACATAGATTCTTCGATTTGCTTCTTAGTTTCTTGGGTTTCAGGTATTTTCAAGTGATGTTAACTTAACACGAGTTTCTTGTTTACTAGTTTTTTTATTTTTTATGGAATAGGCGGGCAAATGAGCAGACGTATCGCCTGATGGTAAGCGATTACCGCCGCCCATGGACACCTGCAACACCAGAAGCGTCACAAGTGCGTTGACGGCCTTTTGGGGATGGGGGGGGGGAGGTAGGGGTAGGGGATTGGGGTATAGGCCTCCGGTATCCTCACTCACTCGGTGAAACACAGCGCAAGCACTATTTCACACCGGTTTTCTGTGAGGCCGTGGTATCACTCGGGTCGAGCCGGCCCATTCATGCCGAAGCGTGGCTCTCTCACGGTCAAAAAGTTTGTCTATGCTATCATGTTATAAAATCAAAGGTAACTCTGGCTGTCTGTCTGTTGCGCTCACGGCTCAACGACTGCACCGATTTCAATAAAATTTAGCAAGGAACTACTTTGATTGTTGCGAAAGGACTCAAACCCTTACCCTATACCGCGATAACCTACATCTATACTAATATTATAAACGCGAAAGTTTATAAGTATGGATAGATGGATGGATGGATGTTTGTTACTCTTTCGTGCAAAAACTTCTGAACGGATTTGGATAAAACTTTACAGTAATATAGCTTACACATCAGAATAACACATAGGCTACTATTTGCCGCGATAACCGACATACACGCGGGCGGAGACGCGGGCAACTACTAGTACTAAATATAATTATTCACATAAGTGAGAGACTAAATATTAAATGCGATACTCTAAGGAACTATGTACACTAGATTAGAGGATTAAATATAGAACCTACAATATTTGCTTTAAGTTATTAAATTAAGATTTGATGTGTAACTCTATAAGATCTCTCTAAGAGCTGGTAATGAAATTAACTGTTAACTGGAGTATATGTATTTCTAATTATATTTATTAGCAAATTATAATTCTTCAAAACTCAACTATTACTGTCTCTCAAAAACATTTTGATCCATCGTAAGGTTGCCGGGAAGGGATTACTTTTGGTAATAAGGCCGCCCTTTGTATAGGTCTTACATAGTATGTATTCTTCTATAAATCTGTAATACGATGTCCAAGTAAAGAGTTTTCAATCTATCTATCGGACTATCTCAAAAGACTTTTTGATTTCATAACCAAATGCAAACGCATGGTAAGAAACCAAAATTGCTACGTCACGCTACCTTTCAACACGAGATGTTGAGATCTTTGAATAAGTACCCACGGAAACTCGTATAATCACGGATTAAGTTTCTTTCAAGATACATTTGTTTATTAGAATTTGCACTATCGGTATTTAGTTGAGCTAGTTAAGCTTAACTGATACATGATGGCTTGATTAACAAGTCTATTTCACTTTTATACATTTATGCGGTGGTGTTATACCAAGTCCTAAACCTTTTTTAAACATTTTTAAATCTTTGAATGTGATGCTAACTTTATGAAACCGTAGTACTTGCATTTGACAGAGAAGTTCTTGTATAACTGATTATATTGGTACACATAAGCGTCTCTAGCCCGTGAAGCGCCCGTGTGCAATAAGTACTCTAGCGCTGTCTAGCGCCCAGAATCAGCGCCCCAAAGGCGCGAACTACACACAAACGGCGTAAGGCGCGGTGCAGGCGTGGAACGGATAAGGCACGGACGCGATTTAAATTATAAAGAAGAGGCGAAGCGACGACACGATGCGTCATTATACAGGCTGATTTCGTTACGATATCATGTCTTCCTCTTCAGATGACGAAGATGCGCTTGCTTTGCTGCAACTCATTAATGTAGGTAGTAGAGCCACGCTGATTTCAGCACGAATGGGCCGGCTCGACCGGGGCGGTACTACCCTCGCACAGAAAATCAACGTAAAATGACCACGTTCGTGCGTCGTGTTTCGTTGGTGAGTGCGAGACCGGAGGCCCAAATAGTCTAGTCAACAAGTTCCATACTTGTTGACTAGACTAAAAGATGCAGCAGCATCACTAGGCCGCCATGGTGTGGGTCGCCATACTGCATTGTCTGCATTCGCAGTGAGTATGGCGACCAATACTCTTGGATTCTGCTTATGCTTTCCATCAGGCAGAGTAGAGTCATTTTGGCGGGCCATACATAAAAAAAAAAAAAAAAAAAAAAAAATGTGCAGACGCACAGAAGAAATTGGATCGACCCTGTGTGGAAATTATGAGAAGAGCACAGACATTTTAAAATAATGGAAAAATTACATTCTCGTTTACTAAATTCTCGTGTGTCATTGGCTAATACTTTGTCTGAGATTACTTTGTTTAAGATTAGCCAATGACACACAAGAATTTAGGCGTTAACGATTGCAGAAAGAAGAACGCTTGCAACTTGGCTAGGGGGGCAGGATATTCATGTAATTTTTCCATTATTTTAAAATGTCTATGCTCTTCTCATAATTTCCACACAGGGTGGATCCAATTTCTTCTGTGCGTCTGCACATTAATGAGTTGCAGCAAAGCAAGCGCATCTTCGTCATCTGAAGAGGAAGACATGCCTATCGTAACGAAATCAGCCTGTATAATGACGCACAATGACTTGGCTAGGGGGGGCTGATCGTTTTCGCACAGTGTTTAAAATTTCACAAGAATGTTTCCATCTTATACTGTCGAAAGTAAAACAGTGTCTTCAGAAGCAGCATACACATTGGAGAGAACCAGTCTGTGTTGAAGAAAGACTATTGATAGCATTAAGGTACGACGGTCGATAATTTCACAGAACTGATTTTATATTCTATATACCTATCATCACGCATTTTTGTTACGGATAAATAATAGTCAGTATAATATATAATATACAGTACATATACAGTATAATAGCAAGGGACGTGCTACTTGCGTGTCGCTTCAGTTGTGACTGCTAGCAGGCACGCCTGCGCCGCGCCGCTTGAGTGTAATTCACAATACGTCTCCATAGTATATTTTGTATGGAAAAGCTTTGAAGCGGCATCATGCCTGCGCCGCGCCTTAATTCCTCGCCGTTTGTGTGTAGCTCGCGCCTAACACTGCTGCGCCCGTGCACCGCCCTCCCAGTTTTGGTAGGATATGTTAATTCTAATTAATATTTAACATCAGTAACATGCATCATATAATAATAAATGGTTACGTATTTATTATATTCACACATGTTTCAGCAAATCGTTATTTATTGTTAGTAAGTATCTTTATTGTTATCTTTATCTGCATGAAAGTAGTATTATACGAAATGTATCTAGTAACATTAAAATCGATTTATTTTCTACCTAAACAATAGATATATTATAGTCAATAATAAAAGCATTATTTTAAACACTAACATGAATTGGAGGTTCAAAATAAATCGAGTCTGAGCAGTAAAGCTTACGTCACTTTAAAGAAGAATGACAATTTTTTATCCGCGAGGAATAATGTTTCAGGCTTTAGAATAAAACATTGAATCTTTCGGTCGCTCCATCACCATCAATCCGATAAGTAATCGAGCCACAAATTGAGCAGATGGAGAATTTGATTAATGAGTTCATTTTACCTACTTTGATATATTTTTACTAACCTCCGACGCAATAAGTCAGGAGTCGTTAGGGTTATAGGATGTATTTGTAAGCGTTATAGCAATATATGTCTGTGGTAGCATATCTTCTATACAGATATACAATTTTCAAGTTTTTTATTTTTGTTTGAACTTAATTTAAGAAGACTTCTTTGCTAGGAAATATGTTTGAAGCCGTTTTGAGATCATCAGTTTTTTTTTTTTTTTTTTTTTTTTTTTATGTTTGGCCCGCCAAAATGACTCTGCTCTGCCTGATGGAAAACATAAGCAGAATCCAAGAGTGGTGGTCACCATACTCATTGCGAATGCAGACAGTGCAGTATGGCGACCCACACTATGGCGGCCTAGTGATGCTACTGCATCTTTTAGTCCAGTCAACAAGTATGAAACTTGTTGACTAGACTAATTGGGCCCCCGGTCTCGCACTCACCAACGAAACACGACAGCACGTTCCTTTTTTTTACTCATTTCATATTATTGTTTTTAGATTTAGATATTTTTTTATACTTAAGTTTAAGTATTATGATACTTTTTCTTTATATAGTAGTGGCATATGATGTTTAGAAAGTGGAAAGCGATAAGTTCATCACTAGCTAACAAACAAAGAGCCTCATCCTCCCCCTCACACGTGGTTCCTGTGGCCTCACTCGTGGTGAAAAACAAACAAAAAATGTTTTCTCTGAGGCAGTGACCACTCCAGCCGAGCCATCCAATCTGTGTCTTTCTTATTTTACAAGCTTTTTATTAACATAAAAAATAATATTAAAAGCTTTATTACTTGTATGCTTGTATGTTCGGGTGGAATCTTGCAACTCAATTTTGAAGCAGATATCTTCAACCAATTTTGCTGAAATTTTGCAAGCATATGTATACAGCGTGACAATACAATATTATAATGACATGGAGCTAATCTGATACTGGAGCTGGAAGGTGGTCATAGGAACACTGTAGAAGAAACGTCGCAACATCATCGAGTTTGGACTCGTTTGATTCGTCTCGAGGCATTCCAGTAAAAGCTTGTTTTTAAAAAGCTTTTAATTTAATTTATTTAACCTCACATTCTACCCTCTACTAGATCTGCGAGGTTTAAACTATAAGTCATACTCCTTTCTACCCGTCTTCTAGAGTTAGCTAACTTTATGTTAATAAACATGGAAGTGTTGGGACATTGCTGAAGTATTAGACAAGAATTCTCGAACTATATAACACAGAGCAGGGTCTCGTCTGAACTTTGACCGCTCGACTACTTCAGTTTATAGGTCAGGGGATAGACGTTCCGTATTAATTTCGAATTGTAAAAGGTCGCGTACCGTTAGATTCTTGACCAAATTAACTAATATGTTGATGCAAATTACCTTAAAGTATTAAATAGTACTACTTGTTTAAAATTATATTTCAGGGTCAGCACTGCTGTGTACTGTGTCACAATAGTGGTGACATATTTTTCACATCGACTTAGTGGTTTAGGCGTAATAGTGTAATAAACGAACTCAAGTTTGAACTTGTAATATTGGACATACGGTTTTACTCACGTGTATTTCGAGGATATACTAGTAAATCTGGCCTGATAGAATGCTCACTTCTTGAGAAGGTTCGAAAAATAGTCAGGCGTCCCCTAAATACAGGCTTAACAGGTTAAGCGTTAAATATAGAAGAGCTTTATTCGCAGTGTTATTTCCACAGAAAATCCAAGCAATGTTTTTATTTTTGTTTTGTTGTTTTTCACCTAGTGATTGAGATAATCCAGGGCAGTACGGTACTCACTCACACAGGAGACCCGTAAACATTTTCGGTTCTTCTAAAATAAAGTGTATTTTTTCTGAACTTGCAAAGCCTTTGACACACTTAACACAACGTGGTGCATTTCAAAGCTAGAAAAGGTTTCTTTGCAAAACACTTGTTCCACTAGTTTTATTCTTTATACGTGCAAACATTTAGAATGTTCTATTTATCGTTCGTTTGCACAACAAAGGAAATGGAGACTGCACTGGCGTGATAATGGGAGCCGGCGGTAAACGCACCGAAATGTAAACGAATGGTATTAGATATTTCATATCCTCGGTATTAAGCTTCTTATTTTAGAATTCGAGATATTGGATATATCATAACCATACTTTTATTCACAGACTTGTGGCTGAACGATAAGCTGAGTTTTGAATCTTTTGCAAAGTTAAGCAATCAACCAGATGAATTTATGCATGTGACCATTCTTAGCTCATTGAGATCCCCGAGTGCCTCGAAGAGCACGTTTAGCAGTTGATCCTGGTTGCTCTATCTTATGTGTGGCAATCCGTATGAGTAGCTGACGCCCTCAAAACAGTCTATCCACAGAAATTTGATGTCGCCAATGCTAAGCAACCTCCACGTCGAATAGCAGTCCCTCCACCTGAAATCGACGTTTAACCATGTCATAGTAGACCGAAAGGTAAACTCAACCGCACTATGACAATATTTAAGACAATATCTGAAGAGAATGCCATGGGCATTAAGTCCGCCGATGTACTAAGTGCATAAAGTGTAAAATAAAATAAATAAATAATGTCATATAGAATTTGAATTTCATAGTATTAATTAATATAGCTATCAATACTTAGATTTAATTAGGTTCAGAAAAGGCAATCAAAAGGTTCAAGGCAATGGAAAGCAGTATCTCTTACTGACATTTTTGAAAGCATTTAGAGTAAAAGTGCCGTAAGTGTGCTCAACGTTATCGCATTACCTGCACTAAGAAAGAAGTGGGATTAAAGTACCATTTAGTTCTGTTACCTGACTTAATTTTGTTCCTGCTTTGAAGCTTCTACTTGCACTTATTCTACATTAAAGACATTACAAGGTAGAAAAAATTTACCTCTTTTCTACAGAAAATACCGACTGACTTCGTTTTCTGCTATTTAATTTCGTAATTTTTGAATATTGTCAATGTTGAAACATACTCCACAATGCTATTATATATAACATTAAAAATAATAAGACATTAATAAGGATACTAAAACCTCCAAGACAAAAAAAATATACTAATTACAAACATAAAAAAGAAACTAAAACCCAACTACGACAAAAAACGACGCTGAAAAAGTATGAAACAAGTTTCAAAAGCGGTAGTCACACGTTACGTAGAAATGTACCATAACGTCCATAACACATTAACAACGCGTGACTACGGCTTTTGAAACTTGTTTCATACTTTTTCAGTGACACGTCATATAGCCTGTAACCAGCGGACGATTAAGACGCTTGTAACGATACCTCATTTGTCCAGTTTTAATAAGTAGTTAAGGAGCGATGAGGGAACAGATGAACATACATACATACATAGCCTGTCAAAATCATAACCCTCCTTTGGCTTTGCCGTAGTCAGGTAATAATGAAATTGTATAGCCATGTAATACGGAGTTCACCAAAAATGATGCAGAACATGTCAATAGGCCGCCATAGTGTGGCTCACCATGCTTCCTTGTTGCATAGTCTGCATTCGCAATAAGTATGGTTGCTAATAATCTCGAATTCTGCTCGTACTATACATCAGGATGAGTAGGTTTATAAAAACAACTGTTTCAGTATTCCTAAAAGCCAAAAAGTGTAGTTCAGAAACTTATTCAAGCCTAATTCCTGTTTTATTTCTATCGGGCTGTTGGAAATCGTTGGACCATTTTAATACTAAGAAAGCACAAATTAATATATATAAATGGCAGAATGTAGAAACAGTTACAATGAATAGAAATTAACACGGAATCATCAACAATGCTCTATCTATAAAGTAACTGACAACCTAATCTTGATCGCTCGCCGAATTACGGCTGGTGCTGACAAAAAAATTTAAAGTAAAAGCAATAATGGTTACCTAAATGTGTAAGGTTAAACGAGTATTTTACGCCAATAACATTTAGATTACTAGAAATTTTTGTTTTGCAAAAAGGGTATATTCTTCATAATTCTAATGTTGGTACATATAAGTTAATTTGACTGGATTGAGAAATGCAAATAAATACTAAATGTAATTAAAACCGTATTTACCTATAATGAAAGAAATTTTGATCAATTTTCAAGTTTATTTATACTGTACGTTCTGTTATCCATAACTAGCAATCCACCCCGGCTTCGCACGGGTTCTTTACGGAAAATATAATATGGCCTATGTTACTTTGAGAAGATGTGCTGCTTAATTTTTGTCGATGTCTTCAACAAAAATCGTAATATTTTAGCCTTTAAACTCAAAAATAACAAACTATAGGCGTGAACTTTCCTGAAAAATTACTCTATTTATTGGTAAAAACCGCATTAAAATCCGTGCAGTAGCTTTTGAGTATATTGCGTACAGACAGACACGGCAGAGGACTTTGTTTTATAATATGTAGTGATTGAAAAGTATAACACACGGACATCAATAAATCAATAACAATTCTTATTTAAACGAATAACGTCCAATTTCATTTGCAATCTAACGTTAAATTAGGTAATGTAAGTCTACCTGTTAAGTATACATAAGTGTCTTTTCCCTCGTTGAAAGATAAAACATTGAGGTTAAAATGTATTCACACACGGGTAGGGAGGCAACAGGGCGGAATAACTGTACTGCGGTAATGAGAGTCTGTCAAGTAGGCGTACTACGTTATATAAAAGTATGGCGTCAAAGGGAATTAAATACTTTAAAATCCTGTATAGTTTTTAGTAAAAAATATATTTGCGAGCCACATCGCAAATATAATTTAAATGAACGTTTGAACGGTTTGATGATTGTTAATTCCATTCGATTGCCTTTTTATTGTCGTTGAAACCTAGCAGCCTAGCAGCCAGAGTTGGATTTTTTTATGAAAAATGAGCAAAGCCGAACTTAGTAATTATCGATGTTCATTGATATCGGCAATTTAAGAGTAAAAAGTACGTTGAAAACCTTAAAAGTATTTCTAACTATAATTAAATTCGGATTAACAAAATAATTATGAAGAATAAGGCTTATCTTCGGACATCTTGTAATTTTAACATCATAGCGGTATCTTTCTAAACTGCCAACGTTAACTGCCGGTAATCATACGGTATAGTATCCAATAAATCCTGGATATTCTGCTTGATTCTGGACAAGTTTCCAATTTTCGAGTTTGCAAAATAAAATAAATGTGACATGAGGTTCGTATAACTGATTACTTTTATAAACCTTTGATACATGTACAAGTAACGTCCGAAGCTCATTCGTTTAGTAATCCATTCTATTACAAATATCATTTTCCTCCTCTTTTACTATTTCACTGTATCTTTTTAATCCTATTTATTATACTACCACTGACGACTCAAAATTCTTGAATTTCAACTGGACAGTAGGTACAAATTTTCTTAAAATATCAGAAGAACCGGTCCTGTGCTACCCTCATCCAACGGCATCCCGCCCATGATGGCCTATGAACATCCGCCGTCTTTTCTTTGAGGTAGAAGTACCTACGCTCTTTTCTTGATAGTTTAAAAGTCATGTCAGTCAGAAAATAATAAATTTTAACTTAATTATTATTTACTACTAAGCAACACTTATAAATATTTTTAAATTCAGCTTACTGCACATAGCTACCCCTTATAAGCATATAAATAGCCTATACGCGTACAACTGCATAACTTTTAATAATGAACTTCCCTCACCCTAGTTATAATTGGAACATGAAAGATAGGCATTAAAATAAAATTGAAAGGTTGACGTACATTTACCGACTCAATGCCTTTATTCGCCTACGCAAAGTATCACTAAAAAATACGCAAACACGAATACAAGCTTCACTCTTTTGTAATAAAATATGTACGACTCTATTGTATAAACAGAATTTTATAAAGTATTACTATAATAACTATTTAACTTGTATTTTTTTCATATATATACATTTTATATATACATTTCATGTATATGGGCCTGCCAAAGAGATACTCTGCCTGATGGAAAACATGAGCAGAATTCAAAGTAGTGGTCAACACACTCATTGCGAATGCACACAATGCGACGATGCAGCTTGGTGATCCACGTTATGGCGGCTTATTGAGATGCTTCTGCATCATTAGGCCTCCGGTCTCGCACTCACCAACAAATCACGACGACACGAATGCTATCATTTTATGTTGGTCTTCTGTGAGGGTGTAGTACCGTTACGGTCGGGCTGGCCCGTTCGTGCTGAAATCAGCGTGGCTACACTAACTCAAAGTACTGTAATTTCTGTTCTTAAGGGGCGCGTCCCTAAAAACGCGCGAAAAGGCACTTGCAGTTTTACAAAACACAAACAACTCAATTCATATTTGACACTAAAAAAAAATCTCAGTAGTTTAATAAATCAGTCTACCAATCTACCGAGTGACATTTATAAAATAATTCTTTATTTTTGTGAAAAAAAGTCTTAACAAAGATCAAAATCTTCGAAATCGACGGTTTTAATTAGTACACTCTGTCCTATTTCGTGCTCTATTTTAAATGTTTTTTTCTTATTTCGCGAGAAAAAAGTATGGAGAAAAGATTTACCGTTTTAGTTTTTTATTAATTCTCACCAAAAAGCCATAATCTAAGGCTAAACATCATTCATTTTTAGCGACAAAAGTTCCATACATTTTAGTACGTAGATATCGTCTCCCGTAAATTGCAATAAATAAGTTTTATCGGCGCTCAAAAAATTCAGTGCCCGCCGAATATTCAAGGTGACACCACGTCCGTTTGTAGTTCGCACTGAGCTGCATAACACGTAAATGACAAGTTTTAGGGTGGGTTGCCAGTGAGTGTCGAATTGTAACTGTTAATTTGTATTCTTGAATTTAACTTAATTTTTTTTAAAGAATAATTTCAAAGAAAAATATTAGTATTTTTTATTAACACAGAACTTATTTTTATGTTTTTTTGAACTTGCTATGTATGTATATATCTAACTATATTTGTTAAGACGGAATCTTGCAACTCAATTTTGCAGATATCTTCAACCGATAGTGTTGAATTTTTGTAGGCATATGTTTATAGCGTGACAATGCTATATTATGATGACATGGAGCTGATCTGATGTTGACGCTGGAAGGTGGTCATAGGAACTTTGTAACGACGGAACCTATCGAGTTTGGAGTCGTTTGATTTGTCTTGACGAGTACTTTGAATACACTTTGAAAGACCGAGACACTTTGAGAAATTGTTTTTAAAAAAGTAAAAAAAATTTTTTTTTATGATTTCTGTTAGAATTGAATAACTACTACTGAAATAATGAAGACCTTAGTTACAGTTTTATTTTTGACTGCATGGTTGGTCTAGTGGTTTAAGCGGTTGCCTCGCCGCTTCCTACTGTATCAGGTGTTGTGGGTTCAAATCCCTCATGGGACAACACTGTGTGATCCACAAATTGTTGTTCTGAGTCTGGGTGTCCATTGTGTCCGTTTCATGTATGTTTGTAAAGTCCCCCGCGAAACAGGATTTATTGGATATATACGGAAGTTGACTTTTTTGAAAAAAAAACTAGCTGAGCCCCACGGTCTTACCCGCGATACTACACCAACCGCGGTTACTCCTTATATCATCAGCTACCTATCAGTAAAAATCCCGTCAAAATTGCTCCAGCTGTTCCAAAGATTAGCCGGCACAAACAAACAGACAGACAGACAAGAATTCTAAAAAAGGGTCCCATCTACACTTTACGTCATTTCCATTATTATTCATCCCTTAAGTTCGAATTTAATCAATTGGTGAATTGTAAAACAATAGATGCCCTATCCCTTACATTATCTGATATCTGTAATCTATCTATATAAATAAAAGAGGAAGGTGACTGACTGACTGACATACCCAGAGATCAACGCACAGCCCAAACCGCTGCAGTTAGAATCCTGAAATTTTGCATGTAGGTTCTTTATATAACGTAAGTGAGCACTAAGAAAGGAAATTTTGAAATTCCACCCCTAAGGGGGTAAATCAGGGGATGAAAATCTGTGTGGGCGAAGCCCCGTGTAAAAGCTAGTATTATATATTTAAGGAAGTTTCCATTTCAAAGTTTTACATTCTTAATATTAATTTTAAGACAAATAGCTTGTTTTTTAATCGTCTTAAAAATAGAAGGAGTTTATAAATTAACTGTATTTTTTTATTTTTTTACCCGACCACGGCAAAGCCAAAGGATGGTTATGATTTTGACAGGCTATGTATGTATGTTCATCTGTTCCCTCATAGCTCCTTAACTACTAATTAGAACTGGATAAATGAGGTATCGTTAGAAGTGTCTTGATCGTCCGCTGCTTATCACTACATAGTATAAAACAAAGTCGCTTTTTCTGTCCCTATGTCCCTTTGTGTGCTTAAATCTTTAAAACTACGCAACGGATTTTGATGCGGGTTTCTTTAATAGATAGAGTGATTCAAGAGGAAGGTTTTTATGTATAATAAATGCATAATATAGTATGGGAACACTGTTAATTTTCGAGTTTTCTAATGTGATGTAGCAAATAAACACGTTTTTTTGCGCTTACATTGCAAACGCTGGTTGCACCCTATGAGATAGATCAAAATAATGTACTACAGTATTGTACACCTTAAAAAGTACTACAAAAAAGTCCGCGACGGTATATGTCTATCTCTTAGGGTAACCCACAACAACCATTTTTTATTCCTTTCTTTTTACGAGAAATAATGGCTTATTTACGAAGTGATTATAATGAATGATGATTGATGATGACAATACAAAATGAATCCTTATACAATTAAGTAAATTAAATATATTGTGCATTTAATATACACACATCAAAAGTGTCTAGGGATCAACATATGTGTCTAGGGATCAACATATAACTTTTGCAATAACTTTTCTCCTGATTGATATTAATTAAAATTTTCTTTAAGGATTCATCAAATAAAGTGTTTTCGTTTGTCACAGTAACGATAAACCAAGTCACCTTTGCATTAGTAAAGAAATTTGCCATTTTCCTAATAAAAGGATTTTTGACATTTGAACCACTAACATTAAAGTTCGAAAAAAAGACTGAAATAACAGTTTTCTTTAAAATTTTATTAGGTAACTTAAACAATTAATAATCCGTGTTTCTACCGCGAACACTAACACAAGAACATCGGTTTGGCATACTCAAAATGAATTCATCCAAATCACGCTGTGGAATGGCCGCCCATGTTCGTTGCAACAACAAAAAAAGGTCTTCTTGCGACTGGATACCCTCCATATTCGGCAGAGCTCTTCTCTGTAGCATATCCCATGCATGCTCAATCGGGTTCAAGTCTGGCGACTGAGCAGGCCAGGGCCAAAGCCACATCTCAATCTCAAGAAATCCGCATAAAAATGCTTGATCCCTAGACACTTTTGATGTGTGTAGATCAAAATGGCCCTTTACAGTATCTAATTTAAATGAATATATTCGAAGATATTACAGATTAAAATGCACGAATCGTGTCGTCGGCGGGGGCGTCTGAAATCCACCCGAGCGAAGCCGGGGCGGGTCGCTAGTAGTCTATATACGCGTCACTCAATTTAATGTGGCGCCCTCTAGCCGACATAAAGTACTGTATTAAAAAATGAATTTGACATAAATATGCCGTGTTTGGTATCATCGGAAAGGGTGTTACTTGTAAATTTCAAATATATATATAGGTATTATTAGCATTTGCTGGTGAATTTGTTCGTATTTATTCATTTTTTTTATATTTCTATGTTAGGTATTTAAAATATACTTTGCATATAAATTATTATTATCACTACACCAAAACATTTTAAATAAAAAAAGTGAAAACTTAAATTAAAATAGAAACGTACCATAACTCTTAAATGATTTTAAACTGTGACTACGGCTTTTCAAAACTTGTTTCATACTTTTTCATAGTGAAAAAAGTACGTAAGTAAGTAAGATCTATGTAGTAAAATTTAGTCAATATGAGCAATAAAAGCGATCAAAAATTATATTTTTAAGAAACATTATGTTCCATTAACATAACATATATCATACAAATTTTATTTCATAACATAGCATTAAAATCCGTTGATTACTGTAAAAGATCTAAGCTGACAGATAGCGCGAGCGACTTAATTTTATATTGTGTAAAAATATATTATTTGTCCATGAAATGAATTAAAAATGAATAGGTACACTTGAACCCCATTCTCGGCCGTTGACGAGTTACTTAAAGCCCGCGGGCTTTCCGATATGACTAAGATACATTGCGTGCTTTGTAGGACATTTTAAACATTCTTCGAAGGCGAACAGTTTATGAATAAGTAACTAGAAGAAAAAACCGAAAGTAAATTTATTAGTTGCCAGGGTTAGTATGCAACAGTGCCCGATGCGTTTGTGTGCATGTAAAATATGAATGTGGGTGTTCAATCACAAATTCCCACGCTCAAGGACTACAGTCTTAAGTAAATATAGTACGTTTTTGTATTGTTTCGTAGTTTAGTTATTATATATAGTTATTATAGTTTCGTAACGTTCGTCTTTCCGTCCGTCCGTCCTCGGCTTACCTTCTAAACAGTTAGTGCTAGAAAGATACATTTTTGCATGGATTTTATTATATTTACTACATACGTCGACAAAGTGCTAAATTAAAATTACGATATTAATATTTTTTTTGGGTACCTTACCTACCTTATAGTGTATATATATATCTTATAGTTTTTTAATACATGTAGAAACATTGGTTGCTAAGACGATTTTTTATTTACATAGCCATTTGCGCGATTTTCAACTTTAAAGCGCATTTTCCCCCTAAAAGCCAAACGGCTAACTCGAAAAATCTGAAAAAAATCATGATATTTAGCCTATGTATAAAACTTTGAAAGAAAACTTTAACGGCATAGAAGTTCACGTTTCACGCTTGACTATGAAGAGACAGAAGCCCTCCTTAAAATTGTTTCTCAAACTTTCCGTGTCCTTTGCTGACGATTAAAACACACACACACGCCCACACACACACGCGCGCACACACACACACGCAGACACACGTTAAACGTACGAAACATTTTTTGTGGGATTGTGTGTGGCACAAATATTTTGTGGGAGAAAAATAAACATTATTATTATATTATTAACTTTGTTGGTTCAGGAGTTGTAGATTTTTTTAATTTACTTTACTAACACTTATTCTTTTCGGTGCAAAATCTAAACTAACATCATCGGTATACAAAGGTACGGACAGTAGTAACTCAATAACAAGGTGATGAAAATCTGAAAATATTAATATATTTTCAGATTTTCAGGACATTTTTGTTTAAAATAAGTCTCATCATATTTTTAAAAGTGAAAAATTTCACAATGAAACTTAAAAGTTAATTATTTTCAATACAAATTTATTAACATTTTATAAACATACCTAATCGTTATTAAATTTCGAACATTCCTACAAATTAAGTAATCTCCAGCAGACATGTGCTAACCCATGTCACTCTTAAACTTGGGCATTAAATTTCATCTAATCAAAATTAATCAGTCCAATTGTATCAATTGTCTTTAACGTAAATATAATAAAGCTCAAATTAACATGTCAATATTAATGAATGTTAATGTTTCAAAAATAAGAGTTTTCAATATTATAGTCCGGGATACCCGGAACAAACTTTACAAGTTATTACTATCAAGCTAATTTTTCGTGAGTGGCTTTATTTTGATGAGGGGCCCTACTTTCACCTTACAAAATTTTTCGATTCTGGTAGCTAACATGGACAAAAAGTTTTTGAGCGTAGGACCGGGTTAACGTACCACACAATTTGTAGGACAATGTGGCTGTTACATTATATAAATATTAACTAACATTATTACATAATGGAAACAAATATTAGTCCCATAAAAAGTATTGTTTGATCCTTCCAACATTTATCGCTAACGAGGTCATCAAAAATGAAATTAACTAGCTGAATTTTTAACAGTTGCTTAGTTAATATTTATATAATTTAACAGCCACTATAGCTAGCCATACACGTACAGATCTGCCCGTCGGATCTGCCCGGCAGACGTGCCCGGCAGACGTGCCTGGCGGACAGATCCGTGCGTGTATGATGAGAACGGGCACGGATTGCCCGCCGCGCCGGGTGCCTGCCCGCTGCCCGTGGTCAAATCGAGCGGATCGGACACGGGGCGGGCAGATCCGAGCTCCCAACTGTGCGTGTGTGCCTAGCGACGGATGTGCCCGCCAGATTTGACGTCAGTCGCGCACTAACACTCTAATTAGTTTAAATGCGTTTGATCACAAAAATGGTGTTAAGCGAAAATAAAGCATTTTGGACAAGTTTTATAGAGCCTTTAAGTCTCTGCCTTGTTTTTGAAGAGTCAAAGATGAGCAATTGTACCTTATTATAGAATTAAAGGCACAAACATACGAAAAATTGGTCGAAAATACAACAAAATCAATCCCGCTGCAGATACAAAGTAATTTAGGCTTTGAAATAGACATATTTACAGACAACCATATATGAGCGTATATGCTGGAGTTCCGATTTGAACTACTGCCCGTCAGTTGCCGGGCAGATCTGACGGGCAGATCTGTGCGTGTGTGGTGAATCACGGATCTGCCTGCCGGGCAGATCCGACGGGCAGATCTGTACGTGTATGGCTAGCTATTGTCCTAAAAATTGCGTGGCACGTTATCCCGGTCTTACGCTCAAAAGTTTTTTTCCCTGCTACCCGATACCCACCTCTTGCAGAGATAGATAATAATGTTCAAATAACTAGTGTAGAACAGTTTGCTTAAATATTTTCGCTGTTATGAGGTTTTGATTAAATTGACGCAACACAAAAAAAGTAAAAAGTAAAGAATTATAATATTACAGAAATGTTCATATGTTTTCCAGTTTTATTTTTATTGTGAATAAATTACATGCAATATTAACATGATGTTTTTTTTAATAAATACAAAAAGAGTGCAGGTATTCTGCTGCTTATAATATCATCATCAATTTAGGTGAAGCTATTAAAAGATTAGTTCTTTTTATTTATTTTTTATTAGCTTTACCTGTATGATTGTTTGTAACCGTCTGCTTTAGTTTTTAAACTATATTTTATTATCTTTAGTACAAGCTACAATGGACAATGCCTTATAAGTTGACTTTAAAAAATAAAAACAACTTTGTGTTGCGAAATTATAGTGATGAACGGTATGATGTATACCGCTTACATAAAATATTATTGAATATCATCAATAAAAGGTAATAAATTATGAGAGATGTACATATCGACCTGTCGACGGATGACTGCTACGATGAATGGATAATATTGTTACATATTCACCGTTGAAACTCGTCTGCGCGCTGAAGCGAAAACTAGATTGGGAACCTGACCATATACATCAATATGAAATACTGCAGTGTGGTGCTCGAATAGCTTTATTGGATTGTGGTGTTTGACCGACACGACACAATATTGAAATCGGATGTTTTATATGTTAGTTGGACGAGATTTTTAAATTTCGGACTTATAATCGTTTCTAATCAAATATTACCCTAATAGTAATATCATACGTAAAATTCTTCGTTTGGTTTAACTTGTAATTGTATTGTAAAAACCATAGTGTCATCTAAATGTAAAATCAATCTTGGTTTGAAGTTTTTGTTTAGGATAACAATCGTGAAGCTTAGTTGGAGGCCTTTGAGCGGCTTAAAAACATCCAACGGTAAGATTACGTAGCTACAACGTTGTCTTGTCAGTCCTCAACCCGCACTCGGCCAGCGTGGGTTGGCCTTAACCCTCTCCTGACAGGAAACCCAAGCCTAGCAGTAGGACATTATGGGTTGTCGATGATTGATGTAAGGTATAACAAAAAGTCATATGTGTACATGAAATCATCATCACATATATTCTTTCAACCGTTTTAGCTTTATCTCTCCCTCACTCTCATTGGTGATAAGCATACGCATGATACACGATGTCAACAAGTATTAATCCGAAGCGTAATCGTACTTAGTAATAACGAAGGGTACAAAATGTGTCATCACGGTACTGAAATCCGTGGAAATTTACAAGTTGTCGGCTCAGAGAATAGGACACGTGATTACGTTTGCTTAATTGACGAAGTTCGCTTTAGAATACTATGAACGGGTGCCAATCAGCATGTATTTATTATACTCAGCAAACAACCGCACCAAGTGTTAAATTTTGAATATCAATTGAATAAGTTATCTTTTATAATATATACCTATGTATTTCACGGGTTTTACTAGAACGTTTCCTAAATTGGTATATTATAGGACGACTGGCTAAAGATTTGATTGTATTTTTATTTTGGATTGAAAAATCAAAATATAAAAAACAAATAACTGTAAATTGCGAAAAAAGAATTGAAACTAATTTATTATACCTTTGTCTTAATCTTTACGTATTTTATTTTGTAACATAATATTATTTTAATAATAAATACATATTATTATTAAAGCCAATTCTTCTTCCAAGAGTGCAATAACAAGAACAAAATAAATTTGAATAGTTTATTTGAGACGGTTACAGTCATAGTTTTGCATGGCTTTCGGGATTCTAAGCTGTTCATCACATTTCAGTACGGGCATCTAGAGGATGTCAGATCTCAGCTAGGCTAGAAGTCTTATGGAATACTTATATACTGCTCAAAATTATAATTTTAAGGTATTAGAGTCTCCCACAAGTCGAATGAATTATTACTTCAAGCGGACAGATATCCAGTACAACCGATTTATAGATGAACAAGATGTACTTACATAAGTTTTTCTAAATATTATGTGTTATTGAAACTACAAGAAGCAACAAGGAGAAACATAATACATAAAATGATAAAGGAAATCCGAATTAACGACAAAACTCCTCACTATCTGACATCAAAAGTGATCTCACGGTTTGCCTCCGGGCAGGTCGGTAAGATTTATGTAGGCCCTCGTTAAGGATCTCGTGCCAGATTGAGTTATAAATAAAACTCAGGCAAAAACACCTGGGTTATTGCCCTCCCTGATTGATCAATGTCCCACTCTCAATAACGCGTTGAGTAACGTGCAACGCTGTAGTGATTAATAGTATTAGGACCGCTGCATTAATTTTTAGTGGCCTCGAGCGTGGTGATAGCAATCTTTTTTTATTCAGTGTACCTCGGCTATGTGGGTTACGGGTGTAAACTCACAGCTGTATCCTATTTATAGAACCGCAATAATTTATTCTGGTAATACCTATAATTGATCATAATATACAGAAATAGTAATTATACTATTCTACTATTAAGTAGTTCTGTCCCATTGGATTATGAGAGTGAGCGAACAGAGGGTGCACTAAAATATCTCCTGTATAGTTGGCTGGTCTCCGTTAAGACTGGCTGCCGTGGCCGTAATCGGCTAGGAGAACATCATAATAGTAGTATGTAGACATTTGTTAAAACATGTAAAATTTTAACAAAAAAACCGACTTCAAGGTTTGACTCGATTTCTCTTGGATCCCATCATCAGAGCTTAGTGCCCTTATCATGTTACCACCGTTGGGATATCTCCTTTCCATTAAAAAAAGAATCATCAAAATCGGTTCGTAAACGACGAAGTTATCCGCAAACACACATAAAAAAACATACGATCGAATTGAGAACCTCCTCCTTTTTTGAAGTCGGTTAATAAAGTATCCAAGCAATTTAATCCAATAACCACATCAAGGCACCTAGCAAAGATACAAGTGCTACGCGCCAAATATCTTTTTAAAACCACTACGAGTAATACCTCTATTCTTTGCAAATATTTTATTTTGACCACGTGACTTAACGTTGAGACGACGTCATTCCCATATATTTGATTAGTTTTCTAATAACGTTGAATTTGTAGAATGACAGCTTGGCTAGAGTGGGTGGTCAAGTTTCATTCATAGGTACATGTTGTCTAACGAGCTGAGTACCAAACTAGAAAAAAATATGACAAGGAATTCACGAATATTACAATATCAGCGGTGTTAAAGCATTCCTTTAAAATCATGTTCGCTCTTTATACACATTGAAAACATGATTTATTATATTTATAATTTTTTTAATTAGTTTGTGATATAACTTTATAATATCGACTAAAACATTCAATAAAATCTGTTAATATTTTTTCGAATGTTTTCGCCGCTTTCATAAATTTATCCGGTCAGTAGCACTGTATTGAAGCGCCAACGCATTATTATTAAAATTGTATGTACGGTAAAATGAAGAATCTATTTCTTAAAAACGTTGAACATTTGATATGATTGATATGATATAAATCAGAACGGATGTTGATTGACAAAACAATGATTTGAGTAGTTACAGTGCTTCCGTTGCCGAGTGTCTTGTTCCATAGATTATTATTTTTAGTCGGTCTGTCGTTCAATATTTTATTTGCTTTTGAAAAACCTTCTAAAATAACAAAATCATTGTTTTACATTACATAAACAAGACGCAAGAGTTGCCTCTTTAAAAGCTTAAATCACAAAACAAAATAGTCTACATAAATTGTTTAATAGCAACAAAGATTTTAACAAAGAACTTCAATAAATAGCAACGCTGCAAATGAATAAAGTTTGAATGAATAAATCTTGATTGCACGCCCACGACCGACAAGCTACTATTAGATACTGTAGATAATTGAAAAGTCTAAGAATGCGTTTTCTTGTGATTATTTTCATTTTTTTTATGGAATAGGTGGCAAACGAGCAGACGTATCGCCTAATGGTAAGCGATTACCGCCGCCCATGGACACCCGCAACACCAGAGGCGTCACAAGTGCGTTGCCGGCCTTTGGGCGATGGGGGGAGGGGTTGGGGTATGGGCCTCCGGTATCCACAATCACTCGGTGAAACACAGCGCAGGTGCTGTTTCACACCGGTTTTCTGTGAGGCAGTGGTATCACTCCGGTCGAGCCGGCCCATGCATGCCAAAGCGTGGCATGTATCTCCCACGGTATATATTGCCGCTCTTTTGGAAAAAAACTGTCACGCTCGAGAGCCGTTTAATGAATGAAATTAGACTCACTCACTTTTTTGTATATCTGAGTAGATTAATAACAATTATAAGGTAATAGGTATACTTAAAGAACTTTCTTTGAAAAAAAGCCATTTGCGGTATTTAGGACATTTTAATAAAATAAAAATACAGTAATACAGTCATCTAGTGATCCACTGATTTAATCCAAAAATTAAGCTAAGTTTACTATCATCACATACGTTGCAAAACAAACAGCCTATAGATTAGCCTTTAACTTGCTTACAATGTACTATTGGCAAATCGATTCCTACTTGTACATCCCGACAGTTTTAGTAATCAGTTAGTAGGTACATATAAACTAAACTACATTGTAAGTTGGAAAATAAACACGCTCAAAAGTAAAAGCTCTCTAACTAAGAACTAAATTAATCCAACGAAGCGTAAAACGGTTTTCGCAGGATGTAGTATGGATGGCACGGATAGTATGGAAGTACATTGGAGGTCTTGTCTCTTTGCCGCATATTGCCAAGCATTCTTGTGGTTAATATCAACGAGATAGCTACCTAAATGAATGTCCACTTTCATGTGATATTCGTAGTGGTAGAAAGTTTTGCAAAGAACGCATATTTGGAATGTTCATTGCGAATTTTACGGTGCATTTCCCTTTGTTAGTTTGTTTTGACTAAGCATTTTTGAAGTACGTGCGAGTTAACGTAATAATATCATGTTGGAGTTCGCATCACGTTGTAAAACCTAATATAATGTCTTGAGAACGTTTCCCTCAAGAGAAGATTAATGACCTTTCAAAATGTGGGTCGACTCTTAAGTGCCTGTTTCTACAAACAAAGCCGTCGTTTTCAAGATTAAGTTTGCTTTCGTGGATCCCAAGTTCACATGTATACTACGATATGGATGTTAATTTAATTTCACCTTTTGTATGGATTGTATATTATTACTCCACTACGGCGAAGTCGAAACGAAAGATAATAGTTCTGGCAGGCTACATTTTGCTTTTTGTACGTTATTGATTGATATTGCTACACATCTACATATATAAAAATGAAATGTATATACGCGCATAGTTTCCGATCGGTTGCACAAAATTAAATAATTCTTTTTTTATGTATTCGTTATTGTTAGGACAAGGTTTGTGTACAAGAAAAAATAAAAGATAACGGGAAATGTCTTTTTTTTGTCCGGGACGGGAAGCTGAGACAGGTATGTAAACATGGCGGTACGATGTTCTCCGGGTCAGCTAGTTTTATACAATTCTCTACTTTACCTGCAAGCAAAATGCCCCACATACTATACTTTTCATGAACGGTGAGCATTTTACTAGGATAAAATACATAAATATTTAGGACATCTATTTCGGAGTTTAAGTTATCCTATATTAACAATGTCGCTATAAATACAGAGTTGTTTATATATATTTGTTTGTATTTGACATTGATGTATAGATCTCGTAGCATAAAGTGAACAATGGAATAACCAATCGCGAAGTTGTCATCAAAAGTAATATTTGCTTTGATCCTTTAAAATGTAGGTGAAACTGAACTGTTAACTCCCTCCCCCTGATTGTTTTCGAAGTACGCTGTTCTGAACTTTACTGAAATGAACGATTGAAAGCTGTTTTTATTCTATTGTAAAACTGGCTGTTAGGGTAGTTGGCTTCGAGGCACTGTTTACCCAATTGAAATTAAACAACCGTTTCGATGCGAGTACAAAAATATATGTATTTCTTTAGACTTTTATGTATTAATATATAAAAAATAATAATAATCTTTATATACGCGATTATAATAACGCGATTCAGCCGATCGGAACAACGCCATCTATCGAGTGTTGCCTCAATAGAAATACAAACATACTACTGAAAATGGCAGTTTTCCAAGTTACTATAATTTAGTTAACGAAAGTCTAAAACATGTGCTAATATATTTAAGCAATAGCAGTGCTCTCTAAGATACATTCATTTATCCACTTCGTTCATAAATAACATCTGAAAATGCCTATCATGTTAAATGCTTTTCATAAATGAATCGGGTATTTCAGAAACCCCATAAGTCAAGCAAATTTAATTTCCCAGGAGAAGCAAAAATGGTTTTGAAATATATATTTGTTCTGAATCTGGACACGCGGCAGCGTGTCAAGCCAAGTTCAAGCAAAGGAACTGGCTAGCCAGCGCCGAGTGTAATATTACACGAACCACTTGGTGCCACTTTTGACCCTTCTATAACTCAAAATATCTTTAAGATAAACACATAAAACTACGTGTGTTTAATTATATTCATAAGAACATCTAGAAGCCCAAATGTCATGAAGCTAGCTCAAACGGTTATAAAGATATGAAGATCAAAAAGTCGTAAATTTTAGCACTGACTGACATATATATAGTACCTAAACCTAACCTACTTCCAGATGACCTAGAAGGATCCTAGTTACTCCGTGATCATGGAGCTTTCAACAGCGCCGAAATATTGGATATTCACTAACAAAAAGGTACATGGTAGCAATCCCGTAGATTTCTATTTTAATACTTTAGTTTCTTGAGGAAGGACATAAAGCTACTCTTTACAGCGATAACCGAAATACAGCTAGTGTTATTATTATTTAAATAAGCCCATTACAGTATCTGAGAGCAATGTACCCGATCACCTCCGTCGCTCATTTCACACATTCATTCGTCGCACATTCATTCACAAATAGTACAATGAGTGAGTGAATGAATGAATGCGTTACTAGTGAAGTGACTAACACATACACTACACACATATTATAGATATAGAATATATTTACAGTAAAAGCTATTATTAGTACGACGCGACGTACGGTAGGAAGTTATAAAATTTATCTTTAGAGCTCATTTCAATATAGTTTTCAAAAGCAATAACAAACTAATAGTTAGGAATTTTGACGAGGCCAAATACACTAGAAACATTATATTTCAATGACAATGGAGGCATAACAGCCTGCCGACATTCAACCACATTGTCTCGCCGGAAAATGTTGCTTTGCATGACTTCCGGACCCGAGGCAAATGGGCGGGGCAGCCCTTTCTTGCCAGACACTGGATGTAGACTTCATGACTTACGATGTCAAACTGTTTTGAATATAAAATTTTCATACTTGGAAAATCCAGTATGCATTCCTTCATTTAATGGAATGGTGATAGTACTAAACCTGCTCGACAATTACCCGTATTCTTAAGTATTAGTTTTCATTTGAATTGATATTTTATATCGTGGAGCACGAACAGATATATTCATAATTTACGATTTGTTGATATATGGATTGGAATAGATTTTCACAAAAATACTTTTATTTTTGTGGGCTTTTTTCGTAAGAATACAGTACCTAAGATTAATGAGTGTCTTTTCATGGGATTTTTGAGGAATATGAGAATTTCACCAAAATGTTTAAGACAACTTTAAAAGTGTATATAAAAAGGGAAAAGGTATAACCAAGCCGTATCTGTCTATAAACTAAAACATTAAAACGTATTAATCCATAAAACTGAAATATCTCCTAAAGGTGTGACAGAATTAAAAGCTTTCGCTGAAAGCTCGTAAAATTATGAGAGAAGGTCCCTAAAGTTTGGCGCAAGGGCTTAAGAATTACATCAACAACCAAACTAAAGCGTTGGGACTTTTGTTGGTAAGTCGCTGTTTCGTCACTTCATTTAATGCTGGACTTACGTTCGCCATCACTTTGTCGGGAATATTGCGACCCAAAAGAAGTGAGTTCATTAATATTGCAAGGCAATGTAAATACTATTACTTTTCCTTATAATACTACATCTTCTGTGAAAGGCTAAGCATGTGAATTATATTCTATATTTTTTCAGAATACAGCTGAGTTCAGCTAATGAAAAAGAGTAAACTAAGTATATTAATCGTTTATAATTAACCTATTTTATTAGCATCAACTGTATTCTATAAATAAATACAAAATATTGGTTTGATAGACGGTAAAATAATCACAGAAGGTTCATTATTTTTTATGTTTACACGTGTTTGCGATGAATTACGATAACAACACTAGTTATTTGGATGGATAGATTAGTTGATGACTGAAATGCCACTTGACCAATGAAACTTATAAATGTCATTGAGTGAGAAGTTGTGGCGACTTCCACATACAACGGCAACAAAAACATATAACAGTGCCATCTACCGAAGATACACTGAAATACGGAGTAACGACAACACGGAGTAACTACCAACCCTGAAGCGCGCAATAGAAGTTCTCGCGCCGATTATCATACATACAACATCCCAACATCAACCGTTGGGCCACGGCCCGCCAGGCATGATCACCTCGCCTGGTCGGAGGATCCTCCCTTTGTATTGGAGGGGCATGAGACCCGTTCCTCCACAAACTTATATTACATGTTTTCATTCGAAGAGAATATATCTATCCAAATGTATGTTGTTGTAATCGCATTCTCTTTTGAACTAATATACTCTTACTATATATTGTATTTCTCTAGTGATAATGAACTTTCCGTGATTGAGACTCTTAGATAAGAAAACATGGCTATTGTTCATGTTTTGTAATAAACCATTTTTTGAGATAAGATAAAACATGTACGTTGAAATTCATATGTCTGTGTCTGTGGTATATGAATAATTCCATGCGTGCTTCTTGTTACCAATTTGCTTTCAGGGTAAAATAAAGCGAAGACATATTTTAAGCATAAGATATTAACTTTACTCCGTAGCTCACGTAGCTCTACGAACATGCTCTACGCTCTACATAGCACACAAACAGTACAGTCTACAAGTGACCATGCTACAAATGTCTAGGGAGGGAGATGAAAATCCGTATCATACTCGTATAATACGATCGAATTACGAATCGGTTCCTAGATTATAGATACATTTTAGTTAGCACTAACTGCAATATACAGGGTGAATATGACAATACGACCTTAAATGAAACCGTGGGCTATTTAAATGTGTGGTTTACTTTGGGATTGTTTAATTTATCCGAAAACGGATATTAAAAAAAATTAAAATTTCATACAAACTAAATGTTGGATTTCGAACGTCATTGTACTGGCAACATTTCGATTGTCATTTGTTCGTGTTGACGTTTTGACGTTTGAGGTTAATGTAGAAAAGGACTTGAATGACGCGTGTTGAAAAACGGCCGACGATTTATTGTTATTGTTAAAATTAATTGATAGTAAGCTAATTGTATTGTCCAGGTCGTGGACTCGCGAGTTTTGTAGGGGCGTTCCGCGATAGCTGAAGCGAGTGAGTTGTAATTCGAATATCCGTGATAGCTGATACGAGTTTGTTGTAATTCGAATACCTTGGAAGTTGTACAGCACTTTAGGAGTTCATGATTGTGTGGACGTATCAAGACAAAGCAGCGGGGTACCCCATCCAGGCGCCGAGAAGCCACACAATTCCAGTAAGTGCTTGATGATTTTAGTTTAGATTAAGAACACGGTGACACAGCCGTGGTTCAGCCTTCTTGCTAGTGGGCAAGTGTAGCGAGTGAATGTTTTACTATGGGTCCTAAGACATCTCAAATGTCGCTCCACTAGTGAGAGGACTGATCACTAAATGTCTTAAAAATTAGAACCAATAAAGACACCATTTGTAATTTAGGGTCACTAACCTGAGTGGCCGCCGCGGTCCCGACCGGCGGCGGCGACCGTAAAATAGTTGGTATAGTTACCTAATCGACGCGCGACGGAGGTTGATAAAGTAGATACCTACTTTATCAACGTAAGCTAAATAGCACTAGTAATATTATGAATTCACGTTTTCTTTCTAATTACTCAGTCACCATTATAATGAAATTCGGTCATCTCGTGTCGAGGTTACAACTGGAAGAGCATTATCTCTATTAGGAATAAAAGATTGATTATTCTCGTATCTCCTGGATAGTTTGTACAATAATCCGACCATTGGTAGGAAGGATAAACGAACATTCTTCGTAAATTATTTACTAGTCGTATAAGTGTAACCGAGTCGCGGCATTGTTTCATTTAAACTCACACAAAATAACACACATAACGCTACGTAATAATAACTAATAAACTTAACTAATGAAACATGTCACTGTAAAAACACTATAAAATAAATACATAGGTATACTCTCCAATATACATGCTCATGGGGATCAGCGGCCAAGACACACCTAATTAAACTAGAAAGGGCACAACGTGTCGTCCTTAAAGTTCTTTTGTATCTACCATTCCGCCACCCTACACATTTAGTATATAAGAAAGCTCGTGTTCTTACCGTGCGAAAACTATTTGTCTACCAAATTATACGTAGATACCACAAAACTACTGTCCCATTTTTAAAACCATCAGGCAAAAGACTAGAAAAATGTCCAATTCCAAGGGTAGCAAGCAAATTTGCCCAACAGCACTACAATAACCTTGCACCAAGACTGTATAATAAACTAAATTTAACATATAGAACTAAGAACTTAACAAATTTTAAAATTAAACATATTATTAAATTGTGGCTTGAGGAACTACAATTTGATGATGTTGAAAGCCTTCTACAAATAGTGAAGTAATGGAGGCTTGATTAGTGTCACACACACCCTTACCGCATGCACATTCTGACTCATTGTCTCAAATACACAGCAAACGCACACCTCACACACACACCTCACACACATACACTCACACTCATACACATACATATCTAAATATACAAATTTATTGTGTCCACTATTTAATTGCATATTGTAACAATTGTTCCTCTTGGTTATGTAAAGTAACTGACTCCCAACACACAGCTTACGCTATTTTGCGAGTCAGGGGTATACTGTGTATTGTTATTCTCTTTTGTTGCAATAAAGTTATTATTATTATTATACTATAACTAATAGTTATAACAACGCGACACAGGGTTCATTTCATTTCCGCGCCGACGGCGGCGGCTCCTTCAAAGGTAGCGCGTGCGACGCGGCGACGACCCGATGATAGGTGTAACATCGGTCATTAACCCAACAACATCGTGTAGTAAATTTAAAAATGAAAAATAGTGTCCTATGGCTAAACTACTGAACCAATATTAATGACTTTTTGTAGGTGGACTTGTTGATGTGTAGGTAGGTCTATTTATTTTATATAATTACGCTCGTATTGTTATATCCATAAAAATCACCTACATACAGGATGTAGGTGATTTTTATTGAACTATCAACTGTAGGTCTAAAAGATTTTTATAAACAAATTCTCGATATTTACCTACATATTATGTAATATTTTTATTATGTTAGCTACTAGCGTCAGCTGTAATAAAGATGACACAAAATCAATGACAAGCGAGAATTTATACTTTTTTATGTTTTGCCCTGCCAAAATCACTCTACTATGCCTGATGGAAAGCATAAGCAGAATCCAAGAGTAGTAGTCACCACGCTCATTGCGAATGCAGACAATGCAGCGTGGTGACCCACACCATGGCGGCCTAGTGATGCTTCTGCATCATTTTACTTCCGGTCTCGCACCCAACTGAAACAACAACCCAACAACCAACTGAAATCAGCGAGGCTCTTAAATAACATAAAATATCGATGGATGGAACGGATTGAAACGTTACCATGTTATTATCAAAGCAGGATAGAAATAAAATGGCCCGCTAAAAATTTAGTAGCAGTAAAGTTCTTTTTTTTAAAGCTTTAATAGCTAAAGAAGCTTAAAATAAAATATCCACTGTCCACTTCCTGGCAGAATATGCTTAGTAACGATGATTCCTCATTATCATTACTCAGCAGAATCTGTGAGGCACGTAAAAATAAATCGAATGAGCTCAAACTTGAGGAATACTCCTCAGTTAGTAGCTACTAAAAAGTTACACTATAGACTTTCTTGCACCATCATCATATCTAAAATGGTAATATTAAGTTTAATATAAGCGATCAACACGTTACCTTCTCATGCGTTGAGTGTTGTGGGTTCACACTTAACACGAGACAACACTTTGTGTGACCCAAAAATTCTATATTTTAAATCCTGATGTCATTTGTGTCTATTTCATGTATGTTTATAAAGTTTCCCGGGGCACTGGATACATCCCTAATGCGGGAGTTGACTTTAAAAATATTGTCCTAATTTAATATTTTTATTCAAATTACAATATAAATATAATAGGTACTAAGATTTCTAATGAAACAAGTTTCTGTAACCTCAATACAGCAGACGTCAATAAAAAAATTAACAAGTATTTTTACACAGATATAAAACGTTAACGTCGCGTCGCTTGCTGCGCTCATATTAACCCTCATAATAGCAGCTTTTACAGCGGCTCGTCCCAATTGCCTAATCGTTTGTTCCGCTCGAATGGCTCGCGGGGAATTAGCAAGCAGTCGGCGGGTTGGAATCATAACAGTCGCCAGGGACAAATATTGTTTTAAATTAAAATAAAGTTTTACTTTAAATTATAATTATTATTGCATTGAAAGCTGGAACTGTTTACAAGCTTTCATTTAACAGTATAGTTACAAAATAAGAAAGGTATATAATTAGAATATACTAGTAGTCACTCAGTGGTCGAAATCCGGCCGGAAAATTTATTTTAAATGTAAAATAAATTATGAAGTTGTAATAATATATTTAGTAAGTAGTAAGTAAGTAAGTTATGTTACGAACCCACTACCACAACGTTGTCTTGCCAGTCCCCTACCCGCACTCGGCCATCGTGGGGATGTATGGCCTTAACTCTGTCCTGAGAGGAGACCCGAGCCCAGCAGTGGAACATTATGGGTTGTTGATGAAGTTGTTTTGTTTATTTTTGGATATTTGTTTCGGATAATTTGTCACTAACTCCCTAAAATAAATATAGTAAACGATACTACCAACCACCACAACGACACGACCATTTCTAATAACTTATCAAAGCTGAAATATTATTTAAATTTCGGTCTCTCCAAAGAGCTGATTCAAAAAGTTTTGGAATATTGTACGAGTACTGACACAGTCACCTACCTTCTTATATTCCACCCATAAAGGTCACGGCCATTTTGTTCCTGATTTACCATAGTTTTCAGTGTGATTGATATCTTACCCTGAAATAAAAAAATATACAACGTTAATTCATACGTATCATAATTAATTAAACATGGTCGTATCATTTTCAAGGTTATTAATAAAAAGATGTTATTTAAAATCAAGAAGAAAATTCAAACCAAATTCTATTGGTTTTCATTGTTACTCTCTACAACTAGGTACAGTAAAGTATTTTAATAAATAAATATTATTAACCCTTTCAATATTTACATCAGGATGTTCGTGATAAATCAATTTGTTCATTGAAACTCAGTGCCTTTGAGAAGTGAGGTTAAATGAGAGGGTTATCAGGCCCGCCTCGAGAACGGACAGAACTCGTCCATCAAGGGTCTCGGTTCAATGAACTCTTATTGTCTTGCGCCCTAACCTCCTCTTGTTTTATGTACGAAAGCTTTACGTGTAAGGAAAGTTTTAAAATGTGTATATATTTTATTTCAGGCATGTTATTGACCGGTTGGTGACCTTAATTGCTAAGCTAGAAGTCATGGGTTAGATTGACACCCGGGACAAATAATAATGTGGTGAAAGTTTGACGGCACGTTTGGACTAGTGGTTTAATGGTCACCACGCCGTTTCCTACATCGCCAAGTGTCGTGGGTTCAAATCCCACGTAGGACAACACTTTGTGTGATCCCCAAATTGTTGTTCTGAGTCTGGATGTTCTTTGTGTTCATTTCATGTATGTTTGTAAAGTCCCCCGCGACACAGGAGGAAAAAAAGTGTGTAGTGACGGATTAAGAATACACAGTGTCATCGCCCCTACTCATCTCATGGGTACCGTAAAAGACGACTAAAGGACAAACTACACAGGACAACATCGCTGCGAGAAAGAAAATGTAGGGACACTAGTGTTTTACCTTCTCACTTAATATATTTAATAATTCGAACCAGTTAGTAATAAGTAACACGCTTCACATATACACCTTACACCTAACTAAGCAAGCTCCTAACGAAAACTCGAAACAAACCCTATACCGACCCGTCTGGTCAGCATGTATAGTAGTATAGTATAGTAGTATAGTATATATATACTACTATATATATATATATATATATAGTATATAGTACCAGTATAGTAGGCAAACATCTGCTTTCTAAACACATGCCTATGTTCAGCAGGTTCAGCAGAGGAATATTGTTGATGTGAAACTTATCGTAAGGTCTCGCCTATAGATGGCGAGGGATAAACCTGTTTTTGGCGTGGCGACGCCTCGCCACTATACTATTTTGTATTGTTTTTTTTGATGTGAAAAATGAATATTTATGAATAGTACATAGTACAAGTAATAAACAGTTATTTTATTTTATACAAAACCCAAATTTATTTTAAAAAATTGTATTTCATAAAAATGAATATTAAATATAGTAAACAGTCATTTTATTTTATACAAAACCCAAATTTATTTTAAAATTTAGAAATTTTGTTTTTAATAAAAATGAATATTAATGTAATAAACAGTCATTTTATTTTATACAAAACAATTTCAATTTTTCACATCTATCAGGCGTCCCGTGACGGCACACTTTTTTTTTACTAAATACGTAACTTCAAAAACCAAATTCAACAATTTCCATTTAAAACTTTTTTGAAGAACCTCTTGTAGGCTCAAATTCAATTGGCTCAGTTAGCAATGAGCACCGTAATTATTGTAGCCAATATTTTGTAAAACGGGATCACATCACACCGTACCGTAACGGCATAAGGCTTTACGTTCATGAACAATTCAAGCGACGTTACATCTTATTGTGTCGGTCTCGTTGGCGGCTACATCATTTATTATTTCTCAGGAATCCAGAGACTTCATTAATCTGGATTACTTTATACTCTTATATAAAACATGGCAATATTCCTGTCACTGATTTATTATGTTTGTGTAAGTGGTTGCATGGTGTAAAATATTTTTTAAACAGAAATAACTCTTCAACTAACATGGTTACAAAAATTAAGTGATGTGTTCTACGTACTCGTTTAAAATACGGTGCAAATATTTTATGCATGATTTTATGTATATTAGTCAAATCCAAAAACTACACACATCAAAAGTGTCTAGGGATCAACATATGTGTCTAGGGATCAACATATATTTTTGCAATAACTTTTCTCCTGATTGATATTAATTAAAATTTTCTTTAAGGATTCATCAAATAAAGTGTTTTCGTTTGTCACAGTAACGATAAACCAAGTCACCTTTGCATTAATAAAGAAATTTGCCATTTTCCTAATAAAGGGATTTTTGACATTTGAACCACTAACATTAAAGTTCGAAAAAAAGACTGAAATAACAGTTTTCTTTAAAATTTTATTAGGTAACTTAAACAATTAATAATCCGTGTTTCTACCGCGAACACTAACAACACAAGAATCGGTTTGGCATACTCAAAATGAGTTCATCCAAATCACGCTGTGGAATGGCCGCCCATGTTCGTTGCAACAACAAAAAAAGGTCTTCTTGCGACTGGATACCCTCCATATTCGGCAGAGCTCTTCTCTGTAGCATATCCCATGCATGCTCAATCGGGTTCAAGTCTGGCGACTGAGCAGGCCAGGGCCAAAGCCACATCTCAATCTCAAGAAATCCGCATAAAAATGCTTGATCCCTAGACACTTTTGATGTGTGTATAATGAAAATAATATCAGTCAACCGTTGCCAAAATCAAAACCAAAAGAGTTACCTACCTTCTTAAAGACGAAATAACAAGGAGGTAGGAAAAATCCAAATGAAAATTATTTCAGAAATGGAAAACGTTGAGGTTAGAAAACTAGAACATTTTTGTTGTTAAAATTAAATATTACACACACGATTTAATCTAAGAACTATAAATAAAATGAAAGGTTGTACAGAAGTGAAAACGCAGTGTAAACAGGTAAATATTGGCTTCAAATCCAACGCCAAACAATCAGGTTTGCTTCTTTGTTTGCTGATAAATCCATGTTCAGAACTTGTCAAATAGTAAATTCGCTTCGCATGACGTAGTTAACATATTGGCTTGGCTTTGGCGCATTACCATACTGTAAAAAAGAATACTAGGTGCAAAGCGTAGATGGGTGTAACATTCAAATCTAAGATACTTATTCTTCACTTTATTTATCATGAAATCATGTTAAATCTTTTCTAACTTGATTTTGTTATAAAGCAAATTAATGATTTTGATCAGTAAACACTCATTTGTTTCAATATACCTATAACAAAGTACTCGTATGTAACCTTGGGAAAGCCATGCTGCGGCAAATATGGATCGGCTTGCCCAGAGCGATATCACGACCACTGTCTGCAAATACGTTAACCCGGGCTCAACACTAATCCTTACCCAATTTGAGGAGGAAGATACTAAATATCAGAAACGTACTTACGCACTTGCCTTTTGCTATAGTAGCTATGGACGGCGGTAGTCACCTACCCTTATATGACTCGTCTGCTCCTATGATACAGTCAAAAAAGTATATCGTAGTTTTCACGGCATTTAGTAGTAGAAAATATAAAGATTATTATCTTTAGCTTAAGACAATCATTCTATAAATATTCTTCAAAGAATTGAACTCTCATCGAATTCGTGTAGATAGTGAATTCTGATCGAAAAAAATACTGAATAATATCAGTCAGTTGTCATGCAAATATTTCTTCTCATTTAAATTCCTTTTATCCCCGAACAAAGACTCTTAGCCACTTGTTCAATGTATGCACTCAATTTAAAATTTAATAGCTGAACAGAGAAAGCGGACAGACTAGGTTGAGTAAAGAAAACTCAATAATAAAATATTATTCATGACACTTCACGTGATCTAGTTGTAAATTACAATGGAAGTAAACTTTAAGTGCGATTCATACAAATAATACAACGCCATCTATTGACAATAAATTTACAAAATCATAAATTAATATTTACATACCAAGTTGTATTGAAAAAATATGACCTAATCTAGTTTCTAGTCTTTAAAACTCTCTCGAGTGAGGCTTTCTAAATTTCTATTTTAGTTCGTTGAAGTTGTTTAAACTCTTATTGGAAATTATGGACCTAAGACTTTGGCTGCTAAGCAGGGTTGATATTGACTTGAAATAAACTTAACTGAAGCAGATACTTTTTACTCTACACTTAAATATTTTGAACTGGGACCCAGTTTCTAAAGTAATAAATATTTTTTTTATAAATATTTCGGACATCTAACACACAACGCCATCTAGTCCCAAGCTAAGCAGAGCTTGTGTTATGGGTACTAGACAACTGATACAAATACATATATACTTTTTTTTGTAAATACATACATATTATACATAGAAAACACCCAAACTCCGAAACAAAACTATTTACTATTTTAAAAACTCAGCAATACTTATTGCACATTTCAGCTGGTTACACTACAGGGACACTGTTTTATAAAAAAAGGTAATAAAATCTATTCGGCAGAGCGTAAAATACGAGTGCTAATTTACTTGAGACTCATTAACTTGTACATTTCGGGCGAAAACTTGCAACGAGAATTAAAGGGTGAATGTCGACTGTTTGTCAATGTCACGCAGCTAACGATGGCAAGAAACGAGTACGTTTTACAACTAGAAATGCCCTATAGACATTACTGTTATAAAATATATCCTATGATACTTTTGAATGGATAAGTTTTTATTGTAAAGTAAATTACTGTCATTGGTTTAGTAGTTTCAGATTTCATCGACCACACGTAAACAGATCTTAGGTTTAAGGAATATTCGGCAATTGTTTATTAGAGTTACGAGTGATAGAGGACAATGGAGGAGGAAAACTCATTGCACCGACCCCAAATAACGTTGGGAAAAGGGTATGGAGATGATGAGTTACAGGGAGGTACGTGACCTTTCTGCTCGAGCTGCTGCTGTGATTCCGCTATCAACCATAATGGGCAACATCCTTATTCCCCATGGTGTTGTTTCCCAGTCCTTTTAAAATACCCACTCCCAATCATCACATTTCATTCCTAGTGCTCGGTTGATGACAATAGGCTTGCTTCCTAAATAAAAGTAATATTGTAATCGGTAGAATGTGGGCATTTACTGAATATTATGTTTGTGTACGAGCAAATCTTTATAGTAATATCTTGTAGCGTACATTTAAATATATTTCACACTGCCTGTCTGGTCAAATCGCATTTGCTTACATTACAATAGCAAATGCAATTTATTTTGTGATCGCTTTTCGAACTGTTGATATAGGAACACGACCCTCCAAAATACTCGACGACCTCTGTCCACATCCTCTCCGTCATAAGCCCTCAGGTGGCTCAAGTACCCTCTTCAAGGTTTTGTATATATTCTCGGAGAAAATGTTCAATTTCGGAGTAACATTTTTCAATGAAATCCAAATGTAGGGAATGTAAAAAGTATCTTCTAGAGAGTAAAATTATTTAAATCATATCTATTGAAGAAGTTGAATAAAAAACTATGTCTACGGGGTTTCAGTCGATTAGAATAGTTGCGTATGCCTGATATACCGTTCCGATTAGTTTCTGTTATTTTAACTAGAGTATCTTATACCGGATGGATTATATTTCCAAATCCTCCAGTTTTTCTTCTGATTAATTTCGTTTTGGGTTCCTAGACAGTTTCCTCGTGGGTACAAGTGGTGGGCGTGTGGGTGGGATTAGGCCCATACGATACGATCCAACCCGAAACCGGGATGGTTGGCACTTTTGGTAGTAGTAGTAGGCTAAAGGCATGCTAAAATAATAAAAATTACACAAATCCAAAACGTGGGGCACGTTGTACTTGTATTTTCTTTTAATTAATTCATACTGATATTATAAATGCGAAAGAAACTCTGTCTGTCGGCCAAACCGCTGCACTGATTTCAATAGGCCTCATTGCTACGATAACCGACAAATACGCGAGCGGAACCGCGCGCAAAAACTAGGTATAATATATTTAGACTATAGGTAATTAATTTTCTTTTGTATTTTCTAACTATATTTTATTGCGTATTCTTGTTGTTTTAAGTATTTCGTCGTCGCGTCACGGTAAATTTTATACCACAACATATGGTTGGATTGTAGGGCATGATCGTGTATATTTGTAAACCAAAACAATCACTAGGCCTCTAGTAACTATGGCCTTGGTTTTGCTATAATTTATTCCCGGGTCTTATGAAGTGATCCGAGCGGAATAATAATTCCGCTGTGCGGATTAGGACAAAGTAAACACTGAGACACTCTTCAAATTATGAATTTTAAATTCCCGAACCGTTCAACTTTGTCAGTTTGCTTTGCTTTTGTTTATCATGAATATTCTCCTTTTTCATCAGGTTTAACTTCGTTTTAATACTGACTGTTTCAGGAAGGTTAATTTGTACGTTGATACATTAAATTATTATTATTATCATTTGTGCATTTATTGTTCTCGAAATTATTATTATTATTACATTTTACTAGTCAGCAGCCAAAGATTGTAGATTTATTGTAAATAGCGTGAAACCCTCTTTAAGAATTGACAGTAATAATTAAATGCATACCTTTTCTTTGAAATGGTTCGATCATAATATAAATCGAAACATGGCATTTCTTATAATCTAGCAACGCCCCGTGATGCTACTAGTGGTTTATTAATTTCTTGCTCATCTCACAAGGACACTATACCGTTCCGAAATAAAAAGTAGTATATATGTTATTTAAATTGTTTTTGAAATTATTTGGAACAGAACAAAATCACTGCTATTTACAATCCTTAATTTAATTTCCTCCTAACCTTTAATCCCATCCGACAAAAGCTTGTTAGAGCATGTATTGTACTAATCAAACAAAATGTCGTCACTGTTTACTCCTTGTCATGGCAACGATAAGTATATTGTCGTTTAAATCAATACTGAATATATTACGTCATATTTTCTACAATGCAGGGTTTTATAGATCCTAACGCTTTTCAAAAAGCTTGGAGCCATACAACTACACAGAAAACAGAAGTTAATCAATTCTCCAAGGGGATTCTACTCCTCCCGTGACTTCTCTCTTTACCAAGTGAGCCAGGGGAGGAATAAAATCCCCTCGCTATTACTCTAGTTCTGGCAGAGAACCTAAAGGGCAACGACTGCACTCGTGTCTTATGAGTTAAACTTATTCACGGGCAACGACAGTTTCTTACCATGACAGGTAACCCTTCTTTTCCAGGTGACCATGTTTTCCAGTGCATCTTGGACGAGAACTTCTGTCAGGTAATACAACGAGCAATGTATAAATTATGACAAATTAAAAAAATGGAAACAATATTTTACGCAGTGAAAACAAATTTACAATGAAAAGTATCTAGGAGTTTTAAGATGTACTCCTAGCAGGTTCTTAGCTAGCTATTTCAGCCACGGCAGTCAGTGTCAACGGTGACAGGCCAACTACGCAGGAGATACTAGAGTACACCAAACATAAACACAGGTGCAATCCCTATTCCCTCATTCTCATAATCTGATGGCACGGCTATCCGATACGACTAGCTTTGCATGCTCTGGAAAGTAAAGGTTAAGTCACAAACTCCGAGCCCGTTATTAAGCATTTCCTTAATCAGAAAACCTCAATAATAGTTTTTGGATCGACCCGGAATTCCAAAGCTAGACCTCTTGATCGTTGATCGTTAGTGGAAAACGCTAACCGCAAGACCAACGAGGCAGTAAATATTTATACTCTTACTGCCCGTCTGAGATTTAAATGCCTCATCATCGTAGAAGACTTTCCTTAGAAAGGTTTTGGTCTACCATATCATGCTTACAGAAGTTACAGATAGATAGAAATAGGGCTTAAATAAATTGACAATTAATGATACCTATTATTACGGTAACCAGTTATTCTCCGCAATTTCTACAATAGCAGTAATCACGTACGAATATTCCCAGAATGTGATTCCCGTTGTTGTTATCACACGGATAGAGAATAGTTTTTCAAATTTCTACTTAATAATAAAGTCACGACCGCAATATCGTTATCTAAGTTGTTCTCAAGGGTAATAGAACAAAGAACAAAAGAAATCCGAGGGATCAGGAAAGATCTCTGGACTGTTATGTGTTATCTTTTGTATAACTTAATTAAATTGTTGATATCGAGATCATCTCTTTGGCGTATCTACGGCGTATCTACGGCGTATCTATGGGTATTATCTACGAGTCTCTTAGAAGGTTCTAGATTTAAAGGGACTTTGACTGTAGATATAGCCTAATAACGGACTTACTGAAATCAGATCAGCAGACGGTGTTTGTTCATTCGTTAGTAGCGTTTTACACACTCATTATGAATTTTCTCGATGAAAAATACTTAAGTTCGTGAGGTATTATTAAATATTTTTGTATAGGTTCAGCGGATATCCGATGCACAAAGAAGGTTTCGGGTCTTTTTTATGCATAGCTCAATTACGTTGATGCATATTTAATAGCTTCCACATCAGTGTTAAGCTTGTGTGTAACAAATTTTCTTATAACCGAAAACAGAACACTTGAACAACAGAACGCTTGAAATAACTTGAACTTGAAAAGAAGGATATGAATAAAGCTAAAGCATAATATAAAGAAAATATATGAGTGCATTAAAGTATGGTTTTGCTTGCAATATGTTTTATCTATTATTATTGATTCATAAGTTACATCAACAAAACTAATTCAAAAATAATTAGTCATTGGCAAATTTAGAATTTTTCCATGCCGTGGGAATCGTCATTTTTTTGGAAAGTGTAGTTTATAATTATCGAATGAATAATGATCGAATGAATAAAAAATAGTACCTCATAAAATAAATCCATAAATTAAGGGTACTAAAAATGATTAAAAACTCTAAGGCAACTAAAATATTCAAGAGAAGGTCGGCGAGGATAAGATTAAGGGATTGAACGAAGCGTCATGAAGAGGTTGTTTATTGTACAAGGCCTACACCCGCCAGGTATTAACGTCTTTGTTTAGTCCTGTACCAACTCACAAGGGTCTCTCATATTGTAAACTGGTGAACTGTACACGAATGGGGACTTTGTGGATGTAATTTGGGCAATTATTGGTGAATGTTTTGGTCTTGATGGTGGATCTTAATTTCGAGGGAGGACTTACTTTAATTACGTACTTTTGAGTATTTTACAATACTTTTGACTAAAAATATTGTCTTCTAATTTAATATTAGCTAACAGTATTTACTTTTTTATGTTTTACCATATTTTGTTTTGGTTTTGCTTGTGTAGAAGTGTAATAAACAATAATCTCACCTAAGCTGTATTTTATTTACCACTAAATACGCGGTGTCACAAATCTAAATCAGCCCAATCGTTTTAGAGATTAGTCGGAACAAACTGAAAGTCCTAAATTTCAAAAACTGATATTTTGATCTATGTACCGTATGAACTTGTATATACATTTCCCTTTTAGCATCCTATGACTTAGTTTTTTTTAATACCCTACCTATAGGGTATTTTGATTTGGTATTTTAGTTACATTAGCTATTTGATTAGTAATTTAAGATACCAAAATATCCTGTATCACCACTCATTCTTAAATAGCTTTTGAAGATGGTCGTCCGTAGTTTAATCAATCTCTGCGTCATATTTTTCTGTTTACTAAAGAATGCAATTAAGTCAAACATTTTAGTTTGGTAAGTTAAGAATTTTACTTTTTTTAGTACAGATGTAGCTAACTAAAAAAGGATTGTCTAATAACAATCTCTTAAAAGGTAATGACCAAACTCTGGGAGCGCTTTGCTATTTTACGACCCGCTGAGTGTTATCAAGTGGAGTTTCAACCATATTCTAGGGAATTCATGATCTGTCGGGGCTTGACACAGCATTATCTAACACTTAAGAAAACTTTGTTCACAAGAACTTGAAAACCAACTTGAAAGTTATAACAATATCTTTGACTTTCATGACGTATTCAATATTGCTTCTCTTGACAGGTGAATGTCATTATTTTGTAATTAAATGACTTGACAAAATACATAATCATAGTGCTATAACAATTGTTTTTTAAAAGAGTAATTATTTACTGATAGAAAGTTCTTAATATTTAAAAAAGATTGTATGGATGATGATTCTTGAGCTTGTTTCATCCTTTCTTCTCAAGCTAGTCCTGGTAGGAAAAGCAAGTAAGAATTGTTTAACTCGCAAAAGTGTGGGAATCTGAGCTTGCACTTGATTTGTATGCATACTTTGTTGCAATAAATGTTTTCATTTCAGTATTTTTCAAGGTATATAGACATTTTTTTTATTGTTTGACTATGCATTTTTTATGTAAGTTTATGTTATGTCAGTTCTTTGAGTTTACCGAACATAACTCCTGACTTCCACCACGGTGCACCTACTTTACAAAATTTCTACATCTCCCAAAGGTTGGCTGATAGAGAATGCCTTGGGCATTAAGCCCGCCAATTTACTTGAGTGCACGAAGTTTTTAAATGAATAAATAAATAATGTTGATTTAGTTTAGTCGGATCTGAACCTAATCCAGGCAATTGCTTTAGGTGAAGCTACTAGTAGGTTCGTCAAAATCTCACTGTAACTTGATCTATGGTAATGTATTTTCATTAACAAATCAGTTCACTGAATCACACTCAAAAATAATTACATCAGCCTTAAACAGGTGAGAGGACCAAATGATAGCGCGACTCAGACAAAAGGGACGAGGCCTTCTATCGTGACCATAGGACGTCATTTTTGTGTTTTGTACACATCACCTATTAAATCTATACTATTATATAAAACTGAAGAGTTTGTATGTCTGTTTGTTTGAACGCGCTAATCTCAGGAACCGCTGGTCCGATTTGAAAAATTCTTTCAGTGTTGGATAGTACATTTATTGAGGAAGGCTATAGACTATATATCATCACGCTATGACGACGAATAGGAGCGGAGCACCAATAACAATTGTTTCAAAAACGGGGGAAAATTATCACGCTACGGGCAATAGGAGACGCAAACGAGGTTGCGTGGGTCATCTAGTAAATTATAATTTCACTGCTATGGTTATTGAGCTAACATACATCCTATATTAATAAAAAAATTAAACTTCGTTGCTCTTATTACTAACTAGCTGACCCACACAACGTCGTTTGCGTCTCCTATTGCCCGTAGCGTGATAATTTCCCCCCGTTTTTGAAACATTCTTCATTGGTGCTCCGCTCCTTTTGGTCTCAGCGTGATGATATATAGCCTATAGCCTTTCTCGATAAATGGACTATCCAACACTGAAAGAATTTTTCAAATCGGACCAGTAGTTCCTGAGATTAGCGCGTTCAAACAAACAAACAAACAAACTCTTCAGCTTTATATCTATACTAATATTATAAAGCTGCAGAGTTTGTTTATTTGAACGCGCTAATCTCAGGAACTACTGGTCCGATTTGAAAAATTCTTTCAGTGTTGGATAGTCCATTTATCGAGAAAGGCTATAGGCTATATATCATCACGCTGAGACCAAAAGGAGCGGAGCACCAATGAAGAATGTTTCAAAAACGGGGGGAAATTATCACGCTACGGGCAATAGGAGACGCAAACGACGTTGTGTGGGTCAGCTAGTATTAGTATAGATGTATTTATTATACTCTTCTAAGATCTAATACTCATAATCAACAACACAATTATTTGGATAAAGATTAATAGTAGGTATTATGTTGCTAACAACTCCATGGCAACTAACTAATTATTAGGTACCAACTCTTAGCGTCTTATACTCGTGATAACTTCTAAACGAAATGTCCGATTGGGATGAATCAAAAAGTATTTTACTTCTATATAAATACCCTTGATAACATAATGCTTAATTTGGATATGGATTAATATTACGATACACATTTAACGTAGTTTCTTTCTTCAGACGATTTAATAAAAAAAATTAACACATAAGCGGTTATTGTGACTAAACCCTGATAGTTAAATATCTGCTCTCGCGGATTTTTTTGTAGAACTTAATGGGGCCTACGAACCCGTAATACATTATTTTGTTCTATCATAAATAGTTTTAGCAGCGCACGCAAAAATAGGGTTTCGATTTCACACCTTGGGTTACAAAATTTTCTTACAGATCCCCAATTTTTTTTAAAATAAAATATAGCCTATAGCCTTCCTCGATAAATGGACTATCCAACACTGAAAGAATTTTTTTAATTGGACCAGGAGTTTCTGAGATTAGCGCGTTCAAACAAACAAACAAACAAACTCTGCAGCTTTATAATATTAGTATAGATTATTTTTCAAGAACTCTATTCTTTCCTCACTTAGATCTTCATAATTCGTCAATAATAGATGATTTTGAACGGATACGTATACAATGGTTCTGACTTTAAAGTGCTGTGGTAAAAGCTATTTGGTAAATGTAGGAATTCAATATTGAAATATTTATTCATTTACCGCTTATCTGAACTCTATAAATGTTTAAATTAACTTTAAAAAACAAATAGCTTTTGTATACACCTCTCAGATTTCACAATAAGTACGTAAAACCTTCAATTAAATTTGTAAAATAAAACGACCCCTCAAGGAGTGAAATATGATACTTTCCAATCTATTCAAATGTAAAATAAAGTCAAAAGCGAAAGGGTTAAGTTCGAGTTTGAGGGTTAAGTAGGCTTATTGTTATCGATACTGTAATGTAAAACTATTCATCCTGAAATAGTGGAATAGATAAAATTTTGTGTTAAGTTACAGTTAAAGATGTATACAAGTTCATAATAAAAACAAAATCTAAAAATAAATACTAAAGATTACATCCATAGTGAACAGGCTTTGGGATGTTTTTCCCAATCCTACCTTTCCTCACTGTTTTAAATCACCCGCCAATAGCCCTTGCCTATCTGTGAGGGCTGTGACATCGCTCCCGCCACCTAGCAGCGTGAGCAAAACATATCAGTTCGAACGAAACTCAAACGCCTGCCGGCAAGAAAAACATCACGCGTGTGAAGAAAGCCCAAAATATCGTGAAATACGACTACACTACTACAGTAATGCTGTGTGGTGATCTCCTGTCTCTCATCATCCTGTGAGTACCTTAACCTCTTCACTTTTCATCTTTTAGTCTGTATTGTTTCTGAGTAGGAAACTTCAAAAGCGTTTTTGGCTAGGCGCGATATACAAACATATTGGTGGTTCATGCGAGCCATAACGAAACACATAGTATTTGTAAAGGTTTCACATAGACCCAAAAGCCCACCTGCACCTTTAGCCGAGTTGACATTCGTTATTTGAAAAGTAATAAATGTATGGGAGGGAGTGATGTGATGTTAATACTAAGTCACGAGGTCCAAACAAAATACACACATCAAAAGTGTCTAGGGATCAACATATGTGTCTAGGGATCAACATATATTTTTGCAATAACTTTTCTCCTGGTTGACATTAATTAAAATTTTCTTTAAGGATTCATCAAATAAAGTGTTTTCGTTTCTCACAGTAACGATAAACCAAGTCACCTTTGCATTAATAAGGAAATTTGCCATTTTCCTAATAAAAGGATTTTTGACATTTGAACCACTAACATTAAAGTTCGAAAAAAAGACTGAAATAACAGTTTTCTTTAAAATTTTATTAAGTAACTTAAACAATTAATAATCCGTGTTTCTACCGCGAACACTAACACAAGAACATCGGTTTGGCATACTCAAAATTAGTTCATCCAAATCACGCTGTGGAATGGCCGCCCATGTTCGTTGCAACAACAAAAAAAGGTCTTCTTGCGACTGGATACCCTCCATATTCGGCAGAGCTCTTCTCTGTAGCATATCCCATGCATGCTCAATCGGGTTCAAGTCTGGCGACTGAGCAGGCCAGGGCCAAAGCCACATCTCAATCTCAAGAAATCCGCATAAAAATGCTTGATCCCTAGACACTTTTGATGTGTGTATTAGCCAATATTAGAAGGGATAGAAGCCTTTGCTATTGTAGAAAGAAAACTTGGTGAAGCTATAAAGCTGTGTGCTTTATTCATCCATCAACTATTAGTGGATGTAATGTATTTACGACTTTATACATTATGCTTAGTTGGAGGCCTTTGGGCGGCTTGAAAACATCGAACGGCAAGATTACGTAGCCACAACGTTGTCTTGCCAGTCCCCAACCCGCACTCGGCCAGCGTGGGGACTTATGGCCTTAACCCTCTCCTGAGAGGAGACCCGAGCAGCAGTGGGACATTATGGGTTGTTGATGATGATATAGGAGACCAGTTTTTGTTGTTACTTCAATTGTCTTCAATATACTGAAGCAGTCTTTAATTGACAGCCCCCGAACATAGACTGAAAAGATAACTGATTTAAAAAGAAATGCATTATACCTACTCAAGAACAATATTTTTCATGAGTCATAAAAATCCACTTTTCTACTGAAATGTGCCGACGAAAATCAATTTGCGTTTCAATAAGAACTTAAAAAATCACTCTAAACTTGTTTAACTAAACATTTTATCCAGACAGTGATAAACTCTTTATCAACTTTTCTACGATATTGCCAAGAACTTACCGAACAGTTACATAATCTATTCTACATATAATATGTCTTATCCATTATACTTTTTTGAGGCGGTTAAAATGTTATACCCTACATGATTCCAATATAAAGTTTATATAGGCTTTCTTTGAGATTTAAAGGTGCCGACTGACCTAAAACATTTCGGCGTAACGTAACGTTACGTTACGCCGAAATGTTTTAAGTCAGCCGGCACCTTTAAGGCCCGAAGGATATTTTCAAAACTAATTATATTTACTAATTTCATACACTCATCCAAGCGTCCGTAGTCCGTGCGGTGATGAATTAAGAATACAAAGTGTCATCACCCCCATTCATCCCATGGGTGTCGTAAGAGGTGAATAAGGGACCAAACTAAGCAGGACAATGTCACTTCAAAAAGAAGGTAAACTTGAAATAAACCCAAAGTCCTCCGCCGCGTCTGTCTGTCTGTCTGTTCGCGATAAACTCAAAAGCTATTGCACGGATTTTTATGCGGTTTTTACTTATAGATAGAGTAATTCATGAGGAAAGTTATTAACGATAAATTAATGAAGACGTCGACAAAAAATTGAGCCGCACACCTCAGAGAAACATAGCCTATGTTATATTTTTCGTAATAACCCGTGCGAAGCCGGGGCGGAACGCTAGTATATATATCTGAAAAGGAGCCTGAACTTTATGCATCGCATCAGTAACAATAGTACCGTACCGACATGAGGTCTGGTATTTTTATGATATGACAAACAAATGGAAAGTGTCTAAGAAAATGCCTTTTGCAATGTTATCACGCTACAGAGTAACCTATGTCCTTTTACAAAAATAAAAGTATCTTCATGCCAAATATTCATTGAAATAGATGTAGGTTTGCCGTAAAAGCGTAACCGACAGACAGTTACGAATTTATATTAATACTAGCTGACCTACGCAACGTCGTGTACGTCTTCTATTGCCCGTAGCCATTGATATACAAAAAACCCGTAGCGTAAAAAAAATCCCCCGTTTTTGTAACATTCTTCATTGGTGCTCCGCTCCTATTGGTCTTAGCGTGATGATACATAGCCTATAGCCTTCCTCGATAAATGTTCTATCCAACACTGAAAGATTTTTTTAAATCGGACCAGCGGTGCCTGAGATTAGCGAGTTCAAACTAATAAACAAACTCTTCAGCTTTATAATATTAATAATAAGTATAGATGGAAGTATGGATTTATAAAATAACTAGCACAAGACTATATACCTACATCATACTATTATTATAAATGTAAGTTTGTTTGTTACGAAAACTACTTAACCGATCATGATTAAACTTTGTACACATATTCATGGAGGTATTAAAAGTAATATGGGACAATTTTTATTAAATGCGAGCGAAGCCGCGGGTAAAAGCTAGTATAAAATAAATTGAACTGAAACCAAGCAATTTTGCTGATGTGGCCGTGCACGCTGAATATTTAGTAGAACACTCGTCGCTCTATCTATCGCGTAACTTCAAAGGCAAACTTCAAACCCATATTTTTAAAAGAAACGATAACGCCTGCATTAGAAAGCAATCCTGTGTCACGGAAGACTTTAAAAACATATATGAAATTGACACAAAGAACACCCAGACTCAGAACAACAATTTGTAAATTACACAAAGTGCTGTTCCACCTGGGGTTTGAACCCACAACACCTAGCAACAGCGCTATATAAAACGGCGCGGCGGCGTGGCAACCGCTTAAATCACTCATCACTCGCCATCTAAGCAGCCAGTATTATTTTTATGGTTTTCGTAACTATTTCTTCCTATAGCAGTATTTAATTTTTTTTTTTTTTCGGACATCTATTAACACACAACGCCATCTAGTCCCAAGCTAAGCAGAGCTTGTGTTATGGGTACTAGACAACTGATACAAATACATATAAAGTTTTTTTTGTAAATACATACATATTATACATGGAAAACACCCAAACTCCGAAACAAATATTTGTTGATCATACAAACATTTGGTCCGACCCGGGAATCGAACCCAAGACCTCATGATCATCAGTCGCACACGCCAACCGCGAGACCAACGAGCGTTTTCATTAAATACAAGCTGTTACAGCAAAGCGCCATTTTACTAGTTATCATATAAAATTGTATCTATACCCAATAACGTGAAAAAGATCTAACATTGTTAGAAAAAATACATTTTTGAAACATAAATAAAAAATAACGTAAATTTTGTTTTGGAACAGAAAACATAATTCGAAAACTATTTTCTTAAGATATTATTTCACACTAGTTTGTGCTTGCGGCTCCGCTCGCATGTATGTCGGTTGTTGCGGTGGCCTATGTGTTATTCTGATGTATAAGCTATATTACTGTAAAGATTCATCCAAATCCGTTCAGTAGTTTTTGCGTGAAAGAGTAACAAACATTCATCCATCCATCCATCCATACTTACAAACTTTCGCGTTTATAATATTAGTAGGATTAGAGAAGACTGTTAGAAATGACATTATATTATGGTTACTTGTTGCTTATGAAGTTATTGATAAAATCTATTTTAAAATATTTGCAAGAAAAAGGATTCGTGCACTGCTTAGAAATTTACAGCTTAGTAACGGTTTCGGGCTTTAGTATTGTCAACATTAGATAGTCAAGAAAGTACACTGGTGCAATTTCACAATGCAAAATGTTAATTATTATATTACCTGGATTGAATATGGACAGCCGGAAAATATGGCCACATTATGATTATTCCAAAAACCAAAATTTTTTATAACCTTGATGCAACCTTTTTTTTTTTTTTTTTTCTTTTTTTTTTTTACGTGTGGAAATCCCCTTTTTTTTTTTTTTTTTTTTTTTTTTTTTTCTTGTTCGGAAATCCCCTCGGATACCACCGGCTGGTGGTTATGTCGGACTCGAACCGACTAAAAACCGCACACCATCTCGGGTACTAGAAGCCGGGGAACCAGGTGCACCCTCGAAAGGAAAATCCCTGGAACCCCGACGTACCTCGGACCACCCACTATTTGTAGGTGGCCCCCTCCTGTGTAGGAACCCTAACCCTTCTATTTGGAATAAGGCGCGAGCACGTTATAGAGCTCGCGCCGCCGCCCCGGCCTGCTTCTGCTAGGGTGGCTGGTGGCCTCACCTGTCACCCTCAGGCTTGCGCTTATGGAGGACGGAGATCGTTTAGCGATCTCCGACGCCCGAGTCGTCTGCGGTACCTGGCCCGTTCCCGGGCCTGGCGGACAGGGAGAGTTCTAAACCTCTCCCGGTCCCGCTCCGCCATCTCCTTCGCAAGCATAACTTGCTCGCAGAAAGAGACGGCAGAGTTCCACGCGCTCTCGCTCCGTAACATGGCCGCAATCATGTTACCGAGCGAGAGGAGCCCCACTCCGATGGCCGCCACGAGATCACGCCTCGGCTCGCCCCACGCCGGACATTCTGCCAGCGTGTGGAATGCCGTGTCCACAGTCTGGCCATCGCAATGGTGGCACTCAGGCGTTGGCTCCTTGCGGATAAGACACAGGTGCTCTCCGAAGCATCCTTTTCCAGTGAGCACCTGCGTCAGCCGGTATGAGAGGCTCCCGTGATGCCTCTCGAGCCAATCCTCCATAACGGGTCTTACCGCAGCAATAACGGCGTGCCCAGCGCTCGGTTGCCCAGGTCGTTCCTTCCATTCCTCCACGAGGACCTGGCGGAGTTGGGATTTCTGGTCTTCGATTTCTCGAATCTCAGGACTCCTACCCAACTCCCGCGCCTCCTTGCGCCACTGATAAAGAGCCGCAAGGGCTCTCGCCTCCAGGTCCCATGGTGGAGTTCCGGCCAGGAGACTTGCCGCCTCGAAGGAGATCGTGCGGTACCCCCTTATGATCCTGATGGCCAGCACCCGTTGCGGTCGTCGCAATAACGCAATATTGCTGGCCTTCAGGACCTCCGCCCATACTGGGGCCCCATAAAGGGCCATGGACCGCACAACCCCTGCATATAGTCTCCTGCAGGAGTCATCGGGCCCCCCCATATTTGGCAGCAACCGTGATAATGCACGCGCTGCGCCAACCAGCTTGGGGACCAGACTTCGGAAGTGGTATCCGAAGTCCCATCGGCCGTCGAGTACGAGCCCCAGATATCTCATAGAGGGCTCGATGCCGATGCGAGTTCCTCCTACTATAAGGCTGAGTCCATCAGGCGGCTTCCTCCGAGGCCCATGAAAGAACAAGGCCTCGGATTTGTGTAAAGCCACCTCGAGACCCAGCTGCCGGATTCGCTCCACGACTTGGGCAACCCCGGCCGTGGCCCTCAGGGTTGCCTCATGATGCGTCTTGCCACACGCCGTCACAAGCGTGTCGTCCGCGTAACACGTGACGGCGACACCATCTACGAACGCACCACGAAGCACCCAGTCGTAGCCAATGTTCCACAGGAGCGGCCCTAAGACCGACCCCTGCGGAACACCGCACGACATTTCACGTCGACCGAGACCGGTTCTACTTGGGTAAACAACGGCTCTCTCTGACAAATATGCCCCGACTATGCGGCGGAGGTAGAGAGGCACTCGGTGATACACTAGTGCCTCCCCGATGCAACTCCAGGGCAAAGTGTTGAACGCGTTGGCGATGTCTAAAGACACCGCCAGCACCACTTCGCCCCGGGAAACTGCTTCCTCCGCCAGGGCCCTCACGCGCATGATCGCATCCACGGTGGAGCGTCCCTGACGGAACCCATATTGGTTGTCCGCCAGATCCGGCCCCGTCCTGAAGAGATGCTTGACGAGGCGCCATGCAATCACTCTTTCAAAGAGTTTGCACACCTCGTCAAGCAACACTATGGGCCGATAGGCGGATGGTGAGTTCACCGGACGCCCCTCCTTTTGGATGAGGACCAGTTTCCCCGTCTTCCACAATTTTGGAAACTGGCCTTTCTCGAAACATGCGCTGAACAACCCTCTCAGTCGGGGCTCGAGAGCCGGCGCCTCATCATCTAGAGCCAGGACCCACGCTCGGCCTGGAATGCCATCGGGTCCTGGGGCGATGTTTTTGGCTTTAAGCCGTTTCACCGCCAGCGCTAGTTCTGCCCGAGTGACCTCAGGCACGTCGTCATCATCCACGTTGGGCGCCTCAGGCGTCGGAGGCGGAGCCATCTGTGGTGGAGTGTGCTCCACCAATCGCGATGGAAACAGGGTGCCGACGACCCCCTCAAGCAGGTCTGGCTGAAGACACCGGGTCAACGGCGGGGCCCATGGACGCATCTTGCCTCTAACCATGCGGTAAGGGCGCCCCCATGGGTCCCGCTCCAGTGTCTCCAGCAACTCGCGGCGGGCCTCACTCTTGGCCCGCTTTATCGCTGCCTGAAGGGTTCTCTTGGCACCCCTGTATTCCACCAACAGCTCCGCCTCTCGGGTTGCCGCATCTTCAGGACGGCGACGCCTCCTGCGGAACCGAGAACACTGACGGCGCGCGGTGACGCAGGCTTGTCGTAGCCTTGCGATCTCCGGCGACCACCAGTAGACCCGGCGCCTCGCAGTATTGGGCTGAACCCTAGGCATCGCCGCATCACAGACGCGGGTCATGGCCTCCCGGAACCATTCTGCCTCGGCATCCACATCGACAGGCCCTTCCGGCGCAGGGGCCCAGGCCTGTACGATGGCGGCTTCCAGGAGGAGCTCCCGATTTAAACGCTTGAGCGCCCAACGTGGCTCAGGTGGAGCCGGTCTAGCCGGCGCGCCATCCGCAGGAGCGGAGACCTCAAACCGAACGTATCGGTGATCCGAACCTGTCTCCTCCCCCACAACGACGCGCCAGTCCCGAACACGGCGCGCCAGCGAGAGGCAAGCGAGATATCTACGATCGAACTGCCCCTCGCCGTCACGAACGTGGGTACAGACCCCCGATTCAGGACAACTAGACCGGATCTTTCAGCCCAGTTCTCCAGTGCCCTACCCCTCGGGTTAGTGCGCCGGGAACCCCATGCCTCCGACCAGGCATTGAAGTCCCCGAGCACAAGAACCGGATGAGGGCGACAGGCGTCGACGACGACGGCCAACTGAGCGAGCCATTGCTCATACTCAGTTATGTCTCGGTTTGGCGTGAAATAAGCGGCCACGACCGCTATATCCCCAACCACTGCCGCTATGCAACCCCGTTCCCTTGCAACCACGGCAAAGGGAGGGGTGCCAGCAGCGGTGCCGTGCACCAGCGCGGCCGAGCCATCCAAGTCGGTTACCCAGGCAGACCCCAGGAACCGGTGGGTGTATGGTTCGGCAACAGCGGCAATGTGAATGGACCACTGTGCCATGCTCTGGAGCAGAAGATCCTGAGCGACAGCACCGTGGCCCACGTTCGCCTGGAGGATGCGAAGATGTGAATCCATTATTGGATTTCCATCTCCGCATTCCGCCGCGAACCTTGCCGCGAACTGGCGGCACCATTTGCACCCTCCGGAGGGCAGCCAGAAGGTCTACCTCCCAGCTTCGGTCCTGACAGGGCGCAGGCTTTGCTACCAACCCTATGGTCGGCAGATTGCCCCCCTGCTGCGCACCTAAAGCATCGCAGCGGAGCGTTGCAGCCGCCCGCCTTGTGACCGGACTGGCCACAGCGGAAGCAGAGATCACCAACGGTGATATCCGCCGTGCACGTTACCCCCACATGTCCCACCGACAGGCACCGGTAGCACCTTGCCGGTCGGGGCTGCAGGAGCCGTGCCTGCGCCCTCAGGAAACCTCCAATTAAGAGGGTACGCCCATCAGCGACCTTTTGGGCCGCCGCAATAGGGCAGCTGACAACCGCTGCCCCCTGTCCACTGAAGCCGAAGCGTATTGCTCCGACCTTTACATTTTCCAGAGGGCAGCCTCCAGCCTCCATCACAGAGAGCCTAAGCTCGTCCGCTGAGACAGAGTCGTCCAGACCCGTAATGCGTACTTCAGCGCATTTTACGGGCCTGGACACTCGGACGTCAGCTGCATCTAGTGAGTCCCTTAGCTTAGCCGCAAGGGCGTCGGCTTTGGGGCCACTGGTGGCACCGGGGATCTCGAGTAGCCGGGCTCCTGTACGTGTAATTTTACACCGGACGCCCGGTATCTCGAGAGCCTTGAGGTTAACATTGGCCTTGACTTTCGATAAGACATCAGCGTACCCCAAGCCCTTCTCCGTTGCCTGCGCGAGACATATGCTGTTCAACCAATCAGCGCGCGACTTGCGATCCGTCGTACCATTACACAATCTTTCGACTGTTTGCAATCTCGCGAGATAGATTACAATCTAACGGTTTTGACAATCTTACGTTAACAGATACACATCCAAGGTTATCAGCGGATGGCTGGATACCATTGACATTTATTTGAAAATTAACCACTCACCCGTGTTCTTGTTACCGGACACCATGCGGTAAAGAAATTTTTAAGCTTTTCAATGATAAAAAAATCATCACCAATCGAATTTAAAACCTCCTCCTTTTGGAAGTCGGTTAAAAATCTAGCGGGACGTTCATACATTTAATTTTATTAACTTGTAAACTTTCGCATTGCATGATTATATATAATTACGCATTATATATAATTACGGGAATCAACGCAAGCACGTAACAGGTGTCATACGAATCGTGGTCAACTAGACCGGGACCCGTTCTATCAATACTTCTATTTTTAAGAATTTGTAGAATACTGGTTGAGCCCCTCATTGTTACCCACGATTCTTGTTGTACCCTCTGTGTTTACAATAACGACCGCGGGGCAAAGCTAATCTATAAAAGGTAGTTTAAGTTACTCCTTATATCATCAGCTATCTGCCAGTAAAATTCCAGTCAAAATCTCTACCCATTCCATAGATTAGCTGGAATAACAGACAGACAGACAAAAACTTGGAAAATTGATTTGTTGATGTAAATAACTTTCATAAACATTTAGTGAAAAGCTGTTCATTTAAAATTACAAACAGACCCTTCAATTTTATTTCATTATATAACTGAATAACACAATCTGCTTAAAAATGCATATGATACATGATAATTGTGAAAATTTGTTTATTCCGTATAGCGTTGTAGAGGATTATAGCCATCGTATTCTTAAAAAGTACTTGAAATATTTAAATTGTGAGGTGAACCAAAAGCTCTCAGGGCGGTGCTGGAAACTTTTTGAAATGGGCCAAAACACTCCACCACACACTTTACACAAATCCCGGAAAGCTGAGGTCTTTCTAAAGTGTTTTCGAGTGTAACTGTATAATGTGGTCAAAGAAACATCCTAACTTTTATAAAATATAGTATTTTATGTGTTTTTGTCGAGAAAAATTAGGGTAATTGTTATTTTAATAGGTTCACATATTTTTGATCGCATTCAAACATATTTCAAGTTTTAAAGGATACTATCTGTACATCTATTCAAATAAATAAAATTGAAATGTCCATAATGAAAGTATATAAGGTACTAACATCAAAAAACGGTTCAGCTCTTCATTTATTTTTTAGTTTTTAAAAATAGTTAAAATTATTTAAAACCGACTTTATTAGATTAGTTAAAACCTTGAACTCACTACCAGGGCACGTGTTTCCCTGCCACTATGATCCAGGGTCCTTTAAGCGGGGAGTCAAAATGTATCTTACTAGCCCGCAATAGTGTAGATCAACATGCTGCATTACCTACATTCGTAATGAGCATGGTGGTGGTTTTCCATCAGGCAGTGTAGAGTCATTTTGGCAGCCAAACATAAAAAAAACATGTTAATTCAAGTGAAGCCGTTGCCGTAATGTCAATAATTTTATGTTAATATTCGCATTTTCTCCTAATACTCTCTTTGATGTGTAGTAAACGAACAATAGCAATAATGTTAATTAAAATATTCAGTTAATACCAAGACTTTAACAGAATTATTCTGCCTTTAAAGTAACTATAACATTTATATAAGTTTGCAGTCCATCGTAATTTGAATTTAAAGTTCTATATTTCAACTATGAGGCCTAAGTTTGTAATTATAAAATTAAACCCTAGTATAAAAAATATTAATTAAGATTAGGTTAAGGTTAAAGTAAATTGTCCTGAAATTTACACCGTGAATATGAATTAATCTTTGTATTCATGTTCTATATAATGGCGTTGCCGATACATCTCTCAAATGAAATGAATTTCTCAGTTTTTGCAATATTTTTATTAAAACTCGGCTCTCATTGGTATTAGTATAATATTTTTTAGCCTTATTATAAAATAATACTACTAAATACTATTTAACTAGGTCAGTAACTATTTAATGTACTTATTAATAACGTTTAAAGGTAATTTGATTGGACATGACAATGTTTATGTTTACTGAAAACAGTAAAATAACTTAATAGATATTTCGAACATTTCTTCACCTTGACACTCTCGTTACGTATTTCTAATAACATACGATCGCATAGAAATTATGTATGAGGTACTCGTTTTAGGGTTCTGTACCCAAAGGGTAAAACGAGACCCTATTACTAAGACTTCGCTGTCCGTCTGTCACCAGGCTGTATCTCATGAACCGCGATAGTTAGACAGTTGCAATTATCAGAAATGTTGTATTTCTGTTGCCGCTGTAACAAAAAATACTAAAAAACAAAATAAACTAAATATTTAGGGGGCTCCCATACAAAAAACGTGATTTTTTTGCTCGATATTAATAACGGCAACCGGTAGACGCTTGAAATGTATAGATAATGGTACGGAACCCTTCTTGCGCGAGTCCAACTCGCACTTGACCGATTTTTACAAGCTTTTATTTTAATTGCTATATTTTTGTTTAAATATATTTGTTCGAGTTTCGGGGTAGATTTTTACGAAATATATGGTCTAATCTAGTATTTATAGTCTAGCTGTCTTATTCCAAACTACACTGCACAGGTATTGTAGTGATTTAAGTGGTCACTTCGTCCAGTGTTTTGAGTTCAAACCCCACATCCTAAATTTTTATTTTGAATTTGGATGTTCTTTGAGTCCGTTTCATATTCGGAGGGTCGCCGGCGAAACATTATGTATTTCTAGTGCGGGAGTTGTCTTTATCTAAAACAAAAAAAAAAAAGTCAGAGCTTAGCATAAAGGATCCCTTACTTCTAGACGTACAGGCCACTCTATTTCTGTATTAGTCCGTAGTTTAATCATCAATAAATTTATACTCGTGATTGTCGGCACTTGATGTAACTTGTTAAAATACATTCTAGAACTAAATTCACTTGTACTTATTCCACTATTTTTATTAACTTTATTCCTGAGCGGTTTCGCGCTATGGCAATATCTTACCTTACCTAAGCTAAATTCTAGAATGTGTTTAACAGTAAGCTAAAGCCTTTTTCCAATTACTAAATGTTTAGCGCAGCTGCGAGTAAACCTCACTAATTTATAATCATAATAATTACACAAAACATTTAAAAGTTTTAAAGTTATTTAATATCTTAAACCATAACCCAAAATACTTGAAAAGTGGTATCTAATTGTAAGGAAGGTTAAATTTTACAACTTTGATGTTCGTACGAAACTTGGTTTGCGAAATTAAAAGAAGATATGGATGATGTAAAACTAAATAAAATCTATGTAATGTGAACAAAATATATACTTAAGCATTTTTCTGTAATTCTTTTCATGAACTACGTTGAAGTATGCTTTCAGTCTACCACGACTACATCACAATTGAATTTAGTTTTTTTGGGTTCCGTACCCTATTACGAAGACTTCGCTGTCACCAGGCTGTATCTCATGAACGCTGATAGTTAGACATTTGAAAATTTCAGAGATGATGTATTTCTTTTCCCGCTTTTAAAACAAATACAAAAAAACAGAATAAAATAAATATTTAGAGGGTTCCCATACAACAAACGTGATTTTTTTGCTCATTTTTACTCGATATTGATAACGGCAACTGGTAGACGCTTGAAATGTATAGATAATGGTAGGGAACCCTTCCTGCGCGAGTCCGACTCGCACTTGACCGATTTTTTTAAGTGGAGCGACTGTCATCAGATCAGACCTCTACAAGCTAAGGACTAAAGACGTGTCTCCTGCGGCTAAAATTAACAAAACAAATTAATAAAACTTGTTAACTAAACATGTTAGCGAAAAGTCGCAGGAGACGCACTTTTAAACGAACATCAAACACGATTACACGAAAAGCAAAAATCTTTTATCTACTCGACAAAATGACTTATAGTACACTTACTTACTTACTTTTATAGTATAAATATGAATAATATATAAGTATTAATGTTAGTTCAGTTCAGTTTCATTATACGAGAAGTATACGCTGGGATGTTTTCAGTCCGCTTTGGATAACATGTTTGCTTGTTAAAATTAACAAAACAGTTAGGCCACGCCCATAATTTGATAAATATTTAAATACATAAATAAATATAGAAATATTTGGTGTTTAAAAACATAAAACAGTATCGCAGGAGACCCGGCTTAAGTGACATTGTTGGATTTGGAACGTCATTGTACTGGCAACATTTTGATTGTCGCTGGTTCGTGTTGACGTTTGACGTTAAAAAATATGTAAAAAAGATTGTGATCGAGCGTGTGTTGAAACCGGCCGAAGTTTTGTTTGTTATTGTGAAAACCAATTGATAGTAAGCTAATTGTATTGTCCATCGACCCGCGGTCTCTTTAGTGCTAAACCGTATTGTGTTAGGTCGTGGATTCGCGAGTTTTTGTAGGCGTGTTCCGCGTAAGCTGAAAAGTTGATTATTGAGATTAGTTCGAATACCTTGGAAGTTGTACAGCACTTTAGGAGCTGTATGTGTAAACGTACCAGGACAGACCAGGCGGTGGGGTACCCCATCAGCGACGCTGAAAACAGGACGCCACACAACTCCAGTAAGTGCTTTATTCATTAGTTTAGATTAAGAACACGGTGACACAGCCGTGGGTCATTCTTCTTGCCAGTGGTATTAATAGTGATTGTATATCCATCTATGGGCCCGTGGGTAATATAAACATCATCAAAAGGTGATCGCTGCCTTGGCAAGAGGACTGATCAGACATCGAAGTTCTGAAAATCTATACTAGTAACTGTTGCCACAGAGATCGATGCCCTAATGTGCGCTCTTAAGGCCCGTGTTCACTTTGTATAATGCGAGTGCAGGTGCTTAGTGCGGGTGATCGGTGATTGGTGGAAAGTACGTGTGGACAGCGAATTCGCGATCCACACGTATTTTCTACCAATCGTTGATCGCCTCACTTCACACCTGCACTCGCACTAATCAAAGTGGATACGGGCCTTTAGGCACGGAGGGGTCTCGTTATTAAATGGACACCTATCCATATACTGGCTAAGGTTGTTTATTCTATTGGGTTAGCCATGAGCTCCTGACATAAATAAAAGAATAACACCTAATGTGAGTGTTATTTGACAGCTGTTGGAAGACACTTGAGTTTGAATAATGTTTGTTAGTTATATTTCACGCACTTTTTACACTGAAAGGATCTGAATATATATTTCAGATAGAAACCAGAATACGTAAAATGATATAGAATGAAAAAATATTACTTACAAAGAACAATGGTATCCTCTTGTTAGCATAGGCATTGACTTTTAGTGGCAATAATATTTAAAACTAGCTGAGTCCCGCGGTGCTACCCGCGGTTATTGTTGTACCTTTACAATCGCGGGTAACATCGCGGGGCAAAGCTTGTCTAAAAAAGTAACCTTAGTTACTCTTTATTACATCAGCTACCTGCCTGTGAAAGTTCCGTCAAAATCGGTCCAGCCGTTCCAGAGATTAGCCTGAACAAACAGACAGACAGACAAAAATTTAAAAAAATGCTATTTTGGAATATTGACTGCCTCGTTGGTCTCGCGGTAGGCGTGTGCGACTGCTGATCACGAGGTCTCGGGTTCGATACCCGAGTCGGACAAAATGTTTGTATGATCTTCAAATATTTGTTTCGGAGTTTGGGTGTTTACTATGTATAATATATATGTATTTACAAAAAAAAAATTGTATCAGTTGTCTAGTACCTATAACACAAGCTCTGCTTAGCTTGGGACTAGATGGCGTTGTGTGTTTGATGTCCAAATTATTATTTATATATGCATATGGTAAAAAGCGGTCATTTTAATATTACAAACAGACACTCCAATTTTATTTATTTGTATGTATAGAAGATTTCTATTTACATTACATATAACAGATTCATCAAAACTCCTTACACTTAATTCCGAATAAACTAGGCCACACTTAGGTGTTTGAAGGGCCTACTCAAATGTCTGACTTCGGTAGAGGGCGGGTCCGTAGTTCTCTCTGACATTATTGATTTCCACGATGTCTGACATATCTGGTTTATTGGATGTCGTGACTGGTCAGAGTGGTCAGCACAAAACTACACTGCGCTTTCTTTAAAAGGTACTCCGGACACCTACGTTAGTCTTGCACATATTATTTAATGATACTAATAACTTGAAATGTTTATGAAAACATAATTACAGGAATAATTATTTCTTATAACTTTATATATATATAAATATTCGTAAGCGACAACTCACATTCATTATAATAATTATATATTAATGAAGTATTTTTTCTTTGTTACAGGCGACGACTTCCCAACTCCACATACCCAATCGCAATGACAGAGCTTTTATGAAACCCAAAGTGGCGCCCTCTTTCTACCAAACATTTTAGTTATACTCGTAATATGTCAAATTTTAGACTAACTTGTAAAGTAAATGTTTTGATATAAGTAATATAAAATTACGCTTATATAAATAAATAGCCAAGCTTATAAACTGCACGCGATATTTACAGTAATAGTTTTTTATACAACAATAACTGAACGAAAATAGTGTGTGAAGTTCTTGTGTTTATGAAATGACGGTGTGCTATTAATTGTGCCAGTTACTTCCGTTCATATCCGACTGAATTTATATTAGAAGGAATCGTTCAGTAAGCCAAATGTCGTCGCGAACGGGACAGCGCGGGACTTCGGTGGCGACTAGCCAACGAAAACACCGCTCTAGGTCCACGACGAGATACGATATGGAAAAGAAACCAAAGAAGAAGGACTTCAGAACATCTGGGACCACGAGTTTAGTGTCCATACCTAACAGTATAAAGCTACCAATGCTCAACAGTGGCCTCATTTCTCTGGGTGAGTACATTATTATTAAATTAATATTGTTGAAAAAAAGTTAATCTAGACGATATATTTAAGCAATATCGATTTAAATTGATTTTATTTTATTTTATTCGTTGGTAGTTAAATACTCTATGCATTTTCCATCGATTAAAAAGTGTTTATGTACACTGAGCGAGTTTTTCACAAACACTTTTTTGATAGTAACTAGGTACTCATGCAAAGTTCATTAGAAGGTGAAATGCTCGTAAATTAGCGTCGACTTATCGATATTACGTCGAATTGGATGGCACTCCTTATTTTTTTTTAATTCCAGCACTCCTCACCTGAACGATGCTTACTGTTAGTAGTTAATTGACTGATAGTGATGGAAGACTATATGAAAGTCAAAAATATAGCATCATTTTTTCCAATAAACTTCGAAATACAAAGAATTTTGTGGTGGCAAATTAAATGTTTACAAATTTCTGGCCCTGTCCGATGATAGTGATTACATTTAATTTTATTATTAAGAATAAATTGATCAAAACATGAGAATGAGTCACCACCTGCACGAGCAGCTTATGTTTGCTAACATGTGGTGGGGAATACAAAATCAATTTTTTTAATTAACTTAAATCGTAAAATTGACATAAATCACTTGTTCCTTTTTTACATAAATGAGTAATTAAAATTTTGAAATTGTTAAGCTTTAAATCAAGTCCTAAGTAACCGTCCCCCAGTATCGTACCTCAACATTTTCCTCTCCTAATTATTTTATTGTTCCTTATTATAGCCATCAATCATGTTTTCACCAGTCGCGCGCCAAGCCCGCCTTAAACTCATTAATACAAATTAAAAACGTATTTTTTATGAATCATAACGACACTCAAACAGCTCTTTATTTGCTATTTTCTTTGGAAAATTCCCGTCGAGAGGAAAACATTTCAAAGTAATAATGACTCGAGAATGAATGGTGAATGACGTGGCTCTGTATCTATTAATATTTGAATGAATGATTTATTTATGCCTACGATAATACTATATAGTACACAGAGTATAGTAAATTATGTTCATTCAACAATTATTGTCAATTATGGCTTCTATTGTGTTCCTTGTTTAGGGGTTTACGATTGTTTTGAATATTGTGTTGACAAAAGTGGGAAGTAAATAAAATCGAAAATATTTTACTCCAATTATAATATGATACTTTTGCAGTAGTACTACATTTAAGATTTGAATACTATTGATTTAGAATGTGAAGTTTAACTTGGGATTTTATTAAATTTAGATTGAAATAGTTGTCTGTTGTCTTATGTGTCATGTATTTTTTCGAACGAAAAGAAGGTATGCCTTATTAAAGACATTAAGCTATAGCAATTTTTGCAGTAAAAAATTGAAAATATATAATATAGTTACTGATTCTAACTCGTGTGCTTCACATGATTTTGAAATCGCGTTATGTACAAGACCCTATTTACAACAGACAACGTGCACTATCATATTTAAATCAACTAGACTTATCATTTAAAATAATTAAATGATAGTTTAATTAAAATGATTTTTACTATTCCATGATTTAATATTCAACTTGAAATTCGTAACATACCATATAATTTCATAGCAAGCATAATATTATATCGATCGCATCTTACTACCCAAGATCATTTAGGGTCGCCTTAGAGCATACAATATATGGAGGGAGTGCTGAACGAGCGGAAAGCGTGATCGGAGTAGAAAGAGAGACTGAGTTTAGGTAGAGTCTCAGAGGGTCGACTACTAGTTCAACCGATTATATCTGAATGGTTTTTCCACGCAGTAACTGGCATCGGATCTCCACAATTCTGAGAGCGAAGTGAATCCGATGGTTGAACTAGTTGTCAGTATATTTGAGGGCACTGACTTCCCTAAAACGATTGCCATAGGTGATCATGACAACCGGGACCGACGGCTGAACGGCACAGTAATAAAACGATAATACTTTAAATCCTACAGTTGATTTCGAATGCGAGTATTTACAATAATAATTGTTACCAATAATATTTTGGACTACAAATCTTGCAAAGATATGAGGACGTATAAAATATGAAATATATAATTCAGTCACCACCTGCAATTTCAAACGTCACATTTTCAATCTCTATAACGATAAAACTCATCAATAAATTCTGCCGTTAACATACTAAATGAATTCAAGCTTTAAAATATCAGCGTTCATAATATATTGATTTAATAATTTCGTTTCATTTTATGCTATGACGGATTAAGAATATGGAGTATCAGAGAGAGAAAACCTATTCTAATCAGCCTTCCTAGCCAAGTTAACTCGTGTGTCATTGGCTAATTTTTAATAAAAAAAATAATAATAAAAGATAAGCCAATGACAAACGAGAATTTAGGCGTTAACGATTGCAGAAAGGAAAACGCTTGTAACTTGGCTAGGAGGCTGTCTTGACAGCATTGTGTAATAGGCCTAAACCTCCTTTCGGAGAGGCCTATATCCAGCAGTAGATTGTTAAAGACTGTTGGTGATGATGGTTTAATACCATGAATACACGGGGAAGAGTCAAGCCGCAGTACTAATGTAACGACTCAACCGCAGTTCACCACGGTCTGTCTCATATATAAATAAATATATTTCGGACATCTAACACACAACGCCATCTAGTCCCAAGCTAAGCAGAGCTTGTGTTATGGGTTACTATTCAACTGATATAAATTCATAAATACTTTTTTTTTGTAAATACATACATAAATTATACATAGAAAGCACCCAAACTCGTAACAAATATTTGCAGATCATACAAACATTTGGTCCGACCCGGGAATCGAACCCGAGACCTCAAGCACAGCAGACGCAAACAGTACCGCTAGGCCAACTGTAACTGTAAAACCGGTGTTAACCAAATCTTTCGTATCTGTTCACCAAGTGATTGCGGTTACCAGAGGCTCTCTCCTACACTTACTCCTCTCTAATTTAGTCTCCCGCCACACAATATGTGTACTCCTAACGCGGGAGTTGTATTTTTTTTTAAACACAGGTGCTCCATGGAAAAATTGATAATCAGATAAAACCGGTTAACTAGTAGCTGACACCAAATAATCTTCGGAATAATAAAGACTAGGAAGACTGAGTTGCAGGATTTCTGTATTTTGTATACACAGATGAAATCATCTGGCGACTCGGCGATTCGTCTGCCATTAAAATAAAATTAAAGTATTATTTTCGTCAGCCTTTTGCGTTTTATTACAGCACCTTCAAACATCTTTAATAGATGACGACATTAATTTACTCTTTGTAAATCATCAAGATCTATGGTTGGAAGAAAAAGAGGTTAACTATATAAAGATAACTGGCCATTTGAAAATTTTGAATTCTAATCAAAATTCTATTTTGATAACCGTGTTTTTAAGTGCGTCTTAATTGTTTTTTTGTCTTTCACGTCTGGGTTTCTATTTTCGCATTCAATTCATCTTAGAAAACTTATGATTTTCTTATCTTATATGGGTTCTTTTATTCATATTCATATCATTTATTTGCATTCCACAATGTTATTAATAGATGGTTTACATGTCAGGCTTAAAAACTAGAAACAATCGTGGACCCTGTAGGGCACAGCAAATCACAAGTCACATAACATCAATCAATCAGAATTATTCTAGTTATAACAAATTAACAATATTAAGTTCATGCAAACAAAAAATTAAATTAGATGAAAAATAAGAAAAATAGTAAATTATAAATTAATCAGAATCTAAAATCAATAAAATCAAACAAAAAAATCTATTATAATATTTCAGACTTTTAAAATAGAATCACGATTTCAGTAACAATAATAATTTAATTTAAATAATAATTTGGCACATTGCATAGGTACTATAACATTTCCTTATCATTCATGTATTCATTAATTGTGTAATAAGCTTTATTTATAAGTATTTGTTTAATTGTGTGTATAAAATGCATCTCATTTTTAATGGAATCTGGCAATTTATTAAATATTATGATGGACATCACATAGGGACTATTTGAATGTAACGTAATACGGGAAGTGGGTAACATTAACATGTTCTTGTGCCTAAGAGATCGGTTCGTATTTTTATCTCCGCGGGTTGTGAAAAATGTAATATATTTTCGGACAAACTTGCATATTTCCAGAATGTAAATAGGCGGTAAGTACTTTGTGTTTTGTAAAAAAAGGTTTACAGCTGTCCGTTTGTTCTAAATTAAATAAAATACGAATCAATTTCTTTTGTGCTATAAAAAGTGTAGGGGCATCTGTGCTGTTTCCCTACATAATGATTCCGTAACTTAGCCATGAATGTGCATATGCATAGTAGGTGGTAAGCGCAGTTTCAAGATATGTCTGTTTTAAACCAATAATCAATTTATTATAAAAAGGTGATTTCCCTCTGACTATTGTTGTTATAGTATTTTTCCAGAGCGTATTTAGTCGTCATAGAAGTTTTCATGTAAATATAAATGCGAGAACTACTACATTGATTCTAAAAATTTTAATAAACTGTTTAACTACACCACTTACGTCATAGAAAATGCAACAAGTTTAGAGTAATTTATATGTATATATATATACACGTAGATTGCTACCCAAAAATAGTTATATAATAGAAATAGCTAAGAACAAATCTCTATATTCTAACTGAATATTTTGCTGCAAAATGACTGAAGAGTTATAAAAGTCAGGCTAAAACACATGTTGTGTCAGCCAAACAGGAGTTTTATTGTTTATGAACAGTTACACAGAGTAATTCGACTACGATCTGCAAGTTTAACGAACCAAGGATAGGTAACATCACACACAAAAGTTTTTATGTTTTAACTTTTTTACTTTATAGAAACATGCAGTTATCAGAGATCAAAAAACAAAACACAGTTCCTATCGTGATATAACTACGCTGTATATCAGGTTATACACGTTACTAACGCACGTGTTTCCTTCCTATTATGATCCCGGGTCCTTTAAGCGGGCCGTGAAAAAGCATCTCACTCTCACTAGACCGCCACTAGATTCAACTCATGCTTTCCATCAGACAAACTACATTTTGGCAGGTAAGACATAAAAATAATAATACTATAATATTATTTGCGCTGTACCGTAACTCTACTGCTAGAAAAGGTAGTGTCATACACACACACGAATTAAGCGAACTTGCAACACCGAGTGTGTTTATGAATTAAATAATCCGACGTCGATGAGATAATGATAATTATCTCAGGGATAACGGTTTTCCATTTCAGTGTTGCAATGTACTTTTCTGTATGTGTGCAAATCTATACGTGTGTTTTAAAAATGGCACATGCAGAGCGAATTTTCCACTGCGATAGATGCGCCTTTGAGCGCGAGTTTCAAGTGCTAGAACAATAAAGATAAGGTGTTCAACATGGAACTTCACTCCTATTTGCAGGCTGATACGGTTTGTTTTACTTTATGTACTTACAATTTGACTATTCTGGATAATGTATAAATATATTTAGAGGGAAAATTGCTTTGGGTTGAAGTCAAACTTCCTAGCATATTTTTTTCTAAATGTTCCTTATTACTTATAGTATATAGACAATTAACATAGGTAATTGTATGTAACGTGCTTTGACTTTTCCCATTCCTTCCTGTTTTGACTTTTCTTGTTCCTTCCTGTTTTGACTTTTCATGTTCCTTCCTGTTTTGACTGTTGTCGGACTTTGACTTCTTTAAGGCTCCAACTACCCATAGTAGGCGGTCCACACTACAACGATATATCGTAGCGATTTAACTGTGCAGTTCGTTTGTGCGAAATTAAAAAATCTGAGCCAATTTCCGTCCACACATACGATAAAACTGCACAAACGAACTGCACAGTTAAATCGCTACGATATATCGTTGTCGTGTGGACCGCCTATAACAATTGCTACAGATGTTCGTATGGTACGGAGGGGATCTCCATATGTAAAGAAAAGTAAAGAGTGGTCACCCATCTAAAAGCTAACCTGGCTAAGATTGCTTAACTTTGCATTTAGATAACCTGCTCGGTTACTACTGAGCCACGAGCCCTCTGCACATATTATTATGTATTCATTATGTCAGAAACAGCTTTAAGTCTTTAAACATCTCACCAAATATATGGTTTTACCAGCTTCAGAGGTGCGTCGATCGGTTATCACAGTAACGAAGATTAATATCTGGAGGTGAGTGATAAATTGTCATGATCCTTGCTACAAATTGAATGCAAACTCTGATTTATTGCTAAGATTATAATAAAGTATAATGTTTGGCATAATTTTTCATAATTACAGTTTAGTAAGCGTGTTAAAATTTTATAATTTAAAGTCATAGAGCATTTAATCATCATTAAATGTTAATTAATTTATAAATTTAATGTATCATGTACTAATTTTGATTAATTAAACTCCACCATCCCACGACTCTGTAAACTGCTCAATTGTTTTAGCGCCCTGGTCGATATACACACTGACTCGCTTTACAAATTCCGCAAAACCATAATGAAAGCCTTATAGGAGGAACTTTATTTGAGTGCCATCTGTTTTTGATAATACTTGTATTGTAATTCTAGCATAAAATTATGATAATATTGTTGTTTATTGTGCACGTGGTGCTTACCTATAAGTGATTGTAACACTATGCCACTTCATATTTATTGTATTTTTTTTAACTTATAAACAGTGTATACAATTGTTGGTGAGCCTAGTAAATAAATAAATAAATAAATAAATTCCTATGATTGAAAATGAAATTTATAACAATGTAGGTCAATAAAATTTCATGTTAAAGTTAACTGGAATATTACTTACTAAAATAATAATTCACGAACTTTACACATTAATTGAATTTATAACAGATCTTAGGACGCGATTGTACAAAGTTTTCTGAGTGAATTTCATGTTCTGCGCCGTATCATCTCGCTTAAAGAAAATGACGCCATTTTATTCCGCAATTCTAAGAATAACATTCCAATACATTAAGTATTCCATTGTATGTTCATTATGTATTCTCATTATTGTTATATTTAAGAGACACTTCAAAAGTCTATAACTTTTGCCTGCGCCTTCGCTCGCTTGGATTTTTTTTTATTTAGTGTTAATAACTTTGAAAATTACAAACTTTAATACAACTATTTATTACTTATTTTACTCCTTTAGAGAAAAATTTCCAAAAACCCTTCTTAGTGGGTACTTAAAACGTATAAAGATGCTAAAATGTTCAAATGCATAGCCCCGGTGGTTTAGTCTCTAATAGATGGACAAAACGTTCGACTAGTCGAAGTCTCATTGACTCTAGCCTCTAGTTCATATCACAAAACTATTGATATACATATGTATATAATGTTCGACATTACTCTTGTATTCTACTCATGATTTTCATTAGGCAGATTAGAGTCACTTTGGAAGGCTCGTAAAAAAAAAATAACAAACACAAAAACCGACTTCAAGGTTCGACTCGATTTCTCTTGAATGCCATCATCAGGTCTTAATGTCCTTATCATGGTACCACCGTTAGGACATCTCCTTTCCATTAAAAAAATAATCATCAAAATCGGTTCATAAACGACGAAGTTATCCGCGAATACACATAAAAAACATAAACACTGTCGAATTGAGAACCTCCTCCTTTTTTGAAGTTGGGTTAAAAGAGAAACCTAAAAAAACATCATACGATTAAATAAGTTTATTTTGTAGAGTTTCTTAAAAACATCATACTCAATTTATAGTTCTAATGAGCCATAAATTTAACTAATTAGTCGATATAAGTTCCGTTTCTTCGGCCATACGTAAGCTACAACTATGCGGATCACCTTTATAAACACGTAGTCCACATCTCCCGGTGCTAAATATATCGTACAGAAATAATTCCGCAGGCTGTTGGCCTGGCTAGGTCAAGACAAGAAATGACGTAGTCCTGTTTGTTTACAATTTTAAAACTGGGTGTGTTAAACAGTTTTAGACGTGTATCAATTTATATTTGTTTTGAAAAGAGTAATGGCTACCAATAGAACTATTAAGCTTTTGATATGTACCTAAAGCCGAGTCTCCACCTAGCAAAAGTTGGAAACTTTTGTGTTGTCAACCTTTTTTTTTGTTGTCAAATTTCGGTGGACACGCGCCTTAATACTAAGGCGGAAGCGATAAGCAATCTGTAGTATATTTTATGGAATAGAAAAGCGAGTATACAGACGGGCCACTAGTTAAGATATTTGAAGATGTTCCAATAAAATGCTGAAGCATCAAGACATAAGCTTAATATATATTATTAGAATATTATTAATAATGATGCAGAAGCATCTCAATAGGCGGCCGTGGTGTGGGTAATAATGCTGCATTGTCTGCATTCGCAATTAATATGACGACCACCACTCTTGGATTCTGCTTATGCTTTCCGTCAGGCAGAGTTGAGTCACTTTGGCAGTATCGTACATTAAAAAACTAAGAGTCTAATATTAAAATAAGTAAATTTTATATTCTTTTGAGAATGTTATGCAGTGTAATAATGTTCAAGATAATCTTTTAAACAATATAAGATTTTATAAAAAAACTTAATAATAATTGGAGATTGGAAATTGGATTGGAAATGGATGACTAAACGTTTCTGAGTCCAGAAATGTAAAGAGTACCTAAAAACTGATATTACAAAGACTGAAGCTTAATCATTTTATTTAAAAACAAAGTCCTATTAATTTTGTTTTAAACGAACACAAAGAAAACAAAATAAGTGCCCAATTCGGGACAAAAGATCCGCCGATCCTTTAAAGAAAATATTTGATGTCTCCCTTTTTACATTTTCCTCATTTTGAAAAAATGATTGGGTTTTATTGGCAATGGTGGTTTCACCGCTTAATCTGTTTGTCTGAGGACCTTTAGCCCTTCGAATATAATAATATTGGTGGTCGGAGCCCTCTCCTCACTTTTACGTAGTATTAAAAGCAAAGGGACCGTTGAAAGTGGTTTTCGATAGGCGAATAACTTATCGAAATCGATAAAAGTTCAAAGAAATATAAAGAGAAAATAGAATATAATTTTGTGAATGAAAATATACTACGCGATGGAAAAGGTAAAATATTATATAATTTCCTCTTAAAGGAATAGAAACTGTTTTGACTTTTTAAACGACTTCAAAAAAGGAGGAGGTTATGAATTCGACGTTATGTATTTTTTTTAGGTTTGTTCCTCATAACTTTCGACTAGGTGAACCGATTTTGATGATTCTTTTTTCATTTGAGAGCTGGTGCTTTCCGTGTGGTTCCATTTCAATTTGGTCTTGAGTGAAGTCGGTTTTTTTAATTAAAATTTGTGATTATTACTCATAAAGACTTCTAGGGATATTTCAAGGTAAACCCTCAAGTAAGTAACATGAGTTTTATAGCGAAACAGGCATAGGTCCTATATTACAGTCTATATACTAAAAATGATTTTCTGTTTGTTGAATTTGTTAAAACTCGATTATAACAAGACTGACTTAGTCATAAAATATTTGTGAGAGTTCAAAGACAGTTTATGACGTGAGAAAAAATGAAGCAGCGGTTTTAAGGCGCGTCTCCACCAAAATTGTTGGCAATTTCAGTGTTTCCAAATGTTGTCAACACTTCAAAAAATTGCCAACTTTTGTTTCCATTGTGTCTAGACACCGAGTTGCCAACAATTTGAAAAACATTCGAAATAAGCGTCACCATAGAGCCAATAAAAATTTGCAACAAGCGTATTCTTTTGACGTTTACCGCCAAAAACGGAAACACTGTTCTCAACATTTGTTGACTACTTTTGTTGCCAACAAAAGGAAATTACAGAAACTTTTGTCACCAACACGTGTTGACAACATTTGTTCGGTGGAGACCCGGCTTTAGAGGCACCAGCCGCGGGCGCTGCGGCACTTCTAATGAATCTGCGCGCTTACTGAAGGGAGGTACGCCTACTAGAGGGCGCTAGAGTAATTATGGTATTGGGTTTTAAATTGACAATATAACTAGAAAATATTAGGTTTTTAAAAATGCCAAATAGTCTCACAATGACAAAAGGATTGACATATTTTTTAAGTATGGCCCTGCCAAAATAACTCTACTCTGCCTGATGGAAAGCATAAGCAGAATCCAAGAGTGTTGGTTACCATAGTCATTGCGAATGCAGACAATTGTGCGAGTTTAGTACCGCCCCGGTCGAGCCGGCCCGTTTGTGCTGAAATCAGCGTGGCTCTTCTACCGCTATAGTTATATAGTATACCTTCATATACAAAAATGATAGTATACTACATATTTATTAGTTGTCACATCTATACCTACTAATATATAAAGCTGAAGAGTGTTTGTTTGTTTGAACGCGCTAATCTGAGGAACCGCTGTTCCGATTTGAAAAATTATTTCAGTGTTGGATAGTACATTTATCGAGGAAGGCTATATATCATCACGCTAAGACTAATAGGAGCGGAGCACCAATGAAGAAAGTTTCAAAAACGGGGAAAAATTTATCACGCTACGGCCAATAGGAGACGCAAACGAGGTTGAGTGGGTCAGCTAGTTTATAATATGAACGCATTTAGAATTTTCGTTCCATAGGACATTGATAACGTCAAAGTCAAGTGATGAATTTCTAAGGAAGATTTGAGATCCAATACTGCTATTTTAGTTACTTAATCCTAATACATATTTTAAAAGAGATTTGTATATTATACAAATTTAAATAGACATAGGTGGCACCAAAATTACTAGAAAAAGATGCTAGTGATGCTGTCGTAAAGAAATCAAATTCAATAAAATGCATTCACCTTGAATTCACCACTAAATGCTAAATTTCTAAAGTGCAATTATATGTAATTTTTACAATCAACTTTTAATATACACGTAGAAATACAGTAAACAATTTCCTCAAAAAAAGGCTCAACAAAATTAAAAGGACAAACTGACATCCCACTTCAAAATTCATTTAAAACCATTAGGTACAGGTAATTAAAATTATATTTATATTAAATGTAAAATTTATAATAGGTGGAGTAATTATAATGTTTCATAATCGCAAAAGTAATTAGATTTTCAAGCGTCGAGTCTTTCAATAATATTTGAGTTATTCTGCTATTAATGGATTTTTTTAAAACTCTATTCGCTTACTTAACGTCATATATTAAAAGTATTATCTTCTTTTAAAACTAACACAAAGAACAAAATTGAATTAACTTAATAAGTATAACTTTATCTCTTGACGTTATGTATTTTTCTAAATTTGACTCGGAAAATACTGTTGCTTGCCATCCCGCTCACGTTACCGTTGATGGGTAAGAGAAATATTTTCTCTAAGTGTATTCTTTGGCAAAGACAAAACATGTGTCAGGTAACTTCGGCTTTTGTAAGAAGAAATTTCGTATAACAATGTTACTATAAAACTGAAACAACTGAGAGTGAAACAAGGACAACTTTAACTTTTTACATCTTATAGAACGATAGAATGAGATAAACAGATTATTTTTATAGTGCAGAAATATCATTTATTAGCTAGGTAAAGTCGAAGTCTCCTGTAATATCTTAACATCCTAATGGCTTCGTTTGAATGTCTCTCGTTGATCAACCCAATTGGATAAGATAGCATAAAATAATTGAACAGGGACAGGGACGTCTTCATCAGACTGTCACTATCCACTACTAAACGAAGGATTCCTGCAAGAAGCGCGATCTCGTAATAGTAGATCTCGTCGTGTAGAACGTCGAAAGTAATCAAATAGAGCTTACTTAGGACTCACATTATTTTATCCGTGGTGCTCCGCGGTTTGTAAAAGGTGGCTGCCTATTTTGACTTCATTTTGTCTCCCACTTTGCTAAGGAGGGTAGTTGATTCATTCTATTTCCAACTCCTTCAGTTTTCTTCTGATTAATTTCGTTGCGGGTTCCAAGACAGTTTAATTTTCCTGGGATTTCTCGAGTGCCTTAACTCGGTGTGTTCGTGGGTGACTGCTGTTAATTCTGGTGGATAGGACTAACAGTGGTGGGCGTGTGGGCGGGATTAGGCACATTTAAAAAAAGCAGTACATCGATACATTTCATAACACAGAAAACAAGGATTTTGTTCAAGCTTGCGTTGATATAATATTGAAGATGCCATCTTTGCGGAAAAAGAAGATTTAAATATGTAAATTTTATGGTAATCTATTAGATTATTTGAAATTTGAACCCATATCCATAAATGGACGGAAATGGTTATTGTGTAAAAAAGTTGTTTTTTTTTTTTTAAAAAAAGAGGTTCAGATCATCATTATCAGATTATTGCATTACATCATTATCTACTGCTGGACATATGTAAGCTCCTCCCATTGCACGCAACTCTGATCATTTTTGGGATTCTCGCATCCAGGTCCTCCCGCCTATTTAGCGTAAAAGAGGTTATTTGGTGAAATAAATTCAAACTAAGAAAATAAGCACAAGCCCATTAGATAAGCATCAATACATGATCAATGTATTGTACTGTATACTAAACCTATAGCGTATAGTGATCCCGGGTTCAACCGAAATCAAATAAGATTTGCCATTTGTTAGAACGAACTCATTTTCTGGGTGTCCCGTTTCCACTACACGGTACGAGTGTTGACATTTATAGATAAGTCCATTACGTGTGGCGCCGAAAGGAATTGAGGTTAGATTTCCAAACTTGCAAGATATAAAGTGAATGGGTCGTCGGATTTTGTTTATATTGCTTTTTTATTTCTTTATATTTGTGGGAATAGTCCGGTCAATTTAAACATTCGAAGGTACATAAATTCCCATCAAGCTGAAAATCAGTAAGGTTGTTAAAAATATGATTAAAAATAAAATTTGAAAGTTCCCCATCATTCCCGTGTATGGATTCTTTTTTATTCAAGGTCAAGGTCAAAAAATAGTTTTTCGCGATTTTCAGCTAAGTTTTATTATAAAAGTACCTTAAACAAAATTGTAGATCATAAAATTATCTAAAAAAAATATCAATACTTTTTTTTCTACGAGCCACCGTTTCTGAGATATAACGATTCAAAAAGTTTTTTTTTATTTTAAAAAGACAACTCCCGCTCTAGGAATAAATCCTGTGTCGCGGGGGACTTTATAAACATACATGAAACGGACACAAAGAAGACCCAGACTCAGAACAACAATTTGTCCTACGTGAGATTTGAACCCACGACACTTGGCGAAGTAAGAAACGGCGTGGTGACCGTTAAACCACTAGGCCAAACGTGCAGTCGAAAAAACTTTTATAGCTTTTTGAATGGTTATATCTCAGAAACGGTGGCTCGTAGGAAAAAAAAATATTGATAAATTTTTTAGACAATTTTATGATCTACAATTTTATCTAAGGTACTTTTATGATATAACTTACCGTTTTGCTGAAAATCACGAAAAACTAATTTTTTTGACCTTAGACCTTGAATTTTTTTTTCCATACAGGGGAAAGATGGGGAACTTTCAAATTTTATTTTTAATCATATTTCTAACAATCTTACTGATTTTCAGCTTGATGGGAATTTATGTACCTTCGCTCTCATTTTTGTCTAGATTGACCGGACTAGAAATTATGTATCGATTTAGAAAAAGGCTTGTAATGGTAGCAAAAATAAGAAATGAAGAAATAAAACAGGTGCATAATGATTCAATATTTTTTAAAGAGTTTTTGATTGAAATTGACACAGTTAGATTTACTTTGTAATAGATTTATCAATATTGTAAAAAGTATAACTGTCAAACAAGGAGTTTCATAGCAAACGAAACAAAATAGCTTTCAAATCTCTAGCGCGAATGGGAGCTGTCAATGCAGATTTACTCGGGCACGTGCTGGCACGTGCCAATGACGAATGTTACCAAAATAATCCCCGTTGTCTATGACAGAATCTCCTACGAGTGGCATTTAGTAACATCATAACAATTTTACATTTGAAAAGATTTTATTATTATGGTTACTTTTTATTTGCCTTTTAGATTTAAGGAGTTATCCCATGATTTAATTTTCGAATACCATCAAAATAAGTATAAAATTAGAGTTTGTTAGAAACTCATTCTTTCTGTTATATATTTTCTCTCAGTTTTGGCATTGTGTGTGACTTTGGTGCTAAATGATGCTGTGAATGCAGATGTGTTGGAGCGCGTTCAATAATTTTGACAGGAATTTGATCTTGATATCATAATGAATTTGAATTATTCACTTATCTTGTAAATGTCTTAAGAACAAACTAAGCACATCCTTTCTAAGAAGTGTCTAGCCTATTAATTTGTTGTTTGGTACATTTCACATGGACAGAAATTTAACGATATGAATCAGTAATGTTTATTTATCTCAACTTATTTGCTTCATAGTACAGCAGGGACTTGATTATTATAATAAAAAATAAAACTTTTTGTTGACAACAAACATTATTGACACTGGTATTGTTTATTGATATTGTCACGCGTCACGGTAACGATCAGGGTCACCTGGCTGACGCTTGGGCCTCCAGCCCAGCGTCCCTACGTTACTGCCAACTACCAAGCTAAGTACCCCATGCTACTATGGAGGTACCCACGCTGATCGAATCTCTCAAGGACCTACACCCTGTCTATCTGTATATTTGTGCTCACGACAAATAAATTGTAAAAGTCTATATTCCTAAATAAATAGAGTTCAAATCATCATTCTAAAGTGTCTCATTTCTAACTTTTAAACTTTCGCGTTCCATGATTAATAATTATTATTTTTACGGGAATTAACGCGATCACTTATTTCAAGGTATTACATACCTCTGTTTTGCCTGACGTTTCGACCAGGTTGCACTGGCCGTGGTCACAGGCTGACTGGCTCAGCGGCGCACGCCCTCCGTCGTCGAATCCGTGAAGTAGAAGGTTCTTCATTCACCCGCACATTTTCGATATTATTGATATTTTTGTTTCGCCATATACCGTCACATACCACACTAACAGGGTCCCGATTCTGTAAGCAAACCGATGTGTTCCTATTCTGGTGTCTATCCGACTGCGCAGAAAAGCGAGGTGGTATGTTTTTTAACACTGGATTCCACGCTGTAGATAATTTAAAACCATCTTCCCGATTGAAAGTTATTTTTTTTATATTTAAAGTACCCGACTGATAATAAGGTATACAAACCGGTAACATACAACCCTACAGCCAGAGTAACGCGTAAAATACGATCTCTAATCCGGGATAATGAGGACCTATTTCCAGAAGACGAGTACAACAGACTGTACAAACCAAAGTCACACCAGCCACCGAAATTATATGGTCTGCCTAAGATACACAAGCCTGACGTGCCGCTGCCTATTGTGAGTCAAATTGCTTCTCCTACTTACGATCTTGCAAAGCACGTTGCTTCAGTATTGCAGCCACTTGTAGGCAAAACACCGTCTTTTGTGAAAGACTCACGGCACTTTATACAAATCATAAAAGATCTCACGTTGGAACCGGATTACGTCACGGTGAGCTTTGACGTGGAGTCGCTTTTCACCAATGTTCCAATAAAAGAGTGCTTAAACGTCGTAAAAGACCTGCTGAGAGACAACGAATTGCCGTTCAACTATATGGATCTACTTGAACACTGTTTAGATGGCAACTATTTTCTTTTCCAAGGTCAACATTACCTCCAGATTGATGGTGTCGCGATGGGAAGTCCTGTAGCCCCAGTACTTGCCAACATCTGGATGGAGCATTTTGAAGAGAAGGCTCTAAGTCTCGGCCCGAATACCGTCAAGCTGTGGAAGCGATACGTGGATGACATTTTCAGTATCGTTAAAGGAAATAAACAAGAAGTAGATCAATATATACAACATCTTAACTCTATTCACCCTAAAATAAGGTTTACATATGAAATGGAGACGGATAGGTCGTTGTCGTTCTTGGATGTTAAAGTAACCGTGAGATCAGATGGGTCCTTGTCACACTGTGTGATAGGTGAGGGAGGGATGAGGATAGATACCTACACGCCACGTCTCATCATCACCCCCGGCACTTGCAATCTGTTATGACTTCACTCAAGAACAGAGCTTACGATCTCTGTGACCCTGAACATTTAGAACAGGAGCTAGAACATGTTCAGGAGGTACTCAAAGGTAACGGATATCAAGTGAATGGAGGACGGAAGCAACCAAAAATAAGACGCAAGTATCCAGAAGTGAACAGGCAACCAGCCTATATACCTTATGTCAAGGTAGTTACGGATAAGATCGGGTCCGTATTAAAGAAATACTCCATTCCGACAGTATACACACCAGGCATAAAGGTTCACAACATCGTCGGCACACCGAAGGATATATTGCCACTACAAACTCCGGGTGTTTATAAAATAGACTGCAGCTGCAGAAGTTCCTACATAGGCCAAACGAAGCGGACTATTGCTGAAGGGGTCAAAGAACATATCGCTGCTCTGAAGAACCGACAGACGAGCAAATCGGCGATTGCAGAACATGCACTCGATACAGGCATCAACCACTGGATTGAATTTCACCGCACGCAAGTCCTCTCCACCGAACGTCACTTTTACTCAAGAGTTGTACGTGAAGCGATTGAGATTAAAAAGCATAAAACTTTCAATCGGGAAGATGGTTTTAAATTATCTACAGCGTGGAATCCAGTGTTAAAAAACATACCACCTCGCTTTTCTACGCAGTCGGATAAACACCAGAATAGGAACACATCGGTTTACTTACAGAATAGGGTTAGTGTGGTATGTGACGGTACATGGCGAAACAAAAATATCAATATTATCGAAAATGTGCGGGTGGATGAAGAACCTTCTACTTCACGGATTCGACGACGGAGGGCGCGCGCCGCTGAGCCAGTCAGCCTGTGACCACGGCCAGTGCAACCTGGTCGAAACGTCAGGCAAAACAGAGGTATGTAATACCTTGAAATAAGTGATCGCGTTAATTCCCGTAAAAATAATAATTATTGTCTCATTTCTCTTCATCTAAACCTCGTGGCATCACCACCACAATGATGCAAATAAATGTATTGTATTGTATTGTATTGTATACCACCTTCAAGGCTCCTAAAGCCACTACGTGACAATATCTTGCATGCAATGTATGTATGTACACCATGTTTATATAAATAAAGACTATCTATCTATCTGTTACTCGTACAAATCGATGGACATAAATAATGATCACTTTCTAGTATCTGGATTTAGACGAGATATTATTTTATATATCACGAATATTAGTAAGAATTAGTGATTAATGTTGAAATCCTGAAGTTTAATTGTATCTTACTTTAACAAAAGCTATGTATATAAATATATATGGAAATACACTACATATGTACATATGAATTAGTTTAATCCCTGTCTCTACGTTATTAGCACGATCGGGTGACAGAGCTCGATCTAACAACTAAGTCCAATATTATTATTCTTAACACTAATTATTTCATTTTAATAAAACTGAAAACTTAACTGTAGGATTTGTTAAACAAAAAGTTATTTTAGTCTTATTTGGTGAAGCCCATTTTGCTCATTTTTTAACCGACTTCAAAAAAGGAGAAGGTTCTCAATTCGACCGTATATGTTTTTTATGTGTGTTTGCGGATTACTTCGTGGTTTATGAACCGATTTTGATGATTCTTTTTTTAATGAAAGAAGATGTCTCAACGGTGGTACCATGATAAATACATTAAGATCTGATGATGGCATCCAAGAGAAACCGAGTCGAACCTTGAAGTCGGTTTTTGCTAAAATTTTATTTAATAATTAACTGTCTTTTTAGTCATCAACAGCCTTTTTTTCTTCTTTAGTCAGTTCTTACGACACTCAAATAATAAATAGTGCTGATGACACTGCATATTCTTAATCCATCATAACGCAGATGGAGATTCACTCTTCAATAACTTGTTTATAAATTTACTCACTCCAAACCTGAAGATTTCACTGAAGAAGGAGATATCTATATCTGTACACCATTTAGTGATGAGCAATGAAGTTGTATCACTACATATTATAAAACAAAATCCTCCGCCGCGTATATCTGTCTGTCTGTTCTCTATAAATTCAAAAGCTACTTTCCAAATTTCGATGCGGTTTTTACCAGTGGGTAGTGATTCTTGAGGAAGGTTTTCGTATATATTTTGTTAAGTTTTTGAATATATTGGCTAAAATATGACAATATTTGTTGAAGAAGAAAAAAATAAGCCGCACATATTCTCCGTAAAAAGCCCGTGCGAAGCCGGTTGCTAGTAAATAAATAAAATAGATATGTTATCAAACAAAATCTTTCGAATCTCACTAATTGTACCAAAAATATGTACCTATCTATTGCATTGCTTACTTTTAATCAATGGGAACAAAGTTGGATGAGTTCCTAACAGTTCTCGTAAGTTGGTCTGTAGAACAATGCGGAACATAAACACGACCAAGTGGGACTAACTCAGTTAAGGGCCAAAGTTAACTAACTAATGTTTAACCCTTTGAAGCTGTGTAATAGCATGATATGAATATCAATAGACAATAGAGTGACGCCTCTTCCACGAGGTAGTTTCCTTTATTCGTATAAACATACATACATATATACTCACACTCACAATGTAGCAAAGAAAGTTAGTTGTCGTATATAAAAGTGGAAGAGAAAAATGAACATAAGAAACGTTGTATAGATTGTGTATGAGAGTATATATAACTAAAAAGACAGCAAACAGAGAAATCACAAGTGGCAGACGAGAATAGACAAAGAAAATTTTATCAAAGAAAATGATAAATAAAATTTTAAAAACTCTTATTTACGTCTATAATTCTCTTCAACAGGTAGAGATCTACTAAATGTTCATATTCTTATAGCTGTAATAATTCGAAAGTGCGATTGACGATGTGTGCGATGATACGCCATTCAAGATATTAATTCAATAAATGAAGTTGAAGAGTTAGTACTAATACTTAATTTCTTTAGAAGTTCTGTATCAGGTATTATATTTTTCATACTTTCTACTTGTCTTAACCTGGCTTGGTTATAAAATGCCAACCTTATGAATACCGTTAACGGTACGGTAGTTAACTGTCATGTCAAATCAGCTCCTCCTTATTAAACGTCAAAACGGTACGCAGTGTAGAACGTTGACAAGTACATGTGTGTTGTGTCATTGGTAGATGAGATGTGACGTCATAAACGTCAACAACTACTATTAAACCATTCCTTTTAACATTTATTAACAATAAAAACAAATTTAGTACATAGGCATACGTATATATTGTGTGAACATGTTATGATATGTTTGGTTTGTTCAAAGCCTCTCTAAAAGTAAAAAAAAACTCACAAGGATAAAAACAGATACCATAAAAATATATTTGGCTAATTTTTTACAGGAAAAAGAGGATAAAAATATCTCTTCAGTTATTACGATGCGGCAAATACCCGTAACAGAATACCCACTCTGTTTTAAGCACCAGTTTTCAACGATCCATTCTTACAGTTCACTACCCCACGTTTTATACTCATTGACTACCTATACCCGCCTAAAATTACACGAATGAACGCTCTCCAGCCGAACGCTCGTTTGAAATAGATTGTGACTTTGAAAATGTTCGAATTTTTGGCGGTTTTTGTCTATGGTCTTCTTTTGTCTATGGTATTTCTTATTAATAAGTAAGTACCACAAATGTATTTTTTTTATGTTATGAGGGGAAAATGGACAGACAGGTCATATGACAAGTAACTATTACCACTTAATTTACACCTGCAATTCAAGAATGACAAGTGCATTTACGCCCTTTGAGCCCCATAGAATCAGGGGGAGAATTGGGCTCCAGTATACTCACTCCCTTGGTGAACAACAACGAAAAATAATTTCGAAGAAGACTAAACTATCTGTCAATTCGTGGTATTACTCTAGGCAAGCCCACAGTTAAATATAACTCTCCAGCAGCACAATATCAACACATAAAATTGAAGTATCTGTTTCTTCTTCTGCTATCACCGTGCGTGCTTATTAGGCAAATCAAATCTAACAATCATCAGTTTGATAAGTATAATAATAATACAGGTGATTTAATTTTTGTTAGATTTTCGCACTCAGATATCATGGAATAAGAAAGAATTGTAACAAAAAGCTGAAGATTTGATTGTCTCCTAAGCACGCACGGCAATAGACCTGGCCGAGGTGAGATTCAGTTGGTACTCAATATTATGCTCCTATTAAGTAGCTTGTTAGAAGTGACTTTCCCTTTTAATATTATTTTCAAAGCTCTTTATTAACTGTTAGTAGTCTAGGTCAATTTAAAACTCTACAAAATTTTAATACTAGAATATCATTCACTCGAAATATCTGGATAATTCCGTTCCGAGCCATTCATAACCGGTATACGTTGGTACAAGCCAGTTTAATTGGCGGTACCTCGCCGGAACCGACCGGTCGGACGCCTTCCGCCTGCTAAAAGGAGCTTTCACAAGATATTATGCTGTTGAAAATTTACGCTACCTTTTAGAATTTAAAGATGGCAAATTTTGTCATTTAAATTTTCCGCCATGCATTTTCAGTTGTTAAGAGATAAACTTTCGGAGTCTGGAATATATTAACTGTTTAAATATAATTTATACATACATATTGAAATTGGCAAAGACAGCTTGTGATATTTTTAAAGTTAGTAAATGGATTTAAAAGGTAAAGTGAACTGTGAATTCTTGTACGTTTAAAGCCGGGTCTCCTGCGACACTGCTTTGTGTTTTCTAATACCTAACATCCAACATCTAACAAAAAAAGTGGCCAAGTGCGAGTCGGACTCGCCCATGAAGGGTTCCGCAGCAGCAAGTAACATAATATATTTTTTGTTTTATTTTTATATTTGTGTTGATTGAATGAAAGGTAAATTGCAGTTTACGATTTATGACGTATTAAAAAAAAAACTACTTACTAGATTTCGTTTCGAAGTTTACATGGTAATGTACATCATATATTTTTTTTAGATTTATCATTCTCTTATTTTAGAAGTTAAAGGGGGGGGACACTCATTTTACCACTTTGGAAGTGTCTCTCGTGCAAGCTATTCAGTTTAGAAAAAAATGATATTAGGAACCTCAATATCATTTTTGAAGACCTATCCATAGATACCCCACACGTATGGGTTTGATGAAAATAATTTTTTTGAGTTTCAGTTCTAAGTATGGGGACCCCCATAATTTATTGTTTTTTTTTATTTTTGTGTAAAAATCTTAAAGCGGTTCACAGAATACATCTACTTACCAAGTTTCAACATTATAGGTCTAATAGTTTCGGAAAAAAGTGGCTGTGACATACGGACGGACAGACAGACAGACAGACATGACGAATCTATAAGGGTTCCGTTTTTTGCCTTTGGCACGGAACCATAAAAATGGGCATGGCCTAACTGTTTTGTTAACTCAAACAAGCAAACATGTTATCCGAAGCGTACGGAAAAAATCCCCGCGTTCGCCTGCGGGGGAAGGCCAAATTTCATTTCATAGTTGCTTGCAAACATTGAAGTGTGCATTTCGTAGTTCCTGATTTGCACTTTCTGAGCAACGAAAAAAAGATTTCAGTCCAAATCGATCTTCTACTTGTAAAATGCAAATTCTTCTGCGTAAATATTAAAAGTACATACGAACGCGAAACGGGTTTCTTTTTCTTGTTATATACAAAATAACTTCTAAAACACCGAGTACGTCTTCTTCGTCCGAAGTCATTTTGTCAAGCAGATGTTTGATGTTTGTGTTTAAAAGTCGCAGGAGATTACAATGTTTTGCTAACAGGTTTAACATGTTTTGTTATTTTTAGAAGCAGGAGGCACGCCTTAAATCTACAACTTTGGCTAGTAACGGGCAATCAGGCATCTTTCCTTTAATTAAAGTGTGTTTACAATTTGAAATATAAACATTTTTATTTGTGAATTCGGTTGTTATTTTTTTTAATTAAATGTATGCGAAATAGTATAGGGACGAATAAAATGTTGTCTATTATACATTGACATACACAATAAGCCATGCGCATCCAGTCAAATGGCTTTAAGCACTTACTAATCGAATTATTTGCTTACCTTTTGGGCCAAGTAACCTGATCGGCCTTGTATACTGAGATGAATCATAATTTCACAAAATATTTTTTGAGAAACGAATAAATATATGTATTAATTAATTTATAATAGAACACAAATGGAATGATTAATTTACGATTAACGACATTACCGTCATTCCTATATACACAAGAAAACATAAAACAATGAATGTTGGCAATCATGATTTGATTCACCACCATTCGGCCATAAAGAATCCATTAGGTAAGTACCACCAATAAACAGGCTAGACACATCTATAATACTGTAATAAATGAAGTTCTATTGGCTATAGGGTCTAAGTCAAAGGTCGCACTGACCTCAGACGTCGTTGCCCGCGGGTCGGAATGGAAAAATCGATCATTGTGGTGTAAATAGGTTGGTAATTCGCAGAACATAAATTGTTAAGTAGTTTCTTATTGATGGACAACTTCGACTCACTTAACTCGACTCTCATATAACAGTACTATAAACAAGTACAAATTATAAAAAATAAAAAATCCGACTGCGTCAATATTTAACAATAAAAATATATAAGTTTTATATATATTCGTAATCACCGTAAAATATTCTTTATTTTGATACCACACTTGATGTATTTTGAAAACATTTTTTTAAAATTACTTTTTGGCGCCAAAAATCCTTTTATTTTGATGTACCCAGTGTCACTCTCACGACTAAAACGAATCTATTGACATCACTCACATCAAAATACGACAAGCCGTTTAGGCTCTAGGGCGTGCCAAAGAAATATACATGCATACATTACATACATACACTCGAAAAACATAACCCTTCTTTCGCAGTCGGGTAAAAATGCTTTTTTAATAAAGTATATTACTGCGAAATCTTTGCGTTAATTAGTAATCAAGATCTTTTGACCACGTGTTTGAGGACGTTTTGGATGAACACAGATCCACATTTAATTCATTTCCAAATGTGTCAAGCCACAACCTAAAGTTTAGGTTATATTAAAGACACGGTAGATCTAGTTAAGAGATAAGTAACAAGAGTCTCGTTATAATTTATTTCCAGCTTCTCTCTTAGATTTTAATAAAACAATTAAATTTCCCTCTAGCTTATACTCTTGTGACTAAAAATAAGTACTTCAACCAGCTAAGGATTTCAGGTTGCTTGAACATATAAATAACAAAACACATTGAGTTTTTTCCAAGACTAAGATGATAAGCAATTCCGTCATTGCTAATCACCGAGTAGTAATAGTATCAAGTTGCCTGCCAGCTCTTTTGTCCTCTGCATTGGCCCAAAAACAGTAATTTGGCTTGCAATAGCCAGAGTGTAGGAGTTTAAATTACACTGGCTGGTAAATTAACTTGGTAAGTAATACGCTCAGATTCTACACATAAAGTCAAAAGCAGAACCAAACAGCCGCGGGCAGGAGACGAAATAATTTCACTTGCTAATGTACCAGTGCAAGTGAAACGTTTATCTAACTTTGTTGAGAAAACTGTAATTATTTAAATTATGCGAATTTATTGTGGAGTTAGTAAAGCGCTTTGAAACAATGTAATTAATTTAAAAATGTTGTACGTGTTTAAGATAATGTAAGTTTAAAGCTTGGAAGCTTCAAAACAAATTGTACATTATTTTTCTAATAAAAAGATTAGAGGTGTTGAATATTAACTTTTATGCAAGCGAAGTTTTGAGCAAAAGCTTGTCACTAATAAATTCATTATTATTTCGTTTTAAGAAAGAATTTCTAAGTAAGGGTACGAAGATTAAAGTACCTAATCTCCATTCGTATGTATAGTGGTTGTTCTTGTGAGCCTGTTAAGGGTATTGTTACGAGCAAAAACGCATATTAAGTTCAATTGGCTTTATTTATTTGAGGATTGCATTCAGTAACATTTGATTATACTCGTATTATCATTGAAATTAAACTACGTATAATATTGTCATTATTAACATTTTTACGCACAGTGGGAAATTTACATCTCAAGTTCATTCTGAATTAAGATGGATATGCGAAATAGTATCGATATTAACTGAATTTTAGGATTAAAATGTATAATTTGATAGTATTCAAAACTTTACGAATATTACATTATTATCATCGACAATATTCCTGTTCCTTTTTCAGTTCTGTTTAAGAGAAAGAAGGTTTGGCTAGCATTGGTTTTAGACTGGATAAAGGAAAGCGGGAACTGGACCAGGGAAACGGAAGAAATAGGGGAGTCAGGAAAAGGGATATCGCAAGGCTCGGATAGGAAACTGGACTGAACGGGACTGTCACTATAGTTTCTGAAAGAGACCAAGGTCACCTGTCTGTATGTCCTTCTTAAATTCTATTGCCTGCAAAACTTTGAAAATATATGGACCAAAATATTGGTTTTGTGCATTGATTGAACATAATAAAACTTCTTGCCAAAACTTATTTTTGGTACCTAAATCGCAATCATCTTTGATGTGAAAAGATAACGTTGTTATTGAGCCACCTGCAATGAAATCAATAAAATGTGGAATGTTCGTGAATACACTGTCATAAATAAGATTTAGCTATAAAATTATTATGGCGACCTCGCATGCTTCAGCAACGGCAAAAACACACGAAACTATCAACCTCAAACTTACGAAGATTAAAACAAATTGGCTACCTATATTGCTTACATTTTCTTTGCATTTAAATGAAAAAAAAAATCATTGTGTGTTTGCAAGCGATATCAGTGCGCCAATTGTTTATACTCCGCACCATGCTTTGGCGACATTCGCAGCTATCCTTAACAAATAAAATAGTGGAAAAAAGACGTGGTGTACCAGTTTACTCCTCAGTAGCCTGTAGGACTAATTTTGCAAGGCGACAATATGGCGCTTTGAGTTCTAGGCTTTATAACGACATAAATAATAAAAAAATCGCTATACAAATTGAATAAACATGAACGAGAGAACATTAAAGAGAAATTGGGCAATTCGTTAAACCTAATAAATTATGATGGAACAGAAAATCTTCTAAGAAGAGATATGTAATTTTAGAGCTATTTTCAGAGAATGTAATTGGTTTCGGCTGTTAAATTAAAAAGCTAAAACACACATAAATAAGTAGTAAGTAATAACTGCTATCCTGGGAATAACGTTATTCAAGCTTCATACAAATGTAGGTACTTTTATATGCCATTGTAAGACTAATATGTTGTAAGAAATTTAGAGCGGTAAGCTACCGGTTCCCAAGATACGAGTTGTTCTCAGTTTGGAGTCGGCATGTCACTTTACTGAATGCCTAGGTGCATGCATTTCATAATTCATTGTGTAATTGTGCATTGTGTATTGTGTGATTGTAATAAATCTATATTTAAGCAAAGTTATTCAAATCTAGATTAGTCAAATTACAATTTAAAAACTATTCCAATTTTAAAAGTAGAAAATAAATAGATGATGAATTCACCTTATTACTCATACAATTTATCATTGCAAATAGCACTGCTATCCATGACGCAATGTTTAAACGTTCATTTAATTATTCTTAGCTATCTTTATATTAAAAACACGTTATGTAGAACAATAGATAAATTATTTATTAAGTATCAAACTGTATAAAAAAATGGACTTACTAAACTTCGTTCTGCTGACCTGATATATGAGACGGAGCAGTTTTAAATTGATCGGTCTGGACTTATGATAAAGGTATGAATATCGGTACAAATATCTAAAATTATAATATTACTGTTGATTCAACTTTAACTATATGTTTAAACCTTAGACTAAATATATTTCTGACGTTACTGGTTTTTTTTTCCATTGTTAATTTCAAATTTCATACACTCGACAGAAACCGGGTCCTGTCAGAGCCTTACCGTTTGACTTCTATTAACTTTACAGTACTTGTACCCTACAGTAACATGGATTATGTAGTGAGTGTAGCACCTGGCTATTACACCCTCATAAACGAAACAAGGGGTCGACCTAACTTTCAATGCCGCCTAAAGTTTGAGGTAGACAGCGGACGTGGCGTAAAAATATACTTCCTATTCTCGAGCTTTAAGCGATATGGTGTAATGGAGATTCAAAGACCGAGGCCGGCTCAAGCAGTGATGGAATATTAGCGGGTTTTTATACTAGTTAATAATCAAGATATCACACAGCTATCGTAGCGACGCTCTCAGAACGAATACCTACAATTTGACCGTTAAGGCGTTAACGCCCGCGCCGCCCTGATCGTCGTTGTCGTTATCGAACCCCGCTAGCTGTCTGACTCAACCTTTTTCCACGTTATGCTTGGTTTACGTGCTACGAGTACGAACAGGTGTTACTTAAAGCTATTGTTTGAGTTTATTTTTTGTTTCATAAATTGGCGATCACGGTCCACCTGGCGGTAAACGATTCATAGTCCGCTGCGGAACATAGACTTCTCCTTAGGAAGGTGTTTTTGGTCTTAATCATGCGGTCCATTTTTTTAAATTACCTAGTCATAGAATTAAAGAGTCATACTTGTATTTACACACGTTTATACTTGCAGAGTTTTCTATAATATTTTAATAAATTCTACCACTCTGATTTCGTTTGCCGTGTGTACTTTATTTACATTAGTTATGGTATAAGGCTCATAAGGTAGCAAACGAGAAGAAAGATCATGTACTAAAGATTGGCTGGAAATCCTTAGAGCAAAGGTAAAGACCAACGCAATATGAAATAAGGCGGACTCTTGTGAGATAAGAGACAATTCAACAACACTAACTTAACTAGTGTTTAACCTAACATTTATAAACCAGAGGAGGTTATGGTTTAAGATCATCATCTGCTTAGCGACCAGCAGTACGGCTTCCGTAAGGGTCGATCGGCTGGTGATCTTCTGGTATACCTGACACATCGCTGGGCACAGGCGATTGAGACTAAGGGGGAAGCCTTGGCAGTTAGTTTGGACATCGCGAAGGCCTTCGATCGGGTCTGGCACAAAGCGCTTCTTTCGAAGCTCCCTTCCTATGGGCTTCCCGAGAAATTATGCGATTGGGTCACTGGCTTTCTAGCAGATAGAAGCATTAAGGTCGTAGTCGACGGTGAATGCTCTGATTCCATATCTGTGAATGCTGGTGTCCCGCAAGGCTGTGTGCTATCGCCTACTTTGTTCCTCCTCCATATCAATGACATGCTGCTGCAAAATTGCGGCATTCATTGTTATGCGGATGACAGACGGAATATTTCTCGGGAAAACGTCATTGAGAGTCGAAACAAACTTGTGTCTGAAGTCGAGACTTCTTTGGAGAAGGTCTCAGATTGGGGTAGACTTAATTTAGTCCAATTTAACCCCACAAAGACACAAATTTGCGCGTTCACCACTAAAAAACTTCCGTGGGTCGTATGTCCTCGTTTCGAAGGCACTCCACTATCTGCCTCAGCCAATATTGGAATTCTTGGTGTCGACATGTCGAGCGAAGTCCAGTTTCGTGGCCACCTGGAGGGTAAGGCCAAATTGGCCTCGAAAAAGCTTGGTGTGCTCAACAGATCGAGACAGTATTTCACTCCGGCCCACCGCCTTATACTTTATAAGGCCCAGGTTCGGCCTCACATGGAATACTGTCCCCATCTTTGGGCGGGGGCACCCCAATACCAGCTCCTCCCTTTGGACCGCATTCAACGGAGAGCGACCCGAGTCGTCAATTGCCAAGAACTTTCAATTCGGCTAGACTCTTTGGCGCTGCGTAGAGATGTAGCTTCGCTGTGCATCTTCTACCGCATTTATCATGGGGAGTGCTCTGAGGAATTGTTCGGACTGATTCCTGCCGCCTCTTTCCGCCATCGTCCTACGCGACAGAAGTTTCATCCCCATCATTTAGATGGTTGGCAGTCCTCAACTGTGCGCTTTTCCAGGAACTTTCTGCCTCGCACAACAAAACTGTGGAATGAACTGTCGCCTGCGGTATTCCCGGACCAATACGACCTTCAAACCTTCAAGAAAAGAGCGTACTCCCTCTTAAAAGGCCGGCAACGCAATTGTGATGCCTCTGGTGTTGCGGGTGTCCATGGGCGGCGGTAATCGCTTACCATCAGGCGATACGTCTGCTCGTTTGCCCCCTATATCATAAAAAAAAAAAGATCTTTATGTTCTTTTAAAGGCGCGTTTCCACTCCACGCTTTGGTTTCCATTGTGTCTACACCGAGTCGCCAACAATTTCAAAATCATTCCAACTAAGCGTCTCCACAGAGCCAATAAATAATTATAACAAGCGTATTCTTTTGATGTTTACCGCCAAAAACAGAAACACGGTTCCCAACATTTGTTGACAATTTTTGTTGCCAACACAAGGAAATTACAGAAACTTTTGTCACCAACACGTGTTGACAACACAAAAGTTGCCAAATTTTGTTCGGTGGAGACTCGGCTTAACAATTCATAATTTAGATACTGAGAAACAAATCTATCTAATACTCTGAATCTCGGAAACGGCTCCAACGATTTTCATAACATTTTGCATGCAGGCGGTTTCGGGGGCGATAAATGTAAAGTAATGATAGTTGTAATGCTAATGTCTGTAATGATAGTTGTAAATAAAAATAGATCCAGCTAGGATTCATTTTTATAAAATTTACCGGTCATTCAAATACTATTCATAATGTAGGCTCAAAAGTGTGTACAAAGATGAAATTAATTCTTACTAACTTTAAAGAAAATCACAAACAATTAACAAATTATTATAAAAAACCCGACAGCGTCAATATTTGCCATCTTTATTAAATTCTTTGAAGAACTGAAAAGATAGAAAGAACTGTTTTTTTATTTTTTATTATTATTTTGATGTATATAGTGTCACTCTCACGACTAAGACGAACCTAATATCTATTGACACCACTCACATAAAAATACGACAAGCTGTTTAGGCTCTAGGGCGTGGCAAAGAAATATACATACATACACTCGAAAAACATAAACCTTCTTTCGCAGTCGGATAAAAATGCTACATGAAAGTTAACAATTACATGACATAAGGCGGATATCCTGCAGCAAGTCCTACCGAAAGCTCCAAAATTATCCACAGTACACGGGCGTTGCAACCACTACTCAGGTTCCTGTAAATATACAAATTTATTGATAAATCTTTAACAATCTCAATAATCCTCAAGCAAAATTATTTAAGCCCCCATTTGTACATGATATACGAAGTAAATCTCCTTTCCTTTATTAAACGTGAACTGTCGGCCACTTGTTGAGTGCGTAATGAGACGTGTGTTAGACGCATGCGCGTGGGAAAAGTCTCGCTCAATCAAAACAGAAGGCTATGTCCATAATACTTCATTTGTCCGCTACGTTGGTCACCTTATGAAAATTAATTGTGTAAATACTACCATCGTCACATATTTGTTTATCTATCTGCATCCAGCGGTATTATCGTGGGTGTTGTGGTTGTATCGAATATTGTTCACTAGCCTAAGTTATTCTTTATAACATCAGCTGTATGCAAGTATCGGGGATGTGAAACTGCCGTCAAAATTAGTCCAGCTATTACAGATTCTTAGCCGGAAGAAACAGACAGACAACAATTAGAAAAGTTGATTTTCTTATTTAAGTATTGTATATGTTTCATACGGGACCATACCGTATTTTTTTTTATATTTCCCCTGTCAAAATGACTCTACTCTGCCTGATGGAAAGCATAAGAAGAATCCAAGAGCTCATCGAAAGTGCTGGGGTTGGAAGCTCTCCCTCATCCGCCATACTCACCAGACCTTGCACCTACCGACTATTACTTTTTCCAAAATTTAGACAACTTTTTAGTGGGTACACATTTCAATTCCCGAGAGGCAGTACAAAATGCCTTTGAAGAGTTTGTTGCCTCCCGTCCAGCTGATTTTTACAAGAAGGGCATCAATAAACTGCCAATGCGTTGGCAAAGATGCGTCGATTGCATGGGTGATTACTTCGAATAACAGAAATAAAAAAGTTTGAAAAAATAAGTAATTTCACTTATTGCATACAAAACGGCAATTTCATAGGTAAAGACCTATTATATAATAATCCTTCTGCAATTACATTGCACCTATTATTACACTAAATCACCCACAGAAAAATATAAAAAAATAAACAATCAGTTTATCAAATAGTGTCAGTAAAAATATGTCAAAATAAACATAAAAAGGTAGAAAATGCCTAAGGCATTAACTCTGCCATTGTACTTTATTGAATAAAGATATAATTAAATTAATAAAAAAAAACATTGGATTTTCGTTTATTTTTAAATTGGAAGCTAAATATAAAACTGCAATAAATCCAAGTTCATTTTACCCATAACCATATTATAGTCATAGCTTTTATTTGAGAGTTACAAAAGCAAAATGTAATGCTATAGCATATTCTATAACTTTGCACTCAAAACTTAATTAATGACTACAAAATGGCATCCACTTCCGACAAACTGAGCAAATTACACGCTCAAGATATGATTATACGAGTACAAACATTTTGGTTAAGTGTACTCGTATCTAATGTTGTGTAAAGATATCTTCTTATTTAATTAGTTGAATTGTTATAACTCTAATGTAAGAGAAATATAACTTTACTGTAAATGAAGGATTGTCGTATCATGGCCGAACTATAATATTAAAATATTATGTCACATCTAACACACAACACAACGCCATCCAGTCCCAAGATAAGATGAGCTTGTTTTATGGGTACTAGACAACTGATATAAAATATATAAATACTTTTTTTGTATATACATACATATTATACATAGAGAACACCAAAATATTTGTAGATCATACAAACATTTGGTCCGACTCGGGAATGAATCCCGAGACCTCAAACACAGCAGTCGCATACGCTACCACTGCGACACCGAGGCAGTTAAAAAACCTGTAGCTACGGAATTCTTTTGTTAGTTTTTACCAACTGAGTGAGGTTGCATAAGCCAGAATCACTTGTGACTTTTGAACTGCAGTTAATAAGCTCTGTTCTTAGAATATCATAATAATATGATGCTCTCTCATGAGCCTCTTAAGGTGGCGGTTCGCGCCGCGACAGAGACAAGTGACCGTGACGGGTGACCGCGACCGGAGACCGAGATCGGTCTCTTCGATATGTACCCTATGTCGAGACCGAGACCGGAGCCCACTTCCCGGGTCGAACCAAATGTTTGTAAGATCTTCAAATATTTGTTCAGGAGAGTAGGTATTTTTCTATCTTAATATATATAAATCTCGTGTCACAATGTTTGTCCTCAATGGACTCCTAAACCACTTAACCGATTATAATAAAATTTGCACACCATGTACAGTTCGATCCAAATTGAGAGATAGGATAGTTTAAATCTCAAATTATAGTCGCAATTTTAATTTATTGCTAATTATTGTATATAAATATGGCGGTACGAAGTTCGCCGGGTCAGCTAGTACTTATAATAAAAATGTAACGGGTCAAATTCTGTACATTAAAGATATTTTGAAAATTTTTTTTGGAGGGCTCTCTATAATCGATACTGAAGCCAAAACTGTATTTTTTTTAATTTTTGTCTGTCTGTCTGTCTGTCCGTCTGTCCGTCTGTCTGTCTGTCTGTCTGTCTGTATCTTGGCCGCGCATCATGCCGAAACTACTGAACGGATTCAAATGAAACTTGGCATGATTTGAGTTCATACTACGAGGTAGGACATAGGATACATTTTATCCCGAAATTCAGCACGGTTTCCTGGAGAGAGGGGATGAAAGTCAAAATATGTACTTAGTTGTAATTCAATAACACATAGTCCGATTTCATTCATTCTTTTTTTCCTAGAAAGAAAAGATAACGGGAAAAGTGTTTTTTTGTCCGCGACTGTACACTGCCTGTGGGAAGCTGACACAGGTATGTAAATATGGCGGTACGAAGTTCGCCGGGTCAGCTAGTTTTTAATAAAAATATATATATAAATGTTTATATCAGTTGTCCAGTACCTATAATTCAAGCTCTGCTTTGTTTGGGACTGGATGGCGTTGTGTGTTAAATGTCCATAATGTTACTATTATTATATTTAACTAGAAGCCAAGAAGGATCATTTTCGCTATTAGTGAAGAAGCACCAAATGTTTCATGACAACATAGGAAGTATTTAATACGGGCTACTAATCCGGGGCAGCGACCGTCTCGCTGTCTCCTGTCTCGCGTCACTGTCTTCTATCTCGCTCGCGAACTGTCGCTTATACATAGCCTATGATCAAGTGACGGTCGCGGTCTCCAGTCGAGGTCTCCTGTTTCGGTCGCTTGTCTCTGTCGCGGCGCGAACCTTAAGGCGTTGGTAGATAGTTATCATTAGGACACCAAGGACCTCTTTTCTAAGGAAAGGCTTATGTCCAGTATACAGCATTGTTGCATTTTCTACATTAGCAATGACTCTGGTGACCACTTTTGGGTTCTGTTCATGCTTTCATTCAGACAAAGTAGTCACTTTGGCTGGTATATACGACTATATAAAAAAGCAGTGGACTAAAAACGTATGTTAATGATGATGATCACTTGCCTCCAACAAATCTATAAACCTTAACATCTCAAGGAACTATGAGTCCAACTTCTATCTATGAATCGTACAACTATAAAAAATGTTCTAAAATGAAATCAAATAATTCACAAAGTTTTGAAATTTATTACCTACATTTTATTGCTTAACATACGTTTATGAATATTCCTGCCACAAACATTTGTAACACAGGTTCATATGCTTATTATGTTTATACCCATGTAGCGTCTTTTTAGCCTAATTATAATTATTCCCTTGTCAGAAAAAAGATAAAATAATTTATACTAGCAATAAAGTACAATAAGGTTTATCTGATGGTAGACAGTTTCCAGTATATGTAACCATAAGTGACGTCAGCAACATCGATTTCATAACGATACTTTGTTTTGTGCCTCACGAAGATAGGTTTAAATTGAATATATATCTATCTCCTTAGATTATTAAGACATATTAATAATCAAAGTCTATCTCATTATTGAACGCGTTGGTCTGAAGCGGTATTGAAAATTAAAAGCAATCAATTAAAAACAAGCCGTTTTCATAAATAAAGTTATTTTAATATGCAGTAGTTAACTTTTTTTTACTTGAGGCTTGCTTTTTGAAGCAAATTAAGTACATTTTAAATGTATGTGAATTTTATAATATCTTTGTGAATTGTCTGTTGCTTATTAAGGTTTGAAAACAAGCGTAGCGTAGCGTAGTAATAAATATTTTTATACGTTAAGAGTATAAAATAATAAAACTAAATTTGAGTCTATTATAACAGAATTGATTTTATTACTTAGCTGTTACTACAGCTGAGCGCATTTCTGATTTTATGGACACAATAAAACAACTAACAACTAATCGATTTAAATTACAATTATTACACATAATACAAACACGGAATCATAATCGATAGCATTACCAACGCAATTATGCTTATGTTTAAAGGTAGTAGAGCCACGCTGATTTCAGCACGAAACAGGCCGGCTCCACTGGGGCGGCACTACCCTCCTACAGAAAATCAACGTAAAATGACAGCGTGCGTGCTGTCGTGTTTCGTTGGTGAGTGTGACACTGGAGGCCCAACGATGCAGAAGCATCACTAGGCCGCCATAGTGTGTGTCACCATACTGCATTGTTGCATTGTCTGCATTCGCAATAAGCATGGTGACCACCAGTAGAGGTGTTTTTGACAGGCTTACATATAAAAAAACGGTATTTTTTCAGTAGATTTAGCACAATAAACCAAAATCACTAGAATGAAATCTTCATACTATGAACTCTTTAGCTACATTAACAAATTCATACAAAACTCTCATCAAAGTTGATACTAAAATCGATTTTGGGCATCCGAAAGTGCCGATAAAATCTTCCATGACATCTTTGTATATTAGCCCCTCAGTGACACTAGCGTGGTTGCCAGCATTTTATACACAATATTTTACACTTCCCTGCACGCCCTAGTTGCATCTTCGCCTCCCCTACCTCCTCCCCCTTTTATGTAAAGAACATGCTCGATTGCCGGGATTTCGCAGAATCGTCTGAAGCGTTACATTAGTCGTGTTTGTTTTATTCAGCGCTATTCTTTTATTTGAAGTATCTTTAGGAAAAATATTTACTAATACACAAATATCAATATTCCACCTTCTACTTACCCTGGTATATTTTCAAAGTCAAAAGGGAAATGCTAAATGTATTCATTGGGAAACTAAATTAATAAATTAAGATAAATTAGTTTTCACAGATTGATTGAAAAACTGAGAGGAACTGGAACTGGTTACTACAGTAAGGCTAAAGATTTCAAAAAGGCCTTAATAGCCCTTCTACATACATGCTCTAGGAAAGAAAAAGATGTAACTGTTCCTATTTTAATTGAAATTTTCGCCTCAACTTTATTCTTGTTTAAAAATAAATTGGATGACACGTTTCTGAAATACCACGTCCCCATGGAAATACATTTTTATAGTCACTTCTCTTCTTCTTTATAAGTTACTAATAAAATTGAGCCTCATAAAAACCCGCTCCACCATTTACTCCTCGTAACATTTGAAAGAAAATACCACGTTATAGACACTGTTGGCTCGTGAGCTGACTACTTAAACCGCGAATTTTTACGAGTCAATTTCGGATATCCAATTTTGGAGTAGGTTATAAGTCATACTTGAAACGTCTATGCCAAATCACTACATAGTATCAAACAAAGTCGCTTTCTCTGTCCCTGTATCCCTATGTATGCTTAAATCTTTAAAACTTCGCAACGAATTTTGATGCGGGATTCTTTAATAGATCGAGTGATTCAAGAGGAAGGTTTTTATGTATAATAAATGCATAATATAGTATGGAAACACTGTTAATTTTCGAGGTTTCTAAAGTGATGTAGCAAATAAACACATTTTTTTGCGCTTACATTGCAAACGCTGCTTGCACCCTACGAGATAAAACAAAATAATGTACTACAGTATTGTACACCTTAAAAAGTACTACAAAAAACGCGACGCGACGGTATATATCTATCTCTTAGGGATAACCCACAACAACCATTTTTTATTCCTTTCTTTTTACGAGAAATAATGGCTTATTCACGAAGTGATTTTAAGCAAGACAGAATGAATCCTTATACAATTAAGTAAATTAAATACATTGTGCATTTAATATAGATCAAAATGGCCCTTTACAGTATCTAATTTAAATGAATTCGAAGATATTATAGATTTAAAATGCACGAATCGTGTCGACGGCGGGGGCATCTGAAATTCACCCGTGCGAAGCCGGGGCGGGTCGCTAGTTGAATATATTTTGAATAGATTGATACAAAACCATGAACTTTTGATGGTAAAACATTATACATGTCCCACAGAAACATGGTAGAACCCGGGACCAGTATGCTTATTGCTCACCCATAACATAAAGAAACTCATCTGTAATAGTCATTTGACCTACTTATTACCATCATTGATGCAATAATCTCTACAGTTAAACAAAAACAACATTAAAGTACCAGAACTAAATTATTCTTCCAACTTTGCCGCGAATATAAAATTTATTACCACTTGATCTTGTCGGTAAAGTGTGTTGAAAAATTGTAAGATATAAAACGTGTGTGTCGCTGTAACCTCGCCATTTCTCGGTAAGTACATCAGCGTGTACGTAAAATCGGTATTTACATAGTAACTGGGTGTTTATTCGGGGAGGCACGCGCAGCCTCCCCGAGAGAATACTTCAGGCTTGGCCCAAGTATATGCGATTCGCATTTTTTGTGTTGATGTTACAATTTGGTAATGCACTAAGAGTTTCTTTAATATTATATTACTTTATTAAATGATACAAATTAATTTTCAAATTTTAATTCTGAGTCCTGGTGAGGCCCCACTTGGATTCATTAACATTGTTTAATTTTTTAGTTTTCCCTGAAACTACAGTTCGTATTAAGACTATGTTAAAAATATTCACTTTATATCACATTCCCTGAATATTCTCGTATCAAGCTATTTTTGTAGGATACTCAAGACAATCCATGATGATCACATTTTCTCACCAGCCCACAAATGATACCCACAAATGATGCCCACATACCAAGAGTTTAAATATAGCAGACAACATTTCTGGCTACCCATGGTATAAATAAAATACAGGTATGGCATTCCGAGATACATAGAGAACGAGATGACGTCATCATCACTATCGCTGGTTCAGTGTTACTAGTAGTGTGACATAATAACTCCCCAACCACCATTATTCCCTTTGTGAATTCGATAGAACAATAAAGTTTTACATTATCATATATTTAAATTCAAATATTTTGTTTAATTATGTAAACAAAACAACAATTTAAATGCATTTAACATTTTCTTTAAATAGAAAGGTGACTGAAAATGTTTTCATCGTTTCATGTTATGTTGCTATAAAGTAGTAACTGGATAGTGACGTCACCCTGGGTAGCTTTTTTTTTCTTTTTTTTTTTTCGGACATCTAACACACAACGCCATCTAGTCCTAAGCTAAGCAGAGCTTGTGTTATGGGTACTAGACAACTGAAATCAATACATATATTTTTTTTTTTTGTAAATACATACATACATATTATACATAGAAAACACCCAAACTCCGAAACAAATATTTGCAGATCATACAAACATTTGGTCCGACCCGGGAATCGAACCAACCGCGAGACCAACGAGGCAGTCGAACGCATTATACCATGTGGCTACCTAACTCGCGAGAGAGTGGTTCAACTGCTCTATATATACCAACTTCTGAAATCCTCAATGTCGGAATTACGATTGAGTTTGTCAATCTTCAGAATAACTGTGCACTACCCTAAAGTTCTCCGTTGCTAAAAAAATAGTCAATTTTATTTTCTTTTGGTCAATAATATAATTTTCAAGTATTATACAGTATCATTATATTGTATGATATTACTATTATAGTAATTCTCATATTAGTTATAGTGTGTAATAAAACTCACATCGGTTATAGTGGAGGGTAGTTATATTTCTCCTTCAACAGCAGCGTACACTTTTCCACACGTCCGCATTCGATGCTGGTCCCGAGCCAAGAGGCCGAGTCTTGCACTCCAATATCATTCGTTCACACTGGTGCTGCCAGTGTAAGAAATAAAATGTCCCAACAATCGACTAAAATAATTCGATTATTTAATAACATTATTTCAAAACCTAACACTCGACCATCCTGACGTCGTGCATGTCCTCATGCACGCAAGCAAGTTAGCTACTACAAAAGACCTAACACTCGGTCAGCAACGGTAGCAGCATCGAATCCGGGCTCACAATATTTCCACTTAATTTCTAGAACATACATTGTTTGCGAACCATCCTTCTCGCAAGAAAATTAAAACGCAAATGATAGGGAAGAGAAAAATAAGTAAACATTAGGTATTTAACAGTCATGACTTCAGTGAACCTTCTTTCTCACATACCATGATGGTGTTACTTGTAAGCCTTTCCCTTCTTACAAGTAATAGTAAACAATATTCAAAAATCACGATGGCAGTGAACCCTCTTTCTCACAAACCATGGTGGCATAACTTGTGAACCCTCCTTCTCACAAGTAACAAATACATAAATAAAATAACATAGTTATACAATTCAAATGTCACGGTGGTAGTGAACCCTCCTTCTCACAAACCATGGTGACATTACTTGTGAACCCTCCTTCTCACAAGTAACAAATACATAAATAAAATAGTTATACAATTCAAATGTCACGGTGGTAGTGAACCCTCCTTCTCACAAACCATGGCGACATTACTTGTGAACCCTCCTTCTCACAAGTATCAAATACATAAATAGAATAAAATAGCTATGCAATTTAATGTCACGGTGGCAGTGAACCCTCCTTCTCACAAACCATGGTGACATTACTTGTGAACCCTCCTTCTCACAAGTAACAATAGGAAAACAGTGATTATCAGAAACTATCCAATCAATCTATATATTATGTACTTTAATTATCTATTTATAATTCTTCGTATACAAATATAGATTATATTAATTTCATACAGAACTGAAACATGAAATTATACGTTTAACTTCTTAATAAACTAAACTATTTGGAGTTGTTTTAGTCACTTAATTGGGAATTATCATTAGGAATCCAATGTAACAAACAAAAACAAGCGCCATGGCGTCTTCGCAAGAACTTTAAATTAGTTTGTTTTGTTAGATAATTATTGTTATTTAATCAGCTAGCATAATGGTAATACTGACGATGATATTGATGTAGTATTTATGTCAACTTTGCAATTATGTATCTCTAAAATGAATCAATTATCGAATCCGTGTCTTCATCATCACAGCAAATCATCTCATCATCATCGTCATCATTATCCTCATTTACATCTAAGGCAGCCACGTGAACCCATGGTAACATGCGATCAGCAGCCACAGTGGTTTTACGCTTATTTTTGGTACTAGATAACCCTGGTATAGCAGCCAGTCTATAGCGGTCATTGCCCAACACAGCGATCACACGATAAGGTCCAACGTAGGGCGACATTAGTTTTTTACTTTTGCCATCATTTGTAAATGAAGTTCTTGTGATTTTTACAAGATCACCCTCACTGTATACACGCGCAGGAATCCTGTTTTTGTCATAGACGGACTTTTGCTTTTCCTGTTCTACATCAATTTTATCTTTAACCGATTCTCGTAAAATTTCTGGATCTAGTTCCTCTCTACTTTCCCGTACTAATTCATTAAGTCTAGGATTAATCTCTGCGTTCATATTTAATCCGAACATAACTTCAGCCGGCGTCCTACCCGTGGTTTTCTGAAGAGTATTATTCATACCCCATTGAACTCTACCGACTTTATCATCCCAATTCCTCTCATCAAAATTAAGATTCTGAGCAGTCAATGAATTAAGAATGGTACGGTTGTACCGCTCTACCTGCCCATTCGATCTCGGGCTAGCGACCGCATTCAAAATATGCCGTACACCCTTATCCAGACAAAAACGTTTAAACGCGTGAGATGTGAAACATGTGCCACGGTCACTAATGATACGATCAGGAACCCTAAATGTGTAGAAAATATCTTCAAGAACTCTTACAGCCACTTGCGACTTAGTATTTCGCACTGGTTTAATAAAAACGAACTTGGTGAATGCGTCAACTATCACCAGAAGGTATGAATTTCCCGACCTTGAACGAACAAAGGGCCCAAGGTGGTCAACATGAATGGTGTGAAATGGCACTTCTATTTTAGTGATTGGGTGTAAATGCCCTTCATTGGCAGCAGTCTTCTTTGAGTATGCGCATTCAAGACACGCGTGAACGTATTTTTTTATAAACCGTGACATTTTAGGGAACCAATACGTTTTCTTAATACGTTCCAACGTCTTTTCTACACCGAAATGTCCGATATCGTCATGATTCATGCGGCAGAGTTGCCACCTTGCGCCCTTTGGTACTACCCAGCGTAAATTATTTTTATCCCCGTTCAAATATTTATAAAGTTTGTTATCCTTAATAAGATAGTTTTCTTTTTTGTGTTTTAAACTATTAGCATCTATATCATTAGTAAGTATATCACGAGTTCGACGGAGTTCCGAATCGCCCATCTGCAAGGTATGTAACCAGTCATCGCTACTAATCAACATAATACTCGGATACTGGTCAATTTCAACTGTGTCATCAATCAGTTCGACAGGATTTCGCGAAAGGGCATCTACGTGTGCCATCTTAATACCGGCGCGATATTCCACAGTACACTGAAACTCCTGAAGCAGAAGCCACCAACGAGCTATTCGTGGAATCATGTCTCTTTTCGAAAACGTTGAACGCAAAGCGCTACAGTCAGTGATAATTTTGAAATTTTGCCCTAACAAATAGACTCGAAATTTCTTGAGTGAACATACCACAGCCAGGGTCTCAAGCTCAAAAGCATGAAAATTCTTCTCTTCCGGGGAAGTTTGCCGGCTATAGTATGCCACAGGTTGAAAGGGTTCGCTGGAATGTTTACGCTGAAGTAAAATTCCTCCTATTCCAATTTTGCTTGCATCAGTGTGCAATTCTGTCTCTGCGGTCGGCTCGTAAATCGCTAATATCGGTCGACTAACCAACCTATCCTTAAGCGTTTTAAAAGCTACTTTTTGATCCTCAGTCCAAACCCAATCCGCATCTTTTCTGAGCAGTTTGTTCAGTGGGTGTGCCAGAGTTGCAAAATTCATTATAAACTTTCTAAAATAGCCCACCAACCCAAGAAACTGTCGTACTGAATGCGTATTGGTCGGACAAGGAAAATCTACAACAGACTGAACTTTCCTATTACCAGGACGAACACCCGCAGCACTAATTTCAAACCCTAGATAAATAACCTGATTTTGAAGAAAGTGGCATTTTGATAAGTTAAGGGTTAGATTCGCCTTCTCCAATAACTGCATCACTCTTTCAAACCTTTCCAAACATTCCTCTACGCTCTTTCCATAAATAAGTACATCATCGATGTAAACCATTGCCTCAGTAAACCTAGCAGACCCTAGCACCCTGTTCATCATCCGCTGGAAAACGGCGGGTGCATTTGCCAACCCGAAAGGCATACGATTAAATTCGTATTGGCCGTCCGGGGTTACAAATGATGTCAACGGTTTCGAGTTTTCGGTTATTGGCACTTGATAATAACCGGAAGCCATGTCCAGAGAGATAAAATATGCTTGACCTGAAAGTCGAGCAATCTCGTCCTCAATAATCGGCATTGGGTACCGTTCCTTCACCGTTACAGAATTTAAGAGCCTATAATCGACGCATAATCTCTGCTTACCATCCTTTTTGCGTACTAATATAATAGGACTAGCATATTCAGAAACAGATTCCCTTACTATTCCAGACTCTAACATTTCTCCTATCATCTCTCTCACCTGTTCACGTTCTTTATGTGCTAACCTGTACGGTCGATACACAACTGGACGGTTGCTGCTTAACTCAATACTCATTTCAGCTACGTTCGTGCACCCTAGTTCCTTCAAGGACGTTGCAAAACAATGCTTATACCTAAAGAGTATATCCATTAACTGCCGTCGTTGAGACTCGTTGATGGTGGTACCTATTTTTACTTGGCTATCATCAATTTCACACGGCTCGACTATGGAAGAGTCTGCCGATGTATATATATGCTTAACCATCTCAATCTTGGTACCCCTTCCTAAAACGACCCCCTCTTGTAATTGACAGAATTTTGATAGCGGAGTTATATAAATAAAAAGCAAACTCTCTTTTACCCGATACACTCCCCCATTAAGGGTAAACTGTTGATTGGGCTTCCCTATAATTTTCCCACCTAATAAAATATCTCCATCCATAATTGTATTTATGCGAGCCTTAACTACAGCTGGACCAAAAATAATCACATCTGAAGCGACCACTATGATGGCAGATGTATTGTCATCAACTACATCAAGTCGAGGGAAGCCAAATTCATTATTTCCGTCAAAGAATTTTAATTCCTCCGCATTTTTAAATACGATGACATGAGACTGTTCTGTGAACGACTGTCCTACAAGCAAGGGTAAATCAAGAAATCTATCCTCTACTATTTGACACAAAACACGACCTCTAACATCATCAATGCTCAAATCTACGTACGCGCCGCCTTTGGATTGTATTATTTCATTACCAAAACCTCTCAAAGGCATGGAAGTACTATCGTAAGTTAATCCTAACGCTGAAGCTAAGGACTGCGTAATAAGTGTAACCTGGCTACCAAAATCGACGAAAGTTTTTATTGGAACGTTATTAATCCTACCTTCTTTAATAAACTTTGAATTTGATTCATGCGTTAGGATACACATTGTTTTCTGTATATTCTCGAGCCTTCTGTCGTTTCCACGTTTAATCGCGCAATTTTCGGTTTTATGACCAAACCTACGACAATTCTCGCATTGAAGTAGAGGTTTAGGACATTTCAGATAAGGGTGTCCTTTCTCCTTGCAATTAAAACAAAGTAACTCCGTTCGTATATTATTATTGGTTTTTGTGAACCGATTCGTTGTGTTATTATTTGACGACTCGGATCTAGAGAAGGATTGATTTTTAAAATTGGCACGATCGGAAAAATGAGAAATTTCCTTATTACTCATGAGAAATTGTAACAATTGATCGGGTTGGGTACATCGCATCGCGTTGGCACTAGACCTCATTGTTTTATCGCTCAAGCCATGGATTATACATTCCACCGCGCGTTTGCCCTCGATGTCACACCGGTTCAAGAGCGCCAACTTTTCATAATAATAGATCTCAAGTGGTTCATTAAACCTACTCTTTCTCCTGAGCATGTCCTCCAAGGATTGACCATAATTTTGATCAAACGGAAAAGCACTCGTCAATTTATGTTGCCACTCACTCCAACTGAATAGTATTGAGTTCAGACTCTCATACCATGTTTTGGCCAATCCTTGAAGTTTCTGCATAGCAAAATGTATGACGGTTCGTTCATCCCAGCCGTAGACAGTGGCACACTCGTTTACCTTTTTAAGCCAAATATCTATACGCTGACTCTTTGAAGAAGGGTCAAAATCAGGTAAAATATTTTTGTGGTTAATATTATTATTATTACAAATATTATGCATTGGAGATGTCACTGTTAACGGCTGAGATTGGGACTTAGTGTTATTGATAGAATTAATAATGTTCATAACCTCTTTAGAGGTGAAAGTTGGACTGTCTGACCGTTTATTCCGTGGTGTCGGCGACGCGTTGTCCACAGCATCACGTAATTCACGGGATCTCTGCACTGCAGGGCTGCGTTCTCGCGGTATACTTCTATCTCGAGCTCGTGACCGCTCCAGTTCATTGGCCTTCGACGCACGATGGTTGTGGCGCTCAGCACTGGCCAGGGGTGCAGCCCGTCCTCTAAGACTGCGCTCCCGGCTTAGTTCACTTTCCAGAACACGCAGCCGCTCGCGGTGATGTTCCAGCTCATGTTCCATTTTGTTGACGCTGTCACGTCCTTGATCCGGAGTGCGCACGCGGCTGCGACTGCGATAGCTGCCGCCTTCTCGGCGCATGCGACTGCGGCTGCGCCTGCTTGATTCTGTATTCCGATCAGTTTCTCTACGGGTAGGTGTCCTCAAACGACGCCGCCCCCGTGGAGATTCATCAGCACGCAACATCTTTATTCTTTATTCTGAAACTTGTAAACGTTAGCGATGTAACTACTCAGTTTTAAAAGTTAAAATAGTATTTATGTTAACGGCGGTATTTTTTTTTTTTATTATTTGCAATTGATATATCTCGAGAACGGGGCCTCGTAGCTCAAAAATAACGAAATTTTGCTCCCCCTTGCACCACCAGGATATACGGACATAATTCTGTAGACCAACTGTAGAACCTTGAAGCGACTCGCCCTTTTTTTTTGTGGATTTTTAATTTTACCTTGAATTAATTACAAATAAAATATTCTTTCCATTGTTATTTAAAATGAAGCCTTTACAAAATGAAGGAAGGCTATAAGCAGGTTCGAATCCCACTTCTGAAATAAAGTAATTCTCATATTAGTTATAGTGTGTAATAAAACTCACATCGGTTATAGTGGAGGGTAGTTATATTTCTCCTTCAACAGCAGCGTACACTTTTCCACACGTCCGCATTCGATACTGGTCCCGAGCCAAGAGGCCGAGTCTTGCACTCCAATATCATTCGTTCACACTGGTGCTGCCAGTGTAAGAAATAAAATGTCCCAACAATCGACTAAAATAATTCGATTATTTAATAACATTATTTCAAAACCTAACACTATATTATGTGCAATAGAAGAAGCCTATGTCCAGCAGTGGACTGCAATATAGGCTGTTGATGATACAGTATATTTCGTTACTGACCAACCTTTTTTTTACATAAATAATATGATGATTTGCAAACAACGTTCAAAAATGTACCTATCTATGTTTTAGAGAAACGTGTTTTGAACTTCCACATTTCGTTTGCAAAGCATAATTAATTCCATACTAAAGAAACGTCAAACAACACTTTTAAGGAAATTTCAAAGAGAAAATACTTTTAGAAACCGCCACAGTTCATATATTAAAACAGTACTCACAAAAGTATCTACAAGAGGCTCAAGCCCGGCGCCACATTGGCGCGCCGTCCGCAAAAAACACCCGCATCAAATTCCAAGATTTTGAAAACCTAATGAATATAATTGTTGTTTCAGTATGGCTCACCTTTTAATTGGGTAATAAGTATGGGTTTAATTCTGGTTTGATGTTTTACGTCATTATAATTGTTTTTACAAGCTTTTTATTAACTTGTCCTGTATGTATGTATGCTTGTGTGTTGGGGTGGAATCTTGCAACTCAATTTTGAAGCAGATATCTTCAACCAATTTTGCTGAAACTTTGCAAGCATATGTATACAGCGTGACAATACAATATTATAATAATATGGAGCTGATCTGATGCGGGAGCTGGAAGGTGGCCATAGGAAATCTGTAAAGAAACGTCGCAACATCATCGAGTTTGGACTCGTTTGATTCGTCTCGAGGCATACCAGTGAAAACTTGTTTTTAAAAAGCTATGTTATTTATTATTATTTTCATGTACAAATATATTAGGTAGAGAAATTACATTTTTGTCTCTTCAAAGTGAGTTATTTACTAAAGTTGCGGCAGGTTCCGGGAAATAATTTGCTCTCAAGTTTACTATTAAACTATCTTTTATAATGAACTAGCGACCCGCCCCGGCTTCGCACGGGTGGATTTCAGATGCCCCCGCCGACGACACGATTTGTGCATTTTAAATCTGTAATATCTTCGAATATATTCATTTAAATTAGATACTGTAAAGGGCCATTTTGATCTATATTAAATGCACAATGTATTTAATTTACGTAATTGTATAAGGATTCATTCTGTATTGCTTAAAATCACTTCGTAAATAAGCCATTATTTCTCGTAAAAAGAAAGGAATAAAAAATGGTTGTTGTGGGTTATCCCTAAGAGATAGACATATACCGTCGAGGACTTCTTTGTAGTACTTTTTAAGGTGTACAATACTGTAGTACATTATTTTGATCTATCTCGTAGGGTGCAACCAGTGTTTGCAATGTAAGCGCAAAAAAATGTGTTTATTTGCTACATCACATTAGAAACCTCGAAAATTAACAGTGTTCCCATACTATATTATGCATTTATTATACATAAAAACCTTCCTCTTGAATCACTCTATCTATTAAAGAAACCCGCATCAAAATCCGTTGCGTATTTTTAAAGATTTAAGCAAACAAAGGGACATAGGGACAGAGAAAGCGACTTTGTTTTATACTATGTAGTGATTCTGTATTGCTTAAAATCACTTCGTAAATAAGCCATTATTTCTCGTAAAAAGAAAGGAATAAAAAATGGTTGTTGTGGGTTATCCCTAAGAGATAGACATATAAGACATATACCGTCGAGGACTTCTTTGTAGTACTTTTTAAGGTGTACAATACTGTAGTACATTATTTTGATCTATCTCGTAGGGTGCAACCAGCGTTTGCAATGTAAGCGCAAAAAAATGTGTTTATTTGCTACATCACATTAGAAACCTCGAAAATTAACAGTGTTCCCATACTATATTATGCATTTATTATACATAAAAACCTTCCTCTTGAATCACTCTATCTATTAAAGAAACCCGCATCAAAATCCGTTGCGTATTTTTAAAGATTTAAGCAAACAAAGGGACATAGGGACAGAGAAAGCGACTTTGTTTTATACTATGTAGTGATTATTTGTTTCACTGAGAACAAGGATGAGAGACGCCAGCATGTCGCATTAATTTGAATGTTAAGATGAATGTGTAGTATGACTAGAATGAAGAGTGGGTGAGCCATGAATATATTCGAGAGATTATGACGTCAGTATTTATAAAAATTTAGGAGCAATAAGTTATCATGATATGAACATATTGTGATGCAGTTAAAACCATGGAAAATTACGGTCACTAAATATTGAGTTGTTTAAGATGTACCTATGTGAAAAAAAAAGATGTGAAATTAACAAAGACACATTAAACTTTTGTTAAAGAAGGAAATAGATTGCGTTGAGCCCAAACGAAATTAAAAGAATAGCTCGGGAGGTAGCGTTGCATTTTTGATGGTGATTCTTGTTATAATAACCTTGATAGCAATCGATAGTTTAAATATGGATCACAACTGAATTAAGCGTCAGAAGGCGCTCTCAGGATGAACCAGACAACACCTTTGGATTTTTTTTTCATTATGGAAATTTTCTCTCCATCCATACTGAGCATGCTGACATTTAGATTATTAAATAAATATCCATAAGGAGTAGGTTCTGATTTGAATCAATCGACCAGAAACGCTTATTTAAAATGCAACGTTCCCTCTCCAGCTCGAAGGTATAATAACTAATAGTATGCTATTGGTATATTAAAATAAAAGATATGTAAGAGTTTTCACCCGTCTACGTATGGAAGGTTATGTTTTTCGAGTCTATGAAAGGATGTTTCTTTAGGTATGTGGCGGCCTCCACATACAGCGCAACAACAACATAACGTACTATAGCGCCATCTACCAAAGTTACAGTAGTAGTCTTAGTAGTCTTAGTTTCCTTCGTTACTAAGTAGTTCAATACGGAGTAACGAAGGAAACTAAGAAACTACCAATCCTGAATCGCGCAGTGAAAGTTCTCGCGCCGATAATCATATATACAACATCCCAACATCAACCGTTGGGCAGTTGGCCCGCCAGGCATGATCACCTCGCCTGGTCGGAGGATCCTCCCTTTGTGTTGGAGGGACACGATCACCCGTCCCTCCACAGTGGTGACCCCGACGTGATTGCAAGCAGCCTTCGATGCAGCATCAGCACGCCACCATCATGTTCACTCCCACAGCAAGTCTCACAGTCCAGCCAGCAACCTCGGCCTCAACAGGGATACACCACACGCAGTAAGCGACCGCTCCAGCCTGGTTACCCCTACGACCTCATCAGCGTCTAGGCACAGCACACTGCACCTTACGGTCCATGTAAGCAGAGCACCTCTCTCCCGTCTACGCAGCAGCCAGCCACTACGCAGCAACCGCCCCGACTCACTGGGGACCTCACCGCAGCACCGCGCACCGCCTGCCATCCCGACTCACTGGGATCAGCGGACTTCAGCCCCGACTCACTGGGACTAGCGGCATTCAGTTCCGACTCACTGGAACTTGCGGCACCCCGTGCCGACTCACTGGAACTACTCACTCCTGGCACTGGCAAGCTCCGCTACAGAGCACAGACAGCTGACGCATCATATATCGACCTCCGGTCTTAGAGGGGAGTGATGTGGCGGCCTCCACATACAGCGCAACAACAACATAACGTACCACAGCGCCATCTACCGAAGTTACGCTGGACTACGGAGTAACGAAGGAAACTTAGAAACTACCAATCCTGAATCGCGCAGTGAAAGTTCTCGCGCCGATAATCATATATACAACATCCCAACATCAACCGTTGGGCAGTTGGCCCGCCAGGCATGATCACCTCGCCTGGTCGGAGGATCTTCCCTTTGTGTTGGTGGGACATGACTGACCTGTCCCCCACAGGTAGATAGATAACGTAAACGGCTTGATGAATTTTGCAAAGCGTTTGAAGTGTCATTAAATTGATCTTAATTGTGAGAGTGAGACTTAGTATGAAAATCATAAAATTTCAAATCACCGGTTTGTGTGTTCCTTGTTTTGTTAGTTTTTTAATAAGTACCTTTCAATGTGAAGTTTAATGTAGTGCACAAATGTCAATAAAATTGTGGATTTACGTTAAACTCTTACTTCGAGTGTATTTACAATCCATCGAATAAAAGTGCTACCGTACCAAACTGAAATGATCCATGAAACTGAAATCGTTTGCTAAATAGACTTTGAAGGCCTTTTTTACCCCTAGGAACATTAAACAAGGTTATATAACGTACTTTTTTTCCTTAATTTACGGTCTATAAAGAAAAAATCTAAGAGAAGAGAAGAGTTTTATAAATCTTTGTATTGGTAAAATATATACATTTTCCGCAAAATTTTAAAACAAATTTATTTGTCATGAATTTGCAGTCATTAAGTTCCTAAGCTATTAACGCGTTATGTTTTAAAAAAAATTGATGACCAGTTAAGGTTCCTGCCCTTAGGGTCTTTCAGAATACAGGATGTAATCACGTGCCTACATATACCTAATTGAATCTGGCCTCTTGGAAAAAATAATAATCTTTATTGCAATAAATATGCATTACTTCTTCAGGTATCTCACATGGTACAATTCTAGGACTTTGGTAGTTATTATGTTGTTGCTTCATTCACTACAAATAAATTAGTCATTCTTTGCTATTTAGGACGTCGTATGACAGGACAAAACTCATTTTTACTGTTTTTTAGTTTAGAGAGTTTTAGAACAACAAAATTAGCTCCATTATCTATTTTCTTTACTCCTAATCCCATCTGACAACTAATTATATTCCCCAAAAACTTTGGTATTAGTAAGCAGTCACCTGTTAGAAAAGAAATTACAATGTTACAAATTCCGTCAACCTCAAATAAAACTGAAGCAAAAATGTGATATAATTTATACTCTCGACTCGGCACTTGATGTAACTTGTTGAAATACATTCTAGAATTAAACTCATTTGTATTTAGTCCACTATTTTAATTAATTTTAATTCTGATCGATTTCGCCCTACGGTACCTATTTGCTTCCGAAAACCGGTCAAGATAAGTACAAGTGAGTTTAATTCTAGAAGGCAAAAACAATCATGACGATGAGTTAAAACAACGTGTTATTTACATGCAATATTTACTCGTAACATTTTAGGCCTACCCTCAAAGTGTCAGTAATTCAATAACTTAACTTACGAAGAATATATTTGAAGTTTTAAAAGATTTCTACATAAAAATATGTCAAAGCGTAAATTTATGTCCCAGTTAAAAGTTATAAATGAGTTATGATTTTATTCTTTGAAAAAACCTTACCTTATTTTTCTTGAAACATATTTTTTTAGATGGAAAAAGAATTGCCCTCGGCATCATATTTTTTATACTAACCGTTCGAAATGGCTTAGTACATTTTAAGTATTATTCCAGGCCATATCATACCGTTCTCGAAACTCTGTTCTTAAATATCAAAAACTAAAAGTTGAGCTTGAATTTAAAGACAATACCATTATTGACGATGAATCCTTTTATATTGAAAGATGCCATATTCACTTAATCGTCATCTTTACTTGACAAAGATCCCATTAAAACATTACAAACAAAAACCCCAAGCTTAGTAAGTTGTAATACGTAAGAAATTATAACATCTAATTGTTTTAATGTATTAACGAACAATAATCAATAACTACGGGGATGAATTAAATATAAGGGGTCATCTCGCAAAAAATGGTTGTCTGTAAAGTATGTTTACGGACGATAGTTTAACGTGACAAAGTCATAACGAAACATTGATGAAATGATGAGAGATAGATGCGAACGCCTAAGAGCGAGGTAACTACGCATGACGAGGTAACGCCACTCGAGTCATGTTTTTTCGTGTGTGCAGCCGGCTCCATCAATTTATAAGACGTTGTCACGTCAAAAATATTTCCTATCAATATCACATACCTTTATTTGTTTAATATTTTTATTATACTTGTCAATCGCTAGCGACAGTGTTTGAAAATGGCTAAAAACAACGTTTAATTAGTACTATTTATAAAATAAAAGACTACATCCATATTATTTTTGTAATAATGTTCCTGTACACTGGCTAAGTTTTCCAAACAATCATATAGTTCTTTATAAGATGAGAAGCTAATTACAACTTTATCTTTTGTTTCATGTACATGCCGATTATGAACACAGGTAAGTGAAAACTAACAAGAACACTTCGGAAGAAAACTATGCGGTAACACTAGAGATAGCAACTTTATGGGTGAAGTTTCTGGAAAATGTATCTCATGTATAAAATAGGGAGGCAAGTCATTCCAAGAGACGATAAGTGGCCTAATATTTTAAAACAACCTGGAGAATACCTGCATGAGTAAACTAGACAGTAGTGTTAAAATATTCAGTTGAATTTAAAAATGGTAGAATCTAAAAGTTCAGATGTGAATCATACACTAAAGCTAAACGAATGTGTAAAAAATCATATTCTATACAAGAATTCCTTCATTGCACGTTTGGCCTAGTGGTTTAACGGTCACCACGTCGTTTCCTACTTCGTCAAGTGTCGAGGGTTCAAATCCCACGTAGGACAACACTTTGTGTGATCCACAAATTGTTGTTCTGAGTCTGGGTGTTCTTTGTGTCCGTTTCATGTATGTTTGTAAAGATTTATAACTAGTGCGGGAGGTGTCTTTTTAAAAAAAAATACATTAGACACTCCAGTACATTTGCAGGAGTATCTAATATGATTCCCGACATCATGCATCGGTGATATCGGTGATGATTCTAGACCATGACTGCGGAGCTAATTGGCGGCCGCATTTGAGTGACAAAAAATCACGATACAGTCGTTACTTAGTTTAGAAACAGCCATATGCGAAATGTATTAGACTTCTACTACTATAGTATTTGTAAGACTACTGCTACTACTTCATTGTATATATGATCTTGGTACTTTTTTAATCTTAAAACACTTAAAAATGCACTTATCACTCTTGGAATTCTGCTTACTCCTTCTATAGAAAGAAAATAGAATAGTGTTAAATTGTAGAAACCCTGTATATGGTATGTTTGTAGTATATTCTATTAGAGATTTGGGTCCTTTATATAAACTTTAGTGACCTGTGTGATAGTAATGAAACAAAATGGTAATTATATGGGTAGTTAAGTTACACAAAGGATTAACGGACTATTTTATTATTTCAGAACGAGTCACATTTAAACCAGAGAGTAAGTTAAAGGTTTTGAACGACATCATATTTGTGTTTAGAAGGCTTAGGCATTGGATCGGGAAAATTTATCATTTCAGTCACCTATTCAGCCAGTTAAAATTTTAAATTTGGAATAATTAATTTGTTTTTAAATGGGTTTGAAATGGTATTTTCCCACAAATTCAAAAAGCCAGAGCTTACAATCGCTAGAATAGAGCACTAATGCTTTTTCTTGTTGCCTTCGTAGATAAAATAAAACTATTAAGGTACATAATCACATTGTTTTCGTCATCCTAATATAGGTCATCTTGATAAACACACAAAATGAGTTGCTGTATCATCTAAGTTGAAACGTTGTATACAATTTATTTTTTAGTAAAATGTGGTAACGTCGTCAGTTGAACGCATATTTTCATCGAAAATACAATTCTCCAATACCAATGTAGACCGAAACTTGGAAGACAAGAAACAATAGTATTTCCAGTTTATTTTAAATCATTATAGAAATAAGATTTTGATTCGAATATAGACTTTTGCTCTATAAAATGAAATGCCGTATAAATAAACTATTGTTATCGTCATGTTTCTGACGAGCTTCGTATTGTATTTGGAATCATCTCAATGTTCACAATACAAAGTACGTACCTAACATATATATGTATTTGTATATTTTTGTATAAAGGAAATCTAATAAGCAAGAAAATGCGTAAGCGCTAGTGAAAATTATAGGTACGTTATGAACATAAGCTACTTATTTAAAACTAGATTCTGACAGTGTGTCTCACATAGACTTATTTACATAAAGCGCGAGTTCGTCGTAATGAGACTTCTAGGTTAACAGCTGCGAGTCAGAGCCTCATTTACACCGTTTTTATGTAATTTTTGCGCCTAAATTCATTTAAATTTTAGTTAGGTAAACTGACCCATTTAGAGGTGTAAATGCACCCAGGTAATAGTTTCATGACCAACATAACTATATTTCATAAACACGCAGTACATAAACGTACACCAGTGCGACAAAAACGCAAATTTAACAACTGTTATTCAATTCAAATTAGTTACAGGCTTCAAATTACTCCTAGTTACAAACGTAGATGTATGGTTTTGAAGTGGGTCAAAGTGTCAAAGCAAACTTGCAACTATTTGTTGAGTAATTAAATTTGAATCTACAGACACTAAAGTTAATGTTATACAAACATTAGACTAGATTAGACTCATCCTGAATTAGGAATGTATAGAGTCATAAAGTCGGGCGATTGCTAAATTGATCCAAAACTTTGGTCAAGATAATATAAAATTTTAATTCTTATCACCACTTCATTATCCTAAATGAAATAATTATCTAGTTTAGGCATATAAACTAAGTTATACTTAAAAAAGTTATGTTTCATCATCGGCTTACCGCAGTCCACTGCTGGACATAGGCTTCTCCAATTGCACGCCTCTTGGTTCGATCATCGACTTCTCGCATCCAGCTTCTACCAGCCGTCTGTAAAAAAAGTTATGTTTGTTAAGACATATAAAATTAATCAACCTAAGATCACAAATTGAAAATGAAATTCTAGGTAATAATTTGATTCAAGAATTAGTTTCTTACTTCGAAGCAGATAATTGTATTCATTTAGACTAATATAGATTGTTATAAGGGTACAGGCGAACGAAATAAAAAGCAGTAGACTGTATTTTGGTGGTATTTACTCGCTTAGTAAAACACGGTGGTAAAACACGAAAGAGTCCAGAAAGTTCTAGACGTTTTTTTAATGCCGATGATCAGCTTGTAGATGTCGCAACATAGTTCAATGGCACCTTCAGTTTTCAGCTCTTCTAGGCAAGTTTACATTCACCAACGTAAACCTCATTAAAAAAATACGTGTGGCACTCGGGGACTGCCGCGGTAAAGCTATTGAATAGCAATTTTTATCAACTTATGCAATTACTAGCTGACCCACGCAACGTCGTTTGCGTCTCCTATTGCCCGTAGCGTGATAATTTTCCCCCGTTTTTGAAACATTCTTCATTGGTGCTCCGCTCATATTGGTCTTAGCGTAATGATATATAGCCTATAGCCTTCCTCGATAAATAGACTATCTAGTACTGAAATAATTTTTCAAATTGGACCAGTAGTTCCTGAGATTAGCGCGTTCAAACAAACAAACTCTTCAGCTTTATATATTAGTACTAGCTGATCCGGCGAACTTCGTACCGCCATATTTATGACCCACGTAACATCGTTTACGTTTTTGTGAATCTAAACCATTCCCAGATCCCCTTGAACACACACAAAAAATTTCATCAAAATCGGTCCAGTCGTTTTTGTGAATCTAAACCATTCCCAGATCCCCTTGAACACACACAAAAAATTTCATCAAAATTGGTCCAGTCGTTTAGGAGGAGTTCAGTCACATACACACGCACACAAGAAATATATATATTAAGATAGATGTATTTATTATACTCTTCTAAGATCTAATACTCATAATCAACAACACATTTATTTGGATAGAGATTTATATTAGGTATTATGTTTATAAAAACTCTTTGGCAAATAACTCATTATTAGGTACCTACTCTTAGCGTCTTATACTCGTGATAACTTCTAAACGAAATGTCCAAATGGGATGAAACAAAAAGTATTTTACTTCTACATAAATACCCTTGATAATTTAATGCTTAATTTGGATAAGGATTAATATTACGATACACATTTAACGTAGTTTCTTTCTTCAGACGATTTAATAATTTTTTCGAACACAAAAGCGGTTATTGTGACTAAACCATGATAGTTAGATTTATGTTCTCGCGGACTTTTTTGTAGATCTTAATGGGACCTACAAACCCGTAATACATTATTTTGTTCTATTGTCAATAGTCTTTGCAGCGCACGCAAAAATAGGTTTTCGATTTCACACCTTGGGTTACAAAATAGCAAATTTCTTATGGATCCCTAATTTTGTTGAAAATAAAATATGTTCGTTCCTTCCTCGATAAATGGACTATCTAACACTGAAAGAATTTTTCAAATCGGACCATTTGTTCCTGAGATTAGCGCGTTCAAACAAACAAACAAACTCTGCAGCTTTATAATATTAGTATAGATAATTAATTTTATTTTGCCAGTTTCTCATTTAATATTGTTAATTATTTAAATAATAGAGCGCGTTAGTGTACCTCGTAGTTACGAAACAGCTTTAACAGATGACGCTGACCTGTTTTTATTTATGCAGTTTTTTTTCTTTAAACATGTATACTTACGGGGCGCACATGCGGTGAGTGTGGCATTAAAAAGATATGATAGATACCTATACACCTAAGATATACTTTCTCGAACCCAGACTGTCGGAGCAGCTCGTCAACGAATCTATCTGTCAAAGACAAACAGATTTGTTGATTCGTCGTTCGGTGTAGGCGTTTTTTTTACGTTACTGAATTTCTGCACAAAGACCCCAAAGTCCGCGATAAAAGCTATGCAATAGCTTAAAACAAACAAATGTAATGACAAGTCACGTCAAACGAAATATTTTAGCTAGTAAGCGATTGTAAAAAGAGAATCGATGCGAAACTCTTCCATCTTGGCTATGGGGCTGCCATGTTATGCCTTCTATGTTAATAGGATAAAGTCTATTATTTGATTCACGTTTTAAAGGCGCCTGAGTATTTTCCTTTCAGTTCATCTTTAGACTACAAAAAGTTGCCTTGTCTATACTATACAATGTCCTACACAATGTCAAATAAAGTGCTTTTCATATTAGAGACAACTTCTCAATTTAGGTCAAACAATTTGCGAGATATTTTATTACATTTATTTTGTTAAGAAATTAATATGTTTTATTTATTTTGCTACGCGAGCACGGTAAGGAACTGGACTGGTTTCAATTTAAAATATTTAAAAGTAATTGCCATTTGTCGGCAAGCCTATTCATACTTAGATTATTAATTTGAAAGTAACTCTGTCTGTCTGTGACGCTTTCAAAGCTAAATTGCTGCACCAATTTCAATAAAATTATGCATGAGGATACTTTCATTCTCGAGGAAGGACATGAGCTACTCTTAACCGCGACAACCGACAAACAGCCGCGGCCAAAATCTAGTTGGATATATAGCATACAATGGCAAATGTTTAAAGTAAATTTTTGTTCTTATAAATTAGACTAGTACTCAAAACAAATTCTAATAAATATTTATAGAGGGTGACTTCCACGTCAGCTCTATGGAACGGACTCAAACGATGTTCTATCGGATAAATTTTTCTTTCACTAAAAATACTGAATATTTCTGATTTATTTAACTAATTGTTGCAAGTAGCGGCACCTCATACATGTCAGAAGGCAGACACCTTGCAGCTAAGCAAACACTCACCAATCTTATGGAAAATATATCAAGGTCCTTCAAAACATCCCTCTGAAGAAGAAATATTGTGTTTATCAGAAATGTGTGTATCTGTCTTCAAATCTGGATTCAAACAGTCACAAAACGGAAAAACCCGGGCTCTGTAGTGTACCATGGGAGAGGCCTTTGTCTAGCTGTCGACTGCAACGAACTGATTATGGTGATTATATTATCATCCTCATCAAATAAGTCAATTTGAAAAATCTCATTTCTTCTCATTCATTCTCATTCAAGAACTACCCACTAAAACATAAGAAAAATATTATTCCCTATTCCTTAAAACATACGACAGACCCTTCACATTTTATTTGCCAACGTTATCAGATACTAGGTTCTTCCATCAAACAGTGTTCAGTTTCAGTCTGGCTTCGATCCAATACTCGAGTAGGTACTGTCACCGCGTTACTTTGGTAACGGTCTCTAAGGGACATCCCATCGTACAATTTGCTTTTCACTTTATTCTTGATTTATATTTGGTTGACGTGATTCGTGTGTAGCAATATTTTCACTTGTCACGTCTTCTATCTCTTGAAGATGTTTTCCTTTATTTCTCTTGTTTTTATAATCGAAAGGGTTTTGTTTTGTTTTTATTTTTTACACTACTTTACGGCTTCATAGGCTGCACTTGACTTTAAGCAAGTTTTACTTGATAATAAGCAAATGTTATTTCATCATTATATTTCATCCGCTGTTTTGCAAGTGCTACCTTTTCATTAACGCTATATTTTTTGTTTACCATAAAACCCGGACCCAAGAGGACCCACACAACATGATTTTAAGGTTCTCAAACTACCATTATATAAATTAATTTTCCTTTTGCTCATAGAGTAAATTTAAATACAAATTTAGCATTTCAACATTTGGCATTTACCATATTTTCTCCGCAACTATTTGTCTACCAAAATTTAGCTGGTATTTTACATAATTATTTCTTTTGTTATTCTAAACCTCAACAAAAGACAAGATGGATTGAGAAGTTGATTGTGTTTACAAAGTAAATATACAAAGGCTTTGCAATAATTCAATATAAAATTGAGAGACATAATATAAAGTTATTGGAATGAAATTTTGTCGTGATCTTTGAAATATACTATTTTTTGATATTTCTGATGAATTCGTTACAGTGGGATGAGGAGCTCATTTTCTTAGAAGGGCGAATTGCCCTTCTATCATTTCTATAGAAAACCAAGACTTTGATGTATCTGTTATAATGTAGGACCCATTTTTTATTCTGGGAAGCTTTACTAGGAACTCTACGTCTTATTTCATCATCAACAGTCTGCTGCAGTTAATAGTTGCATAGTTGAACATAGGTCTCTCCTTATACAGAAAGTTTTATAAAAATAAACATTGTACAAATATTATGTACTAGCTGAGCCCCGCGGTGTTACACGCGGTACAACAAAAACTGCGGGTCACTCCGCGGGGCAAAGCTTATCTATATCTAGCTTATATCATCAGCTATCTGCCAATGAAAATCCCGTCAAAATAGGTCCAGCCGTTCCTGAGATTAGCCGGAACAAAAAGACAGATAGAAAGACAAAAATTGTAAAAAAAAATATTTTTTGGAATATGTACCGTGTATACAAACATTTAGTCAAAAGCGGTTATCTTAACAGACACTCCAATTTCATTTATTTGTATGTATAGATGTATAGATTTAGGTAGTTCATACTCTATCTAATGTTTATTTATTAGATCTGAATGAGAAACATATATATAAACATATTATTTAATTATACTAGGCATGCCTTTTAAGTTCTGTCGTTTCCATATTTCCCAGCAATTTTGTATTTGGAACTGTTCTATATTCGAATGTGTTTAAATTTTGAATCTCAAAACAATTGAAAGTATTAGGATTAATGCTATTGTTTAGTCACAGCGTCGATTGGAATCTGTCAGGTTAAGTACGAAAATGAATCTTTCTAAGGAAAATGTTCGTGCAATAATTTTCTACAACTTTAGAAGAGACACGGATTCAGTGTTTTGAAGAGCTAACATCTGAGTTCAGTGATGAAGCCGCATGTCTGCGGATTGTCGAACGCTAGTATTTAGAATTCCAGCGTGGACATACTAGTGTTAGTGACAAATCTCGCTAAGGACGCCCAAAATCCGCCTTCACTGGCAGTGTACTGTCGCGGACAAAAAAAAAGATTTTTCCCGTTCTCTTTTATTTTTAGCAAAAAAATAATGAATGAAATCGGACTATGTGTTATTGAATTACAACCAAGTACATATTTTGACTTTCATCCCCTCTCTCCAGGAAACCGTGCTGAATATCGGGATAAAAAGTATCTTATGTCCTACCTCGTAGTATGAACTCAAATCATGCCAAGTTTCATTTGAATCCATTAAGTAGTTTCGGCGTGATGCGCGGCCAAGATACAGATAGACAGAGAGACAGACAGACGGACAAAAATGAAAAAAATTACAGTTTTGGCTTCAGTATCGATAATAGAGAGCCCTCCAAAAAAAAATTCAAATTATCTTTAATGTACAGAATTGGACCTGTTACATTTTTATTATAAGTATAGATTGTTTATGCTAATAAATATTGTATAAAGTAAATAGAACCTTATTTTAACTAATATAATAAAGTCTATCAACATGCAGTCAGCATGCCGTTCTCCGTTGCAATATCCTCGGCGGCTGTCGAAGCGCCGATACGCCGGATGTTGCATGTCATCGCCATGTTGGTTGTGGCTGCCATTTTCTTGCACTAACATGTTCTATCTCGACAGTAAAATTCTCCCTCCGGACATAACTTGCGATAGTTTGAAATGGATTTGCAAAGTTTAAAATTACATTAAGAGAACATGACGTTTCAATTGAAAGTTTAACTCTCGTGACAATTATTGTACTTGTTGTAAGCATTCTATTTTATTTTTGAGAATAGAATAATAATCACAAATTTTAACAAAAAAAAACCGACTTCAATCTGGACCAAATTTAAATGGGACCATACGGGAATATCGAGTTATTCGTTAATTTGTCGCGTACATACATAATGCAAATTGAAGACTTATATGGTTTTCTCATGGATGACATGTCAGAACTGGACCAAATTATTAAATAGGACCATTGGGAAGCACCAGCTTTCAAATAAAAAAATAATCATCAAAATCAGTTCACCCAGTCCAAAGTTACGAGGTAACAAACATAAAAAAAAAACAGTCGAATTGAGAACCTCCTCCTTTTTTGAAGTCGGTTGAAAAGAAATTGATTTTTAATTAATTACCTTTCGCTGACATTTTGATACTACTGTATCAAAATGTCAGCCATATTTAATAAAAACAGCCACGCATAGAGAATAATTGTTTAGTTACCCATTTGTTATGATTTTATTTTTAATAACTTATTTCTTTATTTGTAAAACACGTACATTTTCCAAATATGCGTATTTTACAAGTTAGGTTGTATGTTGTATGTAACTCCTGAACTAACAAAGTTGTCTTATCCATTATAGTTTTCCTTTAAATTTCATTACATGGACTATCATCATGATTTTTTTCAGATTTTTCGAGCCAGCCGTTTAGCTTTTGTAGGGGAGAGGACACCCTATTTTGACAAAAAATGCGCCTTAAAGTTGAATATCTGGCAAACAGTGACCTAAATAAAAAATCGTCTCTGCAACCTTCGAAAAAAATCATCCTCAATTCACGTGTAGGGGAAGTACCCCAAAAAAAATTTGAATGATTTTATTCTAACACTTTTTCGACGTGGTAAATACACATATCTATGCAAAGTTTCATCTTTCTAGCAATAACCGTTTGGAAGGTAAGCCGAGGACGGACGGACATGACAAAACTTATAAGGGTTCCGAGACAAGAACTACGGAATCCTAATAAAGTCGGTAGCTAATTGACTACTAATCGAACTGTCAAAAAAGAGATATAAAAAGTTTGCAAATGTATGATTAACACAAAACTGAGATCTAAAAATTTAAGTTTTTATTCTAACATTCAGTTTCTGTAAGAAGTTATATATTTTTTTATCTGACACCTTATAATCTTTAGTACCTACAACCATAAACATAAGGATTAATCCTTAACCCACTTAACTAAAGATAGCTGGCTAAAGTTACCCGTCATTAGCGTTGCTGGCACGTCCACTTGTTTTTCCAAGTTTTTCGATAAGGAAGCTAATCAGAGCGGGATGGTAGGACATCGTAATTGGAGTGTGTTGTATCTAGGATCTTAAATCCTTACGTACATACCACAATTTGGTAAAAAGTTCACTGAGGAATTACGGCGATTTCTTTTTAAGCTTATTATTGATTTACATAATTTATGAATTCATGAATTTTTGGTTTTAAAAGACATAATATATTTACTTTATTGATGACCAGCTGCGGTCTGCGGTGTTAGCCGTGGTAGTTGTTGTACGTTTACAACGACAACCGTGGGTAACACCACGGGGCGAAGCTAGTCTGTAATAAAAGTAGCCTACGTTACTGCTTATATCATCAGCTATCTGCCAGCGAAAGTCCCGTCAAAATTGGTCTAGCCAATACAGAGATTAACGGGAACAAACAGAGAGACAAAATTTCTAAAAATCGTTTTTTGCCGTTGTCGTATATACTTTAACATGCATTTAGTATTACAAACAGACACTTCAATTTTATATATTTGTATAGATAATTATTTCAATCTTACGAGGATTTAGGGCTAGTAATTGTTAATATTGCAATTTTTCCAATTTATTTGGCTACCAACAATTATTACACAGTACGTAATTACAAAAATACGGTTATTAAAACTAAGCATCTCGCCACACTCTAGGCACAGCTAGGATACAGGTAGGCATAGCTAAGAACACACAGAATTCACAATGTTTATGGGATCTTCAAGAAGGTATACTAATAAAATTTACTATACATCGCTCGCTTCGAAAGCTCAAACAAAAATTATTAATGTAAAAGTTTAAAAAGAAAGAATCGATTATTTATAATATATAATTTAGAAAATCAATGTTAGCCACATTATAAGAATATTTATTCATAATTAAACCAAAATTTTAAAAGACGTCAAAAACAGTTTATTCTTCTGCAAGTTACGATTTCACAGTAAGAGGAATAAAGTTGTCAGCGTTTAAATAGCATTCTTGTTGTTACAACTAATTGTCGGCAGTGATATCTTTATCAGTTCTTCTTTTAATAAGTTCAGGTGTAGACATTTGAGAGCAATGTCAGATACATTGCTCTCAAATGTTTTCACCATACGTACAGACGACTGGAAAAAACAATTACCAAATCTTATTACAGATTTCGGCCTCTGAAAAATGTACATTAATATATTTGACTTAGAACGCTATCACGGATGACCGCTTTAAGATAAAATATATATTCACAACCTATAATAATACGTACAAAGTGGGTACGATGAATGCATGCGACGCGCTGCTGCGACGGTTTCAAGAAGCCTTTGTAGATAATGAAATGTTCTCTTCGAACGGTATGAATGAGAAATAAGGCGACATGAGATTACGTATCTTTGAAAGTATCATCTTAATCAAATTAGTATATACGAGTCAGAAGCATAGATCGATTGTATGTTAATATAATGTAACTTGATTTACTTTAATACGCTAACATTTTTTTTTACAGAAACATTTATAAATAGTACAGGTAGTAGAGCCACGCTGATTTCAGCATGGTTGGGCCGGCTCGACCGGGGCGGTACTACCCTCGCACAGAAGATCAACGTAAAATGACAGCCTACGTGCTGTCGTTTACGTTGGTGTGTGCGAGACCGGTTTCCCAATGATGCAGATGCATCGCTAGGCCACCATGGTGTGAGTCGCCATGCTGCATTGTTGCATTATCTACATTCGTAATAAGTATGGTGACCAACACTCTTGGATTCTGCTTATGCTTTCCATCAGGCAGTGTAGAGTCAATTTGGCAGGGCAGAAATATAAAAAAAACGAACGTAACGTAACAATCACATAAAGGCAGCCACAGCAAGTATTACATTTTAATTTTATTTCTGTTATGTCATACTAATACAGTAGGACATTGCTATTACGATCTAGTCTACTGACTAATGAGTAATATTACTTTAACCTAAATTAATAAAACAAAACTATAATAAGATTGTGTCCATTAACACTTTTCTTATTGTCTCTACTAAATTGAAGACGTTCGTGTGTTTCTTTTAATACTGATAATAAATAATGATAGTATTAACATTTGTTAGTTTTAGTATATAGTTTCATTTTTAACAGGATATTTACTCTGAAACAAGAGACTCTTAAATAACTAGAAAAGAGCTTCGGTTTCACAAGTATAGCGTTTAAAAAAGTCCAGACACTTTAAGTATAACCGAAAGTTTAGGTAAGTCGTTACGTCACATTTTCATGCTATAATATATTATATAGGCGTTTCATGATATAATAATAATTATTTTTACGGGAATTAACGGGAAAGGGAATCTCTTATTAAAAGGTGTAATACCTTTTAATAAGAGATCGCGTTAATTCCCGTATACCTCTGATTTGCCTGACGTTTCGACCAGGTTGCACGGGCCGTGGTCACAGGCTGACTCCTGTGTGTGTTTGACAGCCAGTGCAACCTGGTCGAAACGTCGGGCAAATCAGAGGTATTTAATAAGAGATCGCGTCAATTCCCGTAAAAATAATTAATATTAAATATATAGTCTCCATCCGCAGTCTAGACTGTATTGACCGCCTCAGTGGCGCAATGGTAGCGTATGCTACTGTGCTTAAGGTCTCAGTTACGATTCCTGAGTCGGACCAAATGTTTGTATGATCTGCAAATATTTGTTTCTGAGTATGGTGTTTTCTATGTAGAATATGTTTGTGTTTAGAAAAAAAGATTTATATGTATTTATATCAGTTGTCTAGTAACCATAGTACAAGCTCTTATCATATTGAAGTCACAGTAAACCAGATCGAATTTACTAGAATTATAATAGACTTTTCTTAAGAAACTTTCCTTCGTGTCCATAGCAGTACAACCTAAAGCTATTACAACTAATTTCTTCTTAAATGTTTTAAAAGACAATTTAGACAATAACCCTTATTAAGAATATACATCCCTTTACTGACTTGACTTTACAAACATACATGAAATGGACACAAAGAACACCAGGGATTTCAAGCCACGATACTGTTTGCAGTAGAAAGCGGCGTAGCAAACGCTTAAACCGCTAGGCCAACGCGTGTGCAAATACATAAATAAATATTTCGGATATCTAACACACAGCGCCATCTAGTCCCAAGCTTATCAGAGCTTGTATTATGAGCACTAGACAACTGATATAAAGTCATTTATACTTTTTTAAGTAAATACATACATATATTATACATAGAAAACATCAACATTCCTGTACATTGACATGAAGTCAGCACGGAAGTTTATTGTGTTCGTAGTCATTACTGAAGCTGAAACAGCTACACATGTTAAATTACAGACCTATGTAAGTTGGTTTATTGTTATTTAAACGAATATTTAGGGATGAAACATTCTTGTTAGGTAAATGAGTAATTTAGGATTTACGGCATTGATTTATGACCAATACACACACGTCTAAAAGTTTTCCACAAATTATTGATGCTATTTAAAGTTGTACTGTGTTTGTATTTTTATAGTAGTATAGTCAGGTAAAGAAACTATTTATATTTTATAATTAAGCTGTATGTGTCTCTCAAAAAGAATATTTCTTCTCCTTTCTTCAAAATGTTTCATTGACTCTCAGCTCTTATTGGTGGTAGCATGAAGTTTTATATATACATAGTCTAGGCCATCCAACAATGAAATAAATAACTTTTCAATTCGAATGAATAGTTCCTGAGATTGACGCCAAAGAAACACATTTTTAACATTTATACTACTTTACATGTCTAAATAGAAATATAACAAGTATCTTTCACAAAAACATTACGGTCAAAGTCTTACTTCAGAAATTTTATCTCAATTCCTGCCAAGTTACTCATTACAATTACAGTACTACCATTGCCAAATAAGGCCACTTCGTTTCCTTATCAACAACATCAATGAAATTCTCCCTGTCATCTGCCACATACTAAATTATTCAATTTCCAATAGCCTTTTCCCAAAGGCCTGGAAGGATGCAAATATTGTCCCAATTCCCAAAAAGAAGAACCCCGGATCCTTTTCTGATTACCGCCCCATTTCTATTCTCTCCTTCCTGTCCAAAGTCCTTGAACGTTTAATTCATACTCAATTTTTGATTTTCCTTTCCACAAACCTGCTCTTAGATCCTCTCCAGCCCGGTTTTCGACCCGGCCACAGCACCACGACAACTCTAGTTCACATTACAGAAGACATCAGATCCGCTATGGAGAACAGTGAGCTTACAGTCCTCACCCTCCTAGACTTCAGTAATGCCTTCAACACCGTCGACTTTGACATTCTGCTATATATACTGCGCTCTCTTAACATATCTCCAACTGTGATTGACTGGTTTCACAACTACCTGTTTGGTCGCCGGCAGCGCATCAGCATTGACAACACTGTCTCTTCTTGGTGTATCACTAACACTGGTGTACCGCAGGGCAGCGTGCTATCTCCTTTACTTTTCTCCGTTTTTATCAACACCATCACTCATGATTTGACTTCGTCCTACCACCTTTATGCTGATGATCTCCAGATCTATACTACGGCACCACTGGCTGATCTGGCTAATGCAGTTAGCACTATAGACGACTTGGAAAAAATATGTAAGTGGAGCAGTTCCCACGGTCTGAAGATAAACCCAACCAAGACTCGGGTCATTGTCTTAGAAAGTTCAAGAATGATATCCAAGATTGATTGGACTTCTCTGCCTCGGGTCTCTTGCGATGGCACACCTATCCCGTATAGCGAAAAGGTAAAGAGCCTGGAAAGCTATATCGACAGTAACCTTTCCTGGGGTCCTCAACTGCAGGAGCTGAGTCGCAAAATGTTTGCCGCTGCAGGGTCCTTGCGCAGACTACGTAACTTTCTACCTACCTCAACTAAGATTGCTCTTACACAATACCTTCTTTTCCCTATCCTTGATTATGCTGATGCCAGTTATTCAGATCTTAATGAAGATCAACTAAATAGGCTTGAGAGACTCCAAAACATCTGTATAATATTCATATTCGGCTTACAAAAATATGATCATGTCTCCTATTATCGTAAAAAGCTTAAGTGGTTACCCATCCGCCTTCGCCGGAATGCACGCGTCCTTTCTCTTCTGTATAGCATTCTCTTTAATCCTCTTACCCTACGTTACCTCAAATCACGGTTCACTTTCTTACACGACTCACATCCCAAATTACTGAGGTCGTCAGAGAACCTAAAACTAAAAATGCCTGGTCATTCTACTAAATTTCTCGACCACTCCTTTTGTGTCCAAGCAGTTCAGTTGTGGAATGCCTTACCAGTCGCAATTAGACGTGCACAAACACTAACTGCATTCAAGAGACTTGTAAAGGAGCATTACCTGGGAGATATCAATTTCCCTTAACCTGCTATTTTTTATTTATTTTTACTTTATTTACTCAATAGGGTCACACTATGCTTTTAAGTATTTATATAACTGTAGGTATATATTTATCTTATTCCTTGTTTGTTTGTATTTCATTCCACACTATGTATGACTGTAAAGGTTTATAACAATCTTTATTTTTTATTTTTCTTAAAAATTTTATTGTCACACAAAAAAGACTATTTACTTTATTTATTTTATTGTCTTACTTAGTTTTACACCAGACACCACCCTACACTATCTCATAATCACGTTTTTCTCTCCATCCAATGGTTGCCTGTAAGAGATTACCTCCGGGTGATAAGGCTGCCAATTGTACTTCTCTAATTTTAAGCTTACCTTGGAATAATCATGTGTAATATCTTAATATATATATTTCTTGTGTGCGTGTGTATGTGACTGAACTCCTCCTAAACGACTGGACCAATTTTGATGAAATTTTTTGTGTGTGTTCAAGGGGATCTGGGAATGGTTTAGATTCACAAAAACGACTGGACCGATTTTGATGAAATTTTTTGTGTGTGTTCAAGGGGATCTGGGAATGGTTTAGATTCACAAAAACGTAAACGATGTTACGTGGGTCATAAATATGGCGGTACGAAGTTCGCCGGATCAGCTAGTATTATATATATATATTATTATCAATGAAATTCATAACAATAAAACGGGCCACGTGGCTTCACATATCACTTCTATTACTCATAGGTGCCGTCAATGAAATGGTATCAGCATTTGGATGACTTCCAAATGACGCCAAACAAATTTGTTTGGAACATAACAGAGATACTGCGTTAATGGACTTGAGTGTGCCTTTTAGCGGGAAATACGGAAATCATATACCCTGTATCTAATTTCTCCATTACACTTTCTCAGTAATGTTATTGTTTGAAAGGAATGGCTTTATCTTATTTGCACTCAGACTTATTAACTTTATGGAATATTTTTGTCGGTTTGTGTTTGATTGTGGATATTCAATGGTAGGCACTCCACGTAATAAATCAAAATTCAGTTTTATTATAGCAGACTTAAAGTTGAATTCAAACTAGTTTCGGTGAAAAAAGCTTGGAGAAAATTGTGTAACTGGTTTTGTTTTAACGCAACACAATAGAAACACACAGTAAACATGATAAGGCTAAAGCAACGTTAATTCAGTGTTTATAGGAAAATACCTTATAGCATCTTTTTGTTCAGTGTTGCGAAGAATAGCTTTTTAAACCACACTACCACTATATACTGGCTTTGTTTACTTATTATCGAACTAGAACCTATTGCTATATAAAGGAGACGAAACTATTTCCTATAGCTGAAAATGTTTGTATTAACTAGTTACGTATTTAACTTTGAATTGACTAGCTGTCCTTTTCCAAGGCCCAATCTATTTCTGTACCAAAATTCATTCAAATCAGTTCAGCTGTTTAGCCCCGAAAGCGTTACGGACAGAAAGACAAACAGACAGTGTTACTTTCGAATTAATAACATTAGTGTGGAAAGGTATAACTTTCTCACGACCATTTACTACCCCAAAACTGTTTTTATGTAGTTAGTTTAGTATATATGTGGAATAGAACTACCAACCCACGGATTTTCCTTAAACACACCATTGAAATGATTTACACATACATTAGCACTTGTGAACACTTCAAATATAATATTGCTTTCTTCGTATTCTGTTACATTAATAAAAAGCTTTTATAACTAGGTAAGTACCTACTAGAACCTACTAGTACGTTGACCCTACACTTTGGAATCTCAATGTTCGCTTGTAGCGTGAGTAGGAGATTCTAGACAAATAACTGAAAATTTATTGCTATAAATATCTTCCACTTCACTTACTATTATTGTACGAGTAAAATTTTGGATTGAGGTTTGTTAATGAAGCAGACTTGAAGGGCTGACTATTTATGAAAGAAATTTGTCACAAAGATAGATTTTTGATTCTAGAAGGAAGGGTTATAGTTTTGGCAGTCTATATATTTTTGTATATTGAACCGTAGTGCTTTAAATATAGAACTGATTTTAATGAATGGGTGTAAATACGTTAGTAATAATGGTTCGGGTGACACAGGCAAAGTAATAAGGTAAAAATAAATACATCTCTAGTGCATCTTGTAATTCTTCATAAGCTTATTTATTTTTAGTTACTCTAAAACATAATCTAGTAACTAACAACGAATAATGCTACCTTTGAGAACTCACTTATCTTGTATTTTGTAACTTTCAAGATTTGTTTCCGAACAAACGTCGATCAATATTCAACCACAATAAAGGTTTTTCATAAATTTTTGCCTAAAATCTTCGATAATAATTTGGACTCAATCGACACTGTTATTCATTATAAACACTTTAACTTTCTTTCCGAAACAGTGGCATAAAATATTTAATAATTTATCTAACCAATTACCAATAATTTGATTGACGACAGAAAAATACGTCAAAAGTTGTTTCTTCACAAAAGTTTTTACTCAATCAAACTCATTAGGCTTGACAGGTACCGTATTAATTGATGAATTCATTATTAAATACACAGTTTATTCAGACATTATTTTGCTACCGCCGAGACGCTTATTCTAGTAAAACCGTAACCCAACCGTCTCTTTAATTTTCTTCGCAGTTAACTGGTACTAAAATTATTCATAAAATATGTTTATTATATTAAGACCTGCTGGTAACAATGAACTTTAAACTTTTCTGCTTTTAATATACGCAATATTTAGTTTACCGTTTGTGGAATACTCAAAACTAACTTTGAGTAATGTCTTAGTTGATTGAAAACAAAGTCAAATATCTGTTTATATTCTGAACCATGTTCTGAACTACAAAAATCTAACTATAAGCTAACAAAATTTCTAGTGAATTTGATTTGAAGATCTAAGATCCATTACGAAAGAAGACTATCATTTTCATGTCACTTTATTTGCATAAACTAATAATGTAAAAAAAGAGTTTGTTTGGTTGAACGCGCTCATCTTAGAAACTACTAGATGAAACAGAAAGATTTTTTCAGTGACCAATAGGTGACGAGGGTACATGAAAAATGCTGCAAACACAGGGGAAAGTTGTTTTTTTTGAGAGACGAAACTTGGTTAGTTAGGCTAGTTTCTTATATTAACTACACGCTCTGGTTTTGATATCGGCTAAAGAGCGACTAATAGTGAATAAGTAAAGTTAAGACAATTTTGTATTATCTTATTAAATCAGTACTAATATTATAAACGCGAAAGTTTGTAAGTATGGATGAATGGATGTTTGTTACTCTTTCACGCAAAAACTACTGAACGGATTTGGATGAAACTTTCCAGTAACATAGCTTATACATCAGAATAACACAGAGGCTACTATTTTCCGCTAAAACCGACATACACGCGGGCGGAGCCGTGGGCAACAACTAGTTTTTATCGTATGTACAAAAATCCCTACAGTCTAACAGGAATAAATATTTATACATATTTGTATTTCTGTCAAAATTTACATATAATCCCCAGAGTTTTCAAAAGTTCACTCACATCAGATTTAATGCAGTCAGCATTTTTCCTAAATAATGAAGTTTTTCTCCTGATCTGACTAGACTTGCAGACTAGACCAACGTTTTTCATGTAAATCACTATCTCGGTCTTCACATTATGTCTATTCCGTAAAAATGTCGAAGCCTTTTATCCATTCAATTGGAATTGACTATTAGTATGAAATGTGGTTCAAGCCAGAATTCACCCATTCAATGAAAATATTTTCATCCATTATCCATTTCGAAAACTTGCACAGACATTTTTCTTAATTCAAGGTGCCTTCTTTTTTCTTAATAATTGTATTCAAACTTTAGAGGGTCAATCCCACTTTGGTTATTATAAGTAATCACTCATACTACATATCGCCTGGCAGACCAACTTCAGTCATTGTATATATATTATCTTAATATATTCACTGTCACTGTGACAGTCCTAATTATAGTCATTGATGACTATAATTAGGACTGTCATTTTGTAAACTTTTGTGCCATGAATTTAAAAAAAAAAAATATTTTCCGTTTTTTTTTCTAACTATACCTCAGCATTCAAAATATTGTGGTAATTATTTATACGTAATTTGTTTCATGTCATGCAAAGGGAAAGGCCTATATCCAATAGTAGGCCCAATGATTAATACCATAGTTAACCAATCACGTCACCAATTAGCAGCATCTATATTTATTGTAAATGATCAAACCTTCTAGCTGTAGGGTTAATTATAAGTATCGTCTTTCCTATTATTGTTTTGCGTTACGTGGACGCTGGATAATAGTTCGATCGATAGGTTCCAAAAACATATTTCAGTTCTCAAAAGTATCATTTTGGGAAAAGAAATATTTCAGTGTTGTTTATATTAAGGGGAAATATTTGAAATATAATTGGTCAAATTATAATTTTTGCCTTTTAAATGTCAACTGTGTTATTATTTCTTTCCAATAAAGAGCAAACGAGCTAACAGGGCACTTGATGGCAAGTGACCAATGGACTCATGGAACTCGGGGGTCACGATTACTTTGCCGACTATTACCTAAGATGTTTTTGCCCCCAGAATGAGAAAGGGTTTTCGTTTCGCCAACCTCACTCACCTAGCGAAAAGTAGCAAAATAATTATGTTTAACACAAGTTTTTTGTGTAGCCGTAGAGTGTGGTATCATTTCGATGAAGAGGAATACGGCTAGAGGAATCAAATATCTAAATATTTTCCTGCAAAGTAGTCCAGATACAGACATATTTTTTGACAAACCAAGTGCTATTTTCACATATTATTTGCAACTAAATATAAAATTTGAATTATTGACATAAATGTTGACTTATCAATTAATCAATCATCATATTTTTATGTTTTTATTTTCTTTGTTTTGTAATAATTTTCTGTTTTTCTTTCAAATTTTATTTTTTGTAGTAATCAAGTATATCTGATATAAATTTGACAATTATTTGTGTATGACTTTTGACATTATGAGAATTAATTATTGAATTGCCATTGTTGACTACGGCAATATGTAACTCCAAAGCATACAAACGTTTTGATAAAACACTGTAAGTTTGTACTGTTTTTTGAAATTTATAAATAAATTAATTCAGCTCATTTGTGTCGAAGCATGGTTCTCTCATGGTAATTGTAAAGTTTGTATTATGAGGAATATAATAATGTAAATTAAACTAATTACCTACAACAGTAATTGATTTTTGCGAATCTTATGTTAAACAAAATATTACAGAATAGTGTTATATAATTTTAGTAGCAAAGTATAACCAATAGATAATTCATTTGGCTTTTAAGCTTGATGAACATGTTAATATGATAAATTTACGACTTATAATATTTAATAAGCTAGAATATAGCCTCAGAATGTAAACCTAGAAACATTATGACGAAACCAAACATCTACCTTTAGACAAAAGAGTGTAATAAAACCAGAACCATAACACATTTTGGTTTTCTTGTCAAGATTGATTATTTTTACTTATATCAAGAACCGGTTCATCAATCAAGATATATTACACTTACCTGGAGGTGGTGTATTTACGAGTATTACAGGCATTATTGATGTAAACTAATGGTCGGAGATATTATTCATTCGCTTAGCAGGATTTGGCCGTTGTTCGTCGTAAATAGATTCGGTTATAGACAATCCCACTAATTGGCAATAGACTTCGTTTTTTTACTTCACATACTTTGAAGGACATCTCCTCCTTTTTATATTTTTTACAAATAATACGGTATGGCGTTTTATGATACACATATAACACATAAGGCAATGCAAGAGTGAAAAAGCCGTGATTACGTTTGAATTAGAGGAAATATAGTTAATTTTGAATTTTTTATAGAAAAATCTGACATCTCATCATCAGAAGTTACTGAGAAACTTTGCAATATAAATATAGTGCTAATATAAATAAAATATTATCTATAGACAGTATAGACATACTTACTTTTAATTTTAAGCTATTGCGTAGCTTTTATCGCGGGCTATGAGCGCGGCGACCGAATCAAGAAATTCCGTAACGAAAATAAAACCTAACTTCCGAAACTCGCCCGGATCGAGACGAGCTGCTCCAAAATCGGACAAATACATAAGCAGCTGTTTGTGAGAAAGTATAAAGGTGTATAGGTATCTATCATATCTTTATAATGCCACACTCACCGCATGTGCGCCCCGTAAGTATACATCTTCAAAGAAAAAAAAACTGCATAAATAAAAATAAATAATTATAATTGCATAAGTTTATAAAAATGCTATGCAATAGCTTTACCGCGGCAGTCCCCGAGTGCCACACGTTTTTTTTTTCTTCAAGTCTAATCATCATATTTTTATGTTTTTATTTTCTTTGTTTTGTAATAATTTTCTGTTTTTCTTTCAAATTTTATTTTTTGTAGTAATCAAGTATATCTGATATAAATTTGACAATTATTTGTGTATGACTTTTGACATTATGAGAATTAATTATTGAATTGCCATTGTACATTCTGTGGTATAAAAATGAACATAACGAAACAGTAATAATTTCTAAAAAATATACTAGTTTATTGGTTTTAGAGCAATTTGTATTCCATAGTAAGACGTTAAATACAAAACAAATTACAATAAATTATTTTTGTTGTTGTCGGAAAATAAATTACATCTTTATGAGCACGTTCCTCTATTAATGCAATTTGAAAAGGCCTGTTCCGATGGGAAATTTGAATATTCCTCGTAATATAATATCCTATGTTTAGTATTATTGTTAATGTTCACAAAATTTCTTATTTAGGAAATTAATTTGCTGCCCGAACTTAATTCTTATCTAAACAGGTAATTATGAGAGCTTATTCAATTTGCTCTTTGAATAAATTTTAATAAATAATATTCTTGAGAAATAGTCTAAATACTTTTGAAGTTTTAATTTTGGGGATTCAGAACACGTAAATACGATTTTTTGTTTATCACGTTTGATAGTATGATTAGTAACTTAGAAGATCTAAGTTTTAATATGCCAAGCGCACATTTGCAAATATTGTCTTGTATTTATCAACTGAAGATTGTTGGTGTTCATCAATTTGTTCATTATGTGATTTATTAATTTGTGTTTGAGGTGATTGAACTTATTTCATTTTTTATTTTAATCCAGAATGTTTTTATTTAGTTTTGTGACGAGGTGAATTCCTTCGGATTTTTGACTCCACGGGAACACAGAAATCAGAAGTATGTGGTGCCCTTCTTTGGGAACGACCCAGACCATATGATTTCAGCCTCTTTCCAGCCTCTGAATCGACGCCACACCTAACCAGGCTCTATCCCTGGTGAAACTGAAAAGGCCAATATACTGAGTTAGATAAAATGTATATTCTTTTTTTTCATTCAATTATAAAATTTTCATTATATCAATATATTTTAATTAACTTTTAAAGTTACCAAATATCTATGACGAAGTGGTCTCATAATTTTTAACATAAAACTATAGCCACGTCATTTATTATGTGCCTTTTCATATTGAATACCATATTATGCTCTGCCCTGCTTCTAAATATCGTAGCGTAATATTTCATAACAAACAAATACCAACGTAATTTTCAAATACAAAAAGATTTTTTTCAATATGATTGTTTGTTCTGTCAATTGGCCTTCAACAAGAACAAAAACTTAGCTTTATTTTGATGTATAAATAAAATTATCACCAGTTTTTTATTATGTTGGCTGTAACGTCAATCTTTTTTTTTTATACGGTTCGATTCATCCACGCCTTGGCAATTCAAAACATTACAATATATTAAGAATCTATTATCAACCAATTTCAATAACAGAAATCTCATGCCCTGAATCTTATAAGCCCGTAAATGCTAAAATACAAACGGATTATGAGGCCTCAAGGGCGCGCAACAGCAATTGCTTTAAAGGGATTAGACCTACTGTCATGATGGGGCTGATAAGACACGATCGAGGGATGGATGAGTAAAAATGGCAAGAAGTGACGCGCCCTATCTGAAATCGCTATCGGATATTTGAAAAATGTTTTGCCAAAGATTAAACTTGCTCATATATTTACTAACACGAGTTAAAGAGTTTGTATGGTTATTTAAATAATCGCGGATTTTATATTTTAGATTTTGATTTAAAAAATAATATTTTCTTTTCTTAACTTAAGTTCTTTATTAATGCATTTCAAGTAGCACTGATTGGATATTATTACAGTAGGGTTCTTGGAACAGATGTTTTAAATAGATGGAGAGGCAGGCAGGAATTTCAGAGGTATGCTACAATACCTATCGATGTTTCATTTTTCATTGTTTGAAACATCAAACATCAGCTTTATCAATTTAGAATTTATGTTTTGTTGATACGTCTATTACACGACGTGATTGTATTTTCAAAATAAGATTTTCCTTGTTTAGAAATAAGTCTATTGAAAACTGCATTCATTCTTGAAACATTTAACAAAAAAATCCAATAAATATTTTCGGACATTGGACATCTAACACACAACGCCATCTAGTCCCAAGCTAAGCAGAGCTTGTGTTATGTGTACTAGATAACTGATATAAATACATATATACTTTATTTTTGTAAATACCTACATATTATACATAGAAAACACCCAAACTCCGAAATAAATATTAGCACATCATACTGTCTGATCATATAAACATTTGGTCCCCGGGAATCGAACCCGAGACTCATGCACAGCAGTCGCGTACGCTACCACTGCGCCAACGAGGCAGTCAATACAGAGAAATAAATAAATAAAATAAATAAATAAAATAAATAAATAAAATAAATAAATAAAATAAATAAATAAAATAAATAAATAAAATAAATAAATAAATAAATATTTTCGAACATCTAACACACAACGCCATCTAGTCCCAAGCTAAGCAGAGCTTGTGTTATGGGTACTAGACAACTGATACAAATACATATATACTTTTTTTTTTGTAAATACATACATATTATACATAGAAAACACCCAAACTCCGAAACAAATATTTGTAGGTCATACAAACATTTGGACCGACCCGGGAATCGAACCCGAGACCTTATGATCACCAGTCGCACACGCCAACCGCGAGACCAACGAGGCAGTCAAATCCAAAGACAAAGACATTCGTGATAGAAAATCGTAAAAATAATAGTTGCAGTTGGGAATAAAACCGTCTCGAACTAATCAGACGATAGAACGTTGACAGGATCAGAGGGCAATGAACTACCATTCAACATCAAATAATTTATCATTTGCAGCTTCGATGTTCCATTTCTCTTCAAACTTTTTACTTGAGCAATTATGTGCTATTCACCCTCCATCCAAATTTTAGACGATAAATCTTCGTTTTCGTGATCTTAATTCGTGCAGATTTAGCTACCAATCTATTTGACGATTACTTTATCGCACATCTCAAATTTATTTTGAATAATATTTCGGTTAGATGTTATTCACCAATTATTTTCAAAACTTGTTTAACATTGTGTAAAAACAATACAAATGTCAAGTACTATACCCATTAATTGTAAGGAGATTAGATTTTCAAGTTCTTTTCTATGGGGATAAAAAATTTCAAGTCACGATTACTGTCATAACTTATTGTTAGATTACACTGGAGAAATAAAAACTTTATCTACGGCAACTTTTCTTTTAGAACATTTAAAACCACTAAATATTTATTTTGCATAAATATACTTACAAATGTGATATTGATTTTCATTGCAGATAACAACAAAATGTAGTAAATGATAATAATAATAAAAGTAGCAATCGACGTCAAGTTATTAACAAACGAGTGGTGTGGCTTAGATATATTAACACTTAGATGATTGCACACACTAGCTGCTTCACTTAGAAAATTCTTCAAATCAATATGGAAATAATGAGACTGGTAACGATGTATCGAATTACAAAAATGTTTAAATGCATACTTAAAAGGAAGAATAAAATTAGCTATAAAATATAAAAGAAATAATCGATACGTTGTGGCCAATCTCAAGATATAGAGAATAACTATATAAAACTTAGAATTAGTCTAATGTAGGCTCAAAGGAAATATACAACCCATGCAGGCTGACATGGTTGGATGGTTCTTTCTTAGAAAATTGAACAAGTAATATAATGTTATAATATTACATAACATGTCATGTTTTAATATGATGGAAAATTTTGTAAAATTTAGAAACTCGTTTGTCAGTTTTAAACATTTTTATAAATGTAGAAGTAAAAATTAGATGGACTACGTATGTTTCCGAAATATCCATAATTTTCCAGAATATTGTTGACCTATATTAACACATATTTACTAACGTTGTATGTCCTGCAGCTGACGAGAATGGTTCAATATCGGAGACGATACCGGACCGGCCGGTCGAGCTGAAGAACTTTCCAAAACTCTGCGACCAAAGAAGAAAGTATCCTGTACTATACAAGCTAGAATTTCAAGTAAGTAACACTTTTTCCCAAATATTAGATTAAGAATCACATCTGCTATTTTTACCAGATTTATTTGATTCTGATGCTTAAGAGTGGTACAGTCACGCTTCGGCATGTATGGGCCGGCTCGACCGGAGTGATACCACAATCTCACAGAAAACCAGTGTGAAACAGCGCTTGCGCTGTGTTTCACTGAGTGAGTGAGGATACCGGAGTGTGTATGCATGTGTGTGTATGCGTGTATGTGTATGTGTGTGTGTGGGTGTATGCGTGTGTGTGTGTGTGTGTTATGAAATAAATTTGACTACATGAATGAGAGTACTTTAAATCAATAGGAGTAAATTAAATCTTAAATAATCAAAGCCTACCTGCCACTTTAAACCTTGTAAGGTTCAATATTGAAGGACCTTACTTTGTACCTGTATTTATTACCAAAAAAGATTTATAAGCGAATAAAAGTAAGTACTTAAAGAAGATAGGTTGCAGTGGGGGAGTCGGCAATTACAGTGACTTATTAGGTTCGTGTGGAATACAACTTTTGGCTTTGCACCAAAAGTAGTAATTTTGAGTGTCACTGCTCTAATCTGTACCATTCTACTGGGTCATTTAAATATTTGAGAAACATTAAGTAAACAATATTAACTTCCTAAGATAAAATTATTCTTTACAAGAGATAATGTTGTTTTTGTACCAAAATAAAAGCAATAAAGATAAACATTTTTATTATAAAAACAAAGAGAAAAACCAGATCATAATTAAAAAGGAACGGAATCAGTGAATGAAACATGATTAAATTGATAAATTTCCGAGACAAGATCAAAGAGTACGAGATACGTTGGAGTCGACTTATTCCAAGATCTGTTGAACAAATAAATTGTAATTTGAATTTGTAATTTTCAAGAGGAAAAGTACATTGTGTCACGACTTTTCACTCATAATACTTTAGCTTTCCTCATGAAAAGTGGAGGGTAAAACTGCTTCAACTAATAAATGTAAATCTAGTTGCCAAAGGCAGAGCTCATTATTTTGATTTGATGAATAAAATTTTGCTCTGGCTTTTTGAATTTAATAAATCCCTTTTAAAACGGAAAGTTTTAAGGGTTTATTTCATTTTTAAAGTTATTTTGTATTTTTTTAAGTTAAAATATTGAATGAATGCACTACTTCCAAGCATACTGTTAACAGTTAATTTTTTTTAAATGTGATGCTTCTAAAGCTAACTCACTAAACTAAGCTAAAAACTCTAGAGCTCTAAGTAAAAATTAAATCACTCGAGACGCAAAACTTATATAATAAACCATACAAATTGAATCATAGTGTAAGAGTTTCACAAAAAATATTACCAAGTCGTTATATAATCCAGTTCCACGAGTTAACCTTTGGGTTGACTTAAAAAAAAAAAAAGAAAATCTTCATGGAGAGCGCGGCTCATTCCCAATGGACTGGATGTTTTAAGTACCTGTTATTTTTCACTATCATTATGTTTTTTTTTTATTATATTATTAGTGTTTTTGTTTGTCCCACCAAAATGACTCTACTCTGCCTGATGGAAAGCATAAGCAGAATCCAAGAGTATTGGTCGCCATACTCACTGCGAATGCAGACAATGCAGTATGGCGACCCACACCATGGCGGCCCAGTGATGCTGCTGCATCTTTTAGTCTAGTCAACGAGTATGGAACTTGTTGACTAGACGTTTTGGGCCTCCGGTCTCGCCACCAACGAAACACGACAGCATGAACGTGGTCATTTTTAACCCCCGACCAAAAAGAGGGGTGTTATAAGTTTCACGTGTCTGTTCGACATGTTTCATGAAAATCGGTTGAGCCGTTTAAAAGTTATGGGGGTGAAAGTGGGGAAGAGTAACCGAATGTCTGCAAAAATATCATCGAGTGGGGTCTCAAATGAAAGCGTATAACGTGTTTTTTACTTTTTAACGGGAACTCAGGTTATTATATCATGGTTTTTTTTTAATTTTGAGAATTTATAGTTATACGTTGATTTTCTGTGCGAGGGTAGTACCGCCCCGGTCGAGCCGGACCGTTCCTGCTGAAATCAGCGTAGTTCTACTACCTTTGTAAATAATGTAAATAAACTCATAATAACAGTAGGTACTTAAAAAGGTAATAAAATACCTAGCCTGTAGTTTGAGATGTATTCACAGCCTAATCCAAATATATTCGTGCTGAAATCAGCGTGGCTCTAGTACCTTAAATTTTTGGAAAATAATGAAGAAATTTAATTCATCTTGTGCTTGTTAGTAACACATGATGTATAATTCTAGCTAACATAATTGACACGCACTGCTGTCGTAAATGAAAGCTTAAAAATTACGTTTTAAGAAATTAGTTTTTGTTAAGATAAAATTAATAAATTTAGAGTTTTTGTCTCACTCACTAAAACGCGATTTTATGTCTACAAGCAATTTTTTTCATTCAACCTTAGATAACCAATAATTTAATCGTGTAAGTTATCCATAGAACTAACCAGAATAAAGATTACAACGGTTTTCCTCTAAACCGCTTTGAGTGACGTGGGGTTGATCCTAAAACGGGGCATTAAATGTAATCTATAAATAGTTGTACTCAATCTGTGTATTCTTTGATTCCATTATTTCCTTGTTTTCCATTATTTCCATTATTTCCTGTTTCCTTAGATCATTGTAATGCAAAAATACCCTAAAAAAGAGACCTGAAAGAAGTAATACAAATAGGTTGTAAAAACTACCTATTACGAGTAGTAGTTGTGTTTCATGGAAATTCAAAATCACTAACACAATAAACATGTCATTAACTAACGACATGTGTACTTCAATAGTCAACAAATTGTCTAATAAACTAACCTCGTTAAGTAATGCACAGTGACGGGTTGGCGCTTGGCGCCTCTTCGCTCAATGCTCTAGACGTAAAATATCTAGGTTAAGCATTCCCTGCGACGTCCTACTTGCCCAGTTTTATTTAGTGCATTATCTACAACTTACATTTTGTCAAAAAGATTTTAATAAGTTAGCATGTTCTATGAATGAAGAGTCCATACTTGTTAAGGCGATAAAATTTTGATGCATTTACGATGTAAATATTTTTTTGTTATTTCTTAGGTCAGGATATCGTATAGTAAATCGCAGACTATCAGTTAATTTCCTTGATTTTCTCATAGACTTCAGCTCTTGTCTCGGTGTGACTTTACCAGGACATGACCTGCTAAGAGGTGTCCTCTCCATAACTAGTCCAAAATGTAGTTTTACAAGCGAGATGCAGAATCGGTATCTAAGTACTATGTTACTACGCACCTAATTAAATCAAAGTTTGGATAAAGGGCTGTTGGTATACTATACGTACGTACGTATACTGATTAAATACATACTGTTTTCCAAAAAGACGTAACTTACAAACATTATTGTGAAAATTATGGTGAAAACTTTTTATCATTCGATAGTTCTAAAGTACCATCTACTTTTAGTAGTTAATAACATATTGAGATGCGGAAGCTACCTCGACCTTCCAAACTTTTCTAATATAAAATCTAAACGATAAAAATACAATAGGCAAAAAACTCATGACCTCATAACTTTGTAACCTTTATTACCCGACTACGGCAAAGCCAAAGGAGGGTTATGATTTTGACAGGCTATTTATGTATGTATGTTCATTTGTTCCCTCATAGCCCCTTAACTACTAATTAGAATTGGCCAAATGAAGTATCGCTAAAAGCGTCTTGATCGTCCGCTGGTTATAGGCTATATGACGTGTCACTGAATCTAATGTGGCGACTTCTAGCGGACATAAAGTACTGTATTAAAAAATAAAATTGATATAAATATGCCGTGTTTGGTATCATTGGAAAGGGCGTTACTTGTACATTTCATATATATATATATATATATATATATATATATATATATATATATATATATATTATATATTAATAACGGCACGTTACATAGAAACGCACCATAATACTTTAACAACGTGTGACTACGGCTTTTCAAACTTGTTTTAAACTTTTTCAGCATCGTTTTTTGTCGTAGTTGGGTTTTAGTTTTTACTTTTCGGAACATCAAATGAGTGATGTTTTCATTTTATCGTCACGCGTCACTACGTTCACATCCAATGTAAGAAAATTCACAGCAGAAAATACACACATCAAAAGTGTCTAGGGATCAACATATGTGTCTAGGTATCAACATATATTTTTGCAATAACTTTTCTCCTGATTGATATTAATTAAAATTTTCTTTAAGGATTCATCAAATAAAGTGTTTTCGTTTGTCACAGTAACGATAAACCAAGTCACCTTTGCATTAATAAAGAAATTTGCCATTTTCCTATTAAAGGGATTTTTGGCATTTGAACCACTAACATTAAAGTTCGAAAAAAAGACTGAAATAACAGTTTTCTTTGAAATTTTATTAGGTAACTTAAACAATTAATAATCCGTGTTTCTACCGCGAACACTACCACCACAAGAATCGGTTTGGCATACTCAAAATGAGTTCATCCAAATCACGCTGTGGAATGGCCGCCCATGTTCGTTGCAACAACAAAAAAAGGTCTTCTTGCGACTGGATACCCTCCATATTCGGCAGAGCTCTTCTCTGTAGCATATCCCATGCATGCTCAATCGGGTTCAAGTCTGGCGACTGAGCAGGCCAGGGCCAAAGCAACATCTCAATCTCAAGAAATCCGCATAAAAATGCTTGATCCCTAGACACTTTTGATGTGTGTAGGTAAAATAAAATGATGTTGCTTGTTGTTGCTGCGACATATTCTTTTGATAAATTTTCTTTGAATTTATGTGATACAAACAAGCAACCTGATTTTATACCTTAAAATAATCTATGTATTTAAAAATGAATACATATTTGCGACTGCCTCGTTGGTCTCGCGGTTGGCGTGTGCGACTGCTGATCATGAGGTCTCGGGTTCGATTCCCGGGTCGGACCAAATGTTTGTATGATCTACAAATATTTTTTGTCGGAGTTTGGGTGTTTTCTACGTGTAATATGTTGGCATTTACAAAAAAAAGAAGTATATATGTATTTGTATCAGTTGTCTAGTACCCATAACACAAGCTCCGCTTAGCTTGGGACTAGATGGCGTTGTGTGTTAGATGTCCGAAATATTTATTTATATTTATTTATTTCCATTCGTCACAGTATCGCATGTGAACGGCTGGAATTGCTAATTATTTTATGTTGTGTAGTCTTTTATCGAAGAAAGCTATAGTTATATAGGCTTTGTAACATTGCCGCCAATGACAGCCAGTCATTAATGAAAAATGTAACAAAAACGTCGATTTATTCCGTCATTATTTTTCATCATCGACGAAGTTGTGCTGATCAGCTGGTAGGGTATTTGTAGATACTAAAAAATAACTTCCTTGAGTATTTTCTATTATTAGGTACTAGCTTTCTTATGTATGTGTATTCCTTTTAAAATTATTTTTTCTTCCATGCCTTTAGAAATAGTACACTTTTTTCTATTTAAAAACATTCCCCTTTTTTGCAGTTGCACTGTTAAAAGTAAACAACTAAAAATATGATCATGAAATACGAAAAAATATTTTCAACATAAGCAAAGATGTTTACACTAGGCGTTACAAGACACGTTACTTTTAAGTCTCGTTGGTTTAGCGTTTAGTATATGCCACTGTCGATTAAGAGGTCTTGGGTTCGATGCCCGGGTTTGGCCAAAAAATGTTATCGAGTTTTTCTGATTATGACAGCCCGAAATTTGGAAGTTGAGGTCTTAATCCCATGCCTTGGAGAGCACGTAAAGCCTGTACCTGATATCTCCCCTGTCGTGTCGGATAGCCGTTCCATTGAAACAGAGAGTGCACCTGTGTTTGCGCACACACTTGTGCACTATAATATTTCCTGCGTTGGTTGGTTAGTCTCCATTTATTAGCCGCCGTGGCCGAAATCTGCTAAGAATACATGTCATCATGATTATTACTCCATAAAATGGTCCTTCCGAACGAAACTTCGAAATCAAATTTAATTAATAACTGATCTCTAGGATTTAACGTTAGTTCCGTATACCATCAATGAACGTTGGACGATATTCAGTGCTCGTAAATAGTAAAAGTAGATTAACTGTAAACAGCTCATGAGAACTACTGGTTAGTGTAGTGTGTGAGATTTTATTTATTTAAAATAAGCTGTTTAGTCTTTACTAATGTTTGTTGAGGAAAGATAAGACGGAATACGGAATTCTTTGAGCAAATTAAAACCTGAAATCGCGTGTTTTTTTCAAACAAAACATTTTTTTCACTTTTAGAGCTCTAAAAATTAACGTTTGGAATTGATAAGAAGCTGTTATCTTCTATGGTCATGTCGCTGTTCGTAGATACGAAATACATCATCTTTTTAGCCTTTATCATTCTCAAAATTATTTGGGGTCGGCTAGTTCAACCGGTTTTACCTGAATATCAGTTTTTCCACGGAGAATCCAGGATTAATGTTCATGACAACCAGGTCGGATAGCTTAACGTGCTCTCCGAGGCACGGGCAGGAAACACCGCCATGTTCCATTCTCCGGGCTGCTATTAAGAATTACTTGTAAGAAAAACCCAACAGCAGTTCAACCCGGGAATCGAAACCGAGACCTCTTTAATGGCAATTGCTTACGCTAACCGCTAGACCAACCAGGCAGTTATGTACAACGTAGATACGAAATACAATATACAAAAAATATAATATAATGAATATAATGAAAATAATATGCTTTTTCTTTTCACCGCAATAGCTATTATCCCATAAGTTACTTTTAGACGTTAGTAATACTTGTTAAATTCACTTTTAGATTACAATAGTGTTGCGTATGTAGACACATACATACACACAGGTTGAGCTATTGACAGTTCCTTGAGAAACTAATCTTCTTATATATAAAAATCAATTGCTGTTCGTTTGTCTCGCTAAAACTCCAGAACGGCTGGGCCGATTTAGTGATTTTGGTTTTGAAATGTTTGTCATAGGTTTAAAAGGGTTTTTTTTTTAAAACTTGAAAATACAAATATCACGTGACGAAGTAGCGTGCGCAGCTAGTAATAGAAATTAATCGTTGTCATCGATAATCATTAATCATAACACCATTATTATATTTTCAGTAATAAAAACTAAACAGTTTTAGTGTATCTGTAAAGGCGTGTCTCCTGCGGCTAAAATTAACAAAACTTGTTAACTAAACATGTTAGCGAAAAGTCGCAGGAGACGGACTTTTAAACGAACATCAAACACGATTACACCAAAAGCAAAAATCTTTTATCTACTCGACAAAATGACTTATAGTACACTTACTTACTTACTTTTTTATAGTATAAATATGATTAATATAAGTATTAATGTTAGTTCAGTTCAGTTTCATTATACGAGAAGTATACGCTGGGATGTTTTCAGTCCGCTTTGGATAACATGTTTGCTTGTTAAAATTAACAAAACAGTTAAGCCCCGCCCATATTTTGATAAAAATGTGATGTTTGGTGTTTATAAACATTAAACAGTGTCGCAGGAGACCCGGCTTTATTCTTAACATTACTTTCATATTCTGAAAAGTCAGTGAGTGAAAAGGGTTAATGTATTTTATTTCAATATGAATATTTCTGTTCCAGACGGCGGTCAAAGTGGAGACGCACTCGTGTCGACACGCGACGAAGAAAACCAATTCACACAAAAATCAGAATCAAAAAGTCATTCCTTGTGAGTATTACTTTGAATATTACTTCTTCTATTTATTAATGTGTTTAAAAAAACACAATTCCCGCATTAGGAATGAACATCCTGTGTCGCGGGGGACTTCACAAACACACATGAAACGGACACAAAGAACACCCAGATTCAGAACAAGAATTTGTGGATCACTGGTGTTGCCCCATGAGGGATTTAAAAAAAATAGTTTTAATGCCTCATTGGTCTAGCGCTTAGCGTATACGACTGCAGATCGAGAGGACTCGGATTCAAGTCCCGGGTCAAGTCAAAAGTATTGTTATCATTTTCTTTCAAGAAGTACTTAATAACAGCCTCGAGTATGAAATTTTGCAATGGTTCACGCTCTTGCTGCGGAGAGCACGTTCAGCCGTCTTGATCCCGGTCATGAATATCTATGGCAATCGTTATTGGGCAGTCAGTGCTCTCTAATATACTGAATAATTAGTTAAACTTTCGAATTCAGTTCGCCCTCAGGGTTGCGGACGTCCGATGCTAGTCGCTCTATGTAAAATCTGATATTCAGATAAAACCGGTTGAACTAGTAGTCGACCCCAAATATTTTGGGAATAATAAAGAATAGGAAGATGAAAATATTAGTTCTACGAGCTTTCTTTTCCTTCGTCTTACGTGCTTTGGAAAAAAATCTGTGTTCATATGATAATCATTTTCAATCATCTTTTTTTTTTTTTTTTTTTATGATTGGCCCGCCAAAATGACTCTACTCTGCCTGATGGAAAGCATAAGCAGAATCCAAGAGTGGTGGTCACCATGCTCACTGCGAATGCAGACAATGCAGCATGGTGACCCACACCATGGTGGCCTAGTGATGCTGCTGCATCTTTTAGTCTAGTCAACAAGTTTGGAACTTGTTGACTAGACTAATTGGGCCTCCGGTCTCGCACTCACCAACGAAACACGACAGCACGCTGTCATTTTACGTTGATTTTCTGTGCGAGGGTAGTACCGCCCCGGTCGAGCCGGCCCGTTCATCTATTTATGTCTTGGACAATAAGTCCATTGTGGGAACACAATAGTGATAAGGCCACAGGTTCAGTCTTGACTAACTTTTCACTAACACTTTTCATTTATATAAAGAAAGGCATGAAGACTAGAGCATTACATATTTTTAGTAAGTCAATTATTATTCGTATTTACATATTAATAATAATATTTGGTCATCACAACGCCATCTAGTTTGAAACTAAGCAAAGCTGGTATTATGAGAGCCAAAATGACTGATAGAATACTTATATACCTACATTTTTAATAAATACATAGAAACATACTATATGCATATTAAACCTCCAGAATTAATATCCAAGGTAGTAGAGCCACGCTGATTTCAGCACGAACGGGCCAGCTTTACCGGCTTTAGCAAAATCAACGTAAGATGACAGCGATCGTGCTGTAGTGTTTCGTTGGTGAGTGCGAGACCGGAGGCCCAATGATGCAGAAGCATCACTAGCCCACCATGGTGTGGGTTGCCATGCTGCATTGTCTGCATTCGCAGTATGGTGACCACCACTCTTGGATTCTGCTTATGCTTTCCATCAGGCAGAGTAGAGTCATTTTCGCAGGGAGAAACATAAAAAAAAACTTTAGTACCTAATAGATTGACTGACTTGGACTAAAGGAACATAAAAATACGAGTGCAATTGTAAAAATCTCTGTGCATAACAAATTCACAGCTTTTGCATCTACTGCTTAATATTTATGAATTTTCTTTACAACCAGACAGACAAATTTGTTTTCATATTTGGCAATCTGAGAGTGACTTTTCAGATTTGGCAATGCGTTTCTAGCAATTTCGGTAAAATAAATGCAATTTTTATTACCAATTTATTTATACAGTTATTCGATTTTAAATTTACTACGTTAAAATATGAACATGGCTCAGAAGCATATTGCTGCAAAACATAATTGACTTTTCACAAATTTATTTTTATGGTATGGAACAGGAGAGGCTTGTGTCCCGCAGTAGACTGAAATAGGATGATGATGATGATTAAGCCAATGAAAACACAGGACATCTGCAATTCTACAGACATCAGTAAATTATGCCCCTTTGAACTTACCAGATTCTAAAACCTTTAGTTTTACTGAAAGGTTCTGTACGAAAAAATCTACAGTTTTATTAATTTTATAATACGTAGTAACATGTATTTAACTACATATCACAATGTCATTCATCAACAACTTTTAATATAGACACTGGACACTGCTAGATATGGAGGCATTTATTTAGGCCAAACAGCGCTTGCGCTGTGTTTCACCGATTGAGTGAGGATACCAAAGGCCCATACCCCTCCCCCTATCTCCTCCCTCCCCATCCCCCAAAGGCCGGCAACGCACTTGTGACGCCTCTGGTGTTGCGGGTGTCCATGGGTGGCGGTAATCGCTTACCATCAGGCGATACGTCTGCTCGTTTGCCACGCCAATTCCATAAAAAAAATCCTCTGAGTGTCGTAAAAGCCGATTATGGCAGCAGCAAAACAGCGCTGCAAATAAAATAAAAAACACTTGAAACAAACCCTATACCAATCCGTCTGGCCAGTATTAGATATTAGACCTTATTTCTCGGGAGAGGCCAATTGGCACACAACATCATTATAATGATAAATCATGCAATAGATAATTTAGAAGAAATAGAACATTATTTCGCTTTAGTTCTTAACCCGTCTTGTAAAGATTAGAAGAAAAGTGACGTGGATGTGATCATTAGCAGGAACTTTTGGATTAAAATATCAGTACTCTTAACTTCTAAAGGTTCTAATAATTCATTACGTTAAAGTAATATTTTATGACTTGCGTCCTTTAATATTATTTTAGTTATAATGAGTATTCCATAATTGAATCGAGTTCGAAAATGAAATATGTGATTTTGCTATTTCTTGCTAAATTATTAGCAGAGTGTATTTTTTATTTATTTATAACTTTGTGCACTTTTGTACATCGGCGGACTTAATGCCCAGGGCATTCTCTACCAGTCAACCTTAGGGCGGTGTAGAAATCTTGTGAGGTAGGCGCATATAGGTTTCGTACTTAACTAAAATAAACATTACACAGCATTACATATATAGGTATGGTAAATACGACAAATAGAAACACCATAAATATATATGATATAACTTCTACATAAAAACATATTTACATTACATTAGTACACTATGAATAACAAGAAATGTGTTGGAGTGCTATCATTATGATGACTCCGCCATGCCAGTGGGAAGGAGGTTATGTACCTTCTTTTTAAATATGAGACGGTTAGTGTATCGAAAACCTTAACAAACTCCTAGCAATTGAAACAAGTATTTTATTTGGTGCTTTCGCATAAAGATTGCCGTAAAAGTAAAATCTTTTTTACGATGAAAGTCGTGGCCTAGAACATTAAACTTAGATTTGAATCCATTCTCTTTTGAGTGACGTTCTTCGTGAGAATCGTTCGAGAACATTCTTTTAATATTACATAGTTTGGAGATTGATGCGTTTCTTTTCAAACCGAGAAAATTCCTTTATTATAAATAGGATCGCAATTTTCTCGAAAGTTTAATAATTTGTGGAATGTAATTTTAGAAATGAGGAATATTTCATGACAATTGCTTTATAAATCGTGTACTATTTCTAATAGGTTATGAATAGATATTAATCTATTATTTTATAAAACATAGTTAGTACCATCAGAAAATGATTAGTTTTTGTATATAGTTGATAGTCTAAGTAAATAGGCTACTATAGATTTATCAATCAATTCCAGTATTTCTCGATCAATTCTAATATTTCTCGGATAATTATCAGACTATCACGTCTATCGCAGTCAACTGCTGGACATAGGCCACTTTTATTGCACACGAATTTTGGGAATCACATAAAGTATTGTCCCGTGTAGGGTTTGAACCCATAACCACCCACCCACTTACCGTAGTTTAGAGCAGCGAAGCGACCGCTTAAGCCACTACACCAACCGTAGCGTATTAGTCTTATATCTTAGCTTCCATAAATATCTTTTTTTTTTTTTTTTTTATGTTTGGCCCGCCAAAATGACTCTACTCTGCCTGATGGAAAGCATAAGCAGAATCCAAGAGTAGTGGTCACCATGCTCACTGCGAATGCAGACAATGCAGCATGGCGACCCACACCATGGCGGCCTAGTGATGCTTCTGCATCTTTTAGTCTAGTCAACAAGTATGGAACTTGTTGACTAGACTAATTGGGCCTCCGGTCTCGCACTCACCAACGAAAGACGACAGCACGCTGTCATTTTACGTTAATTTTCTGTGCGAGGGTAGTACCGCCCCGGTCGAGCCGGCCCGTTCGTGCTGAAATCAGCGTGGCTCTACTACCTTGCAAGAGAGTCTCTCTGAAATAAGAGAGATCTCCGCTTTAAAGTGCAACCTCTTTAGAATGTAAACCTGGCAACACTTATCTTTTTTTCCTTTACACTCTGTTATGCAATACCATAGTATAACAATATACTACGCCCGGTATGGCATTCCGACGAACGACATGACAACATCATCGCTGTCGCTGGTTCTGGTTGGTTTCTTTCGTGTTATGTTGCTATCACGTGGTAACTGGATAGTGACATCACCTCGGGGAGCTCTCGGAAAGCTAGACCTTGTTTCCTTAGACCATGTGTAATATCATATCACTAGAATAGTTTCTACAACGTGCACTCATTATAGTGTCACAAATTTGTCCTCAGTACAAAGGCTGTAGGTTTAAAAGGACGTTCAAGGAAACAACTCGCCTGCACAAAAGCTTCGTTACCCGGCGCCTTTGTTGCGCCATGATATTGTTTATGCAAACATCAGATTGTTATTGTAAGGTACTGAAGTATGTACTCGTAAAATCAAAGTAAAAACCTAAAGACATTATCGAACGATACGTTATAAAACCTAAAGACATTGTTTTTAAATTACAATAACGCTGTATCCGTGCTATGTTTGGACTAAGAGTGACGGACAGTTGTAGGCCATACTTCATAAAGCATCAAATTTTGATACTTCCTAGCCTATATATTCTAGAAGTATGCATGTTCGTGAAATCAAACCCTACACTGTTCCCCCGCCTGTCAGACGTAGTCAAGCGTCACCGGCGTGATGACAGTAAGCTCTATATACAGACCGCTAAAACTGCTCTGATGAGCAATAGTTTTTTTGGCATGGCACCTAAAATTTTTAATAAATTACCAGCACAGTATAAAGACCTCAAAAAAAAACAAATTCAAATATAAGCTTACGGAAATATTGTTATAGAAAGCCTATTATAGTATTGAGGAGTTTTTGACAGATACTATAAATTAAGCCTCATAATGTTTTGTGTATATGTTCAAATTTTGTGACTTTTAATTTACGTTTTTTTTAATTATTGTTTTTTATTTAATATTTGTATGTGATGTATTACGACGACATGATTTTTATTATTATAAAAAATTTGTACGCCAGCTATGGCAAGACATGTTTTTAAGTACTGAACTATATTTTATACAATGACATCTTGTTAACACATGTTTTATGCAAATAAACTTATATTATCTTTAAAATGATCTTTAGAACTTCAATTTTATTCCCATTAAACTTTAGAAGGAGTTTACTTATAGTAAGTTCGGGTTACATTGGCTCTAGATGGGCGCTAGTTCGGATTACTTTAGTTCCCAGCTATGCCGAGCGAGATTAAACTTTTCTGGTAAGAACTTGCAATGACATCAGGCGTGTATTTTACAGAAACAAACTTGAAACACTGATCTGAGATTAGTCTGCGGCTAATGTAACACGAATATAAGATAATTTAATCGCCCTAATTATTAAGTAGCTTACACACTTTCTTAAAAATTGAATTATATTTCGGTGAACACCAAAACAACTTCAGGGTATCTAAGAGGTTATCCTCTTTATTCGCCGTCCAATTCAAAAGAGGCCTATAGAGTTTTTTTATGTTATAAAAGGGGCAAATGAGCATACGTATCGCCTGATGGTAAGTGATTACCGCCGCCCATGGAAACCCGCAACACCTGAGGCGTCACAAGTGCGTTGCTGGCCTTTGGGGGATGGGGAGCTCCGGTATCCTCACTCACTCGGTGACATACAGCGCAAGCGCTGTTTCACACCTGTTTTCTGTGAGGCCGTGCCGTACCAATGTTATAATACACATTATGCCCCTATAAATTTTATATCCTATTTTAAAGTAGTTACTAGTGTCAAAGAAACAAGAAAAAAACTATCTTCAGCATCAAATGGTGTGAGCTAGAGTTTATCTCAGCTACCGTCACTCCATAATATATTTAATTAAAAAAAATTTGCAAGAATTCATTTTAATAGTATTAAATATCGAAAGTTCGAAACAAAAATAAATTAACAATTACCTACCAGAAAAATGGCAATACACATAAAGTTACATTACTAGGGATTTTTGACATAATTTACATATATGAAATGAAATGAAATCTTTCATTTGCAATTAGGTTACAGGAACACTTTTGCAAATTAAACTTTTTTTTGCAGACGAGTTCGGCCTTCCCAACTGGACTAGCCCCGAAAAGAAAGGACGAAACAAACTCGGGGATTAACGTCTCTTTTAAAGTCCAGTCAATCTTCTTAAAATGCAAAGGACGTTCCATTAATAAATAAAATCAATTGCGAATTAAATAGCCATAGTTATATTCCTTATTTTATCAAGAAACTAGCTGACCAGGCGAACTTCGTACCGCCATATTTATATACAATAATTAGCAATAAATTAAAATTGCGACTATAATTTGAGATTTAAACTATCCTATCTCTCAATTTGGATCGAACTGCACATGGTGTGCAAATTTTATTATAATCGGTTAAGTGGTTTAGGAGTCCATTGAGGACAAACATCGTGACACGAGATTTATATATATTAAGATGACAAATATATATATTTAAAGATGTATCAAAGATTTTACGGCAATAGATGAGACCAATTATTCCTGTCGTAAAGTTTAGATAATGTGTTCTCACGGCCGCCCCAAGTTAAGACGTGTAGAACAAATCAAATGTTCCTGAAAAAGTTAGAACAGTTTGAAATCTCCCAAATGTTCTAGAAGTTTTCAGACGGGTGTCGAAGTTTGCAAACGGTTTGAAACTTTTTATAAGACAAGTCATCTTTTTCAAAAATAAGTACAACTATACACGGTCTATCGGTGTACATAGATTTATCCGCTGCGATCTAATGTAGTAGTACATTCTAGTTCTGCGATTTGATAAGCAAACAACTGCTGAGACTAGCTTGTTGCGAATCGTTAATTATTGCGGAGTATGTTTTAAACATCAAATCCTAAAGCATACTAATGGTCGTTTTTAAACTTTCGCGACTATACATATTATTCGACTGTAAATTGGGACTTAATCGCGATAATATTAGCAAGGTACAATACCTTTTTTGGTTACCCGACGTTTAGATCGAATTGCACCGATCGTGGTCACGGGTAGACTGGTGAGAGCTTAGCGACGCCTCCGTGAAGTGCGAGTTTCACTTACTCGCACTTGGTCTTCCAGGTCTTCCAAAATAAATTGGTCGCCTAGAGGTTGAAATTCCATTTCGGACGTTTTTTTAAGCTTTCTGCACTCCTCCTCCATATATAAAGCTTAACAGTGCCAAATTTCATACTCTTTCATTCGTACAATTCTCCTGAAAAGGGATACAAAGTTTTTGCTCCACATTCTGCTAATATAATAGATGCGAAAGTTTGTAAGGATGTATGTGTGTTTGTTACTCTTTCACGCAAAAACTACTGAACGGATTTGGATGAAACTTTACAGTAATATAGCTTATATATCAGAATAACACATAGGCTACTATTTCCGCAGCTAGTATTAATACCTATACATATTAGTAGTGAACTGTATAATAAATTAATATCCCAGATTGATAGTACGCCAGCACATTCTTTCTAAAAGACGGCCTATGTCCAGCAGTGGACTGTTAAAGGCTGTCCATTATAAAAGATTGAAATATTTCAATTGTAGTTATTAAAACTCTATTGTCCCAACATTCCGTTCGTCACTATCAGTTACAAATGTAAATAATGCACTTATATCCAGACTTTTTTTCGCCGAGAAATTTTTCAAAATGTATTGTATATTGTTGTTATACATGTTAATTGTAACAGTTCCTCGAAATTAGGATAAAATATTTTTAACCGACTTCCAAAAGGAGGAGGTTCTCAATTTCATCAGTATTTTTTTTTTTTTGTTTTTTTTTTATGTATGTACATTGATTACTCCGTCAATTGTGGACCGATATTGAAAATTATTTTTGTATTCGAACGGGTATGCTCTCCATGTAGTCCCATGGCCACCATATCAGGATCTGATGATGGGATCCCAAGGAAATTGAAGGAAACCCTCAAATTTACGTGAGCGCCTGCAATAAAATTAAGGCAATTGTCTGCATGCTTTCATACTATTACATTTGGCTTGGCACCGAATTCAAACCTGTGAATAGGTAGCACATACAAATTAAGTTATTTTATACTTTTCAGTTTTTGAAGTCGGTTTTTTTAAACGAAGTTTATTTTTTATTTTTTTAATGTTCTTTAATAATAAAAGATCTTTAAGCTTGTCAATATCTACTACACAAAGACGAACAAAATCTGTTGACAAAAACAAGATAGCGAACTGTTTCACTTTTGCCTATTTTTTTACATGTTTTTTTTTTAAATACTGTCCTTATCGACTGTTTTGTGGTACTCATTTTACTCATGTTTGCTCTTAACCCGAAACCCTTTTTCATTTTCCGGGTCAGGCAAATTATTGTTGAGTTTTTCCTTTAAGTAATCCAGAGTCGTAAAAGGGCTTCAAACAACGTGACCAAGGGCGGTAATAAGTTCACGCCTGATACTTGTGTTTCAACAAAATTATGCCTCTAGGCATCTCGTTGTGTCGTCTTTTAAGGTCCATGCTTCGCAGTCGTCCATGACTATGGACCGATTAAATACCTACCCATAAAGGTTTTACTTCAGCCTATTACTGATATACAAAGGATGCCAACCATTCTGGTCTTAATCAATCCAACCAACAAACAACCTTCTAAGGCAGCCATTTACCTCAAGTAGGTAATTCGTCGTAACAAGAAAGAGTTTAAAAACTATAACTCGACTACGTTACAACTTTTGACCACTTTTAAATACCCTACCTGACCTGAGTTACTATTGTAAATCTATTGACACCTCAATCGTTGAAATCGGTTCAATAGTTTAAGCGCTACGGTGGACCAGTCAAGTACATACATGTGTGGAGGAACGGGTGAGATGTCCCTCCAACACAAAGGGAGGATCCTCCGACCAGGCGAGGTGATCATGCCTGGCGGGCCAACTGCCCAACGGTTGATGTTGGGATGTTGTATATATGATAATCAGCGCGAGAACTTCCATTGCGCGATTTAGGATTGGTAGTTTCTTATATTGTATCTTATATTCTCATATTGGACGTTGCTCCGTAGTTCAGTGTATCTGCGGTAGATGGCGCTGTAGTATATTTCTGTTGCGCTGTATATGGAAGTAACCACACATGCATAAACTCCCAAACTATTACCCTTCCTTTTGGCTTCGCTGCAAATATTGTCATCGCTTTCATTATTATTATCGAAACATACGATTGAAATACCTAGTAACCACAGCGTGTGCGATAGTGGGATTGCGCGGATGAGTTCACCGCTTATATAATATGTACATATTAAAGTTGTTGATCTTGGTATACAAAGGCATACGCTACATAGATAGATACAGATATTCTGATCACATACATAAACCTAGGATAAAATAACAAATAGTATTCATACCGCTCGTTTGTTTGATTAGATGCCGCTACACATCCTCGATACGCCCAACTTGCTCGAAACACACCGGTTCACAGACAGTGTCGCAACGCATCACGCTCTGCTCAGCTACCTCGCACATTATATAGATATAGATTATATATAGTGCGAGGTAGCTACCAATGTTGGTAGAAACGCGGCCTAATAGTCGTTACAGCTAAGACAGAGATAAAAACTGAATTTAAACCTCACAGAATGCGTTTCTTGCTAAAGCCTTATTTACTGTGGTTCTTCGGGTCTAAAGAAACTACTACTGTAGGCTTGAAGGACCATCTATTTAAATATTCTTTCTCTTTTGTTTTTACAGCGAATTATTCTAAATCTTCGGGTTTTTTTTTACAAACGTAGTAATTATGTTTTTGTTTACAGATGACTACAACAGAGTGGTGCTAGAAACTGTGGACCGAGAGCCTGACTCCGACTATATTAATGCTTCCTATATAGATGTAAGTATTATGTTTTATCGTTCAGGGCCAAATTTTTAATATCATCAAACCCTAACAATTTAATGGTGGACATAGACTTAACCTACGAAAAGAGTTAGTGGCTTGGCCAGACGAATTGGTTCAGGGTTTGTTTCAAGTTTTTCTTCTCTTTGCAGTGTTGTCGTACTGCTCAGAATTTGCACCCTTAGCTGATTTTATGACACCCACAAAATGAATAAATGTGATAAGAATGCAAATTCCTAAAACCTCTGAAATAGAGCTAAATGACATAAAGTAACATCTTATTTTGCAATGAACATATTCAGAAGAGTCTCCAACTATATTTTGTTACAGAGATTTTAAGGGAAAAATGTGTACTAACTACTGACAGAACTAATCATCCAAATTTTTTACTCTCAGGTATAAAACACTGAGAGTAAAGATTTATCCTCTAACGCTAAGGTTATACATAGAGAATTATGTAACCAAGTTTCGGAATTTAGTCTATCAAACAGACGTGTGGTTTATTGAAGTTTTAACATTTAGATGTCATTTATTTTGATGAAAGATCTTAATTATTATGTATTCTATCGTCGGACAGGTGAGGATTCATTCTCCAGTAACATTGAATCCCACATGGTCAATGATCATCATAATGGTATAAGTCCCTAAGTTACTTATTTATTCGTAGTCTTTGAAAGGATTCATTATATTTATTATAGTTTTCAGTTGAAAAAGTCAATAGGGTAACATTCTATTAGGTCTTTACCTATGAAATTGCCGTTCTTCAGTACTGGTCATTCCAAATAAAAAAAAAGTTTGTAATGGCTCTGTATTCTAAATTCAAATTAATTTTCTTTTAAAACCATGGCATTCTATTTACAAACTCAGTCTCTTGTTTTTTGATTAGCGTTGTATTTTCATTACATTTGAACATTTTTCGTCATAATGGATACTTTAAAAATTCGTGTAATTATGGAATATGAGTTCCGTCGTGGCACCAACGCGACACAAACGGCACGTAACATCAAAAACGTTTACGGAGAGAACTGTACAAACGAACGCACAACCCGTTATTGGTTTTCCCGGTTCCGTTCTGGAAATTTTGACTTGAAAAACGAAGCTCGTGGTCGCCGGAGACTTTGGTTAACAATAATGAATTAAAGGCGATTGTGGAAGCTGACGAAACTCAATCTACAGCTGAGCTAGCAGCAGCTTTTAATGTAAGCATCAAAACAATATTGATCCATTTGCGACAAATTGGCAAGGTTTAAAAGCTTGATAGATGGGTGCCCCATGACCTTAACGATCGCCAGCGCAACGTACGCGTCGAGACCTGCCTTGCGCTGCTCAACAGGCAAAGAAATGAAGGAATTTATAGGTAGTAGAGCCACGCTGATTTCAGCATGAACGGGCCGGCTCAACCGGGGCGGTACTACCCTCGCACAGAAAATCAACGTAAAATGACAGCGTTCATGCTGTCGTGTTTCGTTGGTGAGTGCGAGACCGGAGGCCCAAGTAGTCTAGTCAACAAGTTCCATACTTGTTGACTAGACTAAAAGGTGCAGAAGCATCACTAGGCCGCCATGGTGTGGGTCGCCATACTGCATTGCCTGCATTCGCAGTGAGTATGGTGACCGCCACTCTTGGATTCTGCTTGTGCTTTCCATCAGGCAGAGTAGAATCATTTTGGCGGGCATACATAAAAAAAAAAAAAAAAAAAAAAAAAAAAAAAAATTTTGAAACGAATTGTTACGTGCGTCGAAAAATGGATTCTGTTCGACAATCGGTTAGACCCTGGTTCAGCACCAAAGATTGCTTTGGTGCTGAGGCATTGGCCCTAAACCAAAAATGACCCCTAAAAAGGTGATGGTCACAGTTTGGTGGTCTAGTGCGGGTGTGATTCACCACAGCTTTTTATAAAACGGCATGAGCATTAATGCAGATGTGTACTGTAAAGAACTGGAGAGAATGATGGAGAAGCTTGCACATCTCCAACCAGCTTTGGTCAATCGGTCGTCCCCACTGCTCCTTCACGACAACGCGCGACCCCATACTGCGCAACATACAGTCTCCAAGCTGCAAGAGCTGGGGTTGGAAGCTCTCCCTCATCCGCCATACTCACCAGACCTTGCACCTACCGACTATTACTTTTTCCAAAATTTAGACAACTTTTTAGAAGGTAAAAAATTCAATTCCCGAGAGGCAGTACAAAATGTCTTTGAAGTGTTTGTTGCCTCCCGTCCAGCTGATTTTTACAAGAAGGGCATCAATAAACTGCCAATGCGTTGGCAAAGATGCGTCGATTGCTTGGGTGATTACTTCGAATAACAGAAATAAAAAAGTTTGAAAAAATAAGTACTTTCACTTATTGCATACAAAACGGCAATTTCATAGGTAAAGACCTATTATTATGACATTTTTGTATTTACTTACTTCGCTGGCTCAGCGACCCAAAGTGTGTCTTACCCTACGACAGTAGAATGCGCCATTCTATCCTATTCTATGCCATCGCAGACCAATCGGACACTTTCATCTCTTCCATATCCCTAGCAACCTCATCTTTCCAGCGGTATCTGGGTCTTCCCACCGGCCGCCGTCCCGATGGGCTGCCCAAGGTGTGCTCTTTTGACGGCTCTATCCTCACCCATTCTTTAGATGTCGCCAAGCCACTGAAGTCGGGCAGCTTTTACTGCCCCGATTATGTTTGGCACTGACACTAGGCTCTCTATCTTCCGGTTGTACTTTTGTCTCCGCTCTCCATACTCTCCTATCGTCGGTCCCAGAATCTTAAGCAACATTTTGCGTTCCGCGACTAAGAGTTTCTCTTCCTCCAAGTGTCACATCCATACATCAAAATCGGTCTTATCACTGTTTTGTAGACGCGGATTTTGGTAGTCCCGTTTATTAACTTAGAAACCGTACAGGTTTGTAAAGGGCTGCAGTATATCTTAGTGCGTTGACAATGCGGATGTTTATTTCCTCCTCCTTCTAAATGGTGTCCGTAATCGTGCACCCGAGATATTTAAATTTTTCTACACCTTTATAGGTTGTGCTATTTATAGTAAGGTCTTTTCTCTGGACTCTATTGTTCTTGTATCTCTTCATGTGGAGGTATTTAGTCTTTTCACGACTGATTCTGAGACCCACTGATTTCCCATCTCCCTCTAATACCTGTGCCATGCCTGCAACTTCCGCCTCTGATTGCCTCAGAATAGCAAGATCATCCGCATAGCCATATTTTTTTTGCCTTCCATTCAAATTGACTCCCCCATCTATCACTAAATCTTTTTGGATGATGTATTCCAGAGCTACGTTAAATAGAATAGGCGACAGAGCGTCTCTCTTTTTCAGTCCAGTAGTAAACTCAAACTCCTGAGTCAAATCGCCTCCCACTCTTACTCGCAGTTCGTTTGTGCTTGAGGCCACTTTTACCATTTTGACTAGTTTTCCCGGTACCTGTAAAATTGACACTATTCGGTAGAGTGTTTCTCGGTCAATACTGTCATAGGCCTTCGTGAAGTCGCTTTTGTATTCAAAACATCCGAATTTGTATATAAAGAGCTGGCACAACAATTAGCTCAATCTTCAATGGTCATTTTGCTACCTGTGAAGTGGTCATCTTTGACTTACTCACCTTAAAAAGTATTACAAAATAGTGTTCGACCACTTCCTACATAATTACTTTCAGCTATCAATGTATGTATGTGTAAGCTTCAACTTCAACGACTCCATAAACGTTACTGCGGTGCTTGCGGTCTCGGGTTCGATTCCCGGGTCGGACCAAATATTTGTATGATCTGCAAATGTTTGTTTCGAAGTTTAGGTGTTTTCTATGTATAATAAGTATGTATTTACAGATATAATAATACAAATAATATATATATATGTATTATTTATATCAGTTGTCTAGTACCCATAACACAAGCTCTGCTTAGCTTGGGATTGGATGGCGTTGTGTGTTAGATGTCCGAAAATATAAATATTGTAAGGTGTGGTCCAGACATGTAATTATATATCTAGATTGTTTAGATTAATCAAGAGGTGAAAATTGAATGTAATCTCATCAATTCTAAAGGAGTAATGATACGCTATTAAATTAACGAACTACAGTAAATATTTACAATTACTTCAAAACTGTATTATAATATAATTAAAATTGACTATCCACTCAAAGTATCAAATTCATAGAAGTATTGTTGGTGTATCGAAATTTAAAGTGAGATTCCTTGTTAATACTGAAGCTTGTTACCGTAATTAGGGAAAATAATTTTGCCGCTGAATTTAGGAATTAGTGTGTATTATAACATCGCACAATTTCTGATAATTTAGACGTAGCGTACCACAGTGCTTAAATGTTTATTAATTTTAGGTGGAAGTGAAAATTTTGCAATTCAATTCGTACTGAACTCTAGCTTATAAAAGTATCGTTAGAGATGAATAGAATAGGTTAGCTTCATTATATTGCAGCATACTGTAGACCCCTTTAATGGCATAAACAGCGGTTTTTTTTTGTAAAATTCTTAACTTTTAAAGAGATAAATGTAAGAATTTGAACAATTGGAGTTGAAATTACCCAATTACATTAAAATTACGACAAATCAACTCAAGGTTTTTACGAAGTGATGGAGATTGAAAAAAAAAATTCTGTTTACGGGAATTATCATACTGTCAGTAGATTTTAAGTCCATAGCTATAAAGTACAGGTCGAGGTCACAGGCTAACTATTAATCTGTTATAGTGTAGTGTAGGTACATAGTTGTTAAATAGTTATCTATTTTCTAGTGAAGCTGCCGTGTTGAAAAGTGATAAGAGCTCTATTGAATTTGAAGAGGTCTTTTGAATGAATTATACGATTTAAAGATTCTCTAAGGTTTAGAGGTGGTTATTTACTACTGCTATTATTTAAGCCTATCTCCAAATTGTTACAAATGCCACACCACATAAAAAACTCAGGCACGAATACGCCATTTCAAAATAACGTTCATTCGTCTTAAATTCGATCACGTACGCACATAATGACTGCACGAATTGCCGGCGCAATGTGCGTAGATGGCTGAAAAGACCCAAATCAAGTGAATGGACCTTCACTTGAAGTAGATATTGTACTCAATTGAAAACGGTTCAAAGATTTCTCGATAAGTGTCCAGACTGGCCAATTTTGGGACAAAGAAAAATATTTGGATTAGACTGTGAATACATCTCAAACTACAAGCTTTCTTACCTTTATAAGTACCTACTGTTATTATGGTTTTATTTATTTTTACAGTTGACTTTTGTTTTCATGAAAATCTGTTGGTTTTTTAAATTTGAATACAATTTCACTTTGTTTTATTCTAGAAGAGAGAGCTACTTTAAAGATGAATTTGAACTTTCAAAGCTTGATGTACTCGTTATACGTCTGCATCGATCTCCTACATTCAAGTGGGTTTCGACGTTACACGTCAAGTGGTGAAGCGCGACTAGTCACATTGTTTCTAAATATTTCAAGTATGTGGCTGGTCTGGCTTCAGCCTTAGAGGCGTTCAAGCAGAATCTAGTAGTTTTGCACTATTATTAACGTAAGAACAAAACAGGGCAAGGTATAAGTTTTACCCATTTGTAAACCAAATAAAAAATTAGAATAATAAGTCTAAACTATAAATTTAAAATTTGCCTATCCAACGACCGTTTTTGTACAATTTAGGTTTGATACTCTGGAGCCAAAAAAATAAGAAGATTACATACGACTGCCTCGTTGGTCTCGCGGTTGACGTGTGCGACTGCTGATCATGAGGTCTCGGGTTCGATTCCCGGGTCGGACCAAATGTTTGTATAATCTACAAATATTTGTTTCGGAGTTTGGGTATTTTCTATGTATAATATGTATGTATTTACAAAAAAAAAGTAAGTAAAAAGTATGTATTTGTATCAGTTGTCTAGTACCCATAACACAAGCTCTGCTTAGCTTGGGACTAGATGGCGTTGTGTGTTAGATGTCCGATTTTTTTTTATTTTTTATTACTTATTTATTTATATAAACGCCGTTTGTGCAGATTTCATTATTAAACTGTCATCCGACTGCGAAGAGATATGAACGTTAATAATTGCAAGTGGACTTTCCTGCAATTCAAATGTACTCTGAAATACACAGCAAATAGCTTTCACGATAGCTACTCGTTTCAAATGAGAACAAAGATAAATCATAAATATACTGTAATTACTATTTTAGCAAAAACTTTTTAACCGCGAGTCATTTGACAGTTAGATAGTAACGCCTCATTGAAATGCAAATCAAGAGTCACAAAATGTGTCGCAGCTCTTAGAATCTTCCCTCCTGTTTCAAGATGGCCGTCTACATGACGTTAACTTGCCTTTGAACTGTAATCATTCTTCTTACGAAGGTCAATGCTGTCAACTACGTACTCACACTTTATTTAGGAAAAATATAAATAATAAAATATTAACACAAAGTCTACAAGCGAAAAAAAATTCCTTATTCATAGATAACGACAATCTACTTTTCAACCTCTGGCCTTTTATACAACCATAAAAACACTACACCAAACCATAAAAAATACCATATAACAATAAAGAGGGTATATTTAATGCGGTCAGATTTCATACAGGGTTACCAGATGACGATCATTAAGGTTTATATGCTCATAAAAGACATATTTAATATCCAACGCAGCCTCTGTTGAGACTAGTTTTCTAATATTATGAACATCCTGGTGTACTCATATTGTATTTTTTATTAAAAATACTCTCGGAACAACACACGGTTTGAAAACTTTCTTACAAACAAAGGCGTACGAGATAGTTATATGGTTTTATACAATTTTGTTCTTTTAAGGATAATATTCTTATATAACAAGTTAAATTGAATTTTCCTTGTAACTGATGTGAAATGTTTGGAAGGAGGTTAAGAAACAGAAGATTCCCTCAATCTGATTTTGTTACCTCCTTCAAAACATTTGTCATGTACATTTTCATCATTTTGTGGATTTTTTAACTGACAATGTTGACACGGAGCTATATTCGCGTAGTATTTTGCAATGAAATAATAAAACCATTGTCTTCAGTAGCTAAAGCAAAATCTATAGCAGCTTTTTAATTGGATGAACTAATGCAATACTTATCAAGTTAATGGGTGCAGGTATTGAGTTCAAATTTAAACCATGTACTCAGGTCTACGTGCCCCTGAAGTTGTGAAAAAATCAAACCTCTAAGTTTATGTAAAAAAGATACGGCCGTTTATTCAGCAAAAACGCATTTTTCGACACTCCAAGGGAATCAATACATAGGGTCATAGGGTACTTCCCGTTGTCATGGAACTGTGAAGTTTGGCAAGTAACATTGTTATTATATTATTTTCCTGTATTTATGGTATGGACAGGGAAAAATCTTAGAACTATACATGTAATTAAAGCTTAAAAATAGAGGGTCTATATTTCAAATTGAAGCTACTAGTTCAAATGGGGTATCATATGAAAGAGATTGATGTGCACATTGCAAAATACTTACGGAACCCTCGGTGGGCGAGTACGACTCGCACTTGTCCGATTTTTTTTATACTTGTATCTTTTGAAATAAATAATATTAAATTATGTTATTTTTCAGTTCAATGTAGCATGAAATCTGTTTTTATATGAAATAAAGAATATAAAATTATATAAGCACTGTATTCTGTACTGAAGAAATTGACTAAACTGGTTTTGTTTTGTCCACAGAGTATATTAAAACCAAATGCGTACATAGTAACCCAGGGTCCAACGGAAGACACGGTGGTTGATTTCTGGCGCATGATCTGGCAAGAACGCGCTGCCGCTATTGTCATGCTAACAAAAACATTCGACTTCATCAAGGTGAGTCATTTAGAATATATCATCACTACATATTATAAAACAAAGTCCTCCGCCGCGTCTATCTGTCTGTCCGCGATAAAATTATAAGCTACTGCACGAATTTAGATGCGTTTTCTACTATTAGATAGATAAAAGTAGTTTATGTTACTAACTGATGATGTAGCTTTCCATGGGTGAAATAATTTTCAAAATCGGTTTAGTGGCTTAGGCATGAAATCGTCATTAACAAAGTCACATTCGTATTTATAATATTAATAATATCCGATACAATTACATACTTTACTACAAGACTACGTTTTATGACATTTGTAAGATTGATCGGTACTGAATTTTGAACTTTATTACCACGAGAATAACTGATTTTCCAGAATAACTGTCTTTCTTATACAAGTACTAGTTTTTGCTCGGGGCTCCGCCCCCGTGTATGTTGGTTATCGCGGTAAATAGTAGCCTATGTGTTATTCTGATGTATAAGCTATATACTGTAAAGTTTCATCCAAATCCGTCCAGTAGTTTTTGCGTGAAAGAGTAACAAACATCCATCCATCCATCCATCCATATTCACAAACTTTCACGTTTTTAATATTAGTAGGATATGACTCTAATCCTGATGGAACTATTGCCTGCTCTGCCTAGTCTCTAATCTTTACTCTTCATAATTGTCATATACGTCCAATGATCTCATTCAATACCCAAAATGCTTAGTTTTCGGCAATAAGCTATCACGTAAGAGAAGATATCTAATTAAAAGCATAATCAGTAAAATAGCAATTCAATATACCTCTGCTTTCGACTTCAAAGATGAAAGCGTGAGTATATAAATAACTATATTCATTAGACATGATTTGTCTTTTATTACAGAAACTTTAATAAAGCCGTATTTATAGTTAAATTACCAAAATCCTCGGCCGTGTAATATTTGACAGCAAATATTTGTATTGGGCTTGAAACAGATGTTCGTATAATTGACGCTTGTTCGAATTCATGATTTTACATTTCAATTTCATTTGAACAATTTCTCAACGATATTAAAATATAATGCAGAACAATTGAGAACAATTTCTTCTGACTACTATCAGATCTACTAATGTCTCGTTAACTTCATTATGAGGTCTACAAAATCTTACTTCATTTGAAACAGTAAATAACAAAGTGCCTTTCACAAGTTTTCGCAATGTTTTGCATTTTCAATTTTATTTTGAAGACAGTTTAACCATGCTTCAAAATAAACATCAACAACTTAAAGAATACTACAAACTAATGATCACGTGCAAACGGAGACCGTGGTTGAGATTGCATTAACAACTGTTTTTGGGATGAAAGCAGTTTTTTATGTCCTACTAGCGACCCACCCCGGCTTCGCACGGGTGGATTTTAGATGCACCCAACGACGACACGATTCGTGCATTTTAAATCTGTAATATCTTAGAATATATGCATTTAAATTACATACTGTACAGAGCCATATCGATTTCTATTAAATGCACAATGTATTTAAGGTACTTAATTGAATACGGATTAATGATGTATTGCTTAAATTCGCTTCGTTAGGAAGCCATTATTTTTCGTAATAAGAAAGGAATAAAAATGGTTATTGTGGGTTATCCCTAAGAGATAGACATAATTATACTATCGCGGTCTTTTTTGTAGACTTTTTAGAGGTCTTTTAAGGTGTACAATACTGTAGTACATTATTTTGATCTATCGTTTAGCGTTGATATAGCGTTTGCAATGTAAGTGAAAAAATTTGTTTATTCACGATATCACATTAGAAACCTCTAAAATTATCATTGTTTCTTTACAATTTTATACATGTATTATACATATAAACCTCCCCCTTGAATTACTCTATGTATTAAAGAAAACCGCATCATCCGTTGCGTACTTTTAAAGATCTAAGCATTTATAGGGACAGACAGATAGCGGAAGTGACTTGGTTTTATACTAAATAGTGATTCCAGACTATGATCAATCTCTGTAGGTAACCAATGGCTTCATATTCTATTCAGCTATTCTTACGTGATAGAGTAACAACTATCCATCCGTTTAAACTTTCATATTTACTCGTATGTTTGTTTAGATATAAATCAGAAGATGCTCTTGTGAAAACGCCACTACAGAGCATAAATTCAGATTCAGCGTAACAACTAATTGCAAAATTTAACGATTACAGGAATTAATCCGATCAGCTTCTTCGACCTTACAGTTTATATCTACCAGGAAAGCGGTTGCCACTTGCATCATCCTGATAAATAGACCGAGTGATAATGTCAAACCATCCAAAACCCTTTTACCGTTCCGCTAAGCTGAAAAATCACCACCATTTATAATACCAATCAATATTCTCTTCACTGCTTTTATCACTACTTCAGAAACGTCTACAAGTAATGTGGTCGCTATTTTACTGTTCTACTAAGACGTATCTTAATAGCTTTATAAATTGTTTCCAACGATAAAATTGCAAAAAAAAAAAAACTATTAAGACTTTAACTACATTTAAAGTACCCACAATTGTTTCCTGGACAAATCCTCCGTCGCACGTGCTAGATCCATGATTCGGCTGTGTCGTGATGCTGTGATGAGCTGGCTGGGTCGGAGTGATACCAAGGTTTCACAGAAAAACTATGTTAGGTAACTCTTGACGATTTCTTCACTAATGTTCTATACCATTAAATAGTGATATGAAATTTAATAAAGAAATTAGTAATTGAGGGCTTTTTAATTAAAAACTATATCATTATTATTTTCATACATAGATGCGAATTTATAACGTCATGTTATAAGAATGAACATGCTCACAATGCCAATTAAGTATTATCCAAACTTTTTGTTTTGTTTTGTTTGGTCGACTTCGTTCTTATTCAAGTCTCTTAGTAAAAAAAATCTATTGTAAACCCTATTTATTTATATTTTAAAAGGAGCAACAATGGTGTTTCTTGCCAGATTCTAACTTTTTTTTCTTTTTTTTTGCCAGATTCTTCTCCATGAAGGGTAGGCTGCACTTGGAACTGGCGACTAGAATCACTCGATTTTATATATTAAATATTGACTATTCTTAAGTGCCTGTAAAATAAGTGCCTATTTGATAAAATCTTTTTGACTTTGACTATAGGCTGGAGGAATTTAAAGATATGTACTTAATACCCATCGAAACCTAGTTAATTTACGTTATATTTAATTTTATACAATGAAAGAGGATAGTTTAAAAGTTAGTTTAGACTCAAATTTCCTAAAAGTATTCGATCACTACAATGGATTTTGTTCCCGCCTTGAAACTGAGCATAATAAATTTATTTTCTTTAGTACACGGGTACGTGAAAACAGAACTGATTCGAGTTATATTTTCTATTTAGGTTGAGAGACACAAAGTTTTCTTTATTATGTTAGTAAACTTAGCCAACCCTCTTTCCTTTCTGCCAAAGTATGAAACAAAGACAAATGCGAGTGGTAATAATCTCGTTGAGATGCAAATGGGATTACTAATTTGAAAGTTATTTGATTGTGATTACTTTGGGCAAATGTTTTCGTTACTGTAACCAAAGATCTATACTTCTATACTATACTATATACTTACTATCTATACTATACTAATACTATACTAATATACTAATATTATAAACGTGAAAGTTTGCAAGTATGGATGGATGGATCAGGCGCGGTTCCAGCCTGAAATTTTGGGGGGGGGGGGGTTCACTAATCAAATAAGTCGAGTAAATTAGACTTTATTGCACAATACACAATTTTATTTCACACATTGAAAAAAAATGGATATCTTTTGTTTTTATTGGTAAATCTATTGGGATCATAATATTTGAGACATCTGTGACAATCTCTGGATGAATATTTAGAGGATCTAGCTCCGTTGGGGGGCGAAGGGCGTGTATGGCACTCCCGACAAATCGGTCTAATCACTAAACCCCGGCGGCGGCCTGCATCTGCAGTCAAGAGGAGCTCCAGGAACGCATCAGCGGCTTCTGGAGTTCCCCCTGCCTTACCTCATCACTGAGGTACAAACCGGGGTAACCAGATTCAAACCCGGGGCATGTCGCTGTCGTACCTCTCACCGCTCTACACAGTAAGAGTCGGAGCACTGACCGGGTGAGACGACACCCCCGGCCGCACCGAGGTGTCGGGTCGTTTCCAGTGGCCAAATCTCCCCTGCATGTGGCCACAACGACTTCGGACTCCTTCTGGAGCATAACGTCTTCACACTACTCGCCAGCATTGCCACGATCAATGCTGGTGGTGACAGGTTTCGTCCGATCTGTCCGACCGGGCGAAGTCACTGAAGCAACCGCGCCCGGTAAGCATCTAAGTGATTCGGTAGATGATAAGTTGGTTCTCTCTATGCAAGCTTCGAAGCTCGGCAGAAAGGCTCCAACAGCGCGTTGGCTGGCACAACCCTGGGTGTCGAGCCGTGCCTGCCAAGCTCGTAGGGCTTTCATATGTGTGTTCTGAAGAAACATTCCGGGCTCATGATACGGCGCTATCTCTTCGTCATTCCGACCGACAGATCGAATTTCGTCGCAGACCATCGTGTTCATGTCGGCTAGAATGTCGAAGGGTGGAGATCGTGCCAGGATCGTCACCGCCTCGTACGAGATCGTACGGTGGCCTCGTACGATCCGTATGGCCATCAACCGCTGCAGACTCCCGAGTTGAGCTTTACAGCGGGAAGATCCCGCCGGTGCTCCATAGAGTACCATGGATCGCATAACGCCCATACGTACGCCCACGCACATAGAGACAGCGAACTTCTTCCCGCGGTCCCCCGAGATTAGGCAGCAGACAATGTGGCACCGCTGCTACTCCTCGTACTGGGGACTAGTCGCCCAAAATGCTTTTTGAAGCTCTACCGATTGTCCATGATGAAGTACTTCATGTACTGACCCACTTGGACTTGGGTGTCATCCACCCGGAGGTATGAGCTGGGTAGTTCCTGGCGCTTACGTAGGCCATGGAACCATATCACCTGAGTTTTCTGAGGCGCCACCACCTTTCCAAGGCAGATGAGGGAGAGCTTCCAACCCCAGCTCTTGTAGCTTGGAGACTGTCTGTTGCGCAGTATGGGGTCACGCGTTGTCGTAAAGCAGCTGCAAGAGCTGGGGTTGGAAGCTCTCCCTCATACGCCTTACTCACCAGACCTTGCACCTACCGACTATTACTTTTTCCAAAATTTAGACAACTTTTTAGTGGGTAACAAATTCAATTCCCGAGAGGCAGTACAAAATGCCTTTGAAGAGTTTGTTACCTCCCGTCCAGCTGATTTTTACAAGAAGGGCATCAATGAACTGCCAATGCGTTGGCAAAGATGCGTCGATTGCATGGGTGATTACTTCGAATAACAGAAATAAAAAAGTTTGAAAAAATAAGTACTTTCACTTATTGCATACAAAACGGCAATTTCATAGGTAAAGACCTAATATTAGCGTCCACTGTCGAGCGTCCCCGTTGGAATCCAAATTGGCAGTCCGATAGATCAGGGCCCACTCGCGACAGGTGCTCGCTGATACGGCCAGAGATAACTCAATTGAACAATTATGGAAACTGATAAGAATAAGAAAATCAGGCTCTAGTAGCAGATTCTGGGGGGGGGTCACGTCCCCTGTGACCCCCCCCCCCCCTGGAACCGCGCCTGGGATGGATGGATAGATGGATGGATGGATGTTTGTTACCCATTCACACAAAAACTACTGAACGGATTTGGATGAAACTTTACAGTAATATAGCTTATACATCAGAATGACACATAGGCTACTATTTACAGCGATAACCGACATATACGCGGGCGGAGCCGCGAGCAACCACTAGTAGGGAATAAATTTAACTGTATATCAACAGTTACCCTGTTACTATTCATGGTCAGTCTAATAAGGATTGAGCATTTAAGGCAAGATGTTATAGTTTTAATAATAATAAAACTAATGATCGTTTGGAGGTTTCATTTTGAACGTTCATGTAGAGAAGACTGAATTTTTTAAGTGATTTAGAAGTTTTTGGCAACAACCCAGTTCAAACATAAGCGAAGGTTTTTAATTTACTTGCTTTTTGATGTTTTTACCTCAAACTCCTTTATTTATAAACTGGTTATTAACAAGTACTTTTATGTTTTAACGTATTTTAAAAATATTTTTTACTAGCTGTGCCCGCGACTTCGTCCGCGTGTAATATTGACTTTTGGTAGCAGTTTTAATTATTGAGGATAATATTATTTTAAAAATAAGACACACACGTTTCACTGTTAAAAACACATTTAAGTATTTCTATAAGTACATAAAATAAAAAGTATTTTACATGAGCTTATTTCGACATTCGACATGGCCAAGGCTTTCAACCGCGTCTGGCACCGTTCGCTTCTCTCTAAGCTCTAAGCATTCGGTCTGCCTCCTAGACTCTGTCACTGGATTGACGCTTTTCTTCATCAGCGTCTTCGCATTAGGGTTCTTTGCGACGGCGCGGCCTCTGTTTTTCTGGAAGTAAACGCAAGCGTACCTCAGGGTTCAGTCCTGTCGCCCAAGATGTTTCTTCTGCATGTCAATGACATATTAGCCCTTGGCAATATACATTGCTATGCAGATGATAGCACAGTGCTTGGGCGATATTATGGATACCCTGCAGCCAAGCTGGTAGACGTTGAGGAAAATCGACAGGAGCTCGTCGCTGAGCTCGACCGGGTTTTGAACCGCATTTCACAATAGGGTGATGAGAATTTGGTAGAGTTCAACGTTAAGAAAACATAGGTGTGCCCTTTCTCTACCAAAAAGTCTCTTTCTTCCCCTCCCCACTTTTCAGAGCACTCAACTGCCACTACGGGATAAGCTTGGTGTCCTGGGCATGGATATTTGCCGAGACCTCAACCCACGGGAGTACATCGAGGGCACCACTAAGGCGGCCTGAACAGAGTGAGACGGTTCTTCACGCCCGAGCATTTGTGTCTCCTTTATAAGACCCAGGTTCGCTCGTCCGTACTGTTCTCATCTTTGTGATGGATCCACGCAGTATTTGCTTGATGTTCTCGATCGGTTGCAGCGGCGAGCAGTCCGCATGATCAACAGTCCCGATACCACCGAGTCCCTTGGGCCTCTGCAGTTGCGGGGAGACATCGCCTCTATGGCAGTCCTTTACCGATTTACCATGGAGAGTGTTCTGAAGAGTTCTTCCAACTGATCCCACCTTCTCACTTCCTCTACAGAACAACACGCGCTGGCCTTGGAAGTCACCGCCTCAGTCTTAGAAATACGCTCTCGAACCAAACGGTTTGGTTCTGCATTGTCTGGGTTCGCAGCGAGTACGTTTGCCTCCACTGTTGGAGTCTGCTTGAGTTTTTCCTCAGGCTGAGCAGATTCTCAATTTTTTAAATTTTATTAACTACGTTTTTTGATTTGCCATCTTTTGCAGAAATATAGAGATTTAGCGGATTTGATACACGTGATTATGCTGCCCATGGGAAAAACATGTTTTTTTCTAAATGAACTGCAACTTTAAGCGTCTGTCTTTGGGCTTTGATAATTGTTATTGCAAATGTTGTTTTCAGTGGAAACTACATTCTTTTAAATTGAACTTGCAAATAAGTTTGAATTATTGGAATACGTGTAATTAAAACATTTTCTCCTTTTGCCATTCCATGCATCATGATTGTAGCTTTTACAATGTTGTACCCCAGATGTGTATTTTGTAGCCGTGTACCATTACATAGCTTTGGCGCTCAAGATTTCTCATTAATAGGACTGGAACATTAAGTTTCAGTCTCAACTTATGGTAAGGCGCTCCTGATAATTCTAAAGAGTTGAGAAACTCTATGCATAAGCTCATGTAAACAAATCTAATCGCAGTGAATAATAACGAAATTGTAGTGGCAAAATTCAACATCCGCATGCGGCACAGTCGTCTGCCCTCAAGTGTCTGCCCGTTCGGCTAAGCACACTTAGGCATATTGTGATAACTCAGTAAATGTTACATCAGAATAGCTCTAATATTTTGTCTCCTGTCGGAAACTCATGAAACATTTTCACAAACCTTGCATATTGCGATACAAACTTTCATCCCCTATTGCTATTTTTCCCCCTTAAGGGTAAATTTTTTACAAACTTTAAATGACATTTTTTTTTACATCTAATCAACAGCCTAAAAAATATTTTTTTACTTTCTATCTTAAAATGACGATACTTCTGTAGAGAGATTTTAATTTTAGTAAGACTGTTTAGTAATATGTCTTATTTATTTCTACTAATATATTGAACATACAAATCAGATTCATGAATGAATGTATTAATTTAATTCTTCGTTGAAAAAGTGAAATATTTTTAATGAATATGATAAGATAAGATAAGATAAGATAAGATAAGATAAGATATGATAAGATAAGATAAGATAAGATAAGATAAGATAAGATAAGATAAGATAAGATTCTTTATTTGTTAGAAATATGACAGCCGTGTTTGGTCGTTGCCAAGACGCCCGGCGTAGGTAATGCGCAGGCGTTTGGCGCGTGAACCGCCACTCTTCTATACAATCTTTCATCCCCCCTTTCAACCCCTTATTGCCCTTTTTCGCATTAAAAAGTAGCCTATGTCCGTTCTCAGGCTCTAGACTATCTGTATACCAAATTTCATTGTAATCGGTGCAGCGGTTTGGCCGTGGAAGCAAGACAGACAGACAGAGTTACTTTCGCATTTATAATATAAGTATGGATAAAGTATGGATAAAGTATGGATAAAGTATGGATAGCTGACCCACGCAATGTCGTTTGCGTCTTCTATTGCCCGTAGCGTAATAATTTTCCCCCATTCTTCATTGGTGCTCCGCTCCTATTGGTCTAAGCGTGATGATATATAGCCGATAGCCTTCCTCGATAAATGGGCTAGCTAAGACTGGAAGAATTTTTCAAATTGGACCAGTAGTTTCTGAGATTAGCGCGTTCAAACAAACAAACTCTTCAGCTTTATATATTAGTATAGATGTATTTATTATGCTCTTCTAAGATCTAATACTCATACTCAACAACACATTTATTTGGATAAAGATTAATATTAGGTATTATGTTGATAAAAACTCATTGGCAAATAACTCATTATTAGGTACCAACTCTCAACGTCTTATACTCGTGATAACTTCTAAACGAAATGAACGATTGGGATGAAACAAAAAGTATTTTACTTCTACATAAATACCCTTGATAACATAATGCTTAATTTGGATAAGGATTAATATCACGATACACATTTAACGTAGTTTCTTTCTTCAGACGATTTAATATTTTTTTCGAACACAAAAGCGGATATTCTGGATAAACCATGATAGTTAGATATATGCTCTCGCGGACTTTTTTGTAGATCTTAATGGGCCCTACAAATCCGTAATACATTATTTTGTTCTATTATCAATAGTCTTTGCAGCGCACGCAAAAATAGGTTTTCGATTTCATACCTTGGGTTGCAAAATAGCAATTTTCTTACGGATCTCTAATTTTTTTGAAAATAAAATATAGCCTATAGCCTTCCTCGATAAATGGACTATCCAACACTGAAAGAATTTTTCAAATCGGACCAGTAGTTCCTGAGATTAGCGCGTTCAAACAAACAAACAAACAAACAAACAAACAAACAAACTCTGCAGCTTTATAATATTAGTATAGATTAATTATATTTCCTTCCCATTTGATCTCTTTCAAACATGAAGAAAAAAACCTTTTACAAACAAATATCCTTTAATTTATAGGTACCTATCAATATATATATAAAAAAATCAATGCCACTTTTCGTTGTGATTTTATAACTCAAGAACGGGCTCACCTATCCAAACCAAATGTTTAGGCTTTGTTCGGACTGTTTACTAGATGTTTTATGTGAAGTTTGCGCAAAATCGGTCGAGCGGTTCTTCATTTATCGACATACACGCGGGCGGAGCCGCGGGCAACAGCTAGTTTCTTATAGAATATCCGTTTAGACTGAAATGAAATGAAATCTGCCTTCTTAAATGAAAATCGAAATAACCATACAATCTGATTTAGAAGATGTATATTAATAATCCAATAGGCACATACGTATTAAGGTATCGCTCAATATATGGTCACGTCTATAGCCTTTGAGATAACAATATAATGTTTCATAAATAACCGTAGTCTAATATAGTTTCCTGTATTATAGTGGACCTGTGTTATGACCAGCGTTTAATCTGATTGATATTATTCAGAGAAATTATAACTATGACTGCCTCGATGGCGCAGTGGTAGCGAATGCGACTGCTGTGTTTGAGGTTTCGGGTTGGATTCCCGGGTCGAACCAATTGTTTGTATGATCTGCAAATGTTTGTTTCGGAGTCTGGGCGTTTTCTGTGTAAAATATGTATATTGTATGTATTATGTATTGTGTGTTCGATGTCCGAAATATTTATTTATTTATTTTTTATTAACAAAAAAAAGTACATTAGTATTCTATCAATCAATCTAGCTATCATAATATACAAGCTCTGCTTAGTTTGAAGTTAGATGGCGTTACGTGTTAAATGTCCGAAATATTTATTATAATATTATTTATTTATGATTGGTTTATTTCTTTAGAATCTGTTTCACTGACATCATTGAAATACTCTCTCAAGATATTCATATTTTTAACGTCTTTGTGTAAACTACACGTGTTACTATGTATGTTACGTATATTTTCTATAGAGATAGGCAAGAATATCTTATATTCTTGACATTAATATGATGCACAGACCTATTCTACTTACCGGTTTTGAGTTTACTAACAAAGTCGCCGAAATATTAAGATTGGCAGATTTAGTCCTTTCAGACACCGGCTAAAACCATAAAAGCAAAGTTTGTGAGGACATATGGATATTTGTTACTCTTAAGATGAAGCTTTAAAGTAATGTTTAGTTAAAGACAGTAACGACTGCACGTTTGGCCTAGTGGTTTAACGGTCACCACGCCGTTTCCTACTTCGCCAAGTGTCGTGGGTTCAAATCCCACGTAGGACAACACTTTGTGTGATCCACAAATTGTTGTTCTGAGTCTGGGTGTTCTTTGTGTCCGTTACATGTATGTTTGTAAAGTCCCCCGCGGCACGACACAGGATTTATTCCTAGTGTGGGCGTTGTCTTCCAAAAAAAAATAAAAAAATTATACGTTGCCATCATCATCTCATCCCACGGTTGCCTGGAAGAGATTGCATGTTGAGCGACAAGGCCGCCAATTGTACTGACCTAGCATTAAGTCATTTATTTAGTTATCTGGTGTACAATTATTATTATTATACATTGGATTAACACATAGGCTACTACACACATCAAAAGTGTCTAGGGATCAACATATATTTTTGCAATAACTTTTCTCCTGATTGATATTAATTAAAATTTTCTTTAAGGATTCATCAAATAAAGTGTTTTCGTTTGTCACAGTAACGATAAACCAAGTCACCTTTGCATTAATAAAGAAATTTGCCATTTTCCTAATAAAGGGATTTTTGACATTTGAACCACTAACATTAAAGTTCGAGAAAAAGACTGAAATAACAGTTTTCTTTAAAATTTTATTAGGTAACTTAAACAATTAATAATCCGTGTTTCTACCGCGAACACTAACAACACAAGAACATCGGTTTGGCATACTCAAAATGAGTTCATCCAAATCACGCTGTGGAATGGCCGCCCATGTTCGTTGCAACAACAAAAAAAGGTCTTCTTGCGACTGGATACCCTCCATATTCAGCAGAGCTCTTCTCTGTAGCATATCCCATGCATGCTCAATCGGGTTCAAGTCTGGCGACTGAGCAGGCCAGGGCAGGACATTGATGTTAGCTGCGGCGAGAGTCTGTCTTACAACTCTTGCGGTGTGCGGTCGTGCATTATCATGCATTAACTGAAATAAGGGACCGATTTGCACTTGTAGAGGAACGATGACGTCTGATACAATCGTCTCAGCATAAATTTGAGCGTTGAGGTTGCCTCTGATCCAAATCAACTCAGTTCTTTCGCCGATCCAAATACCCGCCCATACCATGATGGTTCCACTACTATAAGGATGGACTTCCTGGCAGGATTTTAATCGCTGTTGGCGTCCAGAGGTTCTCCAGTGTCGTATACGTCTTGTATCCGGTCTCATACCAAAACGAGACTCATCAGAAAAGCACACGAAACGCCATTGTTCTTCTGCCCAATTTCTGTGTTCAAGAGCCCATTGATATCGAATCCTACGATTGTGCATTGCTATAGGTGGTACCCGTAGCGGTCTTCGGGAATGAAGGTTCACTTCATGCAAGCGGTTTCTGACTGTTTGGTCGCTAATTAAGTTCCCTGAAGAGTGATGAAGCCTCACGGCCAACATCATTACGGTTATTGTTGGAGCTCTTCGAGTTAAGATTTGAATGTATCGGTCTTGTCTCCGTGTGGTGCAGCGATACCGTCCTCCATGGCGCTCAGCCACGGTACCAGTGCTTCGGTAACGTGTCCAAAGTCGACTGATAACACTCTGACTTGTATTCAGAGCTAAAGCCACAGTACGTTGCCGGGAACCAGCTTCTATCATTCCCTGCTTAAATGACGTCGCCGCTCCATAATAACGTTGGTTTTAATCAGTAGTAGGGAAACAGTAGCACTAATAATGTCTTCAATGCGTTGTATGTTTTTATAGGGAAAATATTGACAGCTGATTTTCATCTTTTACTCGAATTTGATTGACAGTTCCTGATTCAAATTATGAAATGCACCAAAAAGGATCCATATAAATTTATAAAATCATAAATTTATTACAAAGCCACATCTCAATCTCTAGAAATCCGCATAAAAATGCTTGATCCCTAGACACGGTATTTACCGGGAAAACCTATAGCGGTAATAAAAAAGCGGTTTCGAGAGCAAAGGCTAGTATCAAAATTCAAATAAAGAAACTATTATAGTATGTACTGAAAAATAGTGAAATAAACGCTCAATTATATTATTATTATATCTGAATTTTCTAACTCTTGAATTTTTAACCGACTTCAAAAAAGGAGGTTCTGAAATCAACTGTATCTTTTTATGTTTGTTACGTAATAGCTTTCGACTATGTGAACCAATAATTATGATGATTCTTTATTTGAAAGCTGGTGCTTTCCGAATGGTCCCATTTAAATGTGGTCCAGATTAAAGTCGGGTTTTTTATAACTATTTATTAATAATAATTATTTATTAATCATAGAATATTAAGTTATTGAAAATCCAAAATTTAAAAGAGATTTGATAGTGTGAGAATTAGAAAGTATTTAATTTGATCATATTCTTGATTGATTCTTATTCTTGCTCTCTATAATGTAATTTTCTATTTTATTTAGTTTTGATATTCTAATACTGAATTCACAAATAAGTCATATTCAACAAAAGATAGATTAACTTTCTTATCTCAATATATCATTCATAACGTTCGCGTTGTGGTTACAATAAATTTCCCGTATGGGTTGAGAATGGCGAGAAATAAAAAGGGTAATTCTAAGATAGTAAAACCATTTCAAATACCTCATCTAATCTCAATTGGATGCTTTGAAAGTTCAACTTAGTTTGATGCCTTGAGGGGAAGCACTCGGACAAATAATAAAACGATCAAACAATGAGCGTCCAATCCTCTAGCCTTGTTTGCCAAACAACCAGAGTTTACCTGTATAAATCCGCCCAGCATCTGTTTGGGGTATTTAAGAACTGTAGAGGTCAGAGTATATTTTCATTAACCTCTTGTGTTGGCATTAAGGCCGTTTATTGTATTTTTGTGTGACAAAGAAAATATTTAGATTGTTTTACCAATCAACATATTTCTCTAATATAAACAGCCCTAAAGAACTGTCAGAATTGGTTTGTAAATTACCTCTACTAAACAATGGTTTGGTGATCGTTTTCTTTCCCAAAACATTGTCTAATGTCACTGTCTAATGGTTAAATTTTAATGGAGTGCCGCATGTTTCCGTTACCGATTAAGAAGTTTTAGATTCCGTGTTAGGTTGCTGTTGTTGTGCTGCTGTTAGGTTTTTTTTACAGAAAGTCTTAATATAACCTGGAGAATGGAACTTGACGTTGTTTTACGCCCGTGCATCGGAGCGCACGTTAAGCCGGCCCCGGTTGTCATGAACACAGTCGTCAGTAGTCAGTAAAAACTAGTTCAATCTTCGAATTCAGTTCACCCATAGGGTTGTGAAGGTCCGATGTTAGTCGCTCCGTGAAAAACTGACATTTAGGTATAACCGGTTGAACTAGTAGCCGACCACAAACAATCTTGGGAATAATAAAGGCTAGGAAGATGATGATGGTATTTTTTTTAAAGACATCTCCCGCATTAGGAGTATACATCCTGTGTCGCGGGGGACTTTTACAAACATACATGAAACGGACACAAAGAACATCCAGACTCAGAACAACAATTTTTGGATCACACAAAGTGCTGTCCCATGTGAGATTTGAACCCACAACACTTGGCGCAGTAGGAAGCGGCGTGGCAACCGCTTAAACCGCTAGGCCAACCGTGCAGTCGAATAGACAATAATACAATTGTAATCGTGTTCTCTGTATAATTAACCTAGAACTGAGCTATGATTTTTTTTCTGTTAAAATGATGAAAGCTTCTGCGAATGTTGATCGTTTGTCATATTTAATGTTCCTCGTTTTGGACAGGTGATGTGCGTTCAATATTGGCCACCTAACAAAGAGAAGGATGAGACTTATGGAGACATCAGTGTGGGTATCGTGCAAGAGGAAGAACTCGCCAATTTTCACATACGAACCTTTAGACTGTACAAAAGTGACAGAAATGTAAGTGTTCACAAAGTTATAGCTTATATTAGTGTTATCTATGAAAAGAAAACAGTTTCTTTCAATAAATAGCTTGCAGAAAATTAGTTTTGGTCTTTACACGAAATACGCAAGTTGTCCAGGATCCCTATATTGACAACCCTACAAGCAATTTAATTCAAATTCAAAACAAACTTTTTCCCAATATAAATAATATAAAATGCCTGTTAAAATAACATAAACTATTTATAAAGCAAAGCAACTGTACAATTACAATGTTTTGTAGTTAGTGAACTATAAGTTCTAACTTGATCTTCTTAGACGATCACATCAATTAACTCCTTAGCTAGAATTTGTGAGTACTGAATACCCTATATATTTATTTACCTATTCTAGTAAATTAACATGTAAAAAAATATTTTATAATTTTCACACAAATAATTACCATCAACAAACGCGTTCTGTTGTAAACGAGGTTTACCATCATTATTGCTTTTTAGGTTGTGGTGGAAGAACGTTTCATTCTACAGTTCCACTACACCCAGTGGCACTCTCACACGTGCCCTTTCAGCAACGCCCTATTAGAGTTTCGGCGGAGAGTCCGCGCAGTTGTCGGTAGAAGACTCGCAACAAACCCCGCTGCTGGGCCGATGGTTGTGCATTGCAAGTGAGTTATTTTAACTCAACCTTCATTTATTCACTTTTTGTTTACTATTAAAGAAACAAATAAATTAACTTTACAATAAATTCTGAAACTTTCTTCAATCCGTTTCTCTCTATACTACGGTCCAATAAAAAACTACTCTGTCTTACAGTGATGGTGGGGGTCGATCAGGAGTCTACCTTGCCATTGATGCAAACCTAGAATTAGCGGAAGAGGAAGACTGCTTTGATGTTTTTGGATTTTTAAAAAAACTCAGGCAATCGAGGAAAGGCCTTATAGAAAACGAGGTAAGAGTTAACATCATAGTGTTTAGACTTAAACGACTTGTTATTTCGGACTTTAACAAAGCTTAAGCTCGCGACTACTCTAGTAAAATCGATATAATTAGGCCTTTATTCGTGAAGGAGTATTTTAAATATCTAAGTTTTATATCCGAAAAGAAGCGAGACTCTTCAATACCCACACTCGCCATCTTTCTGCTCAATTGTATTATCTTTCATTAACAAAAAACAAGTATGATTTAGTCCTGCTCTTCTAACTGAAGATAAGCTTTTTACAGTCAACTGGGTACGAACATGGGAAAATTAACAGTTGATAGAGAAAATTAACACTTGGCTAAGAAAAAAATAGGTACAGGAAAAAAATTGCATTGAAAAATAGATGAACGAAAAGCTGGTGCTTTCTTTTTATATGATTTAATTATTGATTTTCCTTTTAGGAACAATACAAGTTCGTCTATGATACTCTAGAAGAGCACGTAGTATGCGGGGTTTCATGGTTCCCAGTATCAGAACTGTCACAGAGATTAAAGCAAAAGTCTCAAAGGGATCCAGTTTCTAAGCTCAACGAATACCAGAAAGAATACCAGCAAATCTGCAAACAAACTCCTCGTTTCACGATAGGAGACTGTGCTGGAGGACACAGAGGCGATAACAGGGAAAAAAATCGAGATGTTTTGGTAGTACCACGTAAGTATTGTTTAGCATACCTACTGAATGAAGTTAAAAGCTTATCGAAAAGATAAACGAGAATATTTTTGAACTCGAAAAAAATAAT